>CM055982.1:27117500-28317500 GCA_029531755.1 Holothuria leucospilota | reverse complement strand
AGGAGTAAAATATTTCCCATGAAAAAGTTTTGCCCACCCTAAAAAATTTTTGCCCCCTGAATTTTTTTCTGCGGACACCAATGGAAGAGGAGTCTGTACAGTCTTTTTCATGAGGGGACGGTACAGCATTGTGGACCTTAAAATTAATTAACACGTCATCAGCCAGTATCGGGAAATCAATGGGGGTCACGTGTCTCCTGCCCCCGTGCCGTCACCATTGGTACAAAATAGTAAAAGGTAACCAGGCTAGGTGAAATTTATGTAGTAGAGTGCTATGGAAATTAAGGAAAGGAACAAAGAAAATATCAATTTCAATTTTGCTAGGAACTTAAAACGTCTCAGTGCAAAGTCTGCACGCAGCTTTTGTTATGGAAATGATTTCTTAAGCAAAATTTCGGCCCGTTTCTCGCGCATTTGCCACGGCACACACTCCATATCTTATAACCATTACTGATGCGAATATGCACAATTTAGACCGACTTTCTAAGTTTATCTGGCGTGTGCTTATAAGGCATCGTCTTCTGTAGTGCCCCTCCCCCGTCACCACCTCTGCTGCACTGCTCCGCTGTTTTAAACGGTATTATATCGACAATCCCGCGAGGCTTGGTTGGGTCTTCTTGATTTTCTTGCATATTCAAGTGTATTAACGTCTTCATTTTGGCATAACAACCATCTCCCATGTTTAATGTGTGTGTGTGTTTTTTTTTTTGGAGGGGGGGGGGGGCGTCCATAATCATTTGTTCAGAGCGTTGTCAGTCAGTCAGTCAGTGACAACGATACGCTACAGTACATTTCCTTTTAACAATTTGACAACTGATAGTTGTAGGCCAGTTCTCTACAAGTTGATTGAACTGAAAAAACGGGATGGAAAAAAGTTGGTCATCTTGTCCGCCTACATGCATTGCCGTAGCGATCATCACAAAAAATGAAAAGAGAAAAAAATAGATCCTTAAAATTTACAAAAAACTTACACCGAATTGCGTCTAAGGGCCCTCAAATGTTCAAAAATTTTCCAAAGGAGAAGGGGTACCCCTAGACCCCTCCACCAGGACGGCGGTCTTAAACAACATTCACCGCCCCCCCCCCACCAGTAGAGAAAAACAGCTTCCTACGCCTTTGAAACAAACACTAAATAGCCCACAGCTCACAAAGTAATTTGAAATCCACAAATGTAATTAAGCCTATAGTATAAAATTTTCTCACTTGTAAATTTCAAAAACATGGGATACCAAAATTTGTAATGTTGAAATCAACTTAAAATACCTAGGAAGTGCCATTTCCTGCAATCTGGGAGGCATTTTTTTTTTCAAAATTTTCTCGGCACGCTCCGCACCAACTTATGGTGGCGCTCCGTTTAGATAGTGTCGGGGCATATTTTGGCCCCCACATAGATACAGTCCTGGATACGCCCGTGTTGACATGTATCCACAAATTGAGGAAATTTATTTGGAAGCCTCCTGTTGCGACAATATTTGATGCTTTCAAACAATGTAAAAATATGAGTAATAGGATTTGAAAACCTAGTTTATTACTAGCTGCATTTGCAAGATACAATTTTTTTGAAAATTGTCATATTTTAAAGTGCAGTGCATTATGGATGGGAATTTTGTGATGTAACCAAGGCAATTCGAGAAGATATGGCTGTTATATTTTGGTAATGTTGACATCGCTGTATACAATATCTTGTAACTTTCTTGGTCATGCCCGATATATATATATATATATATATATATATATATATATATATATATATATATATATATATACATAGATTTACAATAAACACGAAAAATACCCCCAAAAATCCAAAAGTATGGCATTTCAAAGACAAACAAGATAGTGAAATTAAATCTACAAGGAGTAGCAAACATGGCCGTAGGGCACTGTTTTCTCAGGAATGACGATGATTTTTGCCAGACTCCAGACCTCATCCCCTGGGCAATTTTCCGCCCGACTGAGACAAAATATCTGCCCTATTTAGTCAGGTTTTGACATTTGGAGGCGGCCGCCCCAGCCCCCTGACCCGTACGGCCATGGTAGCAAGTGGAATCTTGGGCAAGTCGCTAGCCTTGTAGGTCTACCACATTGGGTGATTTTGAAGAAAGCAGTATTTCATGACACAAAAAAAATCTTTTTTTTTTAAAGTGCTGAGTTACAAATGGGCTATTGCCACAGGTACAAGGCTTGGAAGATATGTTATGATTTTTTCTTTCACAAAATACATCTAAAATACACCTACAGAAAATGCCTGTAGAGAAATCGTATGCAATACACCAAGTGCTACCATGGGAGAGGTTGAACAGAAGAATATGCTACACTCTGAACGTCCGGTTCAAATATGAACCGATTTCGATCCAAAACGGGCACTGAACCGGACGATTTTAGAGTGTATTATGACTCACGATGCCAAATGCCATGTTAACTACAGATCAAAAGCTGATCTCAGGGCCTATTGTGTGCAATCAAAACCGTCTATTATGTAAGTTCACATAACTGTAGAGTCATAGAGCGTTGTAACTACGAACCCAGATCGACTTGAAATTAAATGTACGCTTTACTTACAACAGAGTTGTAAATTACATATGTTAAACATAGGCTATACTATATACATTCTTTACATGTACTACCTGCAGTAAGGTGGAAACTTGCCGCTATTTCCATATTTGAATACGGGAGTAATACTTGCAATTTTTGCACTGTCGAGGTAGATTCTACTGAACAAAGGCTACAAACATGAAAAAAGATTGCACAGTAGGCCAAAATGAGTATTCTTTTGTCTTTTCAAATACATGCACCAGGTCGCACCAGGTCAGATTTTATCAGGCTAGCTCCATTAGATGACGAACATAACTGTCATGTTGTCATCTTTATGTCCAAATTTCAGAGGATTTAGAAAGATACAGGAAAAGAATCTGCATGGAGATGCTAATATATCTTCTTGGAATCTGGTGGCGTATTTGATCGGAATAGTTGAGTGGTGACATTATTCTGCATATGTAATTGTTACTTATTTTTTATCACAGTAATTGAGGAGAAACTTTGAACTGGTTTACTTGGCATTGTTTTTGTTCCGTTTGTTTTGTTTGCCACTTTTACACTGTATAGTAGGCCTATGTGCAATTTTTAAATGTACGTTTATGATAGGAAATCTGAGCCACTCTGATAGATGCAGGGTAGAAAATATACTAGTAAGCGGACCATTTATATAGTAAAGAGGTGTTTCAAGTGAAGTCAGCTCTTTTCCTATGGACCTTAGGCCCTATGCATTAACGTCGCGCTGCGTCATTTGGAGGCAAACAATGAAGCACACTTCACTCACTTCAATTTTTTTTTATTTTTTTTTTTTTTTGTTCAAGTGCACCTCGTGGACTTACGGGCGTATCCGACCGGTACACAAATTAGTTGTCTGCATTTGTTGGTGTAAGTTGCAATGATACTCGGTTGCCTTCATTGGAGGGGGCACTTTCTGCTCTGTAACGTTAAATTGGATAAGGTCTATTGCCTTACTGCAGGGTACAGCACATTCGCAGTAGGATTGTTTACGGTACTCTTAGGTACCTTAGATACCATTGTGTCACAAAGTACGCTTGATAGACAATATGGTCCAGAATCAGAAAAACGCGCAACTTTATGAGGTCTGTGCAACAAGGGAGCTGTGAGAGCTCCCTCACAGCTCCCTGGTGAAACACCTCTAAAGTATATTTTTGGATTCCCTGAAATAAGGACACTGCCTGCAGCCTCATGACGAATCCGCCTCCCTAAAAATGATCAGCTGTTATTTTTCTAATTTTGCCTATGGATGTACGGTTTTAAGTGAAGCAGTGAGCTCGAAGACACAATATTGACCGACACAAACGTCCCTTCAAATACATTTTGAGATGAATAACATCCTTGTTTCGGCTAGGCAAGGCCAGTCTCAGGTGAGATTATTTAAAAGCCTGAAGGAAGTATGACAGCAATATTCAAAGCGTGAGGATACAGGCTGTATAGCACTTGTTCGTATTGTGCTACACACATGCTATAGTATTCGTTTCACTGTACCCAGTTACTACAACAAGGACATAATCTTTCTTGTTCTGACGCGTTTCCGTATTACGGCATACTTTATAATTCAGCCAGGCATGACAGCCGTGCTTGCATTTTATTATCTTGCTCAAATATGGATCATCTTTAGAAGCTTTTGTGAGAAATTAAGGTTGTGAAAAACTTAAAAGTGTACCTAAAGTCTAAAATTTCAAAATATCTGTCACAAAGCTTGCAAAATGAATCCAAATGGTCCAACTCATATGCATCTTCAGGGAATATTCCCGAGGTGGGGTATAAAATGTTAAAGCTTGCTTACTCCATAGGCATAGAAAGCTTTTCGAGACTGGGGGAACTGAACCTTGTTTCGGATCTCCGTCCTGGGGGAGGTGTCTAAGGGGAGGGGGTGTCCCCCTCCCTCGTCCCCCTCCCCCTTTGGAAAATTTTTGCGTATTTGCGGGTCCTCAGATGCAAGTTGCTGCAACATTTTGGACAAGCTTTAAGGAAAATTACTGCAAATTTTTGACATTTCTTACAGAAGAGACAAATAAGGGGTTTTTGCCCTTGGATCTTGGGGGCGGAAGCATACTTCAGCCCCCCACATTTTGGCTGGGGGCTAAGCCCCTCCAAGCCTCCCACCGGCTTCCTACGCCAGTGGCTCACTCAATGTGAAGATTGCAATAATTTGTGATGTCGTTCTTGTACTACTCAAATCACCGTCTTTGTTTTTCTTTGTCATTTCGAAAGTCACTGCACTTTGTACCAAAATGTGATTGTCTCACTATTACAGAGTGACTTGACTATACAAGCCCTCTCCTTACAAAATGCTACACAAGAAAATAGTAAAGTTTTCAAGGTCATGCAAAAAAGTTCAAAAGGAAACAAAAGCAGGTAATGTGAGTTGTACAAATTTGTACAAGATGGACATCACAAATCATTGCACAATCGACGTTTTAAATTAATTGAATAAACTTCAACATTTTATATCTCAGCAAAGGAACAAGCTATAAAGATGGAAGCTGGATAAATCAGACTCATTTTCCAACTTCTAAAATATATGTTCTTGTAATCTATGCTTCATGTACACTTTAAAGGCAATAGGCAGTCGCCCCAAAATTTGCTTTGAAAAATCAGCAAATTCTTGCAAATCTCCTCTTATAGCATTACAAGCACCTCTGAAGACGTTTAGAACATAACTGTTACAAGCAATACGTAAAGCAAGGAGAAATTCTCCTTGAATTTTACAATTCACCAACAAAACATTGTCACATGATCAGAATAGGCCATTCATGAACTAGAGTGACGGGGCATACTAACTCTGATTGGGGTGACTGCCTATTGCCTTTAAGTAACTTAGTTAATGACCTGATTGTATTTTCTTGTATCATAGTAAGAGGCAAATAAAAAGTCAGTGCAAGTCTTAGAATTGATCATTTCGGCCTTATTTCTGCCCAGGGAGCTGGGATACTTCCAGCCCCCTGTTCTGCTCAAGCCAACTTAGAATTGCTCGGTTCGTGATCATCGCTTATTTCTGTATTTAAATTTTGTCCAATGGCTACGACGGCGATGCGTAAGTCATGATGAAATGGTCTTCCTAAAATGGCCACTTTATGACTTGTAGTAACAGCCACATAGAGGGCAGTTATAGTAGTTGATTGACATCATGGGCGTGGATCCATCTCCAAAGATGGGGGGGGGGACTTTTCACCATTTGCGAATCGCTGTCCTGGGGAGGGGTCTAAGGGAGGGGGTGTCTCCCTCCCCTTTGGAAAAGGTGCTCACGAAAGGTGGGCTGGATGCAAAATGGTGCTACATTTGGTGCTAAATTTAAATTGAATATATCACCAAGAATTTTTATTTTTTATGAAGTTTTTCATCTTCCTGGCTTTAGTGAATTTTTTACTTAGTTCTTGGGGTAAATCAAGACCACACTGTGTGAAGTAAGTGAACAGTAAACCATTAGCCAGGGGTGTATATACATGAATTTGCAGGGGGTGAACTATTTTGGGACCAACTACATTTCTTGGAGACCGACTCCCATTGGCATAGTTGTATGATCCAAATTTCCTAGATAATTACAATTTACAGGACGGTAGTAATAATCATAGGCGTACGGGACTCTTCCAATTTGGGGACAGAAAATCTTTTGCCCCAATCTCAAAAAATTGCCTGAAATTCGTTGCAGTTCAGGTGCATAAAATAGACCACTAAGCCATTACATCCGCGCGAAGCGCGCGAAAAGTTTTGCACATTTTTGGGGCATTCGGTCAAAAATTCGACAACTCAGTAGAAAATTCGGGTAATCTTTTCAATTAAAATGTCTTTCATGTCTGGTTTACTGTTACAAAGGTATATTTAACTGGATTCCACTAAACCGCTACATGCGCGCGAAGCGCGCTAAAATTTTTGCACATTTTAGGGTCATTTCATCAAAAAATCGGGCACTCAGTAGAAAATTGGGGGAACATTTTCACTTCAAATGTTGTTCATGTCTGGTCTATTATTACAAAAGCATATTGAACTGGATTTGAGACCGACTTTTTGGCGCGCAGAGACCGACCTTTGATTTTCACTGGGGCCACCCCCTCCGTATTTACACCCCTGTCATTAGCATGTTTACTCATATCTAATAAAATTTGAATGTGGAAGTGATCAGGACTGTGCATGTCAAAGCTTTTTCGAAAGTCTGATAGAAGGTGATACTGGTAGCAATCTTTTCATTATTTCACTGTGGTACACCTTGTCCTTGCATAGTAGTCGACTCTCAACGAACCTTTCCAATATTTTCTTCAACTAGCATAAATTAGTTTTAGGAGCTTTAGTAAATAGTGCCATGGAATTTTGTGGCACAGAACCGACGGCAAACTACAGGGGCACCACGGCCATGTTTGACGTCGGGGTCAGCAATTTTTAAGTAACTTTACTATTTAGTCTCTTATTTCGAGCAATGAGTAAAGACCACAAACATGGAAATGAGGTGGGGCCACCTCCCCTGTGAAAAAATGGAAATTGGAAGGTGTCTAGATGGCAAATGGTGCAATATTTGGGCACAATTTTGCTTTTAAAATGTAGTGTCAATTTGTAATCTACTGTTACATTATCTTCTTCACAGTTTTAGTTTTCATCATTTTGAAAAAGTGAGGGGGACTTTTTGGAGATGTCCCCCCTTCCAAAAAAGTGAGGGGGACGCGTCCCCCCCCATGATCCACGCCCATGATTGACATAAAATCGTTCCAGAGACATGCAGACAACGTCCTAGATTTTGCATTCAGCTACAGCTATGGGTCCAAAGATTACAACGATTTAAATATGTATTGTGTAAAGTGTGCCATTGATGTGATAGCCAAACCTTTGTCCTATATTTGTAACCAGTCATTCCAGACAGGTGTATTTCCAAAGAAAATGAAAACAGCGAAAATAAAACCCCTCTCAGAGCAGGTGATAAGGATAAATTTAACAATTATAGACCCCTTTCGATCCTCCCCCAGTTCTCCAAAATTTTAGAAAAGTTATTTGATAAAAGGCTGTGTAAATTTTGTGACAAATACAATTTATTAGTTGATTTTCAGTATGGTTTTAGAGCTAGTCGCTCAACTGCCATGGCCCTTACCGAGCTTGTAGATGACGTTACAACAGCCATCGAAAACAGAATGCATACTGTTGGCGTTTTCATAGATCTTAGAAAGATCTTAGATCTTAGAAAAGCCTTTGATACCATTAATCATACTTTATTGCTACAAAAACTGGAATATTATGGTATAAGAGGAATTGTGAACAGCTGGATTGCTAGTTATCTTTCCAACAGGGAACAGTTTGTACAATTGCTCTTCAGATCTGCCAAGCATTAAGTACGGTGTTCCTCAAGGATCTATCTTAGGGCCTAAACTATTTATTTTATATATTAATGACATTTGTAATGTGTGTCGGATGTGGTTAAATTTATTATTTTTGCGGATGATACAAATATGCTCTGCTCCGGAAATGATATTCAACAGTTAAGTTTACGTTTATGTGAGGTTTTAGATGAGTTGAGAGTTTGGTTTATGGTAAATAAAGTATCTCTTAATATTAATAAAAACAATTTTATGGTGTTTACAAAAAGAAAATGTGATAAGCATATTACTATTAAAATTGATACTTGTATTATTGAAAGGGTATACACTACGAAATTTCTTGGGGTGGTTATTGACTGTGATTTAAATTGGAAGGAACAGATTAAAAGGGTTCACTCTAAAGTGTCTAAAAGTCTTGCTATTATGTATAATTTAAGAGAATTACAGTATTGACTACCAGCTCAATGAAGATCCTTTACAACTCTTTAGTTTTCCCTTACATCCGCTATTGTTTAGAAGTGTGGGGAAATACTCACAAAAGCAGTATTCACTCAGCCTTTGTAATGCAAAAGAAAGCTATCAGATTGGTTTATAAAGCTAAATTTAATGACCACACAAACGAACTTTTTATTGACATTAATATTTTAAAGCTCGATGATCGTGTAAAATTTAAGACAGCCCGCTTATTGTTTAAAGCTAACAATGGTGTATTACCTCCAAACATTCAAAGACTATTTATTGAAAAACAAAGTAAGTTTCCTGGTTACGTACTCGCCAAAAAGACGATTTTTATCAAATTTCTGTCCGTACAACGTTAAAAGCTATGAGTGTTTCGGGTTGTGGTGCAAAAATTTGGAATAATCTTAATGCTGACTTAAGGAACTCAAAAAGTGAACGTGTATTCAAACTAAAGTTGAAATTAGAATTCATTGATAAGTATAAACAACTGTTTTGATTTTACGATTAGTAACGTTAGCACTACAATTTTTATTTGAGGTACTTTGATGGAGATTTGTTGCTCTGAAAATTGATCATTATTATAATTGTTTTGGGGGAGAGATTCATATAAGTTATTCTTAACTTCTTCTCTCTCCTTTTCCATTTCGTGTTTTGGTGTAATTATTGTAAATTGTTCTTTTTTCTTTTTGCTACTCTTTATGTTGATGTTGTATTACATGTTATTTATGTTGTCATGTATGGAAATAAACTGAACAAACAAAAGAACAAACAAGCAAACAAACAAACAAACACAACAGGTAGTTTATCATCATCGTATATTCACCACGTGATTGTTTCAAGCCTGAGGGGAAAAGGGGTGCTTGTTTGTGACGATAGAACATAGTTTTAGGCTATGGAGTCTGCATTCTGATGTGAAGGAGTAGATCTGTGTCAAATAAATTATATTTCAAGTTTAAAACAACAAACACGAAGGAAATGACAGCTTCTACAAGGAGAGGGGAGGGTGAAACAGAGGGGGCTGTTTTATCACTGATACTGGGAGCTGTTTTATGACTGATTCTGTAGAAGCAAAACTTCAGATCATGGAAGTAGGAATCTGTTTTCAGCAGTGGGCTAAGTCCCCTCCCCTTTGGGATTCTTTAATATTATACGGCTTAGGATGCAATTCGATGCTACATTTTGTCATTTTGTGCATTTTTGAAGAATTTTGTATGGAAAACGTTTGATAGCTTATTGGAAAATTATTCAGAGTGGACAAGTAATGAGTTTTCTTCCTAAAAATGTAAAGGCAAACCTAATCCCCTACATTTTTGGAAGGGGAAGGCTTTAGCATCCTGTCTCCTGCACCTACGCTTCAGAGTAAACGTTTTCCTGAGAGTTCCGGCTCAACTTTACTATTGTGATAAAAGAACGAGTTGGAGTTGTTAGACCCGTAAAATTTATTTAATCTAGAATTCTAAACCACTGATACACACTGTACAATAAATAGATTTTGTCTCATTGTCGGTTTGGGGACCTATAAGCTAACTTCCGTGTTGTGTAGCGAGGTGTTATTTCAAATACAGTAGCACCTTTTTCTTGTTCGTTAAAAAGCAGATTGTCAGATTGTGGTAAAGATCTATATCACGTTTCAAAGAACGAGAATACGTATACAATATGGTTGTGTCAAGGTGAAATCCAACTTTTTGGACGTGTTAATGAATCCTCTTTACATGGTTCGTTTTTATCAGTAACCAATCTTTGTGTATATATATATATATATATTTATATATAGCTAGGAACTTGAGGATTGGAATCATGCAGTAGTATATATATATATATATATATATATATATATATATAATAAGAGAAAATCCACGTATGCTCCATGAAACATAAAAATAATATGTAGAACACACCACAAAGATGAAAATTCGAAAGCACAGATACGGTAACAGAATAGCGTATATTTCGGACACTCCTGTGTCCTTCTTCAGCGCAAAATCGTTTTTGCGCCGTTTTTTTGGCCGCCGAAACCATCAAGTCACGGATCGAGCATGGTGACGGGGGATTGAAATGTGTGGCTACAGGGAACCCTGGGAGGCTCTGTTTGATTGACTTCAGGTGCTCAGAGACTCGATCAGCAAGTCGATGGTTTGTTTCTCCCACACACAGTATATATATATATATATATATATATATATTTATATATATATTATATATATATATATATTTATATATATATATATATATATATATATATATATATATATATATATATATATATATATATATTTTTATATATATATAAGATTAGAAAAGAACTCGGCTAAAAGTAAAGGTATTTGAGATTTAGCTATTTTATTTCTCTTTTTTTTTCTCTATTTTCTCTATTTTATTCCTCTATTTTATTTCTCTTCTTCATACATGCATAAATATCATCATTTTTACAAGAGTGCAAAACGCACTCTGTGACCCCCCCCCCTTAGGGCACAGTTTGAGAAAAAAATTGAAAAAGAGGGTTTGTCAGCAAAATATCATCGTCACTCATTTATAACTTGAAAATACGTGGATGGACCTACACCTTCTCCCTTTCTAGTCAAAGAAAATTGCATTGGACAGTATAGAAGGGAAACAGTGTATGTACATTAGAGGGACGGGTAATATCACCAGTCCTGAGTAACTGAGGGCCGGGTGGTATAGCCATAAATTATGCGGATGTATTAGGGAGGAGTTTAAAGGTATTAAATGTTTTTCTTTTCTTCACGACTGATTAAACTTTTCTTTCCCCCCCCCCCCCGTTTCCTTTGTTTAGCCCATGAAGGTATTAAGTTCACTTCCATCTACATATTATTCTGTATAACTATTCTATTTCATTTCTACAGTTCTGATTATTGTTGACAAACAGACAAATGATTTACCTAAATAAAAGTGGGTGATCCCTAATTTGGGAGTGTTATTGAACTTGTTTTTATTTTTAGGTAGATCGAACCATTAGATTTGAGGTTTACCCTAAGCTAAGGAATATCATGCAATTGGGTGATGATAACAAAGTAACTATAGGGATTGTACTAGGAAAATTTGAATAAAAGATGGAGCTAAAATCACGAAAAAATACGAACGAGATGACACAAATCACTCTTAATGATGACTGGAATTTCCTTTTTTTTTATTGATCAGAAAGAATCACAGCACTATCGTAACGCGAGTCATGGTGAAAATTGTGAACATACAGTGTCATTCTACCTTGGTCATGTAATATTCATGGTATGAGTACAAGCAGGGCCTGAGCAGGGAGCAAGGGGGAAGCCCCCCCCGCCCCGACATTTCCAAGCCTAAATTAAAAATAGCCTACTTGAAAAAATACCGGAGCCCCGTTGTAGACGGACCCTTATGCGGATAACTTGCTTTGATGAATGAACTTCCTCAAGCATGATGCAGACATCACAGCGGAAGCCTACAAGTTAAAGATCTTTATAGTACTGTTTTTCGCACCTGGTGCCACAGCATGTGTATATAAAATAGCCTTATAAGATAATCTTCAATTACATGCTAAAAATCAATGAGCTTATTAAGTTCCTTTTCAATCCTGTTTTCTCCTACAAAGTGATTATACTGGACAAGTTTTCAAGTTTTAGTTTCTAAAGCATGAATTCAACTTCGAAGGTCTAGAAAGTGCCATTTCCCCTAATTTGGGTGGGGGTCGGATTTTTGACAAAAGTATACTTACGGTACGCACCAACCGATGGTGACCCTCCGAGTAGCGAGTAGAGGAGGCGGTCCGTACTGGGTACCAGGTTTCGGCTGTAGCATGGCACAGGGTCATGCCACAGTCGAAAAAGCACTACGTAATGAGAATTTCTGAAGCACATCAGTTCAAAGCTTTGTAAATTTAGCACCATTTTCTATCCAATCAACCTTTCTATTGCAAAATTTCTCCAAGGGGAGTGACTTTAGACATTACCCTCTCTCTTACACTCAGCCACATAGAAAATAGAAACCGGCACTAATAGGTGAGAATTTCTAAACTTGACTAGTTCAAAACTTTCCCATTCCCAAAGATAGCACCATTTTGCATGTAACATAACATAACAGGTTAAAGGGCAAAGGAGGGCCAAGGCCCCATAAGATGCCCTGAAGTCCATACAACCTTAACTGAAAACAAAGAACCAACCAACACCAAACGAGCCCAGCACAATTAGATTCTACCACACTTATGGAAGAACTTGTCAATGTTAACCTTAAAGCAGTGCACAGATGTGGAGTTAACTACCCACTCAGGTAGACTATTCCACTCTTTAACAACTCTATGAGAATAGCTGAACTTCCTAATGTCGAGCCTTGCAAAACACTTAACTAGCTTCTTACAATGGCCTCGAACCCGAGAATCACATTGAACCTTTAAATAATTGCAAGATGACAAAGGATTCCTTTCAGAGAGAAATTTTTACACCTGAATCATGCCCCCTAATCCTCCTCAACTCCAGGGTGGTAAGACCAAGATGCTTAAGTCTAACATGATAAGGTAGGTGTCTCACCTCGGGTATAAGGCGAGTGGCTCTCCTCTGAACTTGCTCTAAAAGAAGCTTGTCCTTTTCATAGAAGGGACTCCAAGCCTGGGTTGGGCTGATGTTACACATCTTACATCTTATTTTAACTTCTCAAAGATTAGGTGTGATGCCCTGCCCCTTAGACACCCCCCCCCCCAATAGCCTCTTAGACATCCCCAAAATAAAACAGACACTAAAATTAATCTGTCTGAAGCTTTGACAAAGACAGCACAACTTTGTACCTAAGCGACCTTGCATAACCGTCACGTCTTCCCCTTAGACGCCACAACTGGAAAAAAGGCCGCGGCCGGCTCGACTTGAACCAATTGGTTGGAAACTGGGCCCTTAAACCTCATCTAACTAACCCTTAGACCCCCTCTCAGGGCGGCACTGGGTGACAAAGAAAAGGATCCGCCTGATTGATAACTACCCTAAGTTCGCCACTGGACGCTGTCGTGAACTGCCCCCTCCCTAAGGCTACGGCCGTGAAAAGCAGGGAAAGAAATACATGTCGACAATGGCGTGTTGTGTTCCGCCTTAATAGTGGCACACTGCTAGAGTCGATTGAATACGCCATTACATTGCCTGACGTACAGAGTTAGGGACATGCTTCAAGTTATTGATTTCGTACATCACCAACCATGATTCCAATGCGGAAAAAGGCGTCTTCAAGCCTTTGAAATGTTGTGGGTCTCTTGATCTCTCATAAAACTGTAACACCTATCTACGGTCAGACGGATATTAAGTGCTATGTCATAATGCATTACCCCACCCCCCCCCCCAAAAAAAAAATCAGCTAAATAAACCGACCACTGCAGTTACCCTCTCTTTAAAAATTTATATGACGAAATTGCAACTTTACTAGCAGAACGTCTGGGGAGAAAGTTAGCCTCAAGTTGTCCTGGGAGAATGAATACAGTAATACTATAGTACTAAAGTGCAAATGAAGTAATAGATGTGTTTAATTCCACGTTGGATGACATCCATTTTTTATACACACAGTGTACTGTATACAAGAATTTGCGTAAAAGTAAGTTACTGCTGAATCACAGTTCCTGGTAAATAAGTTTCATATCCTGACAGCAATGACCCACCTGGATGCACACGTGACAATGTCTGCGTAGTAGGCAAACATTAATAATGTATGTACATAGGCTGTAGGCCATATTATCATTGTTTACTCTTGCACCTCCGTATTGTCCCAAGGTGGTCCATCCAGCACCCATCAGTTATGCGTTTCGAAGAACCTTGTGGGAGGGAATACCTTTGGTGAAAGAAGGTGGTGTTAAGCCTGTAAGAAGGTAATTGTGTCTTTTTGTAGAATTAGGAACTAATTAGCTACTAGGTCTTATCACCTACCCTTACTTCCTGATAGAGCTAAAGTTGCCATGGTTTATTCCACAATGAAAGGTCTTCCACTAGTTCAGTGCTCTGTAAAGGTTGAATAGATGGAATGGATAAGGCAAGAAACATCCCTGGGTGGGGGTAGGGGTAAATCAAGAAAACTGATTCACTTCTTTTTTAAGTCGAGGAATGTCCCTTAGAGATTCGGCCTTCTTAAAATGACAAGCTGACATATCTGGTGCTGGTATAGTAACCACTCATGCTAATACGATGCAATTGTCAAAGTAAAAATAGTTTCCAAACTTTCGCTAGCACGTCAGAACTATGTCACTGAGATCACGATCGACTTTCAATAGCAGACTTTAATGACTGCAATGCATGATGGGAACTGGGAGTATAAACAATTGGCGCCACGCTAACTGGAGTGAGTGCTAACTTAGCGCAGGCGCTTCCACAGTATTTGTTTTACTCTCATTTCCCGGCATGCTCTGCTATACTATGGAAACGATTCTTTAGTATATCTAGTAAATGATTTTTGTAGAATTTCTGGGAAAATTTTTAGACTTTCTAAACAACTTCAATCTTCTGAAGAATCTCTTTAAATTTTCTGGAGAGGCTATAAAAGTTCTGGTTAAAGTCTCTGAAGAACCCCCGGGCCAAACGAATTTCTACAACGTGTATAGAATATCAAATAGGTCTACACAGGTAGGTTTTATATAAATTACGTCATAGAGATTCTTGAAAGAGTTACACAGATTTTTGAGAGATTTTTTTGGAGATACTCCAGAAAAACAATAGAAATTCTGCAGAAATTTCTATACACAACCTTTAGGACTTGTGTGCAGATTTCTCTAGAAATTCTCTTAAAACTCTTAAAGGGATTTGCCAGTGACAAAAATCAATGACTTCAAAAAATGCAAAAAATTTTTCTCTTCTAGTAGGTGAAACCGCATCTTAATGGCTTGTAGCGTTTGGAAGATACTAATTTTCAGAGAAATGCAATTTTTTCTTAAGATAAAGTGTATTATGGGAAATCTGTGATGTCATCGCGGCACATTAATTTGACACAGCATTGAATTTCTTTATGATATTGACACTGTTGTAGGGAATATTTAGCAACTTTGTTTGTTATGCTGTAAATATGGTGTAGATTTATGCTAAACCTACATGGAAAGATATTCAAACATTCCAACAGTATCAAATTTCAAGGACAACAGGACATTCAATTATAAAGAGAAACAAAAGAAATCTGAGGCAATGTGGCCACTTTACATAACATTCTGTGACCTTGGTGAGAACTGGAGGTATTTTTTGACAAAAATAAGTAGTCTTTAGTATTAGATATCTCAAGTTAGGAAAAGAGTACTGGTACGGGGTTCAGAGGGTATGAACTGGAATTTTTTTTCTATTTCACATGGGACCCTTGTAAAAAGCCACTGGAAAATGCCTTTAAGAATTTTAATTATTTATTTAAATAGAAAACTGAATCTCTTATATTCAATACCAGCCAACTGATGAAAGCTGAAGCGGAGTGCGTTTCTTCAGGAAAGTTTACCTACTTGAAAATGAGTACGTAAGTTTTACTACAAATTGCAATCTTCGCCATATGAACGCGACAGGGGTCACCCTGCCAAACTGTGACTTTTTGTGACAGTTACAATTTGTTCCACTTTGGCAACGCAGGAGCGCCAAGCTAAGTTTTCCCAGGGGATCGATGATGCTCACTTCGCCGCCGCTGTGGGTTTCATACTCGCAACGTGCTTAAATCACTTTAAAAGTGGTGCAGAATTTGCTGCGGACGTTCTTTGCATTGTGTCATATGGACCAATTTCTTTGCCTTTAGTTAATGTGGACAAGTATGCACTTCCTAAGATATGAGCACGGTTCACTGAGAACGGACCCTGTGAGAGATGTATCCACACACTAAGCATACACTAACCATAGAGTAGGATACAGGAACTAGAGTGCTCATTCCCCGAAACAGCTGTGATCGCATGGGGACTCGGCCGCCATACAGTTTGTACACACATGCTCGCGCACAGCATAGCTTCTTGCCTCCACCTGTAATGGCGGACGGTTTTCCATCACTGATCTACATGTGGATCAGTGGTCCCCATGCAATCACAGCAGATTTACGTACTCGGTATTAGGAGTGCGCACTCCAGTTCCTATATCCTACTCTATAACACATGTCCACGGATGTGAAGTACCGTGCTTTCATTATCCCCACTTGCCAGGTAAGGCTAGCTCCTGTGCTGTCACAGCTCAAGCCACATTTTCAATGCAGGTCAACCCACTCGACCGTAAACATTTGCCGGTTCAGGATGAAAGCCATGTCAGAAAACTGTTTTGATCATGTGCACTTATTCTTACAGTAAAAATCATTTACACAGACGATCTTTGAAAGAATTGAATTGTAAAAACTTCCAAATTAAATGAAACATAATTTTTCGAGACAGCTCAACCATGAAAGCTCTGCTTTTGAGATCTTTTCCCCGAAACAGGAAAATTTGGGTAGCGCGATCATTTTGAGTGAATTAACAAATGAAGCTGTAGTATGTCATGTAGACTATGCAGACGCACCAAAAATATCCAATATCTCTGTCTTTACGTTATTATGTCATATGACATTCAAAGGCGCAAGAGCCAGGATTGTGGGGTCTACGCAACGGAGGGGGCAAAGCTAGCGTCTCTGTCAGATTAGTGGCAAATGAAACTCGCAAAATCGTTCCAAGGATTGAATCAATGCGGCATTTCGAGGACAAAAATGACCCAGCTCGCCAGAAAAAAACCTCGAATGTAGCAATGGTATTTCAATTTGGTATATTTTATGGGGTACGGCCGTTATTAAAATCTCCAACAAATTTAGGTGGAAAAACTATTTGAAAGGCCAAATTGACCAGCAAGGTAGGCTACTTATAATGGTAAATACGTTGTAAAGGGTAGACAGTGTCGTTGTTTTAAAGGAACTGTTGCTTCACCACACACATATTTTGGAATCCCGGGTATCTCTAGGGTATCTCTATTTATACAACTGATCACACTCTGACTGACATCGCTTCAATCTTTCTGGCTAATGATGACCTCAGCAGGTCATCTATATGTGATGTAGTCTAATCCATTGCATTGCCGGTGTAGATAATACTAGCAGCTAGTAGTATCACACACAGTAGGCAAGTGTGCTTAACAGAATGTGACCTTGAGTAATTGAAACTCTGTTCATGGTAGCTTTGTTTGGGAAGTGCAGAGGACTAATTTCTTCTTCACTTAGAAACGGGGCTAGAACTAAATTGAGTTGGGAGAATTCTAACTGTATAGGAAGATGAAATTAACCATTCAAGTGATTGTAGTGATAAACAGCTCAACATGTGGTACACCATTTAAGCATGAATGTACTACCTCCGAGGTAGTACTTCCATGATTTAAGAGTTTTGGATTGGTTCCACCATGAGAATTACTTCTTCCAAGGTACTGCTTCAATGGTTCCACTACCAGTTCGGGAGATTCCCCCATTCGGGAGAATCTACTTTTCTCCCGATCGGGAGAAAACGTGGTTATGGGCCCAGCCATTTTGTCTATTTTACCCACAATCCCACGTGTTCTTTGTGTACATTGCCAGTGGCGAATGGGTTGTGGAAATCCATTGCAAAAATTGTCGGTCTAATGTTATGGAATTAAATGTATATTCGGAAGGTTTATTGTCATAGCTTCAGAAAAGCCACGTCCTAATCGGTTGTTCACTACTCAGTTTCTGAGATTTTGAGTGGTTTTTATTCTTGCTTAATCTGTTTTTGTTAGGCTGTCAAGCCTACACAGTTTGTTGCATAAGTTTTCCCCCGTCAGGGGGAATTTTGGTTTTCCCCCGTTAGGGGGAATTTTGGTTTTCCCCCGTTAGGGGGAATTTTGGTTTTCCCCAAAACGGGAGAATCTCACGGACTGACTACCAATATAACCAAGACAAATCCGAGAGATGCTGGTAGAAAACATTACCCGTACAAAACAAGTTAGAGGGGGCACTTTGAAGTTAACGTTTGAGAAGATAAATGATTTTACACCCTATTACCGTCTACATGACGACCGACCCCGACGTAATGTAGAGGACTAACCTTCACAGCAGCTGTCGAATATGTAATCCTCTTTTGGCGTACATACTCTATACTCTTGGTGTTACGAGTGCAGCCAACGTAAAAGTAATACACGTCCACCGGACGGGTAGGTAGAGGACAAACGATAAGTGCAATGTATAGTTTGTTAGGGGCTCCCTCAGCCGAGGGCACACTTTGATTTCTATGATCCTGTGGTGCTTTATGCATACGCTCTATAGGGGATTTTCCATAATGAAGACAGGACACACTAATAGTCTTCCCCAGTTTAAGTGCCGTCTCATCTCTCTGGACTTTAGCCAAAACTGACTAAATATTGGTAAAACTAGAGCAATTTTCTCTATTGTTCCCAAGTATTTCTCTGGCAAAGCTGGTCCACCTCTAATTTCCTGTACACTCAGTATGTCGATAGATGTCGGACTCGTGGTTGACCGGGAAGGAAAATGGTCAATGGAGTCGGAATTAGCTCTGACTGGGGTTAGGTGGAGCCGGATAAAGCCTTAATAATTGGCATGAATGCTCATGTAACTTTATTTAATATTCCATCCTATATATCATAAATTTAAGTGTTCGTATACCTTTAAGATTGAAGTTGACAGACCTGGACTACCAAATTTGTCCTTTTGGCTTCTGTGTGCAAAGCTTGATCACTGAACAGCAGAAGAATATAGTACTAAAAAATAGCGCTAAGCAGACTCAAATGTTATAGCGTTTGCACAATTTGTATTTCAACTCAAGTATAATAATTACAGCATTCACTGTTGGAGCTAAACCAGCTCCTCGCAAGTCAGTACATCTTGAACAGAGCCTCTTGCACAATCTGAAAATGAGATGAGGCCATGTTGGACGGTGGGAACTGGGCATTCCCTAGCCTTTTACCCCTCAGCTTTACACCTCCACAATTATTTACAAACTAATTGCCGAAACCATTTAGTCTGCAAAGAATAATCCTGGTCGATAACGCACACCCCTGGTATCGCGGGTGATCCTTTCTTGTTTCAGAATTCCTTGCTAAGGGAAGCATTTTGGAAGCCCTGGACCAGGGAAGATTGGTCTTTATTCTTTATTCGGAAAAAACGATACTTGAGACTGGATTTGCCCTTTTCCTTCTTACCTGGGTCAGAGGACATTTGAAATAGATTCGACTAAATAATTTGGTGGAAGAATATTTTGCATAACAATATATACTATCAGAATCATAAAGAGAAGAAAAAAAAAGTATATATATGCTATTGGATAACTAGTAAAGAAGTGATATTCAAACGTGATTTTGGGCCGGAGTGGCACATTCAATGGTCGAGCACCTTTCAATATTTGCATATTGTTCAGTACTGATTGACTTTTTTTTTGTAGCAAAACCTTAACCACATCAAGCCCCATTTGAAAGATATATCCACATTACGGGACACGATATGTAATATGGTCGTGCTACCATTTTCAGTTACCTTACCATGTATGAATGATCTGCTGCAAAATATTCTGGCATAGTTCGCAACTGTAGTAACAAAATGCAAATTTTTCTTCTGTAGGCCTATTAACCACTCGTTACTTCATCATATCCACTCAATACAGAAATAACCACAGAAATTATCAAACCTACAATGCATTAAAAAGATCAAAATTGTTGTTACCCAGTCATAAGGTGTGGTCGATGATCATTATTGCACAAATTAAAAGCGCTAGCGATAGTGCCATGGCTTGTGAACAAACAATTAATTCAAATTATCCCAGCTAAAATTGACATTGTGGTATTATTTCAGTTGGTTTGGCATCTTCGATTGTTCATAGCAATTACCTCAGAAATAATGTACAATTGAAAAAAATTAATTCTTTGGAATACCAGCGTTGATATCTTGCTCGATTCCAACTTCGTCTTTTCCGCGAAGTATCTTGAAAAAACCTGGAGATCGAAAATGAAAACACAAATTTATGTCACTAAATCATCTTATCGGAGAGGGGTGCGTTCGTGGAGGTGCTGGGGAAGGGGGTAGGTTAAAGATGATCATGAAATGCTTGATCCGACCGGTTCTTATGGCGTTAAATCTCATGACAGAAGGGTTGATCCCATGGTATGGGGAGTTTCGCGTCTTTCACAACACGCTAGTTTGTGCTAAAGTCTGAAAGTAATAAATGCGACGCATACATTACACCTGGATTTTTCTGGGAGGGGTCTGATTCTGAAAGCTTTGCTTGGTCTCCCTTTTTTGTAACATTCAAAAGTAGGGATGTTTCTTAGCTTACAATGCATATACATATTAAGGGACATGGGAAGCGACACTTGCGTGAAAAAATTCGCCCTTATTAGGAATAATTCCTTCACCACATTAGGAAAAGAGTAACTTTTCGGTAAAATATTCAATGCCTTCTAAAGAAGTGCTGCTCTTGCAAAAATTTCCCCTTTGCAAGGTTTTTCTTCTCCTTGACCCCTTTCAGTCACTTTTTGCATGCTCCCGACGGTGGCGTCACAAGGGTTGTTTGCAGGTGGGTCAAATAACTCGACGTGCGCCCCCAGAGCCCGGGACCGGAGTTGGAGGGTCGCTAAAAGTACACAAGTTTTCATTTTCCTTTTCCTCCTCTTTTCATTTTTTTCTGATTCTCTGTCTCCCTATCTTTTTCTCTATTATTTTTTGTCTACCTGACCCGTGTAAGGAGGGGAGGCTGCCCCTCCCTACCCCCATTGTTCCGCCACCCGAAACCTACTAGCATAAGGGAAATTCCAAGAGGACAGGGTCAAACCCTTTCAAGTCGTGCCAAACAATAAGAATATTGTCTAAGGTATACGAGGCCTGAAATATATTCTTGACAGGAGTGACGCCACAAAAGTCAAAGCTCCCCGACGGAGGTAGGGCAGCAACCCGAAGTTCCGAAAAAGGGCGACGGGTTGCCAAAAGGATGTCGAGCAAACTTTTGAAAATGTTAGCGATTTCTATTGACAACCTTTGAATATTTATGGCTCTTTTAAACAAAATTCGAAAAAATTGGGCTTTAAGTTGAGAAAAATCGGAAATTTTGGGGCTTTTACAGGAGGATTTGTCCTAATTGGGAACAAATCAAGTCCGTCGTTGAGGGACTTCTTACTTTATGCAGGGAGGTGTTATTAGCCTCCCTGCTTTATGGCACCCATTACGGTTTCCTGACCAAATTGGGGCTAGCGCCACCACAGATTCCTGATGAAAAAATTATCGGTACTGTCTGTTCTTTTCAGACAGTGGAGAAGGGCGCCACGCATAAAAAACCCATGATAATATTTGCTTAGAAACGAAAAGAAGTCATACCGTTATCACCCCAGTCGGGATTCCAAGAGTTAGCCACAAGCCAGTACGGAGTTCCATTTTCTGTGCCCCATCCCAGAATTCTAACGGCGTGTCCTCCAAGGAGAGAGCCCGTCTCATGCTGGTAGACACCTAAGTTTATTAAAAAAGAACGATTTATCACTGGTGAGAATTATAGTAGGTCCTTTGCCAGACAAGGTACTGAAGAGAAAAGAAAACTGAAGGGAGCGTGGTCGACATAGGGTGCATTTACACTAGATCCGGATCTGATCGCCTGCCCGGGATCAGATCTATTGCTCGAGATCAAATTTGTAGTGTAAACGCTGATCAGATCCGGATCTGATCGATCGATTTTGATCCTGGCAAGAGGGGAGGATCAGACCCCGCGCAGGCGATCAAATCTTGTAGTGTAAATGCTCTAGGATTAACGGTGACCCGAGATCAACGGTGATCTCTCATTATGCACACTATTATGGTCACACATGTTTTTCCCATTTCTTTGTTTATACATTTTGGTGCGAACGCGCGTGTGTGCTTCTATTTCGTAATTCATTTGGAGGCCCCTTCTGCTGAAGCACGGAGGAGGATCAGAGTACGAGACAAGTGTAACTGCTCCAGGATCAAGCCATACGTGTAATTCGATCTACTGATAAGATCGGGCGATCAGATCCGGATCTAGTGTAAATGCACCCATATTTTAAGATGAATAACGGCAATATTACTGTTTCTTCTCAAATGTTTTTGAGGTAACAGAAATTTCATAAAGGGGAGAGGTCGCCGCCCCTTGACCCTCTTGACTGCCGGTATGGCTTTTAAACGTTCTGGGCTTTCAAAATTTTTAAAGGAAAAAAATGTAGTCACCTGCATTTAAATTAGTATTCCCTGGTATCCGAATTCAAGTATGGCTCTTTTGAATTATTTTCATATTATTGTTGATACTGATTTGTTCATTTTGTGCAATATTTATATTCTAAAATACCATGAATAACACTTGTTGGGTAACGAAAAGGAGATTTGTTAGGATTATTTAATGTTCCAAAAGAGGGTTGAAGAACTGTTTACTCCCTTTAATTTTTGCTGTGCCATATAAAGCTGACGTCGTTGTTATACAATCCCCCCCCCCCCCGACAGCTTTACAGGGCCGTCGGGGGGCGTCGGGATGTAGCCCCAGTTATTTTCAGTTTCCATGGGTTTTGGTCTTAAAACGGCCAAACTTACATTAAGAAATGCTCAAATTCTGGATTCTAGAGTTTGAATGGTCAAGGTCCCCAATGTAAGCTTCCGACGGCACTACTTTAAGAAATTTAAATTTGACATCACGGAAACTCATAAGCACCGTAGGAACCACTCGCCCTGTCTCCTACCCCAACTCCTTGCTCATTTTTTTTCTCAAAGCAACAAAAGAGGCCCTTTGTAAACAAACCGTAATCATACATCACGGTCGACATATTGACGTTTTGAGAATAAATTTTTTAGTCCTCCTCTCACCCCTCCCTCCAATCGCTGTTTGGAAGCTTCTCCACAGAAGCTGTGCATTTTTCAACTTACCAGATTTGTAGTTCAAGAAATCTTCGTAGACTTCAAAATCTGCCTCCACAGGCCCATTTTCTTGTATCTCTTTTTGAGTTTGTAGCGGATCATTTGAAATTGTGTAAACTTTCTCACCTGTAAAATAAAAATATATTGGGCCAAGTTCAATGTCTAACGAGAAAGCTGTTTCAAAATAATCCTGCTGTAAATGGGCAGAGGCAGTCATCACAATTGATTGTGAGGCTGCACTGTATATGGTAACGCACTACCAGTAATCCCTATATTGAATTACACACTGAATTTCCGATCCACGGCATCTGGACCACTGTGAAACTTTTCAAAGGGGGTACAAGCTATACTCCTCATATAAAATCTTCCAAGTAGGCAATTCGACTCTCTTGAAATTTTTGTTCTTGCACGATTCTTGGAATTTTGAGCTAAGGGTTCTGTAATATGTTGGTGGTTCCCCCTTCAACGCCTCACTCGAAAGCCATTATACTATGTACGGTAATGACGTAGCCAGAACTTTTTCAGTTGAGGCACGAACCTTTCCTGTGGGTACTATTTTTCCGAGGTCGTCACTCAATAATTGTGGGTGTACAGGGGACTAGATGAAAGGAGAGTCGACAAGGGAAGGTGATGGAGAGGACTTTTACCCAATAGTTTACCATAACTCCTTGTTTAACCATATTTGGTTGGTGCATTGTGTACTGAGTTGGGTGTTGGTTTACTATTGTCCACTGAAAACCCAACGTGCACTATACGGAGCGAAGTGCGCAGAATTGTGTAGAATCATAGATATGATAGACTGAATCCAAAGTATTCGTTCGAAACAATTTTCGCTCAGATCCAGTTCAACGAATGAGAAGTCTCTCTGAAAAGGACATATTTTACGCGAAAGTGCCAAAGGTGTAGATGCTAAACAGGGAAAAGAATGGGAGGTTATACCACTGCCACCCCCCCCCCCGGAAAAATCATGAAAACCATGTTGGATACTGTGTCCTGCCATCTGGCAACAAGAATTATAGAAGAAACACTGGTCTTTATCACATCATGCATTATAATGCAGTGTGATAAATTTGCAGTTTTGGAATAGGCTAGCAGGGAATAGCCCTACATTCGTCAATATGGCCGAGGTTCGGTGGATCTGGAACACCTCATATCCGGAAAGTTCTGGTTTTCACTGTCTAACAATGAACTTACATAGACAAAAGGTTGGCATTTTAAAGCATTAAAATTTTTTAATGGTCCACCCAGCCCACTAGATTGCCTAATCTTCAAGAAAATGTACCATGCAGAAGCACAACGTGTTGTGGAGACACGTGTCCTACACACCCCTTTGGCTACGCCCTTGTTGCTCAGAGGAGGAAAATCGGAAGAATATTATGCAAAAAGTTCAAACTACCTTACAATTTATTTTATTTTGCCTGAGTAACTTATTTCATCCTCTTTCAATAACATAGTCTGCATTGACCACCACACTGATTCCCTAAACCAGGGAATAATATTTTAACCGTAACGTATTTTCGGCTGGGTTCCTTTAAATTTGTAGTTCGCTACCTGTTAATTAATCAGGCCTGTAGCCAGACAGGGTACTGACAGGGGGTGGGGGATAGTTCCAGGAGTCGAAGAAGTTTTTAGATGGCGAGATATACTAAAATGCATTATGGCAATGATAATGAGGAGCGAAAATTTTTCTAGAGGGGCGCCTCTCCCAGGCCCCCTTTGCTAAGGGCTTCATTATAGTTTTTCTTATCACGTTGCAATACTTTGAAAACTGTTCAAAACATGCAAGATCGATGTTTGATATGCATTTTGTTCTTACCATGCAATAGCCAATTTCTAAAACATAAAACTGCTTTGAAGGGAGATACAATGGGGAAGATACGGCTTAGGTCTTTACATACGGTTCTGGGCTTCGGGTTGCCTGTGTAGCAGGCTGTGCGGATATTCCTTGTTTGGGTGGTTTTGGAAGCCATAAAGGGGGTAAACTACCCGAGTTTGCTTCGCGGGGAAGGCCTTGGGCGTTCATTAATTCCGTTGAGAAACTACATTGCGAAAAACTCTAGAACGCCCAGATATTCATTCTCGAACCGATTTTGTGGGGATGTATGTCTTTCTTCGACAGACAGTCATGTGACTTTGTTGATTGGTTGAAAAGCATGGCAAGTTCTCCTTAATCTCAAGTTTTACGAGAGCTGAAAGTCTTCAAAGGATACCTCGAGGGAAGGGTTAAAACCATATATGCATCCTGGGCATCTCACGAGGGGCGGAAGGTGTTTGCCAAGAATTCTTACCGAACTGGAAAATAATCAGGACACAATTTTCGGGTTGAAAATCGACAATCTTTTGTCTGAAATTAACACTTTTCTCAGAGGTTAACTACCGGTCCCACACCCGTCGACTCCATACGCATGTAATTCAGAACTGTATGCATACATGTCTTTATTAGCCTGGGGAACCGAGTATTACTTTCACACTGTTTTAGTCTGTTTATCAAATTTTAGTCACTATAAATGCACTAAACATATAGTAAAATAGGTAAAAGATTCTGCAGCAAGTTTAGAAAAAAGTTAACTCATTTTTACAGTCGTGTGTTACCGCAATTGCTCACCGTAATGCTTATCAGCACTGTAGGACTTTGGGTATCCCTTTCGGCACGTGTGCGAACAAGGTGGGGTAGGAAGCTCGCTGCCGCAAGGCTTGAGCTTCCCAGGCACGTGATGATCACATGACGGTATTTCGTAGGGTTGGCATCCCTCACTGCTGTTGTACTGTCCCCCAGTCACCAGACCATTTGTGACCCAGTATTTCCAAGCTGCTTCAGGAAAACCACCTCCGCATCTTCAATAGTAAATTTAAAAAAGTTAAAAACATAAATGTTAAATGTTTCCCGAAGGTTGGTAGAATTGAGGATCGCCAGTGACATTTTTTTTTCAAACTGGCAACATCTGAGTCATATGAGCGCTTCCCATAGAGCAGGATATAGGTTCATATATCCTGCTGTATGCCGCTTCCTCTCCTCCAAACCACCGTACTTCTCGACTTCCGTATCTACCGCATCTCACTATGTGACGAGCATAAGTTTTCGGAAGCCTTAAAGAGGAGCTGAGCAAACCGAGTCCCTTTCTCTAGGGTACTTGTCGCTATAAAAGCGCTATCGACGGAAGATTCAATGGCTGTAGACTAGTCAGCTGTAGTAGGCAGAAGTGTCATGTACTGTAGAGGCGGCCGACTCTCTTTTATGTAACAGGAGGCGCTTGATAGTAAACTTGAAAAATTTTAGCTGTCTGAGAAGAGGAGATGGATCCTTTATCTTGAGATTGGTAAGTCTATTTTCATATAATAAACCGGTACGTGGAGGTGTCTTCAGAGCAGCAGGACAGTAACAGCAGCAAGCTCGTTAACAAAAGTCTTAAAATGAAAATGCAGCCACCCCTGTAAAAGGCAGTATTATCCTTTACAGCCCCAATTTGAATTGGTGTATCCGGGTATCCTATCTCATGCATGGCTCTTGAGAATCATGTGAAAATATTTTTCTAACCGATTTGTGAAATTCACGCTGACTACCTCCTTAGCTTGCCTTGAATACGGAGTATTTATGTTCTGACATATCATGAAAGATACCTGAAGTAACACAAGAGTATTTGGAGATTTAGGCGTTGTTTCAAAATGAATTTGGGAAGACTGCTTATGCCCTTTTAGCAATCAAAAGAAAAACGACTTGTACATGATCAGTCGGTAACGTGAGACTACCAGTATTCCAGAAGCTGCTTTTCGTCAAATCACTGAGATAAATTAGATGGATTTAGCTTTGTTCCCTTCGGACGTCCAAGAAAGCAATGGGTACGTCGTTTGTCAAATGAAATGAGGTCTCAGGGAATTGCCATGTCACTAACGATAAATAAACAAAAACATGAATTTATGCAACTAGAAGAGTATGAATAATTGGAACGTTCACATTGCAAATAAATGGGGAATTTTGAGTTTTTGATCCAATATGATTGTGCTTAGGGTAGTCTCATAATGCAATCAGGATAGGGCACTGAATTTTACGTCATATACAAGACAAGACTCCCGTCAATGGCGTGCGGCACAAATACAGGCCTGTTTTGTAAATATCGCCTGCCGTTACCTGTGGCCGGGGCCGGCGGCGGCACGGCAGATGTAAGATGTTTTCTTCTATTGTTTCTTACCTCTGTAACTACGTTCGTAGAATTGTTGCTCATTTTCAAAACATGTATTCCTGAAAACCCTCAGGCATGACTTTGTATACAGAATGCTCTAGCGCCATCTCACAGCTACGGGTCAGATTCAGATTCGCATATGATCAGTTGAAGTCACACACATATATGATACACAGAAGAACAATGGACAATAAAAGAAACATTAGATCAGGGGTTTCATTGGTGGGCCACATTTCTGATCAGGAAAATCTCGCCGGCCACAAAGGAAGCTCCGGGGGTCCGGGATAGGGGTGGGGAGCGCAGGTGGGATCGGCCTCATTTTGAAACGACTGAACAATGCCACTTTGACGCGAAGCCTTCCACTCAGCAATGCAGTGTATAGGAGCCCTTCTAATGGCCCCTGGTGAGGTCCAGGGCAACGTCCCGGCTAGTCTAGTTCATTTCCGTCCACCACATAGCTGGCTGTGAAGCATATTTACCAGTGCGCCCTCTAAAGCTACTCTTGAACTCTAAGAACTAGTTCAAGAGTATATAGAGGGCGCACTTGTACATATGCTTCACAGCCAGATATGTGGTGGACGGAAATAAACTAGAGTCTTGAACAAGACTACGTCCCGGCGGAAGAACGGGGGTGAATCCCCAGAAGCACTCGATTATTAGTAAAACATTGTTTATTTGGCTAAAACATATAATTATTTCTAAATGCCATTTGAAGTACAATGAAAAGGTGATAAAGTTTGTCACGATGTGACCATTGTGTTTGTTATACTGAAAATCCAGGCTGGCGATTTAAAGCGAATAATTCACGCCAGAGTCAGTGGTGAACATCCACTTGAAAAGAGTGTGTAGGTGTGGGTGGGGATTTTATCATGATACTTTCTGGTGTGAGCGTCACTATCGGTTGGCATGAAGCGTGCCAAGCCTATATTTGCTAAAATATCTCCCAGATTGTTGGAAATGGCACTTACCAAGCGTTGTAAGAGGTATCTACATATGTCGGCTTCATTTTGAGATCTCATGAATTATTACACTTCTAATAAGAAGACGGAGGCATATAAGAGAAAACTTTTTATGCGTATAGTTTCTCTACCAAAAAATTCGTGCAACTTGGTCTTTGTGGTATTCCCCCTATACGTCTTCCCGCATTCAAGTTGATCCAGGGGACAGAACCCACTCTGACAGGTTTCGCTTCAGTGAAGATTAACATTAAATGTTCCTACCCATTGCCACAGCTTTCACAGCAGGTCATCAGATCTTCGGCAGAAATATGATAGTTCATTGTCCCGTTAGAGAAGATACAGTAACGGTCAGACATAGCTTCTACTGCACCGAAAGCCTTGAAATAAACAAAAATAAATTAATTAATGTGGAAAAGGAAGACATGGGCACAGACTGAATCGTCAGGTTTGGAATCGTTAAATATTCAATCAACGAACTTTCAGCTTCATCATATTTCCGACTTGCCTATGTAGCAGGCTGTACGGCATATTCCTTGTTCATTCATATCCCTAATGTGTGGTTTGGGAGACTGAGGAGCTGAGCACTGCAAACAGAGTTCGCTCCACGGGGTAATTTCCGACATGATGGGTGACATTCTGTAACGTAAGTTGTACATAAATTTTTTGGGGGGGGGTAACCAGATGAGGAAAGAGGGGAACACGTCGCCCCCCAATTTAGAAAGTAGAGGTGATCGTCCCCTTTACTTTTTCCACAGACCTAACCAAAATAGAGGGCACATGTTTGATTCATAGCTTTCAGTACAGCTGAGTGAATTAAATCAAACCAAAAAATGGTAGAACCAGATATTTAACGGATTTAAATCGTGAGAAAATGGCTCCATTTTTTTGGCAGGAACCTTAGGTGTGCTTGGATCCCTCGTTTTTAGGCTTTCGCAGTTCGACATTGAAATAGATCTTGTCAAGGTCATGCACTCTCTCACACACACACACACACCCACCCACACAAACACACACACACACTTTGGAGAAGCTGTTGACCCTGTTGAAATTTTCTCCGTATATTTACAAACAAACGACTACTTTCCATACATAACTACTTGCTGCTGCAGCATCAATAATCATGAAAAGCGTATATAACTCTCTAAAAAATCAACGTGTAGAATATCTCTAATGTAGAGAATAATTTAACCTTTTGGGAATCGAGCTACATCTAGATCAGCGATTCTCAACCCGACACCAAGTGGCCCTTTGTAGGCTCGTAGTCAAATGGACGAAGGGTAGCGCTCACCTAGAAAAATCTTCATCCACATAGAAGAAAATGTTTGAGAATAAAAAAAGACTATAGCCTTAACACTTCTTAGCATAAACTATCTTGCCCAGCCTGAAAAATATTTCGGCCCTAAAAGCTACCTACACACCCT
Source organism: Holothuria leucospilota (assembly GCA_029531755.1). Lineage (NCBI taxonomy): Eukaryota > Metazoa > Echinodermata > Holothuroidea > Aspidochirotida > Holothuriidae > Holothuria > Holothuria leucospilota. The sequence continues at coordinate 28,287,840 of CM055982.1, read as the reverse complement.
TCAACACTTTGTCTGTTTTCGAAGTTGGCCGGTGGGGACAATTTAATCAGAAGGGAGAAAACAAATTATGCGAGAGAAATGGAAAGGACATGATGTAGGTGTGAAAATTAGAAAAGAAAAAAAATCTAACTTAAAGTTTCGCGCCTGTTAGCTCCATTAAAAGTTTCATATTCACCTAAATAAGCTGTCTTTCGTCGGTCTAATTTCTTGGTTAAAGGGGTGGGGGAGAAAGTCTCGCTGACATCATCAGCACAGAGAAGAATGGGCCTAAAGAGGCTGACAACTTTTTAGAAACTACACTGCTGAAAATTGATTGCACCAAAAAGATAATACTATTAGCGATGGCGCTATTTAGTATAACACCTTACCCAGCAGGAACCGCATGAACCTTGGTCCCTGATTTCCTTGATAGTTGGACAATTCGGCCATTGTGTACGTGCGTCAAATGTGTCCGGGACGTCTTTGATATCGTAGCGGTGCATTTCTGGGAGACCAGTCTTCCTCCCAGGGGTAATCCATGTACCCATCAAACTTTTCACTTCATCGAGTGTTCGGCCCTTGAAGTTGGGTCCAGCCTGAGGGGGGAAGGTAAGGAATGTAGCAAAACCCATTACACCTGCATTATGAATTTCGAAAAACGATCTCTTTGGTATACCACAATTGAAATAAGTGTGGCTAAATCGTAAAGCGAATGTTTTAAATACACCTTTTCGCCACGTCAAATTCGTGCGAAATCGTGATATGTGTGTTAAACAAAAAACCCGCAAACAACCCGTGTCCAGAATGACACAGAGTGTCATGGGGAGTACGTGGAATTTGTGACAGATTATAAGACAACTGTTTTGACCAAATAGACGGATTTTGCACTGTTCAAGATACAAAAGTACAGCAAATGACCATCTGTATACTTCCGTTTGATCTAAAGAGGGATGACCTGAATGTCTTCGAAAAAAAAAACTTAATTTTTGCATGTGTTGTAGGCATTGCAGTGCCATTTATTCATCCTCCGACTTTCAGAATGAGCCACATGCGCAGTCGAGATTGCGAAAGGCTTATGGGCAGGATTTCAAGCCAAATGTGCGGTTATATGTTATGGGGCCAGTTGAGTGTTTGTTATAAACTAATAAAGTTTGAAGGCCCTGTACTTCAAACTCTTAATAAGTTTGTTATACAGAAAGAAGTCTCCCACGCGACGTTAGAGCTGGGCACTGGGAGGCAAACTCACTACCCAATACACATAGCATGTCCAGTTTAAACTGATCACGTGTTACGAGAACTGTTAATGGTACGATACGGTTGAGTGATTTACAGATAAGTAGTTAATTTAGGAGAACAGCTGTCGAGTTCTCCACATTGTACAGTGGTCAAGAAGGAAGGCATGATACCATGATTTTCGGGGTTCTGTGTTCGATTCCTCTGATGAAGTTAACAGAATTTACTCTTATTTTTTTGAGGGTTGGGGTTATTCTTAGTTTTAGGGTTAGGGTTAGGGGAAAATTGGTGATATTTAAACGTTCCTCGTGTTACAAAATTATAACATGGCACAGTTTAAAACTGGAAACGGTATTCCACCATGTACAGTATTTACTGTACATGCTATGAAAATTGGCTGTACATACACATGCTGTATAATGCCGTCCAGTGAGGTTTAAATGATGTCAATGGAAGACCTCTGTTGTACGTGTGAATGTGAAAAATGCATACGGAAATGGTAGGCACACAGTCCTTCTAGTATGAAATCCAACCAGCCACCTTATATCTTCCACTTTCGTCTTAATGTGAATGCATTTCAGTATCATTACTAAAGAGACATTTGCACAGGGGCGTAGGCAGAAATCCAAAAAAAGTAAAAGGCTTGAATTCTTAACGGCAACTTGATTCATTTTATGCCTCAAAATCTTGGGCTTTCCGATAAATTTACAATTCTGTTGAAACATTAAGGGGTGGGAAAAGGAGACGAAGGGGGTTTGTTCGAACCCATCGATATCCAGACCTCCTCCCCCTGGCTACCCCTTGAAGCTACCGGCAAATATTGTTTTAAATATAAACAGGACTCATGAAAAGTAAAATGGAAGACTTGTACTATGTAGAGACGGTGGGAGAAGGGGGTTAGAGGGGGGTTAGGTTTTGCTTGTATGTGGCAAGCGTGGAGAAAATGAGGATAGTTTATCCAGTTAAACTTGTTCCTCGTTTGTACCTAAGTGAGCATTGAAAACTGTTTTTGTTTCGTTGTTTTCTACAATGTGTGTTACAAGGACTCACGTTCAATTGAATATAGAATGGATGTACAAATATCATGCTACAACGGATTTACACTCTTACGTTTTGCGGGTTTGTCGAATCCCTAGTTTTTACAGAAGAAGAAAGATTTCATGTGACGTCACGCGATTGAGATTTCCCGATAGTGAAGGGCAAAACACACGCTCAGTAAGCGATTTACAGCATACACACACGGCATAATCGTAGATACTACTGTGACACAATGTCCCCTTGCCCAGAGAAATCCTAAAGCTTAGGATTCCTCTGCGCTTGCCCTTCAAAACCAAAGAGACATGCGATCACTTGACGTGGGTGAAACTCCTCTATAGACCTTAGGCATTGACGTCAACGTGACGTCAGTTTGGAGGAAAACAATGAAGCACACGTGCACGAACGGCGGAGATTTCGCACGCACGTGCAGTGTACTTACGCGCGTATACAATTCGTTGACAGATCAGCTGTCTGCATTTGTTGGTGTAACTTGCAATGATAGCCTACGCCCCTTTCCTCCAAACGAGGGAGCACTTTCTGCTCTGTGACATCATATGCATAAGGTCTATGTAATAAAATGCAACTGCAATGTCTGAAGAGCAATTAATTGGCCCAATACAATCTGTAATAGCTGAATGATGTTTTAGCCGATAAGAATTTTCTCACACGCGTAGATTACTACAGGGTGCAAGATAACTAAACGGCAAAGAAATTCACATCGGAAGCACTTCAACTTTAAACCACAGAACTAACAACGTTCGTAAAATATTTCAGAACGTATGGAAGTGGCAATACTCCCCCTCTTTAATTGAAGCGTCAAGGAGCATATATTGCCCCTTTAAAAATGAAACTACCACCCACTAAGAAAGCTAACTGACGGAAATTTATCGAGAAATACACACTCCTTCGTGACAAGATAAAATTCTGTCTAGGTCACTGTAATGTTGCTTTTTGAACAGAGGTGGCGCCAGGATTTGCCCGACAGGAGGGCCAGCAACCCAAAGACTCAACGATGGCGATAGAGCGCCGAAACGATGTTTGAAGAAAACTTTTGGCACGCGAAGCGCGCCAAAAATTTTGGGCTCTTTTTGGAGAAAATTTGAAAAAATGGGCTTTTACTATGAAAAAATTGAAAAATTTGCATTTTTAAGGAACCAAATTGGAAAATTTAGGATTTTTATTGAAGAATTTTTCCAAATTTAGACCAAAATTAAGTAAATCGTCGGGGCGACTGGCCGTTGTCGGGGACTACGTATTTTTTCGTATACAATATACATAACAGCTCCCCGACGAAACCGGAAAATTTCCCCGACGGGGGACCATGGCCCCCCCCCCGCCGCCACCTGGCGCCACCACTGTTTTTGAACGCAAATAATGTTAGATTGAACTCAGAGAAAATGACCATGCTGCAGAGAAGATGAGTCCACTGGATGAAAATTGACGCACCGGGAAAAATGTTTTGAAAATTTTAAAAGTTTTTAAGTTTAAAAAGTTTTTAAAAAGTTTCAAGTGAAAGTGCTATGGCGGTCGTGCCTTTTCCAGATTTGCACCCAGACTATGGAATTCCACATTCCACATGATTTACGGAAATGCAGTTCACCGAGTTGTTTCAAGAAACATCCGAAGACGCTTTCAAAGCGCTTTTGAAGTGCCTACGATTTAAGCGATATATAAAAAAATATACAAAAACCGATATATGATTTATGGTTTCAATGCGAAAATCGACTCGAAATTGGTGGAGGGGAGGATGGTTTGAGTGGGAGGGGTACCAGGGAAACAGTGGATATTAACTTCTAATGCAAAAGTTTTCAAATGTACATAATTGGCTAAAATGAGTGGTTCTCGTCACCTCAGATATGATCTAGTGCCCCCTTCATTTGAATCTCAACCGGCCGCTGCCGGTTGCCCTGTTCGGAGGGATTCGACGGGTCGTTATCAACACTGGACTGAGAGAAACATGACAGTCGTGGTCCCCCCCCCCCGCCCTTACATCGTTATGAAACTTGGAACATCAATATAAACCTTTCATGTAGTTTGTATGTATTGTGAAACATTAAAGCATACCTAACATGTAGTTTGTGTTTTATAAAACATGATATACATACCTTCCAGGTAGTGTCTAGATTGTTGATATAGTCAATCATCTGCTGTGACAGAGGGGTAATCTTGGGGGGATGGGCCAGCCCTACAGCCACAAAACCCAGCAGTATCAAAGCGATCTTCATTTTTATCAGTCGCAATCCAAATAGTTCTAGAAAAAAACAGTAATTTGATAATGACTTACCGAGAAGATGGTATTTACATGTTTGCATGAAAGTTTACGAACGAAATGATAAACAGTATCTTGCTCAAAACTTGTCTTGCCTGAAGTTACTTTAAATAAGCTATAGCCCATGCCTGGGGTGCTTGCACGTATGAAATGTAGATACCTTATTACATAGGTTCATAGGTGTAGGGTATGTTTTTTTGGTTTGAGCCGTTTTTGCCTGGGAACAGCTTTTTGTCTTCAAACTGCCTGATTTTCTCAAAAGCATGCCCGAGAAATGGGTTTTGCCTGAACTTCTTTGGGCTGCAGCCCCCAAATTTCACAGCTCTTTCCACTATGTTAAATTTTATTATAAGAATATATTAACTAAAGGACTAATGCAGATACCTCAGTTTGAATTGGGATATTCAAAGGCGAATTTGGTGGGGTGGTCCAGGCGTTGGTAGCCCTCTCCCCCAAATTGTTGATTTAATTGACAAAAACTAATGATTTTCAGTGCAAAATCATGTTATGCTTGATTGCCAATGAGGTAAAATTTCAGGGTAAACACCTTCGGCCCCTTGTTTTTCATAGGCATATACGGAAACCACAGTATCCTAGTGTATATATGTGTCTAGTTCCCTTTTAAGTCATGTGACAATATTAAAGTACCGTACGTAACCAAATTGCGTGCCTCTTTGGTTTACCTCTAAATGCAGCATTTATGTTCCCAATCATCATGCATGAAAGATAATGTAAGAGAAAGAGGAGATTATGCAGTTTAACTGATGTTTCCTAGTAATTTGCTGATGGACTGCCTGTTCCCTTTAATGCCCCTACTGCCAATGATAACTGGATGTTATCGCAGGTTTCTTACAGTGAAATCAGCTTTACCCGTACCCTATCTAAAACAGGGGCCTGAAGCTTGCACCTTTTCATTTTAATCAGTGATTCTCGACCTTTTCGTCAGGGTAAGTGCAAAATAGGGGGCTAGCGTCGGTCGAGGGCGCACTAACGTGGCACCAGTTTAGGGGAACTATTAAAGTCGAAAGAAATGGATCGAGTGCGGGGCGGATCCGGTGTTTGGAGGAAATAAGGCTAGTTTGTTAGTGCTTCAAGTCAGGGTTTACCATGGGGAGCAGAAGCAGGCGCCGAATGTCCACTGGAACAGGAAGCTTTTCTGGGGTATAAGACTCCAACAGAGAAAGAGGCCCCAGAAGCTTTCGACACTTAACAAACTACTGTGGGAAATTCAAGGACGTAGGTGTCTTCAAACAGCGCTTGATGCGCACTTAACATACCACCAAGGCAACACTTTTACAGTTTATTTTCATTTCCCAAAGACAGGTCACTTTCACAATGACAGGGGTTTGTGCAGTGGCGTAGCTAGGGAATTCGGTCAGAGGGGGCGGGAATGTCCTGTAGGGCGATTTGAATCTAGGGAAACAACCTGTGCCACAACACGGTAAAAACCTAAAAAGGGCGCCGACAAGCGATTTGAGTCCATAAGGGGGGAGGGGGCGAACGACCCCCTGACTACATGAACGCTCCGCCACTGGGTTTGTGGGCAGGATGTTGGATGATGGTAAGTGAAGTGAGGGGCTTAAAAAATACTTTCACACCAAAATTGTTACAGAGATAAACATTTATACAATCATCTATGATGGGCACGTCCCGAAAATAGCACATTTCAAGACATATTTATCACCTTTGATTAGTACGTGATTGCAAAAGGTATCTTTCATATTTAAATGTCCTTCCTGATTTTTATCGTCTCCTCCCCTTAAAGTGTACCTCAAGTCTTATTATACCAACATTCCCCATGACGAGGGTAGCCTGGATTGTGAAGAATTTTTTAAACAAACGTTCTTTACATCACAAACTATATAATGATATAGGTCCTATTGATAAATTTATCAAGTAATAACTACTTTTTCCTTTAAAGAAGGGTCTAAGCTCAAATCAACTTTTGATATGTTAAAGGTTACTTATTCTAAGCATTCTGGTGAAATTTGCATTGAAATCCGATGTGTGGTTCTCAAGATATTACTGGTAGCTAAAGTTACCAAATTTCAACACAAAGTGAACTTGAAGCAAACACATATGACATCACAGCCTCACATTTATGAGCAGTCTTTGTTTTTCTTTAAAATTTACAACCAATTTTCTCCTCCTCAACCCCATGTTTTCGGAATGTGATTGTATATATGAGAGGCATGGGAAATTTACAAACTTCACATTCCTCATGGGGAGTTCCTATATCCCTATTAATTTCAAGGTCAGCAAAACAGACTGAAAAAACAAAGGAAACAAAGCATTTCTCATCAATGTGAGGAAGTGATGTAACTCCTGCTTGCCTCAAGCTCACTTTGGGTCACAAATGTAGTACTTCATTTGCTAGTGATATCTCAAGTACCGTACTACATTTCCGATTTGAATGAAAGTTTTACCACATTGCGTAGATTTAGTTCCTCTTTCACATATGAAAGTAAGTTTTTGCTTAAACCCTTCCTTAAACGACAAATTCTATCCTCAACCAACGGGACCGCTATGGGCGCAAAATGGCACCCTGCTATTCAAACATTTTTATGCATAGATTAGAACAGGATTTATTATCAGCCTTCCCCATGAAACCTCTCCATTATTTTTTCTGTGGCCTCATGATGAAGACTCTTTTAATTCATTCAAAGAACATGCAAATAGTTTTCATAAATCATTTAAGTTTACTTTTCATAAATCCACCACTGAGATTGCCTTTCTCGATGTACTTGTTAAGTTATCCGGTACCGTAGTTTGCTCACCATTTCAGTTTTCTACAACCTACCGACAACCCGGCATGTATTTACATTTTAATAGTTTTTACCCGAAAAGCTTAAAATATCCTATTGAGTACAGTCAATGCTTAAGACACAAACGCATTTCCTCCCACCCTGTTGATTTTGACAGACATATTTCCCGAATGACAGGTTTCTTCTTGACTGCTAGCTACCCTCTTTCTGTTATCAGAAAGTAAACTACCCGCGCTAAACTTCCAAGCCAACCGTTTAGACCTTCTTCAATACCAAAAAAGGGTCAAAATACTCGCATACCATTTGTCACCAAGTACCACCCGTCTTTCAAAAGTGTCATGAATTAAACCCTTAGACGCGATTTTGAATTAATGAAGGAAGACAAATCTTTATCCGACTATTTCAGTGCACCTCCTCTATTAACTTTAAAGCAACCACTTAACCTTAGACGATTACTCACGTCATCCAAATTTCCTACACACCGTGGCAAACAAGGAGGCAACACTACCTGCCAAAAAGCTCGATGTCAAATTTATTCTCACATTTCTACTGGTACACATGTACCGGTTCCAAATGTTTGATCTCCCATCAGTCCCCCATCCCTTTCAAGGGACTCCATAAACGTTGTTTATATATTTTATTGCACTCTTTGCAATAACGGTAATACGTAGGTAAAACCCACACCTCTTTCCGTTTGAGTTTTAATAATCACAAAAAAATCGATACGTGACAATTTTTCCGGGTTTCGTGAGGCTGAGCACTTCAATCTTCCCGGTCATTCCCTCAAAAATTTGAAATGTATTCTTGTAGAATCTAACTTTAATTTATCAGCGGCACGAAAGGACAATTAAGGAAATTGACTGGATCATCCGAATTAGTTCTCATAAAAACGGTCTTAACAAAGACTTGGGAGTTCTGTCCAATTATCACTTTTATAAACAAGTTTAAACCTTTGACAACACTTTCTTTTTTTTTGTCAAAGTTGTTGGTATCGTGTTCAACCAATTTAAACAACGTTAATCCCCCGGTTGTGGCTTCCTCAGTTTATCTGTTAAATCATAATATTATCGTCGATTCTTTAATCGCCAAGTCTAACAGTTTATGTTTGCTAAGTTAAATCATGGAGCTGCAGCCTGGACAGGAGAAGAAAGTTCCACTTAATTAAAGTGTACCTAAAGTCTAAAAATTCAAAATTATATGTCACAAAGCTGGTAATATGAATCCAAATGGTCCAACTGTCATCTTCATAGGACATTCCTGAGCTGAGATATAAAATGTTGAACCTTATTCAATCAATTTAAAATGGTAGATTGCGCAATAATTTGTCATGTCATTCTTGTACTACTCAAATTATCGTCTTTCTTTTTCTTTGTTTTTTTTTCGAAAGCCACGGCACCTTATGCCCAATGTAATCACTGTCTTTACTGTTATAGGGTGACTTGGCCATATAAACCCTCGCCATAAAACATGCTTTGCAAGGGAAGGGAAGGGTAACTGTTCCAAGGTCTTATAAACATCTTAATTTCAAAAGGAAACAAAAGCAGGTAATGTGAGTTGTACAAGAAGGACATCACAAATTATTGCGCAATCGACTATTTCAAATTAAGTGAATAAATTTCAACATTTTATGTCTCATCAACGGAGTAAGATATGAAAATGGGAGTTGGGTGAATGAAATTCATTTCCGACCTCTAAAATATACATATTCTTGTAATTCTAGACTAATACAATTAGACCCAGACATGCGTGAGGAGATAACCCTGTAATGATCGACGATGAGACTTACGGCTTTTCAGTTCTTCCATCCGGCACTTACAATTTACACTTCTTACCATTGGCAACCTCATTCATGTCTACTGATACCCTAGCAAATGGATTAAACAGAACAATCATTTGATGCCGAGGAAGTTGCCGATAGCTAAATATGAAATGCAGAGTAAAAATTCAAAACGACTGGGTTATTGCTTCGTAAGAATAGATGCTGGTGCTGGGAGTAATGTTGATGACATATGCCAATGAGCAAACTAGTCTATACTTAGCAGTTGAATTTTGACCAATTTCCGCATTCATTGCGCATATTGTTAAGGTTTTATATATATTCAGCGTTTAAAGAGGAATAATCTAACGCAGGACACACGGCATACTGTAAAAACGATCCAAAGTAAATTTCACTTTCAGAAATGACAAAAAGCAGATCGTGTCAATATTTAAAGCAATAAAGATGTTAAACGGCAAAACGGTAAAAGTGTAAAGACTTTCAAAACATAAAAAGTTCAAAGGCAATAAAAGTCAAAATACACGACATTTCGGAAGGATACGCTTTCCTTGCTTACGTGCTAGAAAAAGGGCAGCAGAAATACATATAACAGACCACAAAAACTACGGTATGTCAGGTACTCCCTACTAAGACTTACACTTTAAAAAATGATTAACACTTTTTGTAACAGATAATAAAAGCGTCTTGGCGTTTATGTAACCGAAAAAACAATAAAATGCATAAGCAAATTAGACATCTAAAACGTCATCTTTAACACATTGACGCCACTTTAACGCCTCTTGTAAACACGTTTATGCGTTTATTTCAAGATTACTGCAAACATCAAGTTGTTTTTAATAAAGAAAAATTAAATATATGTAAAACATATAAACCTGTTTGTGGAGTGCACTTTAATTGACGTCATTATCTTTATCATGTGTTAATATTCGTTCAGTCATTTACTGTGGTTATCCATTTTGTTGTTCGTTTTCTAATTTTTAAACGCCATAATGTGTTAAAAAATGAAGACGTCTCTTTTACAGCGTAGGTCTATGACATTCATGCCCATATTCATGTCAAAGACGTAAATCTTAGTACGGAGTACTTGACATAGTTTTTGTGATCTGTTGTATGTTTTTCTGCTGCCCTTTTAGTTTAACTCTAGCACGTGAATAAGGAAGGCATATCCTTCCGAAACGTAGTGTATTTTGCTTTTCATTGCCTTTGAACTCTTAAAGTTTTGAAAGTCTTTACACTTTTATTGCCTCTAAAGTTTTACGTTTTGAAAAACTTTACACTTTTACCGTTTAACCAACTTTTCACATCTTTGTTGCCTTAAAGATTGACACCATCTGTTTTTTGTCATTTCTGAAAGTATATATATATATATATATATATATATATATATATATATATATATATATATATATATATATATATATATATATATATATATACACACTCAGTTTAACATTAAAAGGTATATTTTAATTTTTCGCGCCTTTTCTTCTTTCCTCTCTTCTTGCTTAAAGTGACTTTTTCCCTTTTTCCATTGATTAATGGGGTGTCTAATCCTCCAAACCTTTCCCCTCGTGGCTAGGCTACGTAAGCCACTTAGGGAGCGAACCCTTGAACAAAAGAGCACTCAGACTCTATAAGTGTCCGTCTATTGAAGGGGTTCGGAAACTTTCCCTGAAAATTTTGGAAATTTGGGGAAATTAAAACGCTTATATTCCGGGTTCTAAAGGCCTAAAAACCATGACTATGGACAACAAAATTTTCAGCAAAAAAAAAAAAAAAAAAAAATGCGAAAAGTAACGTCTGTCAGAACTTGGGTCAGTTGAGCTCTCCACTCGTTCCCTCCATCCCCATCTAGACTAAATGAATGACGTAACAGACTACTATGAGATAACAGTAAAAGTTTCTGTACTTTAAAAAATGTTACATTCTTCTCTTTCCAGGGAAAGATGAAATTTTAAGGCAAAATCAGTTCGGGAGGCACCGGGAGGCACCGGGAGGGTTTTAGGTCCGCACAGGCGGCACTTCAGAACCAGGGATTTAAATACTGTAGTAAAATGCACATCAAATTGAAACTGAATAAGGCAAGAGGCTAATAACGCTGAGGTTTGCGTTAAGTGTAATACCATAGGCAATTGATTAAACAGGCACTTGACATTGTAACAGGCGCGTAGCACAAAATTTGCGGGGCTGGGAAGAAGCCTGTAGGCAAACTATCTAAGCTTAGCGCCACCATAGGTTGGCGCGAAGCGTCCAAGAAAATTTGCCGGAAAATACCTCCCAGATCGCTGGAAATGGCACTTCCCAGGCCTTGTAAGTTACATCTAAACATTTTTTTTTATTTTGAGTTACTAGCAATTTCATAAAAAATCATTAAAAAATACCAAAAATATGCTCAAGGGGGGACGCCTGCCCCCTTCACCCCCCTTCGCTATGCGCCTGCATTTTAAGGTGAATAGATTACACATATTTGGCAACAAAGTTTGCTTCAAGTACAATAAATTGGCAACAGCTCTAATATCATCTAAGAAGTTCTACCCTAACCTTCATAGCAGGTGTAGAATATGTGTACGCCTGGTATTACGAGTGCAGCCAGTATAGGTGCAGGAGAAGTACACATCCGTCGAGGCCAAGTTTTACCTAGGCCAGGAAAGTTCTTTAAAATAGCAATGCATACAAAATGGATGTAAGACAGTGTATATTGTCTCACCTTACTGGAAGGTCCCCGACACCGTCAGCTGAGGAAAAGGTGTAACAGAAATTTCCCTGCAACCAAACAAAAGCTTCACTACCGGTAGTGATTGTGGTCAAAATTGCTTTGTCAGTGTCAGTTAAGTGGAAACGTGCGGACTTAGACCCTGGATTAGTCACCTGACAGTGTATGAGTGGTTTGCATGTGACTACTGTAAACATATACCACCTGACGTAAATAATGAGATATTATAGATAGGGACGATTGCTCTCAAGCGGTAGTATAATTCTATTATTTGAATGTTAAGAATATAAGTGTTAGCTGAGCTGGCTAGTATTGTGAGCAAAATAAAACGGTAGATCCTGTTTCTATTGCGGTAAACTGATTTTACAATGGGTTGTATTGAGAGCACACTTAAAACGGCCAAAGTCCATATAAATAAGTTTGTCTCAGGCTGGCACACGGCCTTGGCTGCGCGCAGGTACAAGTGCAGCCATGGATTGAACCGCAGGCAGTAGAGTAGCCAGACATGCACTGCCATGGTATCTAGTGGACAGTAGTGCGGCAGGGTTCATTTTGCTGGGGTGAGGTAGAGTGGAACTATAATCTACCATGTCATGGGGGCAACAGGGGGCAAGGCCTCTGAGAAGGGGTCATCTACCATCCTGTCGCTGTGAAGTTGAGTCAGTTTAAAGGCAATAGGGAGTCACCCCAACCAGATTTACTATGCCCCGTCACTCTAGTTCATGAATGGCTTATTCATTGATCATGTGACAATGTTTTTGTGAGTGAACTGTGAAATTCGAGGAGAATTTCTCCTTGCTTTACCTATTGTTTGTAATAGTTATGTTCAAAATGTCTTCAGAGGTGCTTGGAATGCAATAAGAGGAGATTTGCAAGAACTTGCCTTTAATATAAGTCCACATAAGGCTGATAAAAAAGAGGGAGTGGTGGGCACAGCAGACTTTAGTCAAAGCTCTGTATTTTTGGTCATCACCATGCATACTACATATACAAGGTGTACAGTAAACTTTAATTTGTTGATCAGGGTAGCTAGACTTGCCAAATCATGACAGTCAAATCTCGAAGTTAAGTTGATTTCAGGAAAGAAATACAAAAAACAATTTGTATGAAATCGTGGTTCTTTATTATATTTATCATTATAAATGGGACATGAATCAATTTTCCAGACCAATGTCGGGGCAAAGCCCGAGTTCCGGGGTATTCTGACCATCCCGGCTAACTTAAGTGTGACCTTGATCCTTTCTTGCTTTCGACGTCAATGGTCGAAGGACATGAGTTCATAGATTCCATAGTACACAAAATCTTGTGCACATTAAAATGCACGTCGTAAACTTCTAAAGTTCACCCATCTGTGTACGACTATCACACAAGAAATGTTCGTGCCCCTATAATTTCGGTATCCACAGCCAAGACCAATCATGAGGTGCTGATCTGTCTTTTCGATCCCCCCTCCCCCAAGGAAAAAATCTTGGTCGTTACCTCTAAAAATTGTAGTCTGGCTTCACTAATGCTACGTACTTTGATAAACAGACATGTTTGGGAGCCAGTGGCGTCTCCAGCCTTCCTTAAGTGGGTGGGGGCACTGGAAGCACAATGTTCCTCCGTAGGGATACACCAACATGAAGGTTGGGCGAGGCCACGTGCTTCCAACGCCCCGGTGGGTGTCAAGGGTGTGGTGCCCCGGAATCTCTGGGTTTTTTTTTTAAAACTGGGCCATTAGAATGAGACATCTACAAATGGCATTGGATGCGCAATTAGCAGACCACAAAAATAAAAATCGCAATTTGACTATTTTTGCTAGCCTAAATCCGACCAACCATTTATGATGGAGGGGGGTCATAGGTGGTTAAGACGGATCATGATAAGGTTTGCATTGGGTTTTAGAACGATAATTCTACATCTGCCCAAAAAGGAATTAAGGGTGGACAATTACCTACCAGGTATGCCACTGAGAAAAAGCCCTCATTAGAAAATAGCAAGTGCCTTTACCGCAGAGCATTAGAGACATCGTCGGAGAAATTTGGAAAACAAAACCCTTGTATGTAATTTAGTGGCTTTGAGTGTCTTAAAATGATAATTATGACAAACACATTTCCTACATTTTTATCAGCAGTAAATGAGAAAGGTTGGGGTAGTGCCCGCAGAGACTACCCCTGACGAATGCGCAAAGCGTGTAGAAAATTCTGGTAGCCAGGATAAAAAATTTCGGGTAAATTTCCAAATTTTCGCACTTATACTCAGGGGCGGCGCCAAGGTATTTTGAAAGGGGTGGCAAACGTGGGGTGAGTAATCGCCGTCCTGCGAGAGGGGTCGAAGGGGAGAAGGATACCCCTCCTTTTTGAGAAAATTTTGTTAATTTAAGGTTGCTTAGATGCCAAATGGTGCTTTCATTTGTTATATTTTTGTACTGTCACCCCACCCCCACAAAAGTATGCCTTAAAAACGTTATTTAGACGATTTTATTTTTTGAGCTAAAAGCCATAGGGGAGGCAAATGCCTGCCCTGCCACCCCTGTGGCGCCGCCTCTGCTTATACTCCTTATGAAGTTATCTTCACTTTATGATTCCTGGTATGGTGCTTAATTAGCTCCGCCTAGTACTCAGGAGAGCAAAGTTCTCCAAGTAAATTTTAACGCGACAGCATTAAAAATAAACTGACATTAGCAACAAATCGCAATCTCAACAATTTTCGAACACAAACTTGGACTAAAAGATGATCGATGTGGAAATGGTATTAAATGGAGAGGCAGTGATCCCATTGCTCTTGAAAATAGACCTTGAAAAATAATTGTGGAAGATATGTTCCAGTAAAGTCCTGCTTCACAAAGTCCACACAAACAGATGCAAGAGAAGCGCACTGCCAACAAAACACACACACACACACACACATATACATATATATATATATATATGTATATATATATATATATATATATATATATATATATATATATATATATATATATATATATATATATAGATCAAAGAAAGTAGTAAAAAGTGATTAAAGTTTAGGAGAAAACTCCGCAACGTTTCGGGTACATACCCTTCATCAGGCGGCAAAATATCAACTGATCAGTAAAACGCGATTCAAATGAAACAAACAAACGCGTGCCTCCACAACTCGACCAACGCACGTGCGTTGGCCGCGCTTACAGTGTGTATGTATACAGTGAAACAACGCAGTAAAACAATGCAACTGCGTTAGCTACAGTAAAGCTACGCAACTGCGTGAAATACAAAAAACTGCGCAACTGCGTTAAATAACTAAAGCTGTAATGACGCAACCTTAAACGATTGACGCGCTCACAGAGTGTGTATGTACACAATAAAGCAACGCAGTGAAACAATGCAACTGCGTTAAATACAGTGAAGCTACGCAACTGCGTGAAATACAAAAAACTGCGCAACTGCGTTAAATAACTAAAAGCTGTAATGACGCAACCTAAAACGATTGACGCGCTCACAGAGTGTGTATTTAACGCAGTTGCATTGTTTCACTGCGTTGCTTTATTGTGTACATACACACTCTGTGAGCGCGTCAATCGTTTAAGGTTGCGTCATTACAGCTTTAGTTATTTAACGCAGTTGCGCAGTTTTTTGTATTTCACGCAGTTGCGTAGCTTTACTGTAGCTAACGCAGTTGCATTGTTTTACTGCGTTGTTTCACTGTATACATACACACTGTAAGCGCGGCCAACGCACGTGCGTTGGTCGAGTTGTGGAGGCACGCGTTTGTTTGTTTCATTTGAATCGCGTTTTACTGATCAGTTGATATTTTGCCGCCTGATGAAGGGTATGTACCCGAAACGTTGCGGAGTTTTCTCCTAAACTTTAAGCACTTTTTACTACTTTCTTTGATCTATACATTTCACAAGTGCTTCGCAGTAATCGACCTTTATATATATATATATATATATATATATATATATATATATATATATATATATATATATATATATATATATATATATATATATATATATATATATATATATATATATATATATATAATATATATATATATATATATATATTATATATATATATATATATATATATATATATATATATATATATATATATATATATATATATATATAATATATATATATATATATATATATATATATATATATATATATATGATTTTTTAGAGAAACCGTGTGTTGATCGAACAATCATAGCAGAATAAATGAGCCGGAAAAGTTTGATGTCCTTTCTCAATCAACTGTATTTATGATCTTTTATTCACAAAATTTTCGGTGCTCCCAGCACCTTCTTCAGTGTGAGTAATTAACTGACATAGTACACTTGAAACTTAAAAGATAACAGTCGCAATGCAAACGTACGCGTTAAAAGGCGCTTATAGAGTTAAAGCGCGTAACATTATGATGTAAAATGGCATACCTATGTGTACAATGGAAAAAGTATGCAAAAAGAACGCGTTAATGAGAAGCTTACAGTCCATATATATATATATATATATATATATAATAAGAGAAAATCCACGTATGCTCCATGAAACATAAAAATGATAAGTAGAACACACCACAAAGATGACAATACGAGAGCACAGATACGGTAACAGAATAGCGTATTTCGGACACTCCTGTGTCCTTCTTCAGCGCAAAATGTGAAGTGAAGGTTAATATTTTGTCACTGGAATATGCCTTTAAATTTATACATTGTTGCTCATGCAAATATTTGTACTTTTATCAGGTTTCACCGACGTCACGTGGTAGCGCGTCTCTTTGGTTTTGAAGGGCAAAATGGCGCGTCTCTTTGGTTTTGACAGGCACGCGTCCATTGTGTCACAGTAGTATCTATGATTATGCCGTTTGCGTGTGCTGTGTATACGTTTACTGCGTGTGTGTTTTGCCCTTCAGTGCCTTGGAATCCCACACGTGTGACGTCACATGAAATCCCTCTACACTTGCAAAAAAAAAAAGAAAAGAAAAAAATGTACTCGTACTAACAACGGTGACATTTCTGTTGTACTCATTACTTACCCATAGTGCGCTTAGTATGGATGAATAATTATTGGTGATGGCGAGAAAAATAGCTTGGGCCTTTCTTGGAAAACTTAAAACTTCTTCAGTTCGCGACATGGTATATGGTACCATCTGAACCAATGGCCCCTGACGGTGTGTCCAGATTTGGATATGAAGCTAGTCCAAGTTAAGAGGGGCATTTCCATCTGCCAGTGTAACTGTCATTAGCACAGCCGTTGGCCGACTTGTCCATCACCGCGTTTTGACTCGTCAAACGCATTCAAGTTCAAACACAGGCCCAATTTTACTCTGTTCGTCTCTACAGATATTGGATGATGGTCTTAATTATTGCGGGTGGTGCACCTTGTGCATTTTAGTGAGTTCGGGAGTTCTTTTGTCACTTTTGTGCATCCCTGTTCCTGTTCTTTGTTCCTCGTACTTTTTGTAGTTAATAAGTACCACTTTAAATATTTCTTTCGCTTAATCATTGTTTCTTCAGAGTTTTATCTCCCCTTCCTACAATTAAGTAATGTATATAAGGAGATGGAGATATTGTACTTCACCTAACATCAGAAATATGAAGCTGCGTGCTTGTTTGTGTATGTGTTTGTGTCTGAGAGTCTCTAGATTCAAGTGTGCGTATTTGTATGTGTGTTGGTGACTCTTGGCTTGTAAATACGATATCTCAAGATAGCAATTATGAATAATTTTCATACTTGGAATATAGAGTTATCATATTATGAGAAAGTGATCTCTATTTTTTGGTGGAGGTCAAAGGTCACGTGAGTTCAAAAACCAAAAACCTTGGTAAATACGATATCTCTAGGTAGGAAGCATGGATGCCTTCGCATGTGGCTGCGTTATAGTCAGAAGACAAGCCCTATTGATTCTGGTAGAGGTCAAAGGTTATCTGAGGTCACCGAAGGTGAAAGTACGACATTCTTAAAACCTGCTTGTAAACACGGTATCTCAAGATAGCAATGACGGACAATTTTCATACTTGGTATATAGCCTAACTTCATCATATTGAAAGAAACCTGTAGTTTGCAGTAGAGGTCAGAGGCCATTTGAGGTCATCGAGGTAAA
The DNA here is from genome assembly GCA_029531755.1 of Holothuria leucospilota. NCBI lineage: Eukaryota > Metazoa > Echinodermata > Holothuroidea > Aspidochirotida > Holothuriidae > Holothuria > Holothuria leucospilota. The sequence goes on along the minus strand of CM055982.1, from coordinate 28,269,987 downwards.
AAACAGAAAACCTTAAAAACACGATATTTCCAGCTGATGGATACTTTTCACAATTTTCATACTTTCATACTTGGTATATAGATGTATATAGATGTGCTACGGTCCTTTAAGAGAAAGGGAACCCAAAGGGTTTGTTGGAGATCGAAGCGCATTAGAGCTAAGAGGTCATCAGACGTGAAACTACGAAAACCTCGTCAACTAAATAGACAGTGGGCGGTACCTCCAAATTCATAATTTAGTGGAAGGTTCTTATTCGAGTTGGGTCTTTTGGAAAGGGTGTATGGTCTAAGTGGAGGTGGTGAAAACTCCCCCACCCCTCTTGAAAATTTTTGTTTATGCAAGGTGGCTTGGATGTAAATGGTGGTATCTTTGGTTAACTTTGAACTGATAACATATTTAGAACTTCTAATTATTTAGTTATATTTTGGCTGTGGCATGGTACCCCTCAAAGGCTGGTACCCTGAGACCGGCAAAGGGAAGCTCTGGGGTACTTACAAAATGGTGATACTAACATGAGCAACTTGAACGAGAATTCAGACGATCACTGAGCGTGCAATGGGGAATGAGCGAGAAGGGAGTAGCAAGAATGAAAGGATCCTGAACTAAGAAGTATATCTGAACTAATGCAATAAATTCACCATCTACCAATAATGACTACGCGCGAAGCGCGCCGTGAAAATGCTTTGAAAGATGTCTAACGACAAGTACATGGGCCTACTTCCAATCTATCGCTTCATGCTATTTTCGGAAAAGTGTTTCAGCCGGAATAATATTCCGCGGTATTGTTGTCCCTATAACAGTCATAAGGTGGGCGCGGACCATGACGAGTGCGCACGACCTGCGCCGAAGTTTTGCATTAAAATCATGTCCATGACATTGTTGCTTGCAGAATCTGCACCGAGAGACACTATAAATTTCCCCCAATGAAAATGTGTCTGCCAATTAGCCTAGCAAATCTGCGGCCTGGTAATTCTTCAGAGATCTCAATTTTCATACGATAGGCCCTATGTCTCCGAAAAGTAGAGGAAGGCAAAAGGAAACAACTTGCTTCGCATTCTCCAGATGCTGTGTTCCTCTGTAATCACGGCTATGCACACGAAGTTTCGACCGACTGCAGTGGTCAAGTGGTTAGAGCATCCGACTTGCAGCCGGAAGGTCCAGGGTTCAAATCCTGACCGGGTCATACCAATGACTTTAAAAATGGAACCTACTGCCTTTGTGCTTGGTGCTCACCATAAACAATGGAGTAGGGAAAACAAGCCAGTGAGCCACAACTGGAAAAAGGCCGTGGTCGTCTCGACTTGAACCAATTGGTTGGAAACTGGGACGTGAAACCTCATCTAACCTAACCTAACCTGCACACGAAGTTAATTGCTGAAAGGAAACAAGCAGTGGCCCCAAAATTACTTCGTAATATCAGTTAACTCTTGCAAGTCTCCTCTTATTTGCTTTAAGTATCTCTGAAGATGATTCGGAACATTCGGAACAAAACATTAAGCAAGGAGTTTTCTCTATGAATTTAACATTCAGTAACAATTAAAAAGAGCCATTCATGAATTAGGATGCATGGGTATAGTAATTTTATTGGGGTGACTGCATTTTCCCTTTAATTGTAACACCTTTACAGATGAACAGTTCGTTATACGTTTGAGACCGAGTTGATAATAATCACAACATGTGAGACTAAATGCCTCGCAAAAATTTTGATGGCTTGCGGATTTGGAAGACTAGTTTGCAAACGATTCGAGATAGAAAAGATGATTAAAGGCAGTATGCAGTCACCCCAATCAGAGTGAGTGTATCCTGTCACTCTAGTTCATGATTGGCCCATTTTGATCATGTGACAATATTTTTGTTGGTAAATTGTGAAATTCAAGGAGAATTTCTCCTTGCTTTACCTATTGCTTGTAATAGTTATGTTCAAAACATCTTCAGAGGTGCTTGTAAAGCAATAAGAGGAGATTTGCAAGAATTTGCCGATTTTTCAAAGAAAATTTTGGGGCGACTGCCTATTGCCTTTAAATATACTGGTACTCACTCGTAAACACACCTGGCCATACCCCTTGCAGAAATCTATAGCTTAAAAGCCCTTTGGGTTCATTCAAGTTTACAAAAAATCGGAAATTGGTGTGGGAGGGGTGAACGCCTACATGCTCCTTGCCCGGCCCCATTATGCACGATAGCACGTCCACTTGCTTGCCTGCCAGTGGCGTCTTGAATCAAGACGAATCTTAACAAACATTGGTAATCTCAGATTGCAAAAGTTTTCTCCGTCTCTTTAACACAAAGTTCAATGCAGCAACGGCCGTGTACGCCAATTAACCCCCACCTCATATATCATTAAGTTTGCTATAGACTTGTTGACTAGCATCATTGTTCAGCCATTCACCTGTTTTCGCACACTGTAGCCCTTCTCTTGTCGTCTACCACTGTAATATGCGTTTTTTATTCTTTCTTTCTTTCTTTCTTTCTTTCTTTCTTTCTTTCTTTCTTTCTTTCTTTCTTTCTTTCTTTCTTTCTTTCTTCGTTTCCTTTTTTTCCTTTTTTTCTCGGCGAGAGTGCCTCCCAAATTCAGCAGCTGAGTACACGTACTAAAACGTAGTTCCAGTGCTATAGCCAAGCATGATAGGCGTAGGAAGCTTTTCGAAACTGGGGGCTGAACCTTGTTTCGGATCGCCGTCCTGGGGGAGGGGGAACCCTCCTCTTTGGAAAATTTTTTTGGTATTTAAGGGTCCTCAGATGCAATTTGGTGCAGCATTTTGGACAAACTTTAAGGAAAATTACTGACATTTCTTACAGAATAGACAAATAAGGAGTTTTGCCCTTGGATCCTGGGGAGGCGGAAGCATACTTCAGCCCCCACATTTTTGACTGGGGGCTTAAGCCCCCCTCAGCCCCCCGCTTCCTACGCCTATGTAGCCAAGACTAGTCGCCGTACTTCCCGTACAATACTGCAGCGTCGCTTCGTCGTCAGTCAAAAAGAAAGGCTAAAGATAAGTGGAAGAGGGCCCTCAAAAAAAAAAAGAAAAAAACAGCAGAGGGTACTTTACCTTCTGTACAAGTCTCAACTTTATCTTTTTATTCGTGATGATTGGAAAATGGTTCAGCCCTGTGAAACCTTCCAGTGCGATGCAGCGCACCAGCTGCACAATGATAATACGTAAATATAATGAACACTGCGCACCAATTCCCCAGCACTGGAGTCTATCTTCGGAACTCCGCACTTGTTTGCGCAGGGATAAATACCCCCTTGCGGACGCAGCGCATCAGCTGAGTAAGTCAATCTTCGAAAGCTCCGCACCTAATTGCACAGTGATAAATCAGACGCCGATCCAAGATTTTGAGAAAGGGGGGGGGGACGCACACACCGTCAGCCGAAGGCAGACGAGCCAGCGCCGAAGGCGCGAAGTCATGGCGGGGGTTTGGGGGCTTCCCCCAAGAAAGTTTGAATTCTAGATGCGTTTAGATGCGATTTCCCAGCATCTGGGAAGCATTTTTCCATATCTATTTGCTCATTTTTTCGGAGTATTTAATTCGTTGGTCAAAAAATCGTTGGTCATCGAAAAAAGGGGGCGTGCGCCGGGTGCGCCCCACCTGGATCCGTGCCTGTAAATACCTCTGCGGACGCAGCACATAAGCTGCGTAAATATAATAATCAATCTCGGGAGCTCCCCACCTAATTGCGCAGTGATAAATACCTCTCGCGGAAACAGCGCACCAACTGCAACAAGGCAGGATCCAAGGGCGGTGTAAGGGGCTTACGCCCTATTTTCGGCAAAGCAATGATTTTTGTAACCAGAATTTTACATCTTCCTGCAAGCCCATGAAAAGGTATGGTATGATCAGCACTGCAGACGGTTACGCCCCCTTTCTCGTATTCCTGGATCCGACCCTGTGCAAACTGTGCTGCGGAAGCTCCGCACAGCTCCGCACTACTTGCGCAGCGGTAAAATACAATATACCACTTGCGGGAGACTCCACACCAGCAGTGTAAATGAAATACTTGATCTGTGGAAGCTCCGCATTACGTACACAACGTTAAATACCGCCTGCAAAATAGAGGCCTACTAGGCCTTATGCAAGTTACAAACTGTGCGAGGAACTGCTTACACTTAAAAATTTGACTTAAGTCTTTCTGTGGAAGAATACCTAATAAAATCAGCAAAGGCGGGATTACGGGGGGGGGGCAAGCGGGTGCACTTGCCCCCCACTTTTTTCCAGAGCTTAAAAAATAAAAATAATAAAAAAATGAGTGAAAGTAAGCGAGACAAGAGAAATTACAAGAGAATTTTCAATAGCCTCTTATGATTAAATTTTGCAATGTTTAATAAAGGAAAATATTAATATTAAAAACCATAAAACTGCTAGGAGAATTTTTCTCGGCGCGCCTCGCGCGCACCTCCAGAGAAAGCTGACTAATACGATTGAAGTTTTGTCTGAAACCGTAAAATTTCTTTCCTTCTACCCGCCATACTAGTGTGATTTGAAGCTCTGCAATAAGGGTTACTGAAAGTACTAATGTACGTCATAAAATGCACTATGGTCCTTGCAAACAAAGTCCCAAGCCCTCCCCATGTATATGGAACCGCAATTCTCAAAGAAAAAGAAAAATGAGCGTGTTTCGCATGAGACTTTTATAAATCGATATCTCATTAGTACTGCTGTACTGCTGTGCGTAGAAATACTTTGGTGGAATTGCCTCGTTATTACTTCCTGTAGGACAGCTTGACTAAATTACCATTTGCAAAACCGTCACTACACCTCTCGCTGTTCACTTTCCTCACCAACTACCACCATCCTCAGCAAATTGACCGACAGTTACAATCTTAAATTTGCGATCATAATTATCATTTCAAATTACACCTGGGGGAAGCAGGATTTTCTCAAGAAATAGTCCAGAATGGCCGCAAAAGCAGTCAAATTTAAGAAAGATTTTTCTGGAAGGACCCTCAGTCCCCTGCCTCCGACTTTGCGCCTTCGGGGATCGCGGTTAAAGGCTTCGCCGGCCACAACTTCCCAAGATGCAGCCTGCAATAAAAATTACATTCCTGGCACTTTGTCAAGTAACTGCCGATGCCCTTGACAATGTCCATGTAAAAACTACCCACAAAGATTTCGTTGACTTCTAGCCTACTGTTAAATGTCTTGACGCTGTTTTCTTCTGCGTGCTTCGCCCGCACCCGTTTTAAATATTGCTTCGCAGTTTCTAGGTTACTCCCTGTAGAACATCCTGCTTGTCATAGCTTCGTTCAAAATTTTCTAATATTATTGAAACCACCAATGACCTCATGGCCGTACGCAGTGTAGGGGAAGTTCCCCTTCCCCAGAAATTTTCAAAGCAAAATTTTTATCACCATAGATCTGTGTAAATTTACCGACTCTTTAAAGATTGTTTAGATGCAAGTTGTAAGGCATGGAAAGTGTCATTTTCGATATTGCAATAAGTGACAGGCGCGCAGCGAAGGGGGGGGGGAGGGGACAAGGGCCCTCTCACTGAGGATACTTTCTTTCTTAACATTTCTATTACTCATATCACTAAAAAATATGAAAAATGCGATTTTTTTCAGCTCGCTTCGCGCGCACCCATTCTGGATACTCGATTTCCCATTTTTAAAATTATTGTTCCAAAGAACTGGGGAACCCTCACAATAATCCATTCTCCCCTACCTACTTCCTCAAGCCCTCAGCATTATCGATCCCATCTGACTGTTTGTCTCATGTCATGGAGTAAGAATATAATTGAAAAAAGTCAAATTGTGATTTTTGTGGTATGTTAATTGCCCACCTTATGTCATTTTAGGTTAAAGCTAACATGCATCATTTGAATGCCTACAATTTTGTAAATACCCCGGAACTTTCGGGGGCTTCGCCCCCTGGACCCCACCGGGGCTCTGCCCCAGTGCCCCTGGACCCTGCAAGGAGCCCTAGGGCGGGCCCCTGGACCCCGCGCCGTTAGGGGAGCGCTTCGCGCTCACGCGGCGCCTTCAGCTCTGCCCCCGCCTCCACTTTCAGACATCAAATCCCGCCCCTGAAAATCAGCAATTGTCACTCTTTCCAAAGTCGAAGGAGTTCTGCTCCCCAACTTGGCAGTGGCGGATAGAGGGGGGTCGCCGGCATCCGGACCCCCGCCCCCCTCAAATTTTCCAATGTGCCCTTTTTCAAAAAATTTTTTTTTTTCACACTAGCAAAAAAAAAAACGAGACAGTTTCACAGGTAATGACAGTGTTGTCCAATTCCGAGGAGATTTTGGTTACCCCCATCCAGTATCGATCAATCCACTCGTAAAAGTCTAGCCATGTATCGCAGAAACTTCCGGCAATATATTTGACTACGGTAGCCTATATTGGCCGCCCCGAAACCCGAACAGTGCAATCGTTTTACGGAGAATGTGACTACAGTATGTCTGCGTGACAATCAGGCATTCTAATCACTTTTCGCCTGGAACCACGTGTGGCGTGCTTGGGCATTCAGAGTGATACAAAACACTCAGATATTACGTCATACTCACCAGCTAGTGCTTTATGCAACGTAGTACTACTGGGTTTTAATATTGATTCCAAAAGGTCACTGCTAGTCTTTTGGTCTTACAAAATAATGATGTGTTCACACTCCATAAACGCTTCATCTACGAAACCTTCCCTCCACCCTCTAGTATCCATCCTCTCGTGAACAAGAGAGGGTACGTAAATACGTTTCGCTATGATATTTATAGTCTGGAATTACTCTCTTCTTTTACAGTGTTGCCCTAGTGATGGGAATAAAAAGCCAGTCTTAGGTAAAGTCCACAGCCAAGAGTTGACAAGAAGTCATAATAGACGAATCGGTGTTTGTTCCATTTTAAAATTACTACATAAAATCACCACCAGGTCAAATAACGCAATGTCAGTCGGTTCAATTTTTTGACGTCTTTGGACCGATGACCGGTCTGCTGTCGCAAATGGAAAGCAAACATTCGACTTCAGTCATCTGTTGTGACAGACTGTTTTTGACAGTCGCGCCGCAACTATATAGGGAACACGAGTACAGTATTTTAACCTCCTCCCCCAGTCGAGATAGCAGTGGCGCCAGGTGGGGGGAGGGTCCATGCCCCCCGTCGGGGAAGACTGGCCCTCTATCGGAACAGTTTTACTGATTTTCGTAAGGGAGTCTTAGTCCAAAGTACGCAGTCCCCGACGACAACTAATCGACGGTTTACCTGTTTTTTGCTCTCAAGAGGATAATTTCTGTAATGAGAACCCAAAATTTTCGGCGCTCTACGCGCGCTGTAGAGCCACTCTTTTTTTTTCAATAGTTTCATTCCACATAGCAGGATAGCACAAGTCCTGTCCACCTTACCAAGTAACATATGGGCAGAATACATAGTTTATGTAACGGTAGTAACTTTTATCCCATATCGAAAAGCCTAGTTGGTGTTCTCTTGTGTGTGTCATGCGGTACAGTCAGTTGGTGAGCGACTTACGGAGCAAAGTTTGGCTATTTCATCGTGTAGTCCAGGTGGTTTCGATACAATGTATGTTACACCCGATATGGTCTACAAACCCTACAGTTTTTTTTTCGTTTCGTCATATGTTTTATGTGTAAGCCTATCAAAAAATTTCGCCCGCTTCGCGCGCTTTTCAATTTCACGATCCAGATTCAAAGAACACTATCAGTGCGTAACTCGGATCATGAAGTATTAAGTGATATAATGCAAATATGCCTGCAATTACATGGGATAATGAGGCTCCCACATTTGCCCTTCTCATCATACCCTCGAAATAGGAATGTCGGAACTTGGGGTAGCTGACATGGCCCGGCCCCCTGTTGGAAAAATTCTGCCGCCACCCATGGTCAGTTTACTTATTTTGGCTTTCATAAGGGTAATTTCTGGGATAAAACCCAAAATTTTTTGTACGCTTAATTGTCCACTCTTCCTTAGACTTGGCCAAGTCTCTCGTGAGTGTTCTCGTACTGCTAGTACCTACAGCTCACCATATTTACCTTGGGTTTAATACGCCCTCTATCGGCTGCTTATTTGTATTGCTTCTCAACGAGAGACTTGGGACACTTGGTTTCTGTGACGTCATACTAATGAGCTTAGTACATTATTCATAAGGAGGGGGCGTCGACCTCATAATCCAATAAACAGTCCTCATGTGCAGAAATTAGTATCGTCCAATTAAAGAGAATATTATTTGATATGACATATTTTTGACAATTGATTCGCCGTAATTATACTCAAATAAATATTTAAAAACTAATTTACCTTACGAAAATTACACAAATAAAATTTTTGATGACAAATAAGACCTTTGTAATCCATTTTAGAGAAACATGTGTCAATACATTTCCCTATACATAATGGTACCATTTAGCGGTTCGTGTACTTAACGCCAAACGTAAACAAAGATTAGCAGAATGGGTACTTGTAGTTGTGAAGTTTCGTGCTTCCATACAAAAGTAGCCGCCTAGCCCTTGCACCCGTGAGATAATCGAAGAGTGAATGCTGTATTTATTTTCCTCTGTGCTAGCACATAGTTACTCTGCGTCATGATTCTAGCCACAATTAATTAAAGTTAAAATTTGTAGGTGAACAACGTTGGTTCAGCATGTAGCCTGTAGAAACTCCCTGCTTGAACCGTACTAAACTGACGTACATGATAGGCCATGCATATATATCATATTATCACGGGGCTAGGCATTTCTTAATTTACAGAACTAAGATCGAGTGACTAAGTGATAAAAGAAAAGAAAAACATGAGCATGTTTATTTACTGGCTGTTATTTTTTTTTTTTTTTATGTTGGGCCTATCAATTTACTTATATGAAACCTTTGTTTTCCATGGATCCCTCATTACTGGAAAATGTGAAGGAATGTAGCTAATACTAGGCAGTTGTGAGTTTGTCTACAGGGCCTATAGCTTATGTAAATGTAGTAGCCCAGTTTGAATAGTGCAAGGAGTACTACAGTGCCCAGGGTTATCTAGACCTTGAAGTTTGGAGAGTGCATTGTATTTTTGTTACACATTCTCCATCATAGCCTATGTGAGAGACTTTACAAATTTATCACAACTCCTGACCTTAATTAAATGGGAAACACATGATCTTCAAAAAAAGTCATGATTTCATGACTAAATTCAGACCATGTACTGTGTCTTTGGCAAAGTATTTTTAGCTTCAGTTACAGTATCATGGTGGCTTTTCGATCCTTATACATGCCTTTTATGCATGCATGTTTACAATTCTTTTGGCAGAACTTGATTGCATGGCCTGACATGATAATAGCTATGTGTGTACTGTAGCCAACACGTATACTGTAGATGAGTCACATATCGCAGTCACCTTGAATGTCTTAAGGGTGGCTGACAGTATTCAAGCCCTTCTTTACTGCTTTCTTTTTTCTTCTTGGGTGGGGGGCACCCAAAATTAGCCTCCACCAAGTAAATTAAAATGTGGCAAATAAAAAATTATTAAATTTAGCTGTCAGAGTAATGCGTAAGGTACAACAAATGCCAGATGTCTTAAGTTTGATATAAGTTTCAATTTAACTCACAGCCAATCTTTGTGACCATGTGTAACTTCACACATGCTCTGCTTTGGATATAATGTAGCTATAGTATTTGCCAAGGCAGTACCACATTGTGAACTTACAAGAACTTATAAGTGCCAGCCAGTGTGAATGAAACAGAGAACTGTTTGGCAGATTTTTTAAGGCAATGTATATTGCCAAGGCAGGCCATTTAGACATGTTAATGTTGCGGCACTATACAGTACTGTACAGTATGTATATATGAGCAAATCAGTATATGAAATACAGCAGCTTCCCCTATGGAAATTGTTTTCCAAGCCTTCAAGTTGCTGAGTCAGTAATGCCTCTGTCATTGCAGTTCTGTAGACTGAATTTGAGAAAAAAAAAATCTTTTTGAAAAGAGTTATCCAAATTGTAACAGTCTTCTGGCCTCAGATGTTTTAGCAAGCACTGTCAGTGTATTTTAGGGCCATGTAAACAAATTTTTGAGTCAAACTGTGTTAGCCTATATGAGCCAGAGAACTGGCTCCCTGCCCCTTAGTTCATCCTCCACCTACCAATCCCTGAGGAGTGGAGGGTACAGGTAAATTCAAGCATCTGTTGTAATTAAATAGTTGACAACTTGCATATTTTCATTTTCCAGAAGTCAACTATACTTCTATGGACTTGTAACTGTTACCTGTACAGTTTAACCTCTTCAGTTTCTACCAAGAGAAACACTGTGAAGTTCAACAGTACATGGTCATATGCTTTATCCTGATGCAAACATAACAATTGACATGTATGGTACTTGGTCATATGTGTCAGGGAAGGCAATTGAACTAACTTAGCAACAATTAGTGCATCTTCTTGAGCTAAATTGTTTGAAGCTTGCCTTCTCAAGACCATTTTTATTTTACATCATGACCCCAAAGTGAGGAAGACCTGATGCATGAGTATTAAAAAGTTGGGTACATGTATACATACTGTACATGTACCAAGATATAACAAATCTTCACTCTGCCTGGCAAGACCTCTTCCTAGGTTGAGACTTGAGTTTACACCAGAATCTTTATCTTTGATGCTGCATGGATTGAGAGCACTGTGGTGGTCACATGTGAGATTCTCTACAAAGTATTATGCAGTATGTAGGCTATTACTTCTAGAGCAAATTTGACATGGAAGTTGTTTTTATGTACAGCAAGGACACCATAATACCAAATCTGTCATGGTCCATCACAGCAAGCATTTGAGTAATTATCCAGTAAATAATAATGTGTGTTGAAATTTAGGAGGATAATTAGAATTCTTTATTTTAAATGTAACTATAAGGTGACTTGAGTAAAGCTGATTCATTTCTACATTTTTGGAGCAAGCTGACCTACTTATGAACCAAATTCTATGCAATACTGAACACACTTTTCTCTCCTCAAAAGCAAAATTCAAGTACCCTTTCATATCACATAATGTGATACTATATTTCATTATGGAAGATATTTCAATATATCAGTCACATTGCATTCAACCTTTAAGCATTGAGTGAGCACAATGTGTTGCTTCTTAAGTCTTTTTTTCTTGAATCAAACTACAAGTACATTAATCAAAGAATATGTTCAGTTTCAGTAATATCCTGCTGTAGCATAGCATGTGTGTGTAGGGCTTAAAAAATTTCTAGAGCTTTGTTGCTTTGTTGAAAAAGGACTAGGAAAGTCTCATTGTTTTAGTTGTGGAATGTTGATCTTTGGGAATTTGGGTACCCAAACTTTCATGCTTAGTGTGGTATTTTTTCATTTATTTCAGAAAACAGTTAAAACCAGTTTGCAGTAGAGCAAGTATTTCAATAATGATGACTGTGTGGAGGCAATGTTGCATTGCTGGCACACAGGTTTCCTTCTAACAGAAGCAATTGGTGTTGGTGGAGGAGGGTGTCTGAAAAGAGGTAAATGAGAATGGGCTGAGTTGAATTATTTGGTTACATTCAATCTTCTCAGAGAAGGAATCTTACTATAGAGCACATGTATGCTGTTGCTTCAACCTGGTTTCCATGATAGAGACATGAAGTAGTCTAGCAGATTAAGAGTGTAACAATCCCTCAGAATGGGACATCATTGGGGTATCACTGGATAAATCTCTAGCTGAAGCTAGTACCCATATCCAGGTGGTTATACTGAGGAAGTCCGTAACTGTTTTACTTAGTCACACACTGTAGTAACCATGGTTTAAAGGGACCCACAGCCCTTCAATCAAGAATTGCAGGCACTATCACTAGTAGACTACCACATAATCTCCTTGGGGTGAAGGAGAAATACCAAGAATAGGACTTTACTTTGCTATGAGATGTTGCCCTCCTAATACAGCTCTTAAATCAGGATGCTGCAACTTAAATGGCAGCTCCCTGCATGAATGTGGGCCTAAGGTATAATGAACATTTGAACCGAATGAAGGAAACAGTTTTGACAGTATTGATCTCTGGGTTTACAGTATTGATCTCTGGGTTTATTGAGAAATCACCGTTTGCTCAATTAATTCCTCTTCACAAGACTGGAATTAAACGAAAACTTTTTTGACGGTTAGTGAGAGCCAAGTTCCCACTAGTCATTTTACAGTACACGCAGTAGGCCATTGCCTTATTAGGAATCATTCATAATTATAAGAATTACAAGAATTATAACACTTACTATAACACTCATGCAAAAAGTGTGTACATTTTCTTTCTACCCTTCCTTCTACCTCCTTACCCACACCAATGTCTTAATCTAAAAAAATTGACATAAATCAACACTGAATCTGAAATCCACTTTCAAAGAAAGAATCTTTTCAAGTCTCTGGCTGCATTTTCTGCTTAACTGAAAAAGAGTTAAATAGCACCCATGAGAAGAACAACCCAATTGAAATGGGGCTATAGGATCACCTCAAACACATTTAGGGATATGACCATACCTCTAAGTGCGTTTAGTGACTGCTCTTTGATTGACATTAGTTGAAAAACTAGCTTCACTGTTGTTGGTCAATAATGACTTGAGTAGTCAGTTGTGTTCCCAATTACTAAGCTCAGCTCACTCACAGTACTGCATGGATGTGGCTTTAAACAATGTTTACTCAGAGAAATGTACCATAACTTTATATGGGAGCTGTAATAGACAGGTGTTTTTGTTCATTTGGAGGAGAGGCTAAAAGAAAATTTAGTAGGGGTAATTTTTACTGTCTGAAGCAACTGAAGATTGCAGTGCCTCTAAATCTCAAACTTTTGGGGTCAGGAGTACTATGTCTTTGAGCTCAGTCATCTGTTGTTGTATAAACTGAATTTTTATTTGCAGATTTTAATGCCTGATAGTACAATTAAGTCAACGTTTTGTAGATACAGGTAATAAATCCTGAAAGTGGGATGGAAATGAGGGAGGGTGGCAGTTACCCAATTTCCTTATCCTTCCTGTCTTAAGTTAGCAGGGATCTTGGGTCAAGGATTCAAGAGAAGGCTTCCTGAATAAGGGGATGTCCTACAGGTCTGTAGTATAAAAAAATTTCAGGTTTGTAATCTCTTGGATCTAAACTGATACAAAATTTGACTCATTTTGTACCGACCTACACACATTAACTATCCTGAAATCAATTTTCAGGTAATGTTGCACTAGGTGTGCTGCTTAAAACAACTGAATGGTAATGGTTGCACAGTAACCATGGTTATAGCTTTGGTCCACTACTTTCAAATTAAGATCCCTCCCCTTTAGCAATGTGACCTGAGTCTACTGAAACCTGCATTCTCTTATGTTATTTCAACTAAATGATTGCATTATCTTTAAATGACATTGCAAAACATATATTTGGTCCACTTGTAAGGCTGTAACTTGAAGTCCACTACAAGGGCATATTAAATAGTGCTAGTCATCTTAAATTTTCACTGGATGTACCAGACACTTACCATCTCTAGCTGATAATTAAACCAATCCCTGTAAGAACTGTTTTGCATTTGGTAAATACTGCAATGGGCTCAGCACTTTGGGGGCACAGTCTATATGACTTGGAAAGGCAACATACACCTAATTTCAGGTTGATATAATGTCTACACGCACAAGCCATAGACATGCTTTCATGGGCTGCAAGGCTCATGAGTCTAAATGACAGGTTCAGTACTATATCAATGCTTCCCTAGAGTAGACCAAAGATATTAACTCTACTGTAAACTTAATAATCCTAAGCATAACCATAATCCTTACTCAAACCCTAATCTTACCTGAGGCTAGTCTAAGTAGCCTATAAATTTTATACCTCAGTGGAATCCTAACCTTACCACCAGCTGGGCCAAAGAAGATTTTTGGTCCATCCTTTGTCTAGTGAACCTCTTGCAAGTGAAAGTTTAGTCTAGTGGGTATCCCACTTTCATGTAGAAGCCTAATGCCTATCAAAAAGGCCTTTCAAATAGTCCTTCAATCCTGGCTCAGTCCCTGACCTGCCCAATGTAAGGATCACAAAACCTCTAAGGTTTTTAGCTCTTATAGTCATGCTCTTAGCTGGAATTTGTGGATTACGATCGATAGGCCTAAAATTTATTTATTTAACTTCACCAGTGACTTAGCAAACTAGTATATTTGTATCAATGACAAATGTTGCCTATAATAAATGCAAAGAACTGTCACATAAAAAAATATGAAGAGCAATTTCTGCCCATTCAGGTATTTATTTCAAATAGGCCTATATCACCTTGATTCAGTTCTGCAAAGAATCACTTATCAGTATTGTACTGCTCACTCTTTTGCAAGAAAAATTTGTGTCAAATATTGCACCATTTGTTATATAGGTACCTCTTAAAATGAAAAACTTTTCCAAAGGGCAGGGGGACACCCTCTTCCCTTACACCTCTCCCATAGTCCATCAGTTCTGAATGTTGGTTACATTGGAAACATGCTAGGCCTAATTCCCAAACTACTTTGTTAATTTTGTGGTTTTCCAAGCTCAGGTTTGCTGCTATATTGTTCTCACAAGACACCTCCAAGAGGAACAAGCAAAGCTACTGTAGCATTGCCTGGCATGCATGAGTGATTTTAACAATTGGTCTAATATAAAGTCTTAGTCATTACCCGCTTGAGGGCACATTGAGCTAGCAAGATGATAAAGCTGATACATATTGGCCTATAAGTATACGAACAAGGTAGTAGGTCACTTCGAATCCCTGCCAGGCTCCCGCGCTCGCGATTCACAGCAATGGCGTGCGTTGTGATTTGCGAGTGACGAAAGTTACATCTGCAGAGCGAATTTGCCTTCTACTGTGCTTTTCCTTACATTATCTGATTATGCGTTTTGTGAGAGAGACCGTATGGATGGCTACGCAGATAATCGCGAGTGCCGCGATGCCTAGGATCCAAAGTGTCCTACCTTGCTTGTACACAGAGCTGTATATGTATTTGTGTATAACGCTCCGAACGCCTGAGAATCAGACCGCTATCGATACCGATTTCGAAGCAAAACTTTCTTCAAATTAAGTCGCTGAACCAACGATTTTGTCTTTGTTTTATGAAAATCAAATCATGGCACGGTTTCGCTCCTCGTGAATCCTGTCCCGTGAAATTTCCAGTTGCAAAAACCGTCATATTGATCAATTCTTACGGCTGATATTGATGAGTTTTCGCTATCGGCAATGTCGTAGACCCTGCAGCAATTAATCACGTGATATAAACTTCTGCATGTTTATTCATAGACTTATTGTTTATTCACATAACATACAATTTACTGATTTTGATTGGACTAAAAGTTGACAGACTACTACATATTATTCATCCTAAGTTGAGGGTGAATAAAAGAAAGAGATAACATTATTATTATGACGTCACAGAAACCAAGTGTCCCAAGTCTCTCGTTGAGAAGCAATACAAATAAGCGGCCGATAGAGGTGGTATTAAACCAAAGGTAAATATAGTGAGCTGTAGGTACGAGGACACTCACGAGAGACTTGGCCAAGTCTAACTCTTCCTCAGTTCAGTTATACTTATAGCTAAATATAGTACAAACCCTTTCCACCTTTTCAAGTTATTAAGTAGAATACATGGATTTATGTAAATGTCGGGAATTGAATCGCATTTCGCTAAACCTGGTTAACGTTCACTTGTGTCTGTTGTACAGTACGGCTAGTGACTCGAGGAAGGAAGTACAATAAAGTTACGCGCGATAGGGCCCAACTGTCCGCTCAATTGTTCTATATGAGCTTTAAATTAGTACAAATTCTTATAAGTGTAGGCTTACCCAAAAAAATTTCGCGCGCTTCGCGCGCTTTGCAATTTCACCGTTTAGATCCCAGGTTTTGATTCCAGTTTTTTCATGTCTTTTGGTTTATCCTTTCTTTGTCAATATGCGGTAAATTGTGTAATCGCTGACGTTTATGGTAACCAAAATTTAAAAAAAAATGAATGTGCCTTTTTTATGTTAGACCCCCCCCCCCCCTCAGAAAAGACCCTAGATCCGCCCCTGCTTGGAGCATACGTCCCCGGAAGGACAATAATTTAACTGAACAAATAAAATCTGCAAATTGTTTACTAGTTTACTGCTCGAAAGCTAACTGACGAATAATGCTAAACCTCAGCTCTTGTCTATCATGATACTAGTCAAACTAGTACTTGGACATGCAAACAACTGAGTGGTGGCCGGTTACTCTCACATACAAACACGTAGGCCTATACCTCAAAATTACTACGATTTGTCAAGTTGGCTATAGACTTACTTCCTGACACGCCTTCTCAACAGTAAAGCTATACACAATAAGAAAATGGATTATTCATCATGGCATTTCTACACCATCATTCGTTAATTGTTAACACACTTTTTGTCACCAGACGGGAAACTTACAAACAAACACGCGCGTACCAGTTGTTGAACAATGCAGTCAGCGCCTAGGGGAAGTGACTGCGTAGCCGGTCAGACATTAACAACTTTCACAGATTGGAAATCACATGGAAATAATGGACATATCTTGATCAGGCTAATGTAAATGGTAGCTAAGATTACGGCATAGAAAAATTACGGAAAACTTTCATATCCAGTGACTCCATTCTGTGATGACCTTTGTCGGTTACAGTACATTTTTAAAGCGTTCTATAGAGGCAGAGACATTTTTAATGATGGGGGTGAGGTTGGGGCAGAATTATATTGGGAGAAGGGGCCGTCTCACCCCTCGAACCCCTTTATCCCCCTTTTTACCCCAGGGAGTGAGCCAATTCAACCTGCTTGCCCGGCCATCTGCTCACCAAACGGAAGACTGTGCAGTAAGTTAATGATATTTAATGGCCTATAGACCTAAGCCAAAATTTTTCCGTTTTTTAAATTCCAGGATCCGTTTTGTTACATTTCATTTACCTTGGTCTTCCCGTGTTCCTGCCGTTTTCCGTGTTTTGTCCAACTTCTGCTCATATTTCTAATGTTTTTTTTTCATTGCCAGTCAAAATCGCGAATTCTATTAGGGGACCCTACTGATTCCGTGAATTTTGTCCGTTTTCCGTAACGCGGAAAAATGTTGGCTTTACTATAGACCAGGTGTTCACAACCGTTTTTGATCCAAGATCTACTTTTCAAGTAGCCACCCTCCCGAGATCTACAAAACATACACTTTCATATATACAGTTACACATAGAAATACTTTTTTCGTTTTTTCCTATACCCCTCACGATCGACTTGGGATCAGTCCACGGTCGGGTTGGGCACCTTTGTGCTACAGACATTTCCCTTCTTGTGCCATAGAGATATACCAAAGCATAAACGCTGGATTCATGTGCGGTTATTGAACGCCATTTGTAATACCTTAATTACACGTGTTTAAATACAAACGCTTTCTACACGCATGGAAGTTCGGAGCCTACAAGGCTAGTTTCCAACGTTGTTACGCCACTTGAGTGTAGGTTGGTTTCAGTATCTACGATCGTCACATGACTGTGTGAAGTCACATGTTAAGTAATTCAACCTCAAGAGTCAGAACTTTTGTTTGCGCAAGTACAGTACACTGTGGTTAATATAACGATTTCACGTTTCAACTGCATGCATAGGTTGTCACGTCGGCGTTGAAAATTACACAAGAACTTGAGCTGCAGAGCTGTTTACCGAAGAAAAGACCATAACGTCAGTGTTCTTGTCAACTTTTTGATAAAAGTAAGTTTTTCCCATGTAGTTTTGTCGTGCCCATGTCGAAAGTCTGTGTAACGGAGAAATTCTTTATCGATACCTAAATAATAAATTGCTTAGCCTATAGGTCTACTTAGAAGCTACACTTGAAGTTAGAGTACGTAACCTAGGCCAACATGTTGTACCGTGACAAGGAAGTTAGGCCTATGATTCCAGGAAACGCGACATTGTTTTATCGATGGTACAACCGCAGCTAAGTTGCAGAATCCGGTACTGCATGCCTAGTAATAAATAGGCTACACAAAGTTCACAAACTGTTAGCCTATGCCCCGTTAGTATATGGCAGCTGCTTACAACAGATAACTTCAAAGATTGATTTGTAACTTACTATTACTAATGCTAGGCCTATGTAGCCTACTTTCTTGCAGTCTTTAGGGCAGTGTCTGAAGTTACTTTTTGTAAGACCTACACAACATAGAACCAGCAATAGCACGTTTGTCGACCAATTGGCTAATTCGGCTCGAATGGAGAATCCGTGCCCGGAAGTGACGTACGTGATACGCATAGGTAAAGGGTTAGGGTTAGGTATAGGGTTAGGGTTATATACGTTAGTAGGCATACGGATAGGGTACGCATACGCATAGGGATAGGGTTACATACATAGTAGGCATACGGATAGCATACGGATAGGGATAGGGTTATACATGTGGTACGCATAGAGATAAGGTTAGGGTTATACCTGTAGGGATATACGTATAGAATACGTATAGCCTACGTATACATCTGTAAGTACTTAGGCTATAATATTTAAAACCGTTTGCCGGCAGCTCGGCTCGCAGCGCTATCGGTTAGGGCATAGGATCGCTATACTGAGATTTATACCGCGTTCGAATTCTTGCAATGTTCCGCGTTCAAATCCCACTGTTGCTTTCTGTTGAACAGCTTGTCTTGTCACGTTACTGTTGGTTCTTTTAGAACTTAACTCGTCACTGATCTTTTGTAAGTTTTAAGTTATAATTTACGCAACTTGCGGTCACGGATTCTCCATTCGCACCGCTAATTCATATGAATAGTAACACCCAGAACGAGTAAGGAGTGTTCTTCAGTTATTGTATGTGCTCTCATTTATGGTTTAGAAATACTAGCCTAGGATTTGTAACAACAAACATATTTAGCACTTTTGCACATTTTGTGGTGGTTGTGTCTCCCTTGGCTTCTCGACTGTTGACTGTGTACTCTGTGATGGCTTTTTTGCCTTTTTGGAGTTTATTACTGAAGACTAAGATCTGCTTCTAAATAAATAGGCTAACACTTCTTTGAGTTACAGCTCGTTTTCCAGGCAAGGGGGTATACAGTAATCCACTAGGCTAAGGTTACATTATGCAGACAACCATCATAATGCTGAAGCTA
This sequence comes from Holothuria leucospilota, assembly GCA_029531755.1. Lineage (NCBI taxonomy): Eukaryota > Metazoa > Echinodermata > Holothuroidea > Aspidochirotida > Holothuriidae > Holothuria > Holothuria leucospilota. Next base: position 28,250,990 of record CM055982.1, on the reverse strand, counting down.
CAGATGAGATAGGGGTAGAGTTATTCCCAGATAGGCCTTAGGCTAGGCCCAATGTTAGATAGGTGTAGGCTACTGTACAGGCCTAACAGGAACTTTTCACATGGGTAAAGATTAACAATCCTAGGCTTACTGTAATATTACCCAATAATGGCACCAACAGGTATGCATTATATACTCCTGATTCGAAATGTTGCTCAGTACATAATATTGCAAACCCCTTAAATTCCAATAACAATGGTTAAATGGAGGCCCGGGGGAGCACCCTTAGTCTTGCGATTTCTCTCCCATTGGCTTTGCCATTTACGTGCAAAGTCAGTGGGCTTGATGAACTTAGACAAATTACAATTTTTATCAACATGAAGCATTAATGGACGGACTTTGGATATGTGGGATAGCCCTTACTGAAAATTCCAGGATTTCGGTTGCAAAGCAACTACTGTAGGCCTACGTAGGACTGGCCCTTCATAGAGAATTCCACAAATGTGACATCTGATTTGCAGTCAAGATTAATCAGACACTGGTTTGTTCTGGTAAAATTATTTCTTCTGATTGCATTTAAAGGCAATAAGCAGTCGCCCCAAAATTTTCTTTGAAAAATCAGCAAACTCAAATCAGCAAATCTCTTCTTATTGCATTACAAGCAACTCTGAAGATGTTTTGAACATAACTATTACAAATAATAGGTAAAGCGAGGAGAAATTCTCATTGAATTTCACAATTCAGTAACAAAAATATTGTCACATGATCAAAATAGGCCATTCATGAACTAGAGTGACCAGGCACACTCACTCTGATTGGGGTGACTGCATTTTCCCATTAATGTTTATATATAATGTGCTTTAAGACATGTTAATCCAGATTCTGAGAGCCTGTTTAGTTAATACAAATTTCAGGTGCATTTGTATAAACATTTTTTGCTGTAAGTTTTTTGCCCATGAATCAGTTTATCCTGTACCTATTGACAATAGGCTGTTGTTTACAATTTATTGGTTAAGTTTTTCATTTGAGTGCAACATTTTGACACTCACATGATTGGAAATAGCTTGTTAAAAAAATTGGGCAATATTTTGCTGATCACTAAAAATTTGTTAAGAATACTGTAAGTAAGGAAAAAATTATGAAAATCAGTGAATATATTTCAGATTGTGTAAGCACCCCCCTCACTCGCCTCTGTTGCACTGAATACTGTACATTTAATTCAATTCAATTCAAATTTATTTCTCATATGTTTTACAAAAATTTTCAAAAGTTAAACAACAAGAATTGTAGATTTAAAAACATATGAAGGACACTAGAAAACAGGGAAACTGCTATCAAAGCTAGTGACCAACATATCTTTAGGCCTAGATAGAATGGGGATGAGTAAGTCGAGTTTGATCTACTGCACTGGCATTCATCAGAAAAAAAAAATTGATACCAAATTGATATTTTAATTGATGGTATGTACAGTATTTTGCAGTTTTGACATATTTTGATGAAGATGTAAACATGTATCATATCCTTTTTGAAGCAATTTGAAACTTTTAGTTGCACTAGATCTCAAGGATGTGGATCTGAGGGATGTGTTTATCGCTTCAAACAGTGTAATATGAGTGTGCTTATTGAGCGAATGTTTATAATGGAATAATTCCTTTGTTGATGATCGAGGATACTGTATTCAATATAAACTTGAAATATACATATATACTCTACTTCCTTCTTGAATGTTTGTTGCTCTTTATCTTCCCATAGCACAAACAAGAACCGTTTGCTCCACAAGCCAAGAAAAGAACATGAAAGCCTGCATTGTATTATTTGCCTTTTTGGCAGTGGGTTTTGCTCTCCCCAAGAGAATGAAACCCCTTTCACAGGATATGATTGACTACATCAACAGTGTCAACACCACATGGAAGGTAATTTTTGCTGAATAATTGTACTGTTATCAAAATTGCTTAGTGTCACATTACAGCTTCAACATGAGACTCATGTCAAGAGTTTCTGAACCAGTGTTTTAGTAGAAACTTAAAGGCAATAGCAGTCGCCCCAAAATTTGCTTTGAAAAATCAGCAAATTCTTGCAAATCTCCTCTTTTTGCATTACAAGCACCTCTGATGATTTTTTGAACACAACTATCACAAACAATTGGTAAAGCAAGGAGAAATTCTCCTTGAATTTCACAATTCACTAACAAACACATTGTCACATGATCAAAATAAGCCATTCATGAACGAGAGAGGTGGGGCATACTACAGTAACTCAGATTGGGGTGACTGCATTTTCCCTTTAAAGTGTACCTAAAGTAAGTCTAAGATTCCAAAAATATATGCACAGCTTGAAAAATGCATTCTAATGGTTTAACTTACATCTTCACATGACATTCCTGAGCTGAGGTATAAAATGTTGAAGCTTACAGGTATTTACTCAATTTAAAATGGTAGATTGCACGTTAATTTGTAATGTCATTCTTGTACTCCTCAAAATTACCATCTTTGTTTTCCTCTGTTTCTTTTAAAGCCTCTGCACCTTGTGCCAAAATGTGATCACATTCTCACTATTACAGGGTGTGTTGGCTGTAAGCCCTCACAGTACAACATGTTATGCAAGGGAATAGTAAATGTTTTAAGGTCATATTGTACATTCATTTTAATTTCAAAAGGAAACAAAAGCAGGTAATGTGAGTTGTACAAGAAGGGCATTACAAACTATTGCACAATCGACTACTTCAAATTAGGTGAATAACTTTCATCAACAATTTATATCTCAGCAACAGAGTAAGCTATGAAAATGGGAGTTGGATAAATGAAATTCATTTTTCAACCTCTGAAATATTTATTCTTGTAATTTTAGACTTCAGGTCCACTTTAAGCCATAACACAGGAGGCCAAGTACTGCAGTAGACCAAGGCCACACCGTAAGGTACTGTACAGGCCAAGAATTAGGCCAGTTTACACTTAAGGTGCGTTCACACCAAAACCGAACGCTGCTGCGTTTTGCGGGCGGGACGCTGAAATTTTTTTCCCAGGACAAATAGGGGCAATTTTTTTAAATAAAATTTAAGGAAAACGTCCCATTCTTTCTTAGATAACAAATTTTGTGTCCCGCCCGCAAAACGCAGCAGATTTCGGTTTTGGTGTGAACGCACCTTTAGATACACATCTGGTTTACAATACAGTAGACCTTCAGTAGGCTAATAGTTTGCTTGTGAAATAGCCTACTGATGTTACTTGACAGACTTGCATTTTTGGCATTTTTCCTTGACCTTTTGGGAAATTATCATTTACTAGCTGGCCTCTGATACTGTACAGTACATGGAAGAGGCTTGCTACGTACAGTAGCTTTCCAAGGGCAGAGAGTATAGGCCGAGGGGCAGCGTACCTCACATGCATGGCTGAGGTCACAAAATTGGTCTTGAGGTCAGGTCTTTAGACATCCAACACACTGTTCTGTACTTAAAAGAAGGGTCAAGCTCAAATCAAGGTTTGATATGTTAGAGGGTACTTATTCGAAGCATTCTGGTAAAATTTGAGTTGAAATCCGATGTGTGGTTCTCAAGATACTGTATTAGCAGTTAAAGTTGTCACATCTTCAACAAAAAGTGAACTTGAAGCAAGCACATATGACATCATAGCCTCACATTAATGAGCACTCATTTGTTTTTCTTTAACTTTATACAACCAATTTTCTCCTCCACAATCCCATGTTATCGGAATGTGATTGTATGGGAGGTATGAGAAGTTTGCAAACTTCACATTCCCCATGGAGAGGCCCTACCTATCCCTATAAACTTCAAGGTCAACCCAGCACACTGAAAAAACAAAGAGAAAAACAGCATTTCTCATCAATGTGAGGAAGTGGTATAACCCCGGCTTGCCTCAATCTCACTTTGGGTCACAAATTTAGTAACTTCATTTGTTGATATCTCAAAGACTAAATGTCAGATTTGAATGAAAGTTTCACCAAATTGTGTAGATTTAGTTCCTCTTTCACATATGAAAATTATTTTTTGCTTAAACTCTTCCTTTGATAGTTAATACTGTACAAGTTTATTCCTCCTGAGTCACTTTCTGTTTTGACCAGTTTCTTCCTTGTTTAGGAATTCAGTGTACTACAGTATCGAAATTTCTGGATTATCTGCTGAAGAAATCTAAAGTCTAACATGTTGCAATTTGAATTCTTAGGTAGGTCAAAGGTAGCAGCTATGGGAAAAATTGCTGATGAGCTAAGAGGGGGAGGGAGCTTAGCACATGCTCCAGTTCTCATTCCCCCAGCTGCCTCTTACTGGAAAATTCAATAGGGAAATAAAGGTATGCAAAATATACCTCTTTTGTACATTGAAGCCTTCTTCCCTCCCAGCCCTGCTCCTCCCTGCAGCTATGAAAACTTTTTTGGCTATGCCTCTGACTGATGAGAACAATTGACTGAGCTTCATGCAAGTTTGGAACAGTTGTTTTCATTGAGGGAAAGACAGGGATTGGCAGGTGAGGTTGGTCCAGAAGTATCACATAGAATTGTTTTAACTCTTGTGCAGAAAACTCTTAAAGGTCTATGGACATGTAAATGTGATACTTGCCTTTTTGATGTAAAAAGCATTAAAAATATTAAAAGAAGGGTCAAAGCTCAAATCAAGTTTTAGTATGTTAGAGGGGTGCTTATTCTGAGCATTCTGGTGAAATTTCCTTTGAAATCTAATGTGTGGTTCTCAAGATAATAGCAGTAAAAAGTTTAAATTTCCAACACAAAGTGAACTTGTAGCAAGCACATGTGACATTACAACCTCACATTAATGAGCACTCATTTGTTTTTCTTTAAATTTTACAACCAATTTTCTCCTCCATAATCCCATGTTATCGGAATGTAAATGCATAAGAGGCATGGGAATTTTGCAAACTTCACATTCACCGTGGGGAGGTCCTATCCCTATTTACTTCAAGGCCAACACTACAGACTGGAAAAAACAAAGGAAACAAAACATTTCTCATCAGTGTGAGGAAGTGACATACTGTAACCCCTGCTTGCCTCAAGCACACTTTGGGTCACAAATATAGAAACTTCATTTGCTGATATCTGAAGTACTACATGTGTGATTTGAATGGAAGTTTCACCAAATTGTTTTGATTTAGTTCCTCTTTCACATGTGTAAATTAACTTTTTGCTTAAACCCTTCCTTTAAAAATTGTCGCAATTCCCATCAATATCCATGAAATATTGACCATTAATACAAGAAGTAGCTATTTATTACTCTGAGAAATTGTCAACATTTAAAACCAATCCAGAAACTAGCTGGGTAGTGATAAACAGATAATACATAAAGGATTAACAAGAGAAATAGAGACCCTGTGCAACACTCCACACCACAATTTCTGCATAGAAAATAAAAAATCTTAGAAGTGATCAAAGTCTGAAAGGCATATCTTGAGAACAGTAAAAGATATTAAAAAAATTCCAATGGATTTTTCATTTTCAGGAGGATCTATATCGTTGTTGAGTGAATCACCTGGTTTGGTTATGTGTCCATAGACCCTTAAATTGTTGGTACAGTAGACCTTATAATGCAGTGATGATATATGTAACATCATTGAGGCAGCTAAAATAATGAAGCACATTGAACTCATAACATAGACTTTGCAAGTGCGCTTTACAGTAAACTTACGTGTATATCCTAATGTAGAGCCTTTGGCATGATCTGCTGTTTAATACTATTGGAGAAGCAGTATTTTTGCAGAATTTCTTGCCCTTCCAAAGCCAGTAGTCTCTCAGATTCTTTGACAGTTTTATAGATCTTACTCCCCCTCCCAGGGGCATAGCCAGGTTTTTGGTGTGGGGGGGCAAAGTCCATTCATCGGCCCCATTTTTGACCGCACCCCCGGAGAAGGGTTATAAGGGAAGGAGTGTCCCCATTTCCTTCTGAAACTTTATGTTGTCTGACAGTCTCGAAGGGCTTAGATGCAAAATGGTGCTTCTTTTTATACTAGATCCCAGTGTTCTCCACAGGGGTTTTCAGAGTGGCTCAGAACGGGGTGGTGCCAGGATTTGCCTGAAGGGGGCCAGATTCCCCAACGGGGAGGCCAGGGACCAGAAACCCCGATGCCATCGAGGGGTTGGTGAGGGGGAATTTGAAGAAAACCTGTGTGCTATACCATGCCATTGGATATATTGCATAAAATTTGTATATACTAGAGGAACATAGATTTACCGTTATTATCCATAATCTAAACTGTGAAATTGCAAAGCTCGCGAAAATTTTTTGGGTAAGCCTACACTACAGAGAATCTGTACTTGTTTAAAACTTATATAGGTCAATTGTTCAGGCAGGTAGGCCCTATCCGACATGAACTTACATTTTGGCTCAATCCATAAATTAGGGGTCCAAAAGTGTGAAGTGAGGTCAAAATTTAAAAACCATCTAAACTGATTGAAATTTATACTCGTGATAGAGTATTATGAGCATTTATAAAAAATACAAATGTTATTACATACAGTATTATGTATGGAGGAGGGGGCTCACTCAAACATATACGTGCCTGTAAAATTGACCAACATAACAGGGACACCAAAGCAGTCTTTAATCTCCTCATAAAAGATCAAAGAAAATCCTAAATGGTTGAAAATTCACAGTTGAGTGTGATTCAGCACCCTTTCTAAGAACAACATGGAAAAAGTTTGAAAGAATTTTCCAAAACTTAAAAAAAAGGTCATTTCAGTATTCTCAATACTTTAAGATGTCAAAAAGGTCACACTTTTACATATTTCGTACTAATTTGACTGCTTTTAACTGGAAAATAATCTTCATCTATTCAAATTTTCCTCTTTAGTACTTTTTAGCATACATTTGCTATCTTATTTTCTGTCTCTTTATGGACAGGTGTGATATAGCAAGACATTTTACTCCACTCAGACTGTCGCGTGTAACAGGGACACCAAGAATTGGTGTCCCCATAACACCTAACATGAAAACTGTCAGTTTAATTTTTAAATGTTGAGTTGACCTGGAAACTTTTAATGCAATAGAAACTACTGTTTGCTGTAATAAGATACCATTAAAAGCCCCAGTTTCATTGAACTTTTATTGTTCATACATCAAGAATGGCGGACATAACTATGGCATCATGGGGGGACACCAAAAAATCAAATGTCCATCAGCATAAAATACTTGGTTCAAAAGACATGGGAATATGTTTTCTAGTTACAGTACATTCTGTTATATTCTTTACATGTGACTTAATTCACAAAAAAATTAAGCTGTTTGTGCAAATGGTGAAGCACCAAAGTTGACCAACATAACTCACTGAGGGGGGGGGGGGGACACCAAAATTTTGCTGATTATGAAGGATGCCCTGATAGTGTTTGTTTTCATTATTTCTTTCCAAATGTGCCACTGTCAAAAAGACTTTGACCTAATACTTACATAAAATGAACTTTAGCCACCTGAGAATGACCACATTTGTAAAAATGATGAAAACTACATTAAAAAACCAACATAATTAGGGGGACACCAAAAAGTTATGTTGGTCACTTAATTTTCTATGTGCCTGTTTGAAAAAATGGGTGAAGCAGTAGTACTGATATTTTGGGAATGTTGACTTTTGGTGATATCCTTACCATGATAAATGAATAAAGCAATTCAGTCTATGATAAATATGTTTTTCAGGTAAATTAGATTTGTATGATTGTATGTCACAGCTGTTACCAAAAAATCATGGGGGACACCAAAGCAAAATGGTCTATTTTCTAGAAAACACTCAATGTTGAAAATTTAGTGTGTATATCATAACGTAGCTGCATAATGACCGTGCAGCATGACACAGATTAGAGCACAGCAACTAGGCATTGCAATATGGAATGAAATTTACGACCTCTACATAAGCTGTGTACTCTGCCTACATGTTATTTGGTAAGGTGGACAGGACTTGTGCTATCTAGCTATGTGGAATGGAAATGTTGAAGAAAATGGAGTGACCCCACAGCGCATTTCACGCCGAAAATTTTGGGTTCTTATTAGGGAAGTTGTCCTCTTGAGAGCAAAAAACAGGTAAACCGGTGGGGCGACTGTCGCCTTCAGGGACTGGATGCTTTATCATAACGACTAAGACTCCCCGACAAAACTGGCTCCCTGTCCCCACCTGGCGCCACCCCTGGAAGGGCGGCTCTCCCTCCGTGTGAAAATGACATTGACAACCAAAACGTTTTCGGGATTTAATTATTTTGTTTCAAAATCAGGATTAGGGTTCGAAAAAAGGGCAAGGGTTCAGTTCCCAAGGCATGATCAGTCGAAAAAAGGAGAAAAAATCTGGAACATTGTTTCCAGACGAGATGACATCATTAATATCCAAGGTTTTGATTGACTTTTCGGGGGCTTATTGCCGATGTGTCCTGCATAAAATAAATATGCCATCCATTCTGCTGCGGATTCTGCTGTTATTACTCTTCCCCGAGACCTAGATCTCTCCCCTTCCCATTCGGCCAACTTCCCATCCCTCCCTGGTGCCGTTTTTTTTTCGTTTTTTTTTTTTTGCTTTCCTTCATTTTTTCAACATTGCTCATTGCATCCCCAAAATTTCTGTGGGGGGGGGGCACTCTGCCCCCCTCTGGCTACACCACTGCCCCCTTCCTCCTACTCCCCCTCTCCCCCAAGCCCATACTGTACTGGTAATGAATTGCCACCATATTAACTTTCTGGGCCAAAATGGTACCTTGTATACGTACTGTAGCATGAAACAATTTCGGCATGCACAAATGCTGTAGATGCTTTGTCTTTACATTTCAGCTTTGGAAATGTAGACAGCTATTTCTGTGAATGTGTGTGTTACATTACGTTTAATAGAGTGGAGAACATTCCCTTTAAGTTTCATGGACTGAAGGTGCAGTGGTTCTTTAAATAGCAACCTTCTTAAATTGTCCTTTAATGCAGTGCAATTTGAACCCACTACAAAGACAAACAAAGTTGTCGAAACTGTCTCTGTGAAATTTTTGTCAAGTCATGTAAAATTCTGGCCTAATTTTCGTTTCGGTTTATGAAGTTTCCCATTTGTTCTATGCCTCAGTGCTTCAAAGGCAATCACTTTTTCTTTACATGCTGTCATTGTTGCATTTCTCATGACCCCCCCCCCCCCCATCATTTAAAAGAAGCACTGGAGTGTGTAATTTGTTGTTTCTAGGCCTACTGTACTGTACGTTAAACAATGCAGAGGCACAGGCATGGTGCTTTGCTTAGTTAACACTTTCCGCTGTATTGTCCTGTGTTTCATTACATACTGATGCAATATACAAAGTCAACCTCCATGTACCTGTATACAGCTAAAACCAGTTAATACTCTAAAAAGGGCCAAATTTCTCATCGCAGAAAGTTAAAATTCTTTTCATTTGTTCTTGTTCCAAAGTTGAAGTTGCCTTCTTCTGATTGACATAAAGTGTGCATTCCCATTAGGGCTTTTTGTACACAGACATTGTATTCAGACATACTGAGTCTGGTCACATGACGCCCGAGAAAAGCTGTTTTATTGGGAAACGATTATCAACAAACCTTTAGGTTTTACAAGTAATGTGAGAAGAATGTTCCTATGGCTTCCAGACAAATTAGAGACAATTGCCTGTATTGAGTTTTAATTACTCAAGGTCATATTCTGTGTATGAGCTGTCTGCTAGGCAATGGGCCTTACTTCAAATTTCATTGTTCCTATACAAATCATCATTGGCCAATTACAGTGAAGCAGTCATTTGAATTAATGTTCATCACAGTTCAGTCACCAATTGTGAAGATAAAGATATCTGGTGATTTCTTTACGGCTCTCTAATATCATCCCAGACAGTGAAAATTCTCCCTACAAAGTTGACTAAGACCCTCCCCCAATGTAAACCAAACCTCCTGTGTACAGTAGTACACCTTAAAGATAGAGCCACAGTAGCCTGCACCGAGTTTACATTGCTCAAGGCGATATTGTCTAAGGCAGTATGTGTAAGCGTAATTGGGAACTTTACTGTAAAAGTCATTGTTGACCAGCTAGAGTGATACTGTGATGTTTGAATGAATGTCAATCAAAGTGCAGTTATCAACCAGGCTTCGACAAATTCTTTTTTCACTACTTGTCCATCGGGCTAACTGTTCTCTTAGTCTACTTGTCCCCATGAATATCTGCTTGTCCACTTTTAATATGCCTTTGAAGTCCTTACTTGCCTGGCGGGCGATGATATTGAACATTGCACTTGGCCAAGTAAGTTTTTACTTGTCCCGGACTTTCGGGCGGGGGATTTGTCGAAGCCTGTTATCAACTGTATTTAGAACTCAAGGCTGTTCTAAATATGTTTGGGCAGAGAATAGCTACTCCCTGGTTTGTGGGATGGCATTTCCCTTTAATTTGGGGTGAAACATACAGTATGCTTTAAAGGTTTGAGTGTGGCTTAAGGTTGTAGTTTGTTAGTTTACTCAGTCAGTTTCTAGTAACTTGTGAAAAGCTGTGTTTTAAAGCTGTTTAATAGAGTTCTGACCATGTGCTCCAAATACTGGCACTGTCTTTAAATTGTCTAATCAGTTGTTGCTATTAGAGAGGAAATGTGATAAGAGGTTTTTCACCTACAGAATCTTTAAAGGATAGGCTTATGACCTAAATCTGAAATTATAGGGCTACTCTGATGTCCAGTGGAAGTATATGGCTTGATTTTTTAGGACATACACTGCATATTTAAAGATAAACCATGGAGTTTATCTTCATGAGATAATAATTCAGTTTGAGAAATATCGTCACATGGTTAAAGGAGCCATTCACTTTAACTAGAATACTGGGGTTACTGTAACTAATTCAAGTTGGGGTGACTGTATTCAAGTTTTAGAACACTGTAAAACTTGAGAGGAGTGTTGATGGTTAATTGTTGACTGACTCGTGCTTTTGTTCAAGAGTTTCTCCTTGCTAGTTTGATGTTTCTCTTTGTTTAGGGTACCATACATTGAAACACAGATACATATAGAGTACACTGTACTAGTGAATTTTAACATAGACCGTAAATTTATGTTAATCGTATTAGAATAAGCTATAAGGCATTAATAGACCTTATGCATTGACGTCATGTGACATCATTTTGGTGGCAAAACAATGAAGCACACTACACACATGACAGATTTTGCATGAGTGTACAGTAGACTTAGTACACCCATATCCGACCGGTACACAAATCAGCTATTTACATAAAAAAAAAAGTTGTCATGATACACTCTTGCCTCCATTAGAGGGCACATTTCCTGTTCTGTAACACCATATATATGCATAAGGTCATAACCCACACAATAGACCCTTTTCCAAGTAGCAATTGCAACTGTATACTGGCTGCAACACTGTAATGGACTTAATTTGTTCATCACTGCCTTTTGCTAAAAGAAACAAAGCAAGTCCTACATGCCCATGTTCAAAAACCAGAAATTTGGTATGTTTTGTGAGATTGGTAGGATTGTGAGATAGAGTTTTGGTACAGGTTGTTTTTAGCCACAGTAAAATGCCATTGACAAGAACGTCGCACACCAAAAGTCTGTCCGACAATGCTTTGTAATCGCTATGTGGAAAAGGGTCAATGACAATTTTACTAGCAATATCATGAGAAAGAAAAAATGAAATTCAGCAAAGCTGTACATGTAGGCCTACAAATACTACCACTGTATACTGGCTGCAACACTGTAATGGACTTAATTTGTTCATCACTGCCTTTTGCTAAAAGAAACATTGTCTGTCTGTCTGTCTGTCTGTCTATCTGTCTATCTGTCTATCTGTCTATCTGACTATCTGTCTATCTGTCTATCTGTCTGTCCACACTTGTTCAAAATGCTTCTCCTCCCACATGCTTTCATGGATTTTTTTTGAAACTTGGGCACAATGTTCCTTGGGTGGTGGGCCATTTGGGGTGTTCAGGAATTTTTGGGCCAATGTGGACCCTAGGGCCCATTTTATGAAATTCTACAAAATGCTTCTCCTCCTACAGATTCTCTTGTACAATGTTGATGGTTTGCCATAATGTTACTCTCTCATTGGTCCCTTCAGGGTGTTCAGGGATTTTGGGTCCAAGGCCCAAGATGGACCATTGGGTCCATTTTGTGAAATATTGCAAAGTAATTAATTTCTTCTCTATTTAATGTTCAAAGAGAGGTAACAGCCTCTCATTATAATGCTTGGTCAGTTATCTCATTATGGTGTTCTTGAATTTTGGCCTAAGGTCCCATGTGGGCCCCAATGGCTCATTTTATGAAATTTTACAAAATACTTTTTCTCCTACAAATTGTGTTGTACAGTGTTGATGATTTGTCATAATGAAGCTCTGTTAATGGTCCTTACAAATTACTTCTCCAATTTGGGATGAAGAATACTTTTGATACCTTTCTAACCAATTTTGTGCCACCCCTCTATTTTACCAGTCTCACAAAATCACTTTACTACCAATTTTTCTCTGTACTGCACCCTCTTTAAAACTGTCTGTGTAGAAGAGGTCAATCCTGTGCAGTTGTTTAGGTTAGTTTAAAGGGAGCTGCTTAATGGGATTTCCATTGGGTATTTCCATTGTGTGTGCATTGTCAGAGCACGTGGGTGTGTTTGTAATAGTGACGGTAGTGACCCTCTGTTAATGGTTCTTTTAGGGTGTACAGAAATTTTGGGTCCAAGGCCCAATGTACCTTAGGGTCCATTTTGTGAAATATTGCAGAATGGTCAATTCCTCCTCCAGTTAATGTTAAACAGAGTTGAAGGCCTGTCATAATGGTGCTTGGTTAGTGATCTGTTTAATGTTTATGGTGTTCTGGAAGTTTGGGTCTAAGGTCCCATATGGGCCCTATGGCCCTTTTTATGACATTTTGCAAATTGCTTACTCCTGCAGATTCTCTTGTACAATGTTGATGGTTTGTCATAATTATATTTGGGTAGTGGTACCTTCAGGGTGTTTAACAAGTTGGGGTCCAAAGCACAAGATGGAACATTGGGTCCATTTTGTTTAGTGTTGCATGTGATTAACTTTTCCTCCAGTTAATGTTTAACAGAGTTGACGGTCTGTTATAATGATGCTTGGCTAGTGATCTGTTTCTGGTTTTGTGGAATTCACGTCGCAGACATATACTTACCCCATGCTACATCTAATTTGCATTATTCTTGCGCGCTGCATGCTGCTCAGGACAGAATTTTGGTCCAAAAGCCTATGTGGACCCTCTGGCTCTTTTATGAAGTGTGCAAAAGTGCATCTTCAACTACAGATTCTCTTGTACAGTGTTGATAGTTTGTCATAATGATACCTGAAATTTGGGGTCCAAGGCCGAAGATGGGCCCTAGGGGCTTTGCTTTCTTAAATTGTATTCGTGAAACAACTTACAAGCAAAGATAGCATGACAAATTTTTTGTGACATTTAGGAAGGTGTCATCAGGGTATGTGAGATTTGGGGTCACGAATAAGCCATTTGACGTCATTTAAAGTCATATGATGCTTGCACTAACAAAGACTAGAAGCCAGGGACCCTTAATTGGATGAAGGTATGAGCTTCAGCACCATTGGTGCTCTAGTTTTCAAAATTTACCAAAAATGTCAAATTCCCCCCCCCCCCCCCCCACCCAAAAAATATTCACGCCCAATTTATAGAAAGTTTCAGCAAATTACATCTGTAAGTGCCTTTGATAAACTAGTACGCACATAGTAACCAAGCCTGTATCCCATATGGTCCATCATAAACATGGATCACACATACACATATGCATGCACAGGTCCTTCATTGGTTCTTAATAAGGTATGAGCGACCACCTATGCACCATCAGTAGATGCCTGGTAGCACAGCTATGCTTAGTGTAGAGAGCTGCCAATGAGCTGTATTTCTCTGCACATATCATCACAATAGAGTACCTGCAATTGAAGGCTACAAGTTTCATTTCTTTCTTCAAAATGTTACAAGAAATCTTGCACATCATGATTGACCTTGCCTACAGACTCGAGGCAAGCACATACATGACATGAAAGTCCTTTAAGCCCAAATTCTTGTAGAAGCTGACCACAGTTAATCATGCTTGCATCAAAACAAGGTAACAATACCTTGTTGGAACTCTATCAGCACAATGTGCACTCAAGCGAATAATGACTTGTGGTGCTTAATAAGTAGTTCCAGTGGCTACCAGGGCTTGGCCTGATTGAGCACGGTCGTGAAGATACAACTCGCTGGACTAAAACCACAGAATGTGAAAGTTACTGACCATCACTAATAAGACTTTCCCGGGCTGTGCGGGACTACTCGGGATTGTAGGCTTATGGGCATTTTCATGGCACATAGGCCCTATGGCGTTACAGTGTTTATATTACAACAAAATAAAATCGAGGTTTTTGCGATTTCATTTTTATGTTACACAACTGCTGTAGTTCAGATAAAAGTTCATAAATTTGGGAAGATAAGTTTTTGAAGACAAATTACTGTTTCTTTTTATTCTTGAAATGATTTTCATAAGGTGAAGTAATGAAAACAACAACAGGTCATTCTTGTGAACATTGTTGCAACGAATGTTTACATGGTAATTCAATGGGACTTCTCCATTGAGTTATTAAACTGTATGCAAGGGAATTACGTTGTTCCAACGATTTACATGTACTTTACACAGTGACACCAGTGCCAGCATGCAGTGCATACGACTAGCCTGGATTCATGTGCGACTGCAGATAAAGCAGTTCCTTCGCTGTAGTACTAGCACTACGCTGATTGCACATGCTGTACGAATAAACAGAGAGACAAAACAGGTTACTACTCGAGATATGCAGCTGCACTCATCAGTATTCATAAGCAATGTACTGATGCACTGCAGCTGTATTCTCACCTATTGACAGATGAGCTGCGTGGAAGAAAGTTTCTTAGGTGTGTGTGAAAACATTCTAGAAATAAATCGGAACAGGGCTTTTTTACCGGCATTGAAACTATACATGAACAGTACTGATACTCAAGCAAATGACAGGTTCAGTGACCGCATTATGTGACTGCGCTTTTTGCAATTATGATCGTGCTGTTTTGCGTTTTTTGGTTTCGATGAAAAGAGAAACCTATGCAGTCATGCATGATGCATGGCATGTGTGCTCTATGGAATGAGTGCACTAAACAGTTAAAGAGAAAGTATTTTTCCTGTAGAGTATATTTTAAAGGGAATATCTGGAAAAAGTGTGACTGGCTTAAATGAGCATATATTACTCTGAGCATCATAAGATATGTACAGTGAAATGTATCATATGAATGCCACCTTGGAAGTTCTTACATATTGGAAGAGTAAGGAAATATTTACATGATGTCACAGTCAGTCTGGTCCCTGTTTTGTTTGCAGAAACTAATTAAAACAAGCAATGCAGTGACAAGAAAGAAGGAAAGAACTGCGCAAAATTCTAACTTTACAAGTACCATAAAAAAAAAAAAGAAAAAAAATCAGCAGGTTTGAATAGCCCATTACCTCATCTCAAACAATTAAATCCTCCCAAGTTTTACTTCTTCAGTAGGCCCTTTTCTAACAACAAAAAACCTGTCTTAGTGTGCACACCTCTCAGATGTAGCTTGTACTGAGTTAAATTGCTTGAGACCAGACCCTGCTGAGTACACTGCTGTGTGTGGTATTAATACTGTGGTATATTAATATGTTGGTACTCCCATAACCTCATGAGGCTAGAATTCAATAGGAGGATTTAGCCATCAGGTGACTTAATACGTCTTTATTTTTTCACCCGGGAAAATGGCCTTTTCCCGGGGAACTTTGGCCAAACGAGCGTATTGAATTCTAGCGGCATGTTTAACCTGTCTTCCGAGATGCAGTGGAATGTGCTAGAAAATACACACTTGCAAACTGGTAGAGGAGCTTGTGTTATCTCGTTATCTATTGAGTGTCCCGAAATACGTTGCAAAAATACTCATCTGATTTTAACTGCTATGCAATGTGGGCTACTTTATATCACATTTCAGGGATCTGCATGTCATTGACCAACCAGGTGGCAGATAGTTGAAGAGCATTGTTTGAATGTATGACAACCAAACTATAGTCACTAGTTGAGAGAGTACACTGTAGTTACCCTTGGGTACAGTACAAGCTCAGCTTGAAAAAACTTCTGCTCTTTTCAAACTGTCCAATAGGTCTCATTTAAACAGATTGCTCAGTATTTGCCCTTTACTGTAAATTTTGAACTCATAACATGTTGACTCTGAAATAGTTGCATACAGCTGACCTTGGTCCCAACATGCTACAAGGAAGTACTAAGCGTTTCAAATGCATGACGTATTATTGAAAGTTTCATTTTGAAAGTCCTTTTGGTTTCATATATACTGTACTCTAGAAAGAAATAAAAGATGTCAGAATGCAATGGTGCTGTAGAAGCTCATTTGTTTCTACAGTAATTTTGTAGTTTACTTTGGGGCTTCCATTTTTTTTTCACTTGGGGCAATTTGGTGACAGAAAAGCAAAATCCAAGAAAAGTAAATTGACCAATTGTCATCAGATTTGGTATTTAAATTAAAGGTGAGTATGTGAGGTCACTTTTTTAGGATAGATATGTAGTTCTATTTTTACATCTTACTGTTATCAATGTATATTTTCAGTATTTCAAAAATGAAAACAACTTCTCCAAAAATCTGTGCTTGTCGGAAAGCTTGTTGTTACCACTTTTCACTGTTATTTCAGTTCTCTTGACATTTACAGTAATAGAGGTTTGTAACAGGCTATGATTTTGTGCAAAAGATTCAAATTTGAAACCATAAGGCATTTGGGAGAACAGATTGAAACTACACTATCATCCACATTTTGGCCAACTTCTTCCAAGTATTTGGAAGTATTAAAAATCCTACATACAGTATCTTTACACAAATTTATGGCACACAGTACATCACTTCAGTAATTTTTAGCTCATACCAGCATGCTGGTGTGAGCTATTGTGATCATGCGGCGTCACTCTATCTATCTGTCTGTCTGTCTGTCTGTCTGTTTGTCTGTCTGTCTGTCTGTCTGTCTGTCTGTCTATCCACACTTGTTCAAAATGCTTCTCCACCCACATGCTTTCATGGATTTGTTTGAAACTTGGGCACAATGTTCCTTGGGTGGTGGGCCATTTGGGGTGTTCAGGAATTTTTGGTCCAAGGTCCAATGTGGACCCTAGAGCCCATTTTATGAAATTCTACAAAATGCTTCTCCTCCTACAGATTCTCTTGTACGATGTTGATGGTTTGCCATAATGTTACTCTGTTATTGGTCCCTTCGGGGTGTTCAGGAATTTTGGGTCCAAGGCCCAAGATGGACCGTTGGGTCCATTTTGTGAAATATTGCAAAGTAATTAACTTCTTCTCTATGTAATGTTTAAAGAGAGGTAACAGCCTCTCATTATAATGCTTGGTTAGTGATCTCATTGTGGTGTTCTTGAATTTTGGTCTAAGGTCCCATGTGGGCCCCGATGGCTCATTTTATGAAATTCCACAAAACACTTTTTCTCCTACAAATTGTGTTGTACAGTGTTGATGATTTGTCATAATGAAGCTCTGTTAATGGTCCTTACAAATTACTTCTCCAATTTGGGATGAAGAATACTTTTGATACCTTTCTAACCAATTTTGTGCCACCCCTCTATTTTACTAGTCTCACAAAATCACTTTTCTACCTATTTTTCTCTGTACTGCATCCTCTTTAAAACTGTCTGTGTAGAAGAGGTCAATCCTGTGCAGTTGTTTAGGTTAGTTTAAAGGGAGCTGCTAAATGGGATTTCCATTGGGTATTTCCATTGTGTATTTCCATTGTGTGTGCATTGTCAGAGCACGTGGGTGCATTTGTCATAGTGATCCTCTGTTAATGGTTAATGGTTCTTTTAGGGTGTACAGAAATTTTGGGTCCAAGGCCCAATGTACCCTAGGGTCCATTTTGTGAAATATTGCAAAATGGTCAATTCCTCCTCCAGTTAATGTTAAACAGAGTTGAAGGCCTGTCATAATGATGCTTGGTTAGTGGTCTGTGTATGGTGTTCTGGAAGTTTGGGTGTAAGGTCCCATATGGGCCCTATGGCCCTTTTTATGACATTTTGCAAAGTTCTTACTCCTGCAGATTCTCTTGTACAATGTTGATGGTTTGTCATAATTACATTCGGGTAGTGGTACATTCAGGTTGTTTAACAAGTTGGGGTCCAAGGCACAAGATGGACCATAGGGTCCATTTTGTGTAGTATTGCAAGTGATTAACTTTTCCTCCAGTTAATGTTTAACAGAGTTGACGGTCTGTTATAATGATGCTTGGCTAGTGATCTGTTTCTGGTTTTGTGGAATTTTGGTCCAAAAGCCCATGTGGACTCTATGGTTTTATGAAGTGTGCAAAAGTGCATCTTCAAGTACAGATTCTCTTGTACAATGTTGATGGTTTGTCATAATGATACTTGAAATTTGGGGTCCAAGGCAGAAGATGGGCCCTAGGGGCTTTTGCTTTCTTAAATTGTATTCGTGAAACAACCTACAAAGCAAAGATAGCATGACAAATTTTTTGTGACGTTCAGGAAGGTGCCATCAGGGTAAGTGAGATTTGGGGTCATAAGCCATTTGACATCATTTAAAGTCATATGACGCTTGCACTAACAAAGACTAGAAGCGAGGGACCCTTAATTGGTTGAAGGTATGAGCTTCAGCACCATTGGTGCTCTAGTTTCCTTGTTCATCTTAGTAAAATTTCAGTAATAAAGATAATAGTTTTATAGCTGTATATTCTACAGTAGGAAGCGATTTCTAATTAAAGGCCTCAGTGCTATATCCTTGTACCCCTTGACCAACCTCTCCTATTAGAGGCTGTAGTAAAAGGGGCTGTTGCATTGCCCCAAACATATTTAGGAATATCCCCATACCCCTATTGACGGTTGGTGAGTACAATGTGGCTGATGTAAATTCAGACTTGTAATTAATTAGTCATTGATGTCACGTACAGATCAGTAGTGCACTCAGCACATAACAGAGTAGTGTGTGGATATACAGTAGTGTTGAGTGATTTCAACATAGTACAAGCGTGGGGGCTTTGTTCAGGAGGTGCATTAGATGGTGTTTTTCTTTCAAATATGAGGAGCTTGAAGTAAGTTTTTACTGTCTTGGGTGAGATTTTTTTACCCTTTAATTACACCCAAAACAAAAGGTTACTTCACAGGTGCTCAGTTCATTGTCACCACAGGGTGGAGAGACGCAACTGAGATAGAGCATCTTGCCAAAGAGGGGATAATATGACAAGTTACAAATCAACTGTTACAGAGTACAGTAACATTATTTCAACGGATTGACTACTTGTCTATCATCCTCTCACCAACACAAATCAGTCTGAATATTTTTTTTTTTTTTTAAAAGCAGGGTGGTTGGTTTAACCCTATTCCTCCTGAATCTTACAAAATCATTCACAGTGCCTTGTTGCCAGACTTTGTATGATTCAGGAGTTAAGCAAACACACACTTTGCTGGAGTGTTTTGTAAGATTCAGGAAACAAGCAAGACTCATTGCAGCTGTATGTATGAAGGATTTTGTGAGATTCAGGAAGCCATGGAAAAATGCATGTGAGACTTTGTAAGATTCAGGAACTGACATCACAAACAGTCAATGAAAGATTTTGTAAGGTTCAGGCATTTAGTAAAAACAGTACTGAGTTGGATTTTGTAAGATTCAGGTATTGCGCTTTGTTGTACACTTCATGTTAGAATTTGAAAAAGTTAGGAGTCAGTGTCCTCACTTGGATAGGATTTGTTACATTGAGGGTGTTCAGACTTAATTATTTTTTTGTTTTTCTTTGGTGTGAATGTAAGTGTATGTTAGTTTCATTTTTTATTTTTTTGATGTGTGTATCAAGTGTTTGTTAGTTTCATGTCTGCACTTGCAAAGGATATGTTACACTGAGGGTTTTCAGACTTGGTTTTTATTTATTATTGTTATTTTTTTTTTTGGTGTGTATGTTAGTGCTAGCTTTATTTGTGTGTTAGTGCTTGTTAGTTTCGCGTGGTTCATTTTCTTATTTTTTTGATGTGTATATCAAGTGTTTGTTAATTCCGTGTCCGCACTTGGATGAGATTTGTTGCACTGACTGTGTTAAACATTTTGGAGTAGCTTAGATTATACTAGTTCCATTTTTTATTTTTTGGCTGTGTATGTTAGTTTTTGTTAATTTCATGTCCTCACTTGGGTAAGATTTGTTTCACTGAGAGTTTCAGACTTCGTTTCATTTTTCTTTTTTGTTGGTGTGTATGTTAGTAGTGTAGGTGTTTCATTTTTTTGGTGAGGATGTGTGTACTAGTGAATTTCTGTGTTTTTGCTGTTGCTTACTTGTGTATTTGTTGAACACCCATTGTTAGAATTTGAAAGATTTGTGAAATTTATGTCCTCACTTTGATGGCCTTTGTGACAATGAAGGCTTTCAGACTATTGTTGCATTTGGTTTTTCATAATTATTGAATTTTCGTCATTTCACTTCACCCTTTGTGAAATCTTTCATTATAATTCATTTTATCTCCTGATTTCCAAGCTCTTTACGCTTTGAACCTCAGCAGCATACAGTAAATGATACTTTAAATTGAAGCTCAGATCGAGTATGTTATCACACAAAAATTCAGTGTGTACCCAATGATCATCATTGCCTTATTATACTGCTTACATTATTTTGTACTTTTTTTTTGTTTTCTTAGTTTTTAACTTTTTTTGTGGGGCTCAGATAGTATACAATGTACACCATCGTCATTGTCAAATACACTTGGTACTTTGACATGCCCCTTTATTTTTATTAATTTTCTGTGGAGCTCCGATAGCATACTTAGTGTATGCAATCATCATAAAATTAACATACAGCAAACAGCTGCATAGTAAAATATGCCCCCTTTTACTTAGTTTTAACTTCATTTGTGTGAAGTTTGAAAAAGTTGTATTTAGGTTTTCTTAGTTTCAACTTTGTTTGAAGTTGATCTTGTATAGTACTGTACTTCAGAGGCCTTTGATATAAATTTAAACAGTACTGTACGTAAGAGTCAGTCACTGTCAGTTTACAGGAGCTTGTACAGTAGCTTGGTGCTGGCAACTGTTGCTGGTTGCTTAAGGACCATACCTGTCAAAAAAGAAGAAAGTCGAAACTCAGTGGACAATAATAAATAACATCACTAACTTTTTCAAAATGCACAAACGCATTCATTTTCAAATCATTCTTTCATTCTCCTTTGTCTTTTACTCACCAAACTATTATTCAGGAAAGTCTAATTTTGTGCCTGTACACCACTTGCATTGTCAGCGGCCCATGAGTGATAGCTGAAAAAAAAAAATAGAAAACGGGCTGTTAGTTAAAGGGAAATTTTGCAAAATGTCATGAAAGAGACACATATTGTAACTGAAGTCTTAACTAAT
Organism: Holothuria leucospilota; assembly: GCA_029531755.1. Lineage (NCBI taxonomy): Eukaryota > Metazoa > Echinodermata > Holothuroidea > Aspidochirotida > Holothuriidae > Holothuria > Holothuria leucospilota. The sequence continues at coordinate 28,229,665 of CM055982.1, read as the reverse complement.
ATACAGTTGCATGCATAAATAGTTACCTTGCAAAACATCCAACTTTGCAAAGATGAACCATGCAAAGGTTGCAGCCGGTTCTTGTAACTCTCAGTTTGCCTGCGGGAGTGGTGGCATTTGTGTGTTTGCACCACACACATTGTTTGGGCCATTTGGTTGGCATCCTAATACATTTATGTCCAGCTGCATGGCGTGCTGGAACTGGGGCTGCAGCTGTGTTCTGCCTTCTGGTGGTGGAGCCTCCTGAATAGCCATCAATAAGTTGCTTGGCTAGCTCCATTATGAAGTCAGCATGTGGCTCCAAGGGTTCTTCAGGGTCAAATGTGCTGCTACTGACTTTGTAACTTATGAAGGCATTTACCCTGCTGACATCAATTATGAAATATAACAATTGCATCCACCACTTTTGAGATTTTCGGGTGATGGTGTAGTTAGCCCGTAGCTGATCAGCCCTATCGACTCCCCCCATGCAGCTGGTATATGAAATTGCAGCAGGTGGTGCCCTCACTTGTTTGGATGTTCTCACCCGTTCATTTTCATCTTTGTAAGTGCGGGTTAAAAAGTCAGTTGCACTTCGGAAGCCGTTGTGCCCAGTAGATAAAATAGACATTACAGATGAATCCCTCCAAAGTGTGTAAGTCAGCTTTCCATTCTGCCTGACATAGAATGTGCCTCTTGGAGTTTTCTTCATTTTTTTGATAGACTGGTAGTTGGAGGGATTCTTGTTTGGATTTAGTGACAGATCTGCTGGAAGGCCTCTTGCATTCATACTTATAGCCCCTGTCAAATAAGTACGTTTCTCCAGCAGTTCTCTGGCAAATGGCACTGATGTGTAAAGCTTATCACAGTAGATGTGGTGGTATTTTCCTGTGAAATGTCGGCAGATGCTGAGGGAGGTGTCCAACATTCTGTGAGGTGCTCTTGGATGGACCTCAAAAAAGAGCATGAACCCAGTGGCAGATTCAGCTAAGGAGTACACCTTGAAGCCACTTCTTATCGGTTTGAGAGGCATAAAAACTTTCTGGGCAGTTGCCTTGAAGCCTTTGTACTTGATCATAGCCTCATCAATAGCCAAATCTGCCAAAGGGTTCCACTTTGTCCGGCAGTTGCTGGCCACTATATCCCACAGTTCCTGCACAGGATACACTGGGTGTTCCTTCATATACGTGTATCTACGGCCTCTTTCTTCACTAGTAGTCTGTGGCCAGTCATCAGGGGATGTCTCCGGATTGTGGCAGGCTAGGTACTGGCTTAGCTCTTCAAAGCGGTTTTTCTTCATAGTGGATATCACGAGGTCATTTTTCCAACCTCTTTCACTGGACCAGTACTTTCCAATGCTACTTGCCTTTGAAAGCGACATCACTAGCCGTAGACCCAGCCAGGCCTTCACCTCAGCAGCAGAGGTTGGTGGTTTTCCAGCAGCATTTAGTTTGACATTGGTCCAGTCAACCACTCGGAGAATAAGTAAAAGTGGGAAAAACTCATAAAAGAAATCAATCTCCTGGTAGTTTTCACTGTTGAAGGTTGGACCGTAGAGTGCTCTGCCTTTGAACTTGTGTTTTTTTACTTTTGTAAGTCTCCTGGTCCATCCAAACTCGTCTGTGGGATACTCTTCATCAGAAGAGTTGGCCTCTTCAGGATCATCATCAGAATTCGGATCCAGCACTCGTTTCTGGCTACCTGAAGATCTTTGATTTGCCTGGCTCAGGGACTGCTCTCGTGAGGGTTGTTGTGGCTGCTGATCAGAGCCGGACATGTTTTCTTCCAAACCTTCCTCATCCCCACTCTCTTCATCCCCACTCTCTTCCTCCCCACTCTCCTCATCCTCACTCTCTGACAGTGTGTCGGTTGGCTGGTAGTCACTATCACTGTCACTGTCTGATTCCATAGGTGCCTGGTGTAGTCCAGGAAAGGTAGTTGGAGCTATGGAATCAGACCCAGCAGTAGACATTGGCTCATTAGACACAGCAGTTGATGTTGAGGGCTGGTCCTCTACTTTCTCTTTAGCCTCCTCTTTACTGCTACCTTTTTTAGCAGCCTTCTTGCTCTTTGTCGTAGGTTGGCCACTTCTCTCTTCTCTTTTTCTCTTAGCCATGTCTTTTCTACTCCGGCTTTGGTCTGCAAACGAACTTTTTTCGGAACCTCGAAGGCCTTCCAAAACTCCAAACAGCTCACGATAAGACATGATTACATTTACTTCCAAAGACAAATATTGGAAATGAGGGACTGAGCAACTTGTTACAACCCTATATATACCATACTTACCACCTGTCTTTGCAAACTGTTAAATAACATGAATTTTACCCTTTTTGTCTTGTCCATTATTAGTTAAATTACAACAATTTCTTCATTTACATGTGCATCATTCAAATTTAAAATTATTTCAAATCTGTTGCATTTGTAACCTCCAAACATTGGAAATTTCCTCTCATTATAGGGTTTGAAGGTTGAAGGTCAAAAAGTAAAATCTTCCCTAAACAGACATTCTGGTTTGACCAAAATCATGGAGCTTTTCACAATTGTTTACAAATAGAATGTTTAGACATTCTCCCAGCTTGCTAGTGTAAACATTTTATGTCCCTGAAAATGTAAAAAAAAATGAAATTTGACTCACCTAGGAGTTTAGTGCAATATGTCTGCCATTTTGTCTTCTTTTCTGCCTCAGTTACACAAATTGAAGGTCCTAAAAGGCTTTTCTTGTGTTGAAGAAGTCATCCAGCTGGTTTTATGAGGTCATGTTCAGTTCGTCAAAGTTCTTTGGCAAAGTTTATGTTAGTTTTGGTAGTATAATTTGCAGATTTTGGTTAAACTGTACTGAAAATTCCTTTTGCTATATTAGGTACTGTATTACTGTATACTGTTTTGGTTTACAAAAACACATGAAAAAAGTGAGATTGTATTGAGAGAAAATTAAAAAAAAGGAAAAAAACATAAAAAACAAAAAATTAAAACAAAAAAATAAAAAATTAAAACAAACAAAAATAAAAAAAACAAACAAAAACAAAAAATTTAAAAGTAAATAAAAACAGTCTTGTATTCATGTCTGTTGTTTTGTAAATCAAACATTTCCACTTTGTTTTGTTTTTTCTAAAAAAAATTGTTAAATGCAAAATGTGTATTATCTCCTAAAACTCTCAGTGCTTAAATTCCTATTCAAGTGAGGACACACTTTAGCAAAACTAAACTCTTCCTGACCTGCTTCCCCTTCCTTGTCAATATTGTCTAAGCCCTGGTTAAAAATTCCGAAGTCCAAAAACACACAGTACTAAGATTTCTATTCAAGTGAGGACAAACCTAAGCAAAAGCAAACCCTCCTGTCTTGCCTCCCCTTCCCCTCAAACAGGCCACAGAGTCCTTGTCAATATTGCCTAAGCCCTGGCCACAAAGTCCTAAAACACACAGTACTGAGAATCCTATTCAACTGGGGACACAAAAGTAAACATACACAGCTCTACAGAGACCCACCCCTACCCTCAATACAAATAACACAAGTTGTGCTGGAACAAGATTTTGAATGACTCAGGGATTTGCAATAAACAGGAAGTATTTGTGTTTGCACTGACTGCCTGAACCTCACAAAATCTTATGAAAGAATTTGTAAGATTCAGGACTTTAACTTTTGTACAGCGCTATATACAACTGTGATAATTTGAATGATTCAGGAATTCCTATACTTTATCACTACACTGATGCTCATGTGTCAAACTCCTGAACCATACAAAATCATGTGTGGGATTTTGAAGGACTCAGGAACTCCTGCACTTCTCATGTGAAAGAAATTGTAAGATTCAGGAACTAATGAGAAATGTCATACAAGGGAGTTAGGGTTAAATCAAGTCGATTAAAATCGCAATTAAAAGCATGATTTTAATTGAAAAAATCATGATTTAAATCAATTTATTTGATTGAAATTGATTTATTTGATTTAAATCACTAATTTAAATAATGATTTTCATTACTAAAAAAATAAAAAAAAAATCAGCAACCCTGTTTAAAAGAAAACATGACGTTCTACTTTCATGACAAATTGAGGAACTGGCTGGAACTGTAAGACTGCTTTATAGTTCCACTGCACAGTCCATTGGTTGTACCATTAACAGTGAAAAGAAAAATTCATTAATCCTACTGTATATATATTGTAACGATTTTGGGGGAGTAAGGGTGGAGTTCTTGGCCTAAGATGTAGTATTTTGACTGGCCACAAGATCGGTAAAATAGCGCGGAGTCAAACACAAGTAAAAATTACCCAAACCATCCAAGTAAGTATAAAACGGTGTATTCCCGCAACTGGCAATCAAAATAAACATAAATGGACTTCTTCGTCCTAAAACAAGGATAAATAAATCAGCTCTCAAATACACCAAGAAGTAACAGAAAAACGATTAAAAAAACGGTGAGAAGTAAAAGGAAAACGATGAAATACAACTTCAGAGGCCTGCTTCACACGGTACTGGCTTCAGGGCATAAGCCTGCCAATATACCGGAAAATACTCAGGACCTTGCTGCTAAGAAACTACATTAAGGTGTGTCCTGTTTCCTTCGAGAACATCCTTATATACGGGATCTAATTTACATAATATCACAATGATTTTCTTTGACGTTAAATTGTTCCTAAAAGAGTGCAGCTTTCCCAAACTCCGATAATCCCCTAGAGAATGAAATACATTTTAAATCCATAATAGGAAATTACCTGGAAACATCTGCACCCATCCCACATGAGTGAACTTTACGATTGTACGACCTTCTATTACGTAATGAATATTACCATAACATATGTGAAGGCGGATAATCTCCATAACGGCTAACAATGGTCTATGCAGCGCGCGGCTAATCCTACTATTACTACAGTAACTAAAGGAATACCCAAGCCAAGGGATTAACCCGGAGAGCCGCCCCGCAGGGCTCCGCCACTGCTCCCCAAACGCTCCTCACGACCTTGGCCAGAGGTTTTCAAGTGTTACACTCTCCTCCACTTGGCTGACACCATGTGACGTCTGTTTTACTGATATTGTGAATACTGTTCGATTCCTTTTGTTTCTGTTAAGTCTGAGTATCTGCAATGCTCCTTTCTCGTATTTAGTGGAGATAGTTTGTTCTTCTGCGAATTGTTGTTATCGAAAGTTTAATCGGATGTGGGGTGAAAATCCTTAAGCTGGTCTTAAGGTGGAAATTCCTTTGGCAGTGAAGGTATAGGTGTATATTCCTTGGGTGGGGCTCAAGGTGGAAATTCCTTTAGAAGGGCATGAGAATCCCTTGGACTAAAGGTGAAAAATTCCTTGCACGTCAGTTGAGTACAGGGTTTACCGTAGATGGAAAACGGATGGTGTCACTAACAAAACGAGAGAGGAATAATTCTTAGTTTTAATTGTGTATACGTCATGAAATATTCTTTAATGTTTGTTATAATGTGTGCGTTATGAAACCAATTGTAGTAGTTTGTAGTCAGGAGTTTGAAGTAACGAATGTGCAATCCTGAAGCTTTTAGTACAATTTGTTGTGACTTGTTATGTTATGCCGTTTTTATTTTTAAATTATGGTGTCGGTGTTCGCATTTTTAAATCATGTTGAATTTTCATTTATATAGGTAAATTGGAAAGAATGTTTTGTTAGTCACATAGGACAGTTTTAAAAACCAGTTATTTTTTAAGTAGTGCATAGCTTTTAATGTTTATCGGTGCTTATAGAGGCTAAGGTTGTTTCGGTTTTAGTGAATCACTTTTCTAAGTTTCATATGAGGGCATATGAATGATCTAAGTAGGAGAGAGAGTAACGCTGGCGTGTTATATTTTGTCAGCTCTGGAGCCTTGCGGAGCTGTGTGGAGCTCCAAGGGATTAACCCAGAGAGCCGCTCCGCAGGTCTCCGCCACTGCTCCCCAAATGCTCCTCATGACCTTGGCCAGAGGTCGGCCCGAGCGTTACACTATGTCTATAAGTCCTCCAGCCTACTGTTCCAACAGTAAAGTACCCTGTTGGTGCTAGTGTATAGTTCATTGGTTCTACTTGCTTATTTATACTTTGAACATAAAAAACTCCATGAACTGTGAGACCAGTGATCTGTTGAGCTGTATGATCAGTGGGGCTGTACAGTAGTACCAATGGACTGTTGGGCTTAAGGGCTGTAAGCTTTAAAAGTTTACTAATTTATTATATTACTTACCCTAATGTATGTGTTTGACGCTTGTTCCGTTGCAATCACAGGCTGGACCTAACTTTGAAGGCTGGACCATTAAACAGGTGAAGGGTCTTCTAGGTGCTTGGCTTAAACCTGGCAAGGAATTGGGCCTAAAAGTCCTTACTCACAAAGTCATCAAGGATCTTCCAGAAAACTTTGATGCCCGTGAAAATTGGCCCGGCTGCCCCACCATCAAGGAAGTAAGAGACCAGGGCTCATGTGGATCTTGTTGGGTAGGTACATTTTATGCAACTCTTGGAAAATTAAAACCAGTTTTATCAATGGAGGTGTTAGCTTCTCAATCTATAGACCTGTTTTGATTGGAACAGTGGATTGATAAGTTTCCTGGAAACTTGGTCAAAGTTAGTGTTCGACCGATCAGCTGTTAGATAATCGGCATCGGGTCAGTTATCGCACAATCGGTAAATAATCGGCATTGGTAAAATTTTGTCATTCGACCGATTACCACCACCAATTATTTGAAAACTGGAAACAAGTCTGAAATATACTTCAAAGTTTCTGCAAAAATCTTTATAACTCACCAAAACACGTATTTCTTTAAGTTCCCGCCCAAAATGTCAGCACTGATACTCACAAAACTTGCAACATTTTAAGCTCTCCAAATGTTAGCACTGATCGTAACTGTTGCCGTAACTCTAGTGCAGCGCAGTTCAGGTGCGTGAAAGGGCACACAGTATTACCAGGGAGTTGCTATTTGACTGGAGATTTGTCTTCAAAAATTTTATGAACCTTGTCCTTAAATCTACCTCAGGACACACAATCCTGCCTTTGCAAACTCTTTGAATTTTAACCAAGGACAGGCTCCCCAGGGGACCTGTAAAATATCCTTTGAAGACAAGGATCTTACCGACAGCTCCAAACGCCCTCTATCGGTTGAGCTGGTTTTGAAACCATTGCTCAGTAACAGAAATCGATGATCTAATGGGACTCTCCCTATTTTATACCATGCGCAGTAGAAAATAAGTGAGGTGTTACAGTTGTAATATATGTGCAGTTCAAGCTTGGACATAAATCTATCGATGGGTAAGTTCCTTTTCTTTCAGAGTTTTTTCTAAGTTAAGTTTTCCTCCGTTTTTGTTGAACCCTAAAAATCGTATTGTGACAAAACTTGGTGGTCAAACTGCAATTTCAGGGCCTCAGATTTGAGTATTTTCGTGCTTTTCCGCAATGAATCGCATTTTCTGAACGTACTGTGTAGGTAGCTATGTTTGTATACGTACATTTCACGAAGAGAAAAAACGTGGCACCAAGCGCCAATTTACCGAAAAGAGCATTTTTCGGGGCCTAGATTTTGCAAAATTTCCATTTGTTTCTATGGTTACTGAAGTTGACGAATTTTGGCGCGTTTTTGCTGAGCGGAACTAACGGAAATTTTAAGGTTACTTTTTGTCCATAATGCCATATACCAATTCTGGGAAATCTTTATCGGGATAGAAAAATAACCTTTTTTCAGTTCAGCACCGTTATTATTTTAGGTAGAAATGTGAATTGGCAATAAGTTAAGTGATTTATGTCGATTTTGTGGTCTTTGCTGCTTTTATTTTTAGTTCTCGTTGTCTTTACGGCAAGTGGTTGTTCTATATACATTAGTGTGTGCAGTCAAAGCATGCAGCTTGTATTACGCAGCTATGGCGAAACCTGATCAGGGTAACCCAGACTGTAGTTAACATTCGACTGTATGAGGTGATTAGACCATTATATATACATGTTCTCACATCGAGATTACTCTTACTAGGCTAGTTGCTGTTTACACGGAGAGCCGAAGCTAGCGCTGTAGTACAGTGTGTGCGGCGTATGCAAATTAGCTACCGCACACGGAGGTTTATTGCACCTAGCTGTTTTGATAAGAGTGTTATGTTACATGTCGGTAACTTGGTGACTTCAAAGAGATTGTGAAGACAAATCTCCAGTCAAATAGCAACTCCCTGGTATTACCTAGGAGGTGTGCATTCCACGGACCATGCCGCGCATCTGCATACAAATTGTACTACAGGAAGAAATGACTTCGCACTATGTTTTTTTCAAGTTTCAGTGCTAACCACATCATCTGTACACATTTGGTGCACATAACGTTCTGTGGCAACTTCAGGAACTCGAGGCTCATTATCCTGCATAAATTATGCCACTTTCCACAATCCTTTCATTAAGTTTTGAATTACCTATGACATGCACATGCGCACACATAATTGCCGTACAGTGCTTACGAAGTTGGAGTTCACCTACGAAGCACACCAGTACAGTGTGTAGTACATAATGCAAGCTAAGTGCATTGCCAGTTCTTTGATTACGGGAATTTATAGGGAATTAGTTTTACTTTTCATTTGGAGAATCTTTACATAAGACGTAAGTGTTGGGCAAGATGCTTTAAGAAGGGTTTAAAAATATATATATCCATATCCTTAAGGAACCATGAGATGAGTAAATCAAGTAAATTGAGCGGAATGTTTAGTGGCCCTTAAGTGCCAAGGTAGTTAGATATTTGCCTAAAACTTGGGTGGATAGGCTACTATGTAGCACTACTACAGTCCAGTTACAGACCTTTACACGGAATCTTCCGACATGATTGGTGGATAGACACACTGTAGGCAGAGCCGTATGTAAGCCAACGGACTCTTTGGCTAATGTTAAGCCTGAGAGAAGGACCCAGTTTCACACTATAGACTGGGATGTGTGTAGGGAGGGGATAGCAAAAATGACTTAAAGATTATTTCAGGGGTTAAAATTTCTGAAAGTTTTCTTTCCATCCCATGGGCATTTGACAGACTTACTCCACTACCCCAAAGGACATTTGAACAAGGTCCAAAATGTAAAGGGGACAGTATTGCTACAGTGCTATACATTTTGTACCAGGCCATGGGGCTTTTCATGGAGTTGATGACTTTGACTGGAGTTAACATATCCAGTGACTAAGGCATATATGGTATGTGTATAAATGGATAATATGTTGTTATAATTTCAGCACCAATTTCAATTGGTACTGTAGTGCAAGACTTAGTTTGGCACACCTGTATTCCTGTTGACTGGCACACTGAATTTTGTCTGCTTTGTTGCCTCTGGACCACAGTGTTTGCATTTACACAGAGGGATTGCAAGATACCTGCACTCTTGTCAACAGTCCTGCAAGTTTTAAACCCCCTCCCTCATTAACCAAAATCCCCCTCAAAATATTTTGGAAGGGGAATCCCCCCCCCCAAATTCCGAGACCTAGTGCCAACTTTGCTCTGGACCTGGTAGAAATTCTCAGTGGGGCAGGACAGGCATATGTGAAATCTTTCAAGTAAACTGATTGCACATTTATGCATACAGTAGTACCCAGAACAATGAAATTTTGAGCTACAGATGTGAGAGCATCCATAATAAGTTGGTGATCTCTCATTTTACACTCTACTCGGAAAGCCATTTACTTCAAGAGATCTATACTTTACAGTATAATGCAAACATGCACACACCTTCAATTCTTTCATTTGTGCATGATAATAACTGTACTTGATTTGCTGCAGTATCCACATCACAGATTGACCCCATAACTTCAGGAAGAATGTCTTCACTGTGCCTGCCTTCTCCCTTCCCCCTCCCTCTCCCCCTACCACTCCCCCTCCCCTTCCCCTTCCTTCCCCCTTCCCTTCCTTCCCCCAAGAGAAAAAACTTAAGGACTAAAGTATATATTTGCCAGTCAATGTTTCAAATGGAGGAGATGTTTTGAATGAGTAGTATGCTACAGTGGACCTTTGCTAAAAAGGTGAGCTCAAGGACTTAAATTGGATCTGATAGTGGTACATGTAAATGACAGTTTGGTGCCTTTAATAATAAAAATATGAATCAACCCAGGATTCCAGATGGTGCCAGAGGACAAAGAGAGTCCACAAACTTTCTGGGCCTGTTTCATAAAGAGTCATGCTCAGTCTAAAGTTTGGTCAGTAATCCTGTGTTATCAAAATACTGTATAAAGATGGCACATAACTCCTTATGAAAGAGGGCTGTGGACTTTCCTTTGATTACTTGGGTGCTTTTACACCAGATCTAGGTATCTTTTCTCCTTCACAGGTTCAGATCCTATGATTGATATCAAGTTGTAGAGTAAACACAGATAAGATGCAAATCTGATCTCCACTGTTTTGATCTTGACATGGTGGGAGGATCTTACCCTGAGCCGACTGTATGGTCAAGTGGTTAGAACATCCGACTTGCAGCCAGAAGGTCTAGGGTTCAAATCCTGGCTGGGTCATACCAAAGACTTTAAAAATGGAACCTACTGCCTTTATGCTTGGTGCTCAGCATAAGCAATGGAGTAGGGAAAACAAGCCAGTGAGCCACAACTGGAAAAAAGGCTGTGGTCGTCTCGACTAGAACCAATTGGTTGGAAACTGGGACGTTAAACCACATCTAACTAACTAACTGAACAAGAGATGAAAGCTTGTGTAGTGTGTGGCATCGTGTCAAAACTTCAGGCTGCAGCTGCCTCAGCTAAGCTGCAGGGACTGCAGCCATGCTTTGTGCTACACACATTACAACAGCAGGATTTAAATCCCACTATTGTAATGTGTAAAATAACAATTAAAGTATGCTTGTAGGTGCTGCAGCTTGACTGAAGCAATTGCAGCTTCAATATTTTAACATACAGTAGTGCCTAAATTAGTGTTTGCACTGGGTCCAGAATTTGGAACCGGGTACCCGAAGTCGTTGGTCGGTCGGGTATCCGGGTACCCAAAAATATAAGTTCTGTTAGGCTGCAAGTTTGTTGTGAAGTCATAATAAGAAATTTTACCTTGCACGTTGATATAATATAACACCAACATATCTTACGTATGGGCATGACAAGTGTTCTTAGGCGTGTGTGTGATAAATTTTGCCAGGAAAAGTGTGTTCTGTCACACGTGCAATCTATGTTAGTGAAACTTTGGATCCGGTTAGCAATTTCAGAACTGGGTCCTGACATCGTCGGTCGGGTACCCGGGTACCCAGTGCAAACTCTAGCCTAAATGCTCTATGATGAACAGCAACTCCAGAACAATTAATGTCTTTTCCCATCTGAGCACTGGAAAAGTTTGTTTACAGCAACCACATGTGGTGGACATCATGGGTGGAAAAAGTTAGGAAGCTGGGAGGCTCCTTCCTTGGAAATTTGTGTACTTGGAGGGAAATTTTAGCAGTCTATTTTGCTCCTCCTTACCTCCTATTTACATACGTATACCATTATTGCCTGCAACAACCGTCTGGCAAAACTTATAACACTGCAGGATCCCCTACGTATTGAGGGCGCCCTAGAACCTAACTTTTCCGTGCCAGGAAATTTGTGTACTTGGAGGGAAATTTTGGCAGTTGGAGGGAAATTTACCTTTCTTGTGCATATGAAAACATGGAAGGAATTGTGGACAATTTTACTCTCTTCCCAGAAAATAAATACTTTTTCCAGCCCCCGGTGGACATACTTGAACAAGATCAGAGTCCAAGGCATGTAAATGGGCATGGATTAGTGCATGGCTTGGTTTGTATGCCATACTGTGCAATCTCGTGGCATTTCAGGAGATTAGAACAGGGTTCTTTTGTGAAAAAAAAACATTCTTAGGCTATAAAGCCCTTCCTTGACCCTTGAACAGGGTGCACAATGTGATGTGAGTAGTGTGATGCAATGAAATCATCACCTGGCCTTTCAAACTACAGGTAATGTTTTCTTCATTGCCCAGCCATGTTTTAATTGCCTGTCATGTGATCTAACAAATGGCTATTCTGTCTCATGATTGGTCACATGAAAATATTGCCCAGAGACAAGGGGTAAAAGTTGAAGTTGTTTCAACTCAGTTTCACAGTGTTCTTTCACATTGTATCCCACGCCCACTGTTTATAAGAGTCTACATCATTTCAGCTTTTTCTATTGTCATGTGGTATTACACGACATCACATTAGGCCTAGTGTGAAAGGGCCTCAATGATACTAGCGTTTGCATCAGGTCCAAAATTAGGAACTGGGTACCTGAAGTCGATGGTTGGTCGGGTACCTGGGTACCCGAAAATATAACTTCTGTTAGGCTACGAGTTCGTTGTAAAGTCATAATAAGAAATTTTGCTTTGCACGTTGATATAATATAACACCAACGTATCTTACTGTACGTACAGGCATGACAAGTGTTCTTAGGCGTGTGGGTGATAAATTTTGCAAGAAAAAAGTAAGATGTTAGGTGTTCTGTCACACGTGCAGTCTATGTTACTGTAGTGAAACTTTGGATCCAGGTAGTAATTTCAGAACCGGGTCTTGACATCGTCGGTCGGGTATACCCGGGTACCCGGTGCAAACACTAAATGATACATTACATTTTTAGCAAGTTTCATGTCCTTTTAATTAATGCTGTTTGCACTTTGTATTTAGGCTTTTGGTGCTGTGGAAGCCATGTCAGATCGCTACTGTATCCATTCCAGGGGTGCAGAGAATTACCACATATCTGCTGAGGACCTTGCTACATGCTGTTCAAGTTGTGGAGATGGGTGAGTTGGGTGGAAGTTAACACATGAATAACCACAGAGGACTTGATTGTGTCAGAGATGAACCTACGCTGGGTGACCCGGTGGCTCTGCTTGAAACCAGAAGTTGCTGCATAGCACTTATTCAATCTTAGAGTGGTGTTTCCTCACCCTTACTGGAAAAGTTGCCCAAATTGTCCTCCCCTCTGTAGCCACTTACTCCACAGGGCTGTAACTTGACATTGCAGTCATTGGGAGGTTGCAAAATTTGGGGCCCCTCCCCTTTTAAAATTTTTCCATAATTAAGGGAATTTAAAGGGGATCTGGTGCATTTTTTGCAGCGTTATTATGTTAACTTACATTTAGAAAAATTTTTCTACGGGCAGCTGTGAGGATATCTAGCAAAAATCAGGTTATTACACCTGTGTGCTAATTTAGCCATAGTTTGGAATACTCTGCAAACTGTACCCTATACCTGAGTCTTGAAGTATTCATGTTGGTCCTTCAAACTTCAGTAAGTGCTTGATTTTTGTCTTCAAAAATTGTTCAAATCTTGATAACTTTAATTTGAAGTTTTATATTAGTTGTTAGTTGTGGTTTGTGTTAATGGGCTTAAAAATAATCAACTCTTAAACATTAAATAGGATATTTTGTAGATAAGCCAGTTTACAGAGCTAGCACCTTTTAAGAATGGCAGGATGTGGTGGACATTTGGGTATAAAGGGTTCGCAATGATCCCATGTATAATTATGCTTCAAGTACAGTACTGTATAGCGGGAAATTTCCGTTAGGCTAATTTTTGGCGAATATGTACCTTCTTCACATATTTGCAGAGTGAAGAATCTGCTGTTGCAGGCAACCAACACAGTCTTGTTCAAACTAACAGTACTTTCACAGTCTTAAATTCGCGATTAGATACTTGATCGTGAAAAGCACGAAAATTAAACCCCCGTGAAAATTCCCACTGTACAGTACACTCTTTGTATATACAGAATTGTTGCAGTGTATTTCGTTAAAGGTGTGTGAATATGTGGTAGGAAAGAATATTCTGCAATTATCAAGTGAAAGTTTCCCAGAAGCTTCATTACAATATTGGGTGTCATGCTTCCTGTCTCGCTTCCCATCTGTCCCCACTCCCAGGTGATAGCCATCCTTAGCAGCAATCATGGTTGTGATTATTTTGATATTTTACTTCATTCCTGTAAAGTTGTAAATTTGGTATATATCAACACTTGTATGTTGTGATTGACTTTTAGATGTAATGGAGGCTTCCCAGCAGCTGCTTGGGAATATTGGGTATCAGATGGTCTTGTTACAGGTGGACAGTACAACAGCAGTGAGGGATGTCAACCATATGCCATACCTGCTTGTGATCACCATGTCCCAGGAAAACTGAAGCCTTGTGGGGACATCCTTCCAACTCCTCCATGTACTAAACAATGCAGAGATGGTTACCCGAAGACGTATGAGGAAGATAAACATTACGGTAAATACAGAATGATTTAGTACATATCTTGGCAACCAAGGGTTTAGACAGTTTTTATAGTTTTGATAATACAAAATTTAGCAGTCTGTGTTTTGTATTACTTCTTCTGTGCAAAAGGGAAAATTTAAGAGAACTTCATAATAACATTTGAAGCTTTGGCTGTTTAGCCTAGGCTACATGTTTTGAACTGGGAAACTTCTGCAACCATATTGGCAGTGTACTTATAGCACAAAGTCATGCTCACTTCTGCCAGGAGATAAGATCACTCCTTATTCCTTCAAGGTCACATTAAGGCTTGTAACTTTGGTTGCTACAGTTAAACAGTCGTGGATTGAAATTAGGGCTCCATTTCATAAAAGTTAGGAATATTCCTAAAATTAAAGTTCCTAAACTGCTTAGGAACGATTCGTCCGAAATCATTCCTTTCTTCAAATATTTAGGGATACATCAAAAGTGACATTGTTTTTATCTGTAAATTTCCTGCCAAATAAATTAGGAACATTTCTAAATCTACCAAAGATCATTCTGAATTCTAAGAACAACTTCAGCATGAAGATAGGAATGAATTCTTCCCAAGTCCAAGATAGGAATATTCCTAACTTTTATGAAATAGAGCCCAGGTTTGCCTTCTTACCAAATGGGAGTAAAAATACTTTTTCCAAAGTCCCCTCAACTCTCTGGCGAAGAGCCAAGGGGTGAAAGCAAGCTTTACTCTGAAGGAGTTATGCTCCTGAAAGGAACTACGTCCTTGAAAGGACACAAACTTTAAATGACCAACCTCTTGACCCTCAGACCTCTACATCTAGGGTCTATCAAGCATGGTCCCGTTCTTGACCAAATGTGAGTTAAAATAGTGGTAGTCAAAACTTCCTGCTAGTCCCATGGGCGACTAAACAACAGCTATGCCAGAGCTGAAAACTGTTGATTCTTTTGCTCCAATAATCAGTTATAGCAAGACAAGTGTAAATTACAGTGAAAGTTAATTTAACATTGGAAGTTTCTCGTGGAAAAACACACTTCTAGTATGAGAGTGCAAGTTTGGTCTAAAGTGTGACAGTCTCTGTGAGGTTTGTTTTTGGTGGAGACTTACCATGATTAGAATTTAGGTGTATTATTTAGAGAGCAGAAGAACCCAGTTGTTTTTGATGATCATGTGGAGTGCTTTCCCAACAAATTTGAACAATGTCAAACATGTATGAAGTAGATGTTTCAATTAGAGGGAATTTATCGTGTATCAAAGGTATGTGGACATGTAACCAAAACAGTTGCTTTACTCAAAAATGGTTGTTGAAGATCCATCAGAGTTATTTGAATATCCTTTAATATTTCTCAAGATATACCTTTTCAAAGTTTGAAAATTTTTGTGATTTCTCATTACCCTGCAAAAGTTATGATGTCGAGTGTTGCACAGTTTATGTATTTCTGTTGTCCATCCTTAATAAATTACTTGTCAATTTCTAACCAGCTAATTTCTAGTTTGGTTTTTAAAGTAGACATTTCCAAAGTAATAAATAGCTACTGCACTTCCAAAATACATACCTCGTGGCATGCCACCATTACAGTTGTCCTTGGAATGAAGGTTTAAACAACACATACCTAATGAGTCCCTCTCTCCACATCACAAATTTGCATATGTCTCATGATGCAGAACCAGTAAATGTTTTTGATTCCTTGACAAAGGCAGGCAAGGAATCTATGTGACGGTGATGTTGTGTGTGTGTGTGTGTGGGTGTGTGTGTGTGTGTGTGCACTCACTAACATGGCCTTAGCAGGTACTGGGGCAGCCAGTGTGAGCTCCACTCTTGCACGTCTTTCCTAGCTCGCGCGGCTCGAAACTGGTGTAGCTGCCCAAAAATTTGACCACTGCGAAGAGAAGTCACGCGCGTGGCTGCTCGTGCCTGCCTTGGAGTGCAGCCACCCTCAAGCACATATGTCTACTTGCTGCATTTGCGGGCAGCTTCGCTGTTTTGGGAATTCCCTTGCATTCCCTATCGGGTCCTTATTTAGTGCCCTGTAATGCATTGAGTGTGCGTATGTGTGTAGGTGCACTCACAGACACCTCCTTAGCGGGTACATAGGCAGCCGGCGAGACCTCCGCTCTCACACGTCTTTCCTAGCTCACGTCTTTCCTAGCCCGAAAATTCGGCCACTGCAATGAGAAGTCTCGCGCGTCTGCACGTGCCTGCCTTGGCAAGCAGCCTGCCCTCCAGACACATACGTCTGCTGGGTTAGTTGGAGGTCAGCCAGGCTAATGGAGAAATCCCGTGAATTCCTTACCGGGTCCTTTCCTAGCACCCCGTAAGGCAATGAAAGTGCGTATGGGTGCCCGTGTGTGTGTGTATGTGACGCTTAGCTTGTAAACACGATATCTCAAGATAGCAATGACTGACACTTTTCATATTTGGTATGTAGATTTTTCATGTTAAGAGAAAGAAGCCTGTTGTTTTTGGTGGAGGTCAAAGGTCATTTGAGGTCACTGGAGGTAAAAAGCCGAAAAGCTCGTAATCACAATATCTCAAGGTAGGAATGACTGACTCTTTGTATATTTTGTATATAGATTTGTCATGTGTTGAGGAAAAGAACCTATTGTTTTTTGGTGGAGGTCAAAGGTCATTTGAGGTCACCGGAGGTCACAGACTGAAAGCTTTGAAATCACGATGTCAAGATAGGAATGGCCGATATAGATTTGTCATGTTGAGAGGAAGAATGCTCTTGTTTTTGGTAAAGGTTAAAGGTCATCTGAGGTCACCAGAGGTTAAACTGCAAAAACCTTGTAAATAAATGACTTGTAGTCACGATATCTTTAGATAGCAATGACATACACTTTTCGTATTTGGTATATAGATTTTTCTTGTTGAGAGAAAGAACTCTATTGCTTTTGGTGAAAGTCAAAGGTCATTTGAGGTCACTGGAGGTAAAAAACCAAAAAGCTTGTAATCACAGTATCTTAAGATAGGAATGAAGGACATTTTTCACATTAGGTATATAGCTTTGTCATGATGTAAGGAAGAACCCTTTTGTTTTTGATACAGGGTCAAAGGTCATGTGGGGTTACCAGAGGTCAAAAAGCAAAGTTTCCAAAGAATTCCCAAGATTGTCTTTTGGGGTCACTGGGGTCAAAAAGCAATATTTCCCAAGAATTTGAAAGATTGTTATATGGGGTCACCAGAGGTCAAAAACAAATTTCCCAAGAATTTCCAAGATCATCATCTGGCGTCACCAGAGGTCAGAAAGCAAAATTTCCCAAGAATTCCTAAGATCGTCATCTGGGTTTATCAGAGGTCAAAAAGCAAAATTTCCCAAGAATTCCCAAGATTGTTAAATGGTATCACCAGAGTTCAAAAAGCAGAATTTCCCAAGAATTCCCAAGATCGTCATCTGGGGTCACCAGAGGTCAAAAAGGAAAATTTCCCAAGAATTTCCAAGATCCAAGATCCATTATAGTTGAATCCCATTCAAGACACTTCTGTTTTTTTTTTGTTGTATTTGGTGGGGTTCAAAGTTCATGTGAGGTCAGCAGTGGTCAAATTGTTACAACATCGTAAAATGATGTAGTCAAGAAAGATAAATTTGAGGGATAAACTTCAGTGCAACAAAGCATCCCCATTCGGCAAGGAATCAGTAAACCTTTGGGCTTTCTGGTTAAATTATGGATTTTGGTGGGAATTGTGGCTCTTTTTAACATTTTTAATGTTTTTTACATCAAACTGTCAGGTGTGACATTTTCATGTCCACAGCCCTTAGGGAATATAGTTTCTCCAATTACATGTCCACATACAGCTTTAGTTAGTGCAGGCTTTCCATGGGCATAGCTAGAGAAAATGGCACCTACTTGGCAAGTGTTCAGATTACCAGTTTGTACTCCAGTCCAGCATATGACACCCATCTTATAACTTTGACAAGACATGGTTGTAGGGACACTCCCTTGTCTGGCTAATGTTGAAGCTATCTAAGCAGTGTGCCACCATCTGGTGGTGTATAACATACCATGGAAACTATTGCTGAAACTGCCTCCCATATTGCTGGGAGTGACACTTCCCAGACGTTCTTGGTTTTGGGATCTCATGGTTTATGTGTTTGCACTTCAAAAGAAACAGAGCATTTGGATTTTGATTTTTTTTGTTACATCTTTTTAGAAAAGTGTCATGTTAGCCTGGAAATTGAGGACAAACAGCTTTTTTGTGTGGGTTAAATGATTGCAGTTGATTGTGAGGGAATGTTTTTTGAAAATCCATCACTATTTGAGGGATATGGGAAACTTGTATGACTAGAGTAGAAACTGCTTGGTGGTTCTCCTTTTAAGTGGAGGGGAGGTAATAACCAATGAATGCATTTTAAAATATAAAAAATGTCTGTTATATTCCACTGAGTGTCAAATGCTATAAAGTTAAATCAATGTCTTACAAATGTTCTTCAAAAGAATGCTGTCAGTATGCTCATGAAAATGATAGTTTACAGAAGACCTTCACAACTAAAAAGTTTTATTTGAATTTTGCTATTTTTCTTTATTTAATTGTTCATTTTTTCTTTTAGGTGCAAAAGCCTACACAATTTCTAGTGATGTTGAGCAAATTCAAACAGAAATACAGACTAACGGACCTGTTGAAGCAGACTTCAGTGTTTACGCAGACTTTGTGAACTATAAATCTGGTGAGTTAATGTCATAGTGCTGCTTGATGTGGATATTTTACCAAACTGTAAAGTAGCCATGGACATGAGAGAACCCTGTAAAGGGGGTGTGGATTATGACTTTATTTCAAATGGCTCGTAGTTTAACATTTTAACTCAAATTTGGTTGGAGTCTTTGTAATTTAGAAGGTAATTGAGATGGGAAAACTTAATTGAGATGGGAAAGCAGAGGATTTTCCATGGATGTAATTTCAGATGGGAAAATGATAGATTGCCCATGGACGTAATTTCAGAAGGAAAGACAGTAGACTCCCCATGGATGAAAAAGTCACCATGAATGACCCAGCTACTGATGGACCCACAAACATCTTAAATTCTAAGCCACATAGCCTCAAATCCTGCTATCTTAAAGGTCTGGTGACATGAAAATTACATATTTGGATATTTGATGTAGCCAGCATTAAAAGTCCAGAAAACAAAACTTAACTTTCTGATGAGCAATGAAGAGATAATTTGTATATGGTTATCAAAAGAAATGCTAACCTTGCAAACTTTCGCATCATAATTTTTGCATAGGGAATGAGTGACTCCAGAAACCATCAAACTTTGAAGAGATATATCTTGAGAACGGTAGAAGATTTTGAAATAATTCCAAAGGATATATCAATGGAGGATTTTATTCTTCAACTGCCAGTTAAAAGAGCTCTTTTTGTGGCATGTCACCATAACTTTGAAGACTCAGCCTTGGCACCAGTTACAAATTTTTGGATTTAAAGAAGTTGTAACATATGGAAAAACTGTATGATGTATAACTTTTTAATTGTCACTTAGCTGGTAGGTTCAAATATTGGAGGAGAAGGGGAGGGGAGGGGAGGCTGAACCTTCCAGTTCTTGGATTTTGGCCATTTTCCTAACATTTCTGGCAGTTTTCAGACAGTGTTAACCATGGTCTTTGGAAGAACAAACCTCTTCTGAAATCATTAGGGGTAGGGTGGGGGGCACTATCACCCAGCCTCTCTCTTCCTTTGATCCAATGTCCTTGCCTCATCATTTATAGCTGATATTGATTGCTCCAGAACAAAACTGTATGCTGAATTTAAGAAACCTTTCATATACTAGTACAAATTACAACTTATAGATTTCAGAATACTTTTGATTCCTTACCTAATTCTAAAGGAATCTATGCAATCACAGTGGGGTGAGTGTGTGTGTGTTTGTTATGCAATGCTTGTGGAGGGTCCCTGGACAACTTTCATTGGTCAGTTCCTACCAGGACAATCCCCACCCTGCACAGTTTCCCTTGGACAATTCACCGTTATGACAACTACCCCTCATTCAACTTCCCCTGCCAGGGTGAGAGTTGTTGGGTGGAAAATATTCCAGGACAGGAATTGCCCGGGGGTACAGTAGTTATAGCTTTGATGGAGGTCAGAGGTATATCAGGACACCAGAGGTCAAAAACTGAAAACCTTGTAAACCTGATACATCAAGATAGGAATGATGGATAAGTATCATATTAAGTGTATAGATTTTTCATACTGTGGAGGTCAAAGGTCATCTGATGTCACCAGAGGTGAAACTAAAAGAAACCTTGTGAACTGCTTGTTACCACAATATCTCAACAAGGGTAGGCATGTGGATGCCCTATGTTGAGATCTAGTATAAGAAAAAATTTTTTTTTTTGTAAATGCTTTTATGATTTTTGGTGAAGGTCAAAGGTTATTTGAATTCACCAGATGTCAAATTGTGAAAACCTTGTAAACATGATATCTTAAGAATTGTAACCGTGAAGGGTCTCTCACTTAGTGTGTCAATCCTCCATATTCAGTACCAGAAGACTGGTGTCTGTGGTGGAGGTCAAAGGTCGTTTGAGATTACCAGAGGTAGCAGTTAGAAGATATTGTAAACACAAAATTTCAAGAAAAATAAATTACATGACATGAATCCTCTTTTAGCCCAAAGTTATCAAGGAGCTGACCACAGCTTATCTCTTGTATCAACACAAGGTAATGAATCTCAGCTCTATCAGCCCAATGTGCATCCAAGTGAGTAATTACTTGGTGCTTGCCATCTAGCTAGTGTAAACTGCATCTTTTTGTCCCTAAACTAGACCATTGTTGAAATCACTCATGTTTGTCTTGCACTCTAAATGCTGCTTGCACATCTTGGAGGAGTTTGCTTATCATGCCAGAACAAAAGCAGCAAGGAAACCACAAAACAAACAAAGCAGTCAAGCAGACTAATCCCCTTTTCCCGTGTTGTGCCTGCCAACTCGGGATTTTAGCTGTAAAAGAAGATGCACAGCATGTACAGAAATTGCATACTTGGCATTGTAGAGCTCCACATTGGTTTCAACAACCCAACAGGGCCCAGTGGAGATTGGTATCTGAGGTCACCAAAGGTCAAACTATGAAAACTTATAACATATTATTTCTCATGAAAGGAAGCTCATTCTCATACATGGCAGGTAGGCTAAGCATATACTGAGTTGATTTTGGTGGTCAGAGGTCATTTGGGGTCACAAGAGGTAAAAGTATGAAAATCTTAACAGCATAATAGATCTTGGTGTGGTTATTCCATTAAAAAAAAACTCTTTGACCATATTTTTTGTTGTATCGTGCTTACATGGCATTATTGACATCATTTAAAGGACATAATTGTTCATAAAGGTGTATGGACAGACATGACATGACACAGGGATTCCGCCAGAAATGCAAAAAAGGGGGGGGGGATTAATTGCTCCTAAACCCCTAGTCCAAATTGATGTTGTCCCTGGCTAAAGTTGCAAGTGGGTTCAGGGGGGCAAAAGCTTGCTTCAAGACCCCTACAAGGTGCATTTTGAAGGGTTTTAAAGGCCATTTACTTATGAAAGTCCAAACATTGCTGCAAAGGTGTCCTCTTCTTAAGTAAGAAACCAAGATATGGACAATTTTTTTTATTTTTATGGAAATGAAAAGGGGGGGATTTTTCCCACCTTCTTCTGGAAAGGGGGGGACAAATCCCCCCCTTTCCCCCCTTTGGCAGAAACCCTGTGACATGTAAGCAATGATAATATTGTGTACATTACCACTACTGCTATACATTTATCATGATTGGGTCTCTAGGCAAACAACCACTGTTGAAAGAATGAGCCGTTACTTTGTATTGTGTGAAGGAGGGCAAATATCACACATATTAGTACTCTATAGTATTCTTAATATAGAATGGTTTGAGGAGACTATATCACCAGCTAACGAGGCTACAGTAGGTATTATATATGTCATTACAAGTATAGCTATGTATTCCTACTCGTGCCAATGAATTTTTGAAAGCCAAGAATAGGCATTGTAACTCCTGCTAATAATGCTTGTGTTATGTGTGTCAGCACTTAGTACAAGTAGCACAAGCTATGTTGCTATAAGGCAAGGCAAGCTGGCTAGGTTTGCATGTGTCCTTTCTAGCGTAGTTTTAATCCCTTCATATGAAAGGTGAATTTTTGAAGCTAAGAATGGGGCCTAATTCAGGCCTTGTTGTTGAGAAAATTTTATGGTTGTCCACTGGACAACTTGTCTGCCTTTTTTGTTTGTCAAAAAGAAAATTTAGTAGTCGTCAAAGAAATTTGCAGTAACCCTAGAAGCAGTCTATTAATGTTGCATGAACTTTGGTTGTCTGGTGGACAACCAATGCACCATTTTTTGGTTGTCTATCACAAATTTGGTTGTCACAGCAACTGGATGACTGTTAAAATCGATCCCTGCCTATGAAAACTTCAGTTTTTTCCTTTCTTTACCCGTAACAAAGAGTTTCTGTTCGCAGCCAGTGCTACAATCTTGGACAAAACTGTTGGGACGCTTTGTCATAATATTCTTGAATCTCCGTTCCCAGGTTTACATGAAGCCCCCGCTCCCCCTTCCAAAGTTGCGCAGAGAGAATGACTGTATGCCGTGAAAATGGTCAACTTTGTGAAGGGGAGCGGGGGTGTCCCAACGAGTTTTGTCCAAGATTGTCTGAGTTTTAAGGGAGCGATTTACGAGAACAAATTCAATAGAAAAATGGTTAATTTTTCGAGCAGCTGTATTGAGTACACTTTGTCGGAGGCTTATAGGCCTGAGGATTTTAGCCAAATGAAAGTATAATTTAAAATTGTTTTAATGTGTTGTTTTGTTTATTTGTTTATACTGATTTATTGTTGGTTGGCGAGATCATAATGGATAGACTGTTTCAGGTATTCGCAGGGAATGCCAGGCAGAAATGTTTACGTACCGTAACGACGTCTATGGCAGTCATATGCGTTGCATTTTTTAGCAAATTAAAAGGATGGTAACTCTTCTTAAGTTGTAAGACGGAAAACAAAACAATTTCTTTCATGGATAGATCGAAGAGTCTCACTGCTATTGCAAACTAGTGGTAAGAAGGCAAGATTTTAACTGAAAGAGCGCCACGATCTACCATGAAATGTTAAAAGCAGAACTGCAAGCCAAGCTTTTTATTATAACGATGGTAGATCGTTAATTAGGGCTGGTTTTAGACATATTTTGAAGCGAGTTTGATGCCTATGACAACATTTTTTCATGTTACATGAAGCTGATGACGTATCTATTATGCCTTCTTTTAGCCGACTCAATTTCTTTACATTTTGCTTTCAAATTTGCTCTCAAAACAAATGGTAGACCGTTTGGTTAACTTAGCCTTCACCCCCGGTCTCGTCAAATGAGCATGTATGGCATATTTTCTGTATAGTTTCAGCTACTCAAATGAAAGTTACTGCGTTATAAAGGTGAAATGAATATACATTCAAGTACTTTTTAACTTATTTCTGGTAAATTACTTTAATATAAAGTAATAGGCAGGATACAACACGCACTTCTGCTGAATGTTCTTTTTATTTGGTACCTGTTCAGACAGTGTGAGCCCAAAATACGTGACTATTGAAAATGTCTTCCTGAACAAGAGGACGCTTTGAACTTATTTAGCTACCTTCCCAATGCTTTTAGCTTCAATGGTATTATATTAACAAGAACTTCAATATGGACTCAGAATATGCTGATTATTCTCTGTTACTGTTCTCTTATACCTAAAGAAAAGACACCTACCCTTTTGCGAATCAACGCAACGCAAAGAAACACTTTCTACCATGGGCCGCAAGCAGTTCTAACTTCTCAAATTTCTCAGACAATCTTGGACAAAACTGTTGGGACGCTTTGTCATAATATTCTTGAATCTCCGTTCCCAGGTTTACATGAAGCCCCCGCTCCCCCTTCCAAAGTTGCGCAGAGAGAATGACTGTATGCCGTGAAAATGGTCAACTTTGTGAAGGGGAGCGGGGGTGTCCCAACGAGTTTTGTCCAAGATTGTAGTAGTCATTTACTCACATTTTTGGTTTCACATGGTGCCAGGTATGTAAAGTGCAAGATGTATTTTGCTGTTTGTTTTCAAAGGTGTTTACCAACACACAACTGGGGAGCTCCTTGGTGGACATGCAATTCGCATTTTGGGTTGGGGTGTAGAAGATGGCACCCCTTACTGGTTGGTTGCTAACTCCTGGAATACAGATTGGGGTGACAATGGTATGGCGGTCTAAATATTTCATTTCCTTTCCTATTTTAGCATATCATGAAAAAATCACAATACATGGTGTAGTTTTGAAGTGAAATTCACATATTGAATTATATTCATACAGTAGAATTAATGAAGTATGGTAGCATTTAAAACAAGAAAACTTTTTTATATCCAAGCAACACATTTTCTGTTTATCTGTTTACTCCACTTAGTTTTTTATTGCAAGCTTTTGAGACATCTCTTGTTTTGTGTATGACTGTGGAATCCTTTAAGCATGAGTTTCTTCTGGGAAGGTCATGGTCACAAATAAGGAAGCAACCCCCATGGCAAATAGCGAGCTTTAGGAAATATTGGGAAAAATAGCCAAGCCAGGTGATATTAACTCACCTCTTTATCTCCCATTGTGGCAGTTGACTGTCTCAATTCAGTATGTGATCTTCTGGTTGACTATCCTGGTATGTCTGTTCATAGTCATCATTTGGAATCAATGAAACAAATAATTTGTGAATCTTGTGCCACTTTCTGGCCTCAAATACCTTGAGCTGGAATGTACATAATGTTAGTAATATGTTACTAGCAGACTTACAGTGAATGATAGAATTACTATACCTCGGTCCAACCAACTGTGAAATTACCAGGATACAGGGTGGAAGGAAGTAGCTTTGCCAAGTAAGGTCTAATATTTTCAAGAATGTGCATCTCAAATATCTCTGAACCCATCTTCTTAGATATGTATGCTTTGTTTGTACATGTGCCTCATTATCCTACGATAGAAGAACACAATATGTTAAAAGATTTCTGTCAATTTATGGTGATGTGAATTATGACTCGACTTTGTCATTTTCTTTTTTGAAGGTCTGTTTAAAATTCTCCGAGGGCAAAATGAATGCGGTATAGAAAGCGACATCAATGCTGGTATTCCAAAAAACTGAAGAGAAGCATCTGAAAGTGAGACGTGGTCACTGTAGGACTTTCATTTTTTTATTCAAATTGTAGTCAGCCAATTGCAGTCAGTACCAGCCATGAATTATTAGTATGAAGCATTTCATTAGTCTTTTTAAACCTTTTTAAAATTTGCATGTAAAAATTGTTCTCGCTTGTGAGTGTTAAGTGAAATTTTTATTACAGTAATAAAATATGAAGAAACTTATTTTGGTGCTTGGGGTGGGGGCAGTGTTCCAGTGATGCTCTTGAATAGTTTTTTTATTGAGTAGTTGAATGATGTTTTAGGAGGAATGAGATTTGACTATTCATGTGCAATGCAGTGGTATAAAAGAAATATGTTTTAGCATGCCAAGTGATGTGCTGAGTCAGTCTTAGATACATAGTGTTTTGATTCAGGAGTAACAATTCCACTTTTTCACCTGAAATTTGTCCAGTTACAGTTTTTTTCACAATGTTCCACTTAAAGAAACCAAAGCACACTTTTTGGCAATGTGTCAATACAGTTTGTTATTGCTTACAAGTCATTAAAGTTTAAGCACTTTTTCTTATAAAATTATCTCAACTTGGCATCCCAGGATACACTTATTTTCTCAGGTACACATTCCTTCCTTACTCTTGACTTAATAATACCTACCTTAACTCCATGTTTTTTTCCCCTTCTTCTTTATCCATGCATTTCGATGACTTTAAGTATTCTCCAGGGTAACACAGATTCTTTATTTTTATTTAGTCAAGACCAGCTGTAGCTGTTTCAAATATTACACAGAAAGTATTGCTAGGAGTACAATTAAAAAAAAACTACAATAAAAATAATGTAAATTGCATTTTTCTACAATTTTAAAAGTTATGCCTTTTGTTCTTCATGGTGGGGGAGTTTTTTATTTTTACTTTTATTAAAGCTACAAATTTTACAAATATTAAGAGGTAGTTTTCATGGCTGGTACAAAGGAGGCTTAGTGAAAGACTCTATATTCAAGGTGCTTAAATGCTAGACATATAAGGTGTATTTTTGTTTTGGAAGGCAATTTATGTAATGCAGTTGAGTATTAAAAAAAGTCACAACAAATGGCGAATGGGATGAGATTGTTTTCAGAAGATTTTTTTTTTCGCTTTCTGTGTGTCACAGAAAATTACTCATGGTCTTTGAATTGCATCATTGTATTGTTCTTGTGCCAGTTTAAATATGAGTGGTAGCATACAGATTGGACACGAGGAATTTTTTCAGGGTTACAATAGAACAATTTATTGCTGATGGGGGAAAAAGATAGAAGAGGTACCCGGGTGAAAAACAGGGTAGGAATTAAGCAAGGGCTCAGGGCGATTAGCCCCCGTAACTTGTAAAATAGCCCCCAAAACTGGGTTATGAGGGCAAATTTGGCCATATAGTTTGTGAAGGAAAGACCGTTTACAACTGCACATTTCAGTCCAACTAGCCCTAAAAGAGCCCTCGTTTGACAAATGTTAGTTCCTCCCCTGGTGAAAAAGATATGAAAATATCACAGTGTTCTGCCAGAGTGTGTTTGGACATGCATGTGGATGAGGAAAGTTTTAAACATTCCCTGTAAATGTAAATTCCTCAACATAGGCCAGACCAAAGACAAGAAGGATTTTATCACGCCTGGTATGAATGTATTATGACAAAGTGAAATGGAGAAGCATTGCTTTATGGTCAGCAACTACATCAAATGTCCACTCTATTTCAATTTGTAAATTGATCCAGTGTTAATTCAGGGTTGTTCAGGACGTACTTCAGACATTGTTTCGACGTAAATCCAACTCTTTTTGTCCATCTGACAGCAGACCGGCTGGAGAAATAGGACTGCAAAATTTTCAGATGTCCATCGGTCATTATATTTACATCAGGAATGAATTGTTCTTTGAAGAGATGTCAGTCCAACCACTGATTGATCTCCAAGTATTGTGTCCATCTGACATCAGTCCAATTCAGTGGACCAAAATGTGATGTTGATCAGTTTGCAGAATGTTAACTGGAGTTTCAGGAAGTTACTTACAGTAGGAATTTATTCCCTGATGAAATAACTGCAGACACACTGCAACAAAGTACCACAGGCTTAAATGGCACAGACACGGACTGAACACTAGGGATATAATGGTAATAGACTAATAGTGTTGTGTGACATAGTCTGCCAACACACTCTATCATGCAGTTCTAGAATGCAAAATGTGATAAGTTAGAACACTGTTTATCATAGGTATCTATTTGGTTGTGATCTGTCATTGGAGCAGGTCACTTGGCTGCCAAGCAATGGCTGGTTACAATGCTTGGGCAGGTTACCTGATCAAAAGTCAAATAGCTATTACACTTTCTTTGGAATCTCCAAGGAATATTCATTGCTGTCAAAAAAATGCATAGTTTGGAGTATAAGCATTATATACAAAATCATGGACTGGAGGAAAAGTATGTTGTCCAAAGCGTGTTTTCTTGAACATTTAAACACAACTCTGGCTTTTGTTTTCTCCTTTACTCAATCACAAAGGTAGGCAAATGGGACAATTTGGATTCAAAGAGGATGGGAGGGGGGAGGCTGGGGCACAATTATTTGCCCCAATTTCTAAGTCTTTATAGAAGAATTTTGCCCAAATTTGTGCAGATTCTATCCATATTTTGGGGCTTTCAAAAATTAGGGGGGGGGGGGTACAGTACGTACACGTGCCCTCTCTCTTCCACCTTATATGCCTTTGATCACAAGCTTTTCATAATTGAAAGTTTATGGGTATTTTTGAATGCATTTCTGTGTTAGTTACAAGACTGTAGCCAAGATGGACCCCTAGGAAAAAAATTAAATTACCCCCCCCCCCGAATTACCATCTTGCCCTCTTCAGTACCTTGTCTTCCTACAGGCCTGGTTGGTTGTGATGTTATTGTACTCAGTCAAGACTCCATTCAGACTTTGGACTAACAGGGCTGCAGGTACCTAAAGGTATTGGTAAGCGTACAAGGGGGGCAGGGGGCATATGCCCTCCCAACTTAATTTGGACAAAAATAGTGGATCCATTCAGGCAATGAGACAGCCAAGAAAATAATGCCCTTTTTACGGGCCAAAACTCGGGCAGCTTGGTCCAAAATTCTAAGTTTGAGCAAACATTATCCCTGCCCCCCCCCCAGAACTGTTGACCCACATACGCCTGTGAACATAAATATAAGAATTTCGTTCTTCCGTACTTCAAAAGTCTTTCAGTCTATGATCAAAAGAGCAGTATCATATAGTGACACATCTAATTCAGGGGAAATCCTCTGAGAAAAGGTTTCGCAAAAAGGCTGGAAGTTAACCCTACACCAAAAGAAAAGAAAAAATTCCTTGGGGCTCAGGTACTCGTACAAATTGTTAGGAAGGAGACACATCAACACAACTGCAACAGCAGAACTATCTTTTAATACTTTCATGTATCAAAATTTAATTGACATTTCTCTTAGTTCATATTGTTAAGCCTTTGCTGACTTTGCTTTCCTTACAAACATTTGCTCTTTTTATTTAAAGAAAGGTAATCCCGATACAACGGTCATTGTTAGGAAATACTTTGAAGCGAGATTTATTGCAGACAAGGACAAAGTTTAGGGTTGTTCCTGTTACACTTTTTAAGTAACTTGGTACATAGTTACAGTTATTTCCATAAAATTGTAACTTGTTACAGATAGTAGTTACAATGTTGAAACTATTTTTGACTGGAAAGTAACTAGCTACATTTCAAAAGAAATTAGTTACGTGAACGTGTATATACGGTACTCATCAGAGATGGGGTTGGGGGGGGGGAATCAGTAAGAAGGGGACACATGAGAGAACTGACACATCCTCATTTGTGCCAGTTAGTCTGAGGTGTTTCCCAAAGAGAGACACTGGTCCCAGCAGATCTTCACTGGGGATCCAGACAGAGGATTTTAACACTCAACATGCGGAAGTGAATTGTAATACTGTGTCCCACCTTACGTTAAACTAGATGTTAGACAAACTTTGGTTATATCAAAAGGTTTTCCAGTTACAACAGCACTACTTAAAGGTGAAATCTTTATGATCCCATCACAACCTTTAGAGAGACATTTAATTTAAAGAGGAAAAGTGGTATTATAGCAGTGGTAATTAAAAATGCACTCCTCAGGGTCATAACTATGGAAATACAATGCCTTGTAATATTGTAAACAACAAAATTTTAAAAGGAGCTAAGTAAGTAATGTCCTAAAGCTCAAACTTTAGGTTTCACTTTGTTGGTATAGGACAATGCATAAAAATGTTTACGACCATGTACTTTACACATAGAGTGCATTCTCCCATAATATTCACTTTCCCTTCACAATAAGTGAAACTTCAAGTCAGACACTCCCCCCTCTTTCAATAGACGAGTTGGGAAAATGCTTTTCATGCAATGCATCAGGGGATGGATCAAAGGTGTAGTAAACCACTTACCTTGACGAACTCTTGTCATGATACAGTTACCCTTGTGACCCCACCGGAAGTACTGAATTACTCAACTCATCTATTAGTTTCATAGGCATAGGAAGCTTTTCAAGACTGGGAGGGGGGCTGAACCCTGTTTCGGATCGCCGTCCTGTGGAGGGGTCTCAGGGGAGGGGGTGTTCCCCTCCCCTTTGGAAAATTTTTGGGTATTTGAGGGTCCTCCCCCCCAGCTCCCCCGCTTCCTATGCCTATGATTAGTTTTGCTAGGATACTCTTAACCCCATTCTCACCCGCACAATTCCCAACTGGACAATTTGGACAATTCCATTTTTGGTGAGGGAAGTTGTCTGAGGGGTTATATTGTAATGGAGAGGAATTGTCAGGCCAGGGTGGCAATTGTCGGCACTTTCATAGGTTTATAGCGCTGTACTGAAGTATGAACCTGTTAATACATTCAGAGGCATAGCCAGGAATTTGTCGGGGGGGGGGGGGGCGAAGTCCATAGACAGACTGTCAGCCCTCCGCACCACCATGGGTTGCCGCGAAGTGCAACTGAGAAAATTTTGGCCCAAAATACCTCCCAGATTGCTGGAAATGGTATTCCCAGGCCTATTTACCTCATATAAAAAGGGAAAACACAAGCAATATTGTAAAATTAAACATTAAAAAATACCAAAACTATCCTCAAGGGGGGGGGGGTGGCTGCCCCTTTCGCTTCCCCCTGCATATATTCAGTAAAGTACTATAATGCTATTAAAAAAGTTGAACACAGTTCAACCAGAGATGTAGCCAGCATTGCTCAAGAGGGGCAGGCCAGGCCTCCCGACTGGGGTGAGGGTGGGGCAGCGACCCGATGCCCAGACATTCTTTATGTCAGTCGAAGAGGGGGTTGAGGAGGGGATAGCTAGAAAACCTTTGTACTTTACCATACCATTGCATTGCATCTTTGGCATTATACCCTATTATCCATCCATACTGTAAGCGCTGACTTGCGCTCTGATTCAGTGTTATTTTGAACCTTAATGGTGAAACAACAAAGGAACAGAAAACTTGGGTGGGTCTACACAAAAAGAATCTGTTTTAGGACAAAAAGAGATCAACTGTCGAAGCGGTTGGGCCTTATCGGGGATAACATATTGTATCGAATCCAAACCGTCTGCCCGATGACAATCTAGGGAAGGATGGAGGGGGGGGGAGGGTGTCAGCGCGACGTCCGGACCTCCCTCGAATTTCACATGAGCCCTTTTTAGAGGTGAAATTTTATTGCACAAGCAAGAGGCTGATCAGTGCAGTTACTCATTCTTTTAGATTCTACGGGATATGGTCGACAAAACCAAAATTTTCATCGCCTCCCCGAGCTTTTTTTTTTTTTTTTTATAGTAGGGATTCAAATAGGTGAATAGACCCCCTTCGCCCACAAAAAACGTATGTCAATTGGTTCCAAATCCACAGGTTTTCTCACGTGTCTGCCATGGGTTTTCACAGGTTTTTGCAGGGAAACCTGTGTTTTTTCGTGAAATTGACACAGGTTTGCCAGTTGTCACACTTTGCCACACGTTAACCACAGGTTTGACACGCAAAACGCATGACAATTAAAAATAGTATTGACAAAGAATTCTGATTCAAAACCCAGTGGCAGATCCAGGATTTGGCAAAAGGGGGGGGGGCCCAGGTCACAGTGGTTTGTATAAAAGTCCGATCTGGGGGAGGGATCTAAGGAGAGGGGTGTCCCCGGGGGCAGTGCCAGGGTATTTTGATAGGGGGCAAAGCATGTGATGAGTAATCACCGTGCTGGGGGAGGGGTCTAAGGGGAGAAGGTGTCCCCCTCCCCTTTGAGAAATTTTTGTTAATTTAAGGCTCTTCAGATGCAAAATGGTGATGTCTGTGGTGTATTTTTTGAACTGATCTTATGTGGCTGGAAAGCGTTTATAATTCAGTGAATTTTAATTTTTGGTTGGGTGAAAGATGCTTTTCTGGGGAGGGGTGTCCCCTCCCCTTTGAGAAATTCCTGTTAATTTAAGGCTCTTCAGTCGGATGCAAAATGGTGATGTCTGTGGTGTATTTTTTGAACTGATCTTATATGGCTGGAAAGCGTTCATAATTCAGTAAATTTTAATTTTTGGTTGGGTGAAAGATGCTTTTCTGGGGAGGGGTCTAAGGTGAGGGGTGTCCCCTCCCCTTTGAGAAATTTTTGTTAATTTAAGATTGCTTAGATGCAAAATGGTGATGCCTTTAGTATATTTTTGAACTGATCATATATCGCTGGAAAATGTTCATAATTTAGTGAATTTTAAATTTTACCCTAAATTTACAGTATATTTCATTAAAATAAATTACAAGGCTTAAATAAGACACTACAGGGTAATATTGCAGCAAGTTATAGTTAAAAGCCTGATGTTGTCGAAAATATTCCTCTAAATATTAAAGAATTCTGAAATTCCCTTGACAGTAGAAGCAGTGCTCCCAATGCTGTGGGCCTGGCCGGTAATAGACTGAAGTTAGCAATCCATTAATACAGCGCTCATGAGTAACTCCTTGCAATGCCCAGAGAAAGTTAATGAGGCCAGTATAAGCCAAAATGTTACCAGTTGAAAGTCAGTAGCAGTTAAAATAATGAAAATAATGAACAAGTGTGAGTTTCACTCTGACACATCTCATAGGCCTATTTCATTGAAATAGGGCCTTGTCCTTTGTTTTATGAAGTTGAAAAAAAACTTTCAAAATTTTTTGGAAGGGGGCCGGGCCCGGGCCCCCTGGGTCTCCCCCCCCCCCTAAATCCGCCCCTGAAACCTGTGACTTAAAATTGAAAGCAAGAAAAGATGTGTAAACCTGTGTCAAACCTGAGTCCACAGGGTTCCAAAAACACAGGTTTGCCACCCAGGAACACGCGTGATTTCTTTTGTTTTTCACGTGTGATCACGCGTGGTAACTGGCACAGGTTGACACACTATTTTTTGTAAGGGTTCCATGTAACCATAACATATATAGCCAGTGCATACGGTGTTCTCTCTGTACAGTTAAGGAATTTCACCCTCAGCTAGTCCAGATGGGTTTTCTTGTATTTGTCGTACGTTACTGAAAACTACAACGAAGGCCTATAGCCATTCTGTCGGACAGACGATGGACAGAGTATCATGTATTTTATCCTCATAGAGGTTAGGAGCTAATGATATGCTTTCCAGAGGCGACGGCAAGAAACCCAACCAATTGTCACTAAAAGATTTTTCGCGCAGTTTCGCGCACTATGCAACTCTCCAAGCTAGATTTCCATCTGAGAGACTAAATTAGCACTTGACTTGATACAATTATTCCTATTGTTCCGAATTGACCTAGGCTATAAAAAGAAAGTTATAGTAACATATTTGTAAAGGCTTGCATCTAATACTCAACCCTGTTTCGCTTTCGTCAGCCACCCCATTCGCCATCCTCTTCCCATCGTCGTCCTTGCTGTAGCCCCACTTTTGAGGAATGACATCGAGCAAGTGTGCCCCTCCGTCTTAAGCGTATATCATAGAGAGACATTTCAGGAGGTGGCTGAATGCGTTTCTCTCTCGAAATTTTGCCTCGTTGCACCCTTCCCCCAAATAAATACGAAATGCATTTTGGTCTGACAGAAGTAACATATTTTTCTCAGGGGGTTACCTACCCTAGACCTCGCTTCATACGCCTATGCACCCGGGTGCTCCCATACACATTGCTGAAAAAAATTCTGGCTATTAATCTTCTCACATATGACATGTGCTGACTTTCGTTTATGCGACGGCAGGATGAAAAGATTGGACAATATCTCGTTAAACCATATGTTTCATTCATGTTTAAAACTATGAGTTAAGCGGAGATCAGTTTCTCCTACAACGTGATTTTTGGACTAAAGTTCGTCAAATATAACTTTTCACGGGTGAGTTTCTAAATCATGAGATACCAAAATAATTTTTAGATGCAAGGCACCCTATAGGCTTGTGAAGTGCAACTTTCTGCATACATCTGTCAGTCAGTCTTGGAGTAATATTTGGCACACATTTCGTTGGTTTGCTATGTGTCGACTCCTTGTCAAAAAATGGTTGCGACAGTGACAAGGAGCACCACTTTCCATCTAAGCCAACTTGCATAAAAAAAATTCATAAAGTGGAGGAATGTACCATCAGAAGACATCTCTTTCTCTTACATCCAACAAAAAAGAAAAAGGAAAACTCACCAAAACAGAATTTCCAAGTGTATCATAAAATCAAAACATTCCCATTTATAAGTATGTTTTGCATGTAAGCCACCTTACATAAACAAAAATTTCTCACAGAGCATGGTGTCCGGTGCCCTCTCCCCTTAGACTACAACCCCTTCCCTTACGCCCAGCCAAAAAAAGGAAAGTTCCTTGAATATTGAAAAGGTTTCTAAACATGTCACCAGTTCAAACTTTGCTTAATATGGTACCATTTTCAATTTAAGCCACATTGCACAAACGGTACCCTCCCATTGGAGCCTTGCTCAAAGTGACAACCCTGCATGGGAAGACAAAGAAAGGATCCACCTGATTTCCATCTATCCTAGGTACGCAACTAGACTCCCCTTCTCCCATGGATTTCAATATGCCCTGGAAGTGCACTGAGTACTTTCATGTGCTTTTAAGTAAGGTATAAACGGCTGTCGATCTTTCATGAAAGGAGAGTGTGAGTGCAGAGTGAGCACTCTTGTTTTAGATCTTTCTAGCTTGATGTATTCGTTTTTCAAGAATCAGTAATCGTGTATGAGAACTAACAAAATGGGGATGTGTCCTTTTCTTGTCCCCCCTCCCTTCCCCCATCAACAACAAGACCTTAGACCCGCCTTGCAGAGCCAAACTTCCCTCCGTGAGCGCCGTACGCAAAGTGACAAGACAACATTATCTTTGCGCATGCGATCTAGGTTGGACTGATGGAATTCTGGAACCAGGAAGCACTTCCTCCGAGGTAGTACTTCTATGCAGAGGCCGCGGAGCCAATTTTGAAGTGCGGGGGCTAACCATCGAAGCGGCCCAATATGTTCAATAAAATAAATGCAGTTTAAGGCGGCTCAAAATGCAGTTTAAGGCGGCCCAAAATGCCCACAGCAAAAAAAGGGCGGGGGCTAAAGCCCCCCTAGCCCCCCGTCTCCGCGGTCCCTGCTTCTATGATGAAACGGAACTATGAAAGAAACTGAAATAAATGTAAAGTTTCCTTAAAAAACGGGTGGGTAACCTTTTTTCTCTGACGGGCCGTTTTGATAATCATAGAAAACTGACGACTACAGTTGAAAATTTTGTCTGGCACTGTAAAATTTTTTTCCACCTACCCGCCACACTATTTGACTTGAAGCTCTGAAATAAGGGGGGGGGGGGCAGGGGGCCATGGACTCCAATCTAGTTCTGAAATAATACACCTATACGAATTGCCCATACACACCTGAAGGAAGTGAAAATCATTCCTCAACGTTTATAACTTGAGTCCCTTGGAAGTGAACCAAAAATCAAAATCAACTGTAAATCAATTCGATTTTTGAGTTATTTCCCTAAGTTTGGCAAGAGCATTTTCGTCAAGTGACTCAGTCACGAGAGCTTTCCAAGCTAGCCGCTGCATGAAGATGGCGCCCTTTTGCTAATGTTTTATTTAAACAAATAACAGAAGTGCTACATTATTCAGCATTGCCAAAATTTGTAATGACGTGCACAGATTTATTTTTCTAACTCCGTCGGAAGTTCGTAACTTGCGGAGGAAATTATTCCATGTACCACTAATCTCTCCATTCCCCGTGCGCAGAGGCGGGATTTGATGTCTGAAATGGGGGGGGGGGGTAGGGGAAAAGCGAGGTGGACTGGCAAACGGCGCCGAAGGCACCGCGGGAGCGCAAAGCGCTAACCATAACGACGTGGGGTCCAGGCGGGGCCGGCAGAGTCCCGTTGGGGGTCCAGGGGGCGAAGCCCCGGAAGCTCTAGAGTATTTACGAAATTGTAGGTATTAAAATGATGCCTTTTAGCTTCAACTTCAAATGATTTGAATTTCAAGTGTTATACTAAAATTACGTGCACGAATTGCCTCGCGGGCCGGACCCAAATGGTCTTGCTGGAGGGGGGCTCTCCACCCCTGGTTTAAAATATTCTCCCAACTCGGTTAAAAATTCTTGCAAAACACGACTTTTGCCCCTCCGAGTTCTTCTATGCACTGATTCTACCGTATTAAATTGAAGGCTAACTGTGTGACTTCAGAACGTTTAGCCAAGTCATACTTGATCAGACACCGATACATCTTCGAATTCAAAAATTGTAGCATTTATCTTTCACACACGCCGGTCACGTATGGCTTTAGAAGACCAGAGAGTTGCCAGACAAATAAGCGACTTTCGCGACCATCGGTGGTGAAGGCTTCAGTGATTTTACCAAATAAACGTTTCCTCATTCAGCTTTTTTGGGAAGTTAACATTTTTGACACATGAAAATACAATAAAACAAATGTCAACTTACAACTTACTTTACCCGCAATGGTTTTAGGAGACATTTTTAGCAAAAGAAATTTCTTAGTACAGAATTCTACGTGCCAATTCTGATGATGGCTTTCCTAATAGACCAGGGAGTTGTCACTGACAACTCCCTGATTAGACAATGTCCCTTTTATCAGTTTTCTTCATCACAATCCCCCCCCCCCACACACACACCCATTGAAGGAGCTGCATACGAGCTTGAAAATAAATTGAAATCATGACGACTCATATAATATTAATTTACATGACCAGTGGTCGAACGACCCAGTAGACCTAGGCTGAATCTTGAAATTATCACGAAGTACATGCTCGACATCAATTGCGATACGGAGAAATTTGGCAGTGACTCTATACACAACTTTATAAATAACATATCACAATTGTGAGATAGAAGGGATGATTTCATCCAAATTTACTAGAAACACTTTTATTTAAAACATCTCGAATTACATTTTTTTGAAGAATGAAGACAGGCGGGATTACGGGGGGGGGGGGGGGAGCCAGCGGGACACTTCATTTCAATATCCTATTATGATTAAATTTTTGCAATATTAAATGAAGAAAAGCATTTATATCAAATACCATGCAAATGCTAGGAAGATTTTTCTCGGCGCGCTTCGCTCGCACCCCCAGAGTAAACTGACTAATACAATTGAAAATTTTGTCTGACACCGTAAAATTTCTTTCAAAGCATGGGTGTCTCCTACGCGCTAGACTATTGTGACTTGAAGATCTGAAATAAGTGTCACTAAAATTACTGATGTACTTTATTTAAAAAATGCACCATGGTCCTTGCAAACAAGATCCCAGACCCTACCCATATATAGGGAATCGTAATTCTTGATCTTTTTTATTATTATTCGCGGTATGCTTCGCATGAGTCTAGTATAAGTTGATGTCTCATTAGTGTTGTGTACTTCTGTGCGTAGGAAAACTTTGGTAGAATTACCTCGTTATTACTTCCTGTAGGACAGCTAGCTTGAGTAACTTCTATTTCCAAAACCCTAGCTACACCCCCTCGCTGTTCACTTTTCCTACCAACTATAACCTTCCTCAGCAAATTGACTAACGATTACTATCTTAAATTTGCAATAATCATAAGAAAAATATTTCACAAGGGTTTAAAAAAATTTTAACTGGGGGAAGCAGGATTTTCTCAAAAATTGTCCAGAATGACCGCAAGAGCCGTCACATTTAAGAAAAATTACTCCGGGAGGAACCTCAGTTCCAGCCTCCGGATCCGCGCCTTCAGCGCTCGGCTTCGCAGGCCACAACTTCCCAAGATCATTGTAGCCTCCCATGAAAATTACTTCGCTGGCCGCTTTACTGCCGATGTCCTTGGCTATGTCCATATGAGGAAAAGAACTACCCATAAAACATTTCATTCATTGTTCAAAGTATCATATATACTCCATAACCTTCGAAATCGATACTCACTTTATTTTTCACAGTAATAAAAAAGTTGAAGGGGACTTTTCCCAGACCATTGACAAAAATGAAACATGAAAGAAAGCTATATCCTGCTCTATGGAAAGAACAGTCACCTAAGCAAGGTAGGAAAATGTTTATTTAATGATTATGACTGCATTTAAAACTACAGAAAAGCAACAGAATACAACTAAATGTCTCAAACGAGCTGTCTCAAAGATGTTTTCTTCGGCGCGAACCCGCTTTAAATATTGTTTCGGGATTCGGGGTTACTTCGAATATACATCTGGCTTGTCATAGCTTTATACAAGCTATTCATTATCATTGAAACCACTAATGCCTCATGGCCGTACGCAACGGAGGGGAAGTTTCCCCGTTTTCCCTCCCCCAGAAATTTCCACAAAACTAAAAAAAATTATCACCATCGATCTGTGTAAATTTATCGACTTTTAAAAGATTGTTTGGATGGAAGTTGAAAGGCAAAAATTGCCATTTCCTGTAGAGTTATATGGACCAGGCGCTTAGCGAAGGGGGTAGGGGTGGGAACTCTCTCCTTAAGGATTCTTTTCTATTACTCATTTGGTTAGTTAGTTAGTTAGTTAGATGAGGTTTAACGTCCCAGTTTCCAACCAATTGGTTCAAGTCGAGACGACCACGGCCCTTTTTTCCAGTTGTGGCTCACTGGCTTGTTTTGCCTACTCCATTGCTTATACTGAGCACCAAGCACGAAGGCAGTAGGTTCCATTTTTAAAGTCTTTGGTATGTCCCGGCCAGGATTTGAACCCTAGACCTTCCGGCTGCCAGTCGGATGCTCTAACCACTTGGCCACCGCAGTCGGTCTCTATTACTCATATAAAAGTCGAAAAATGTGATTTTTCAGTGCACTTCTCTCGCACCCACTCTGAGTTCTAGGATCTCCCGTTCTTAACTATTTTCGTCCCAAAGCTCTGAGAAACCCTCAAAATAATCCATTCTCCCCATCTTCCTCAAGCCATGAGTTATCAATCCCGGCCGAGTCATGTATACGTGGAGTAAGAACAGGCCTATAATTGAAAAAAATAAGTAGTCAAATATTTGTGGTCTGTTAATTCAGTGCTCACCTTAATTATGTTATTTTGAAGCTGAAATCCATCATGTTAATGGCTACAATTTCGTAAACACCCCAGAGCTTTCAAGGGCTTCGCGCTTCCCATCTGCGGCGCCTTCAGCACCGTTTGGCAGTCCCGCCACCGGCATTTGCCCCCCCCCCCGGCCCTCACAAGTTCAGGTAAATGATCCAGCGCCGGCCCTGATTGAAAACCTTGCAAACCACTTTCAGCTAAATCCCGCCCCTGATTGAAGACCGTGCTTTGCAAACTTGGGGGGGGGGGGGGCACTTGCCAGACCAAAATGGAAAAATTCTTACACGGAGGGGAATAGCTCCCTTGCGCTATTCCCCTTTCCCCCTGGCACCTGGCGCCATCCTTTATTATTGGTTTCGATGATAAGAGAAACCTATGCAGTCATGACGGCGTGTGTATGTATGTGTGTATGTGCGTGTGTGTATGTGTGTGTGTGTTTGTGACACTTTGCTCGTTAACACGATATCTCAAGAAGGGAAACTCTGACAGTTTTCAAACTTGGTACATAGATGCCCCATATTGAGAGGAAGAACCCTATAGTTTTTGGTAGGGGTCAAAGGTCACCTGGGGTCAACAGGGGTCAAACTCTGAAAACCTTGTTAACACAATATCTCGAGGTAGGAAGCTTGGATGAATTTCATACTTTGTATGTAGATGCGTTATGGTAAGAGGAAGAACCCTATCATTTTTGGTGGAGGTGAAAGGTCATCTGGGGTCACCGGGGTCAGACCCTGAAAACTTCGTTAACACGATATCTCAAGAAGGGAAGCTCTGACAGTTCTCAAACGTGGTACATAGATGCCCCATATTGAGAGGAAGAACCCTATTGTTTTTGGTAGGGGTCAAAGGTCAACAGGGGTCAAACTCTGAAAACCTTGTTAACACAGTATCTCGAGGTAGGAAGCTTGGATGAATTTCATACTTTGTATGTAGATGCGTTATGGTAAGAGAAAAAACCCTATCATTTTTGGTGGAGGTGAAAGGTCATCTGGGGTCACCGGGGGTCAGACCCTAAAAACTTCGTTATCACGATATCTCAAGAAGGGAAGCTCTGACAGTTCTCAAACTTGGTACATAGATGCCCCATATTAAGAGGAAGAACCCTAATGTTTTTGGGAGGGGTCAAAGGTCATCTGGGGTCACCGGGGGTCAAACTCTGAAAACCTTGTTAACACAATATCTCAAGGTAGGAAGCTTGGATGAATTTCATTCTTTGTATGTAGATGCCTTATGGTAAGAGAAAGAACCCTATCATTTTTGGTGGAGGTGAAAGGTCATCTGGGGTCACCGGGGGTCAAACCCTGAAAACGTTGTTAACACAATATCTTGATGTAGGAAGCTTGGATAAATTTGATACTTTGTATGTTGATGCCTTACAATAAGAGGAAGAATCTCATCATTTTTGGTGGAGGTCAAAGGTCATTTGGGGTCACTGGGGGTTAAGCTCTGAAAATCTTGTTAACACGATATCTCCATGTACGAAGCTTGGATAGATTTCATTCTTGGTAAATTGATGTGTTAGAGTGAGAAGATGTACCCCACTGTTTTTGGTGGAGTTCAAAGGTCATCTAGGATGGCTGAGGGTCAAACCCTGAAAACCTTGTTAACACAATATCTCAAGGGAGAAAGCTTGGATAGATTTTATACGTAGTATGTGGATGCATTGTGGTGAGAATATGAACGCAATCATTTTTGGAGGAGGTCAAAGGTCATCTTGGGTCAACATGGGCCAAACACTGAAAAGCTTGTTAACAAGTATCTCCAGGTAGGAAGCTTGGATAGATTTCATACTTACAGTACTATGTGGATGTGTTATGGTGAAAAGATGGACCCTATTGTTTTTGGTGGAGGTCAAAGGTCATCTGGGGTCACCAGAGGTAAAAAAGCAAAATTTCCCAAGAATTCCCAAGAGTTTTATATGGGTTCAGCAGAGGTCAAAGAGCAAAATTTTCCAAAATTTCCAAAGATTGTCATCTGGGGTCACCAGAGGTCAAACTGCAAATTTCCCAAGAATACCCAAAATTAAATAGGAACACAAAACTGATTTTTCCAACATGTTAAGATAGCATTTGACCATTGACTGAAAGATATGGGACATCATGGCATTATTTGGAATAGATCATCGAAACCTCAATGCATTCAGTTTGCATTCTGGTTATGTATGATACTCAGAGCTAGTTCGTGGCTGGCCGTACATCGTGTGAACAAGGGTGCTAACATAGAGCAGGATATAATAAACCTGCTCTACGGCTGCTATAATCACTGCCTGGTGTGAAAATGTTTACCGGCCTAGGCCATATATATCGAGAAATTTTGGGAAATGTAAGGAATTTTGGGAAGATAATTGAAGGAACTCTGTCTTTGCACTCAGGCAGAGAGACAAACGAACTCCACTTTCCATATCTTTGCGGTTCTGTGATGCCTTTGTGAGTTTACGGGACTTGCGTCAGGAAATTTTCTTTTAACTTGTGGAAACAACGATACTGTGTCTACTGTAGCTCAGCAGCCAGACGTTCGTTAGCAATGCTAAAGAAGTTCCTGTGAAAATGAAACGTGTTAACTCGGAGATCATCCACGCAACTGTTCTTGACTATTTGAAGAAAAGAAATTTCGTGGTTTGTTTTACTTCCCATCATGTTCTCAATCACAATGAATTATGTACTCTTTTAAGAACTTAGTGGAGTCGGCCTTGCGTATACCGTTACTCGTTAGGCCTAATGTTATGGCATTACCTCATTACGTACGCGTTTGGGACCTAGGCCAAGTTAGGCTACACGTACACTGAGGACATTGGAGGCATAATGTTACTCCTTCCCTCAGGGCCATGCCAAAAGCCGCTAAAGAAACTGAGTAGGGCCCGGAAAAAGTAGGGGTGGGGTAGCCCTCAATCAGGTATACTACACGCCGTAGACGTTCCATGTACACAAAGCGTAATAACAGTGGAGCATGTCAGTCAGTGTCAGTGTAGGCCTACAGTATGTGTACCACTACCAATAGCATGAAACACATTTATTGACTGCATTTTTCATAACTTATGAAATTGTACATCGAGTATCATCCATATTCAGTACAAAGACAAAGTCTTTCATACTGCGTTAAAAGAATCTTGCCAATTTCATTAAGATATCGGTAAACATAGGGCCAGGGTTGTTCCCGTTACGCTTTGACAGTAACTCGTTATAGTTACAGTTAATTCCGTAAAATTGTAACTCGTTACAGTTACTAGTTACAATGTTGAAAAAGTAACTAGTTACAGTTACTTTTGACTAAAAAGTAACTAGCTACATTTCAAAAGTAACTCGTTACTTCAAGGTGAATATACAGTACCGCTTACGTACAACTACACCATTCTACGCGTATAATCAAGTATAATAACGTACAATGCCGTAGAAACACGTACAACAAAGTACAGCGCCGTTGACAGCGAGTAGGTCCCGTACACATTTCATACAAGCTCTAGACCCGCGTATAATCCGTCTTGGAGGTGTTAAGTGGACGGCCGTATAATCCGTCTACGCTTGTCTACGCGGACATGATTCTATTGTGTCCATATAAGAGGATTAAAGTTGTGGCTTCAAACTCCTCTGGCCGGGCGCTGAAAGGTTTCTGCTAATATTTAATCAGCAGCCTGGTCTCAAGTGAATGCGAGTGTATGACTGAGTTAAACTGAATCAAGTTTAACTGTGCCCATATTTCGGACTTCCGTTGCACTGGCATTTACAAGATTTACGGCAACATTTTCTTTGGGAGAATTTTACTTTGAAATAAAATACCGTTAGCAAACCAGTTGTCTTCCTCATTTTTTTCTTGTTCTCACGCTCCTATTTGGTAGTTCTGCACAACACTAACTGAACATTTTGGAAGAGCAAATGCCGTTTATCGTGACTTCTCTGATAAGTTGCGAACAAATTTAAAAGGCACTGCCGTTCAATAATAGCCTGTTGCCGACTTTTTACAAGAGTTTGACAGAAATACTGCCCAAGCAAGCACTTTATGATTTTTACCTGAGCCCC
This sequence comes from Holothuria leucospilota, assembly GCA_029531755.1. Lineage (NCBI taxonomy): Eukaryota > Metazoa > Echinodermata > Holothuroidea > Aspidochirotida > Holothuriidae > Holothuria > Holothuria leucospilota. The sequence goes on along the minus strand of CM055982.1, from coordinate 28,186,959 downwards.
AGAAGCTTAGTTAACCGTGGGCTAGGCGTAAACGAAAATAAATGCGTTTGCCATGTTATACGAACTTTGACCTTTCCGACTCTTGGTATTTTTTCCTCCTTGCAGTATTAGTGCAATATGAAATTAATCTACGGTACATTTATAGCATCTCAGATCGTTGTTGCAATGTTTGAAGTGTCATCTCATTACTGTTTTCTGTAGTTTTGAGTCAAGAGGAATAAACTTACTTCGTGGCCCGTTTTACCGCACGTACGGCATTTAATGCACTTACCAGAATTGTTGTAGTTTTTGACACCTTAAAGTGCCGTTTTAATGACATCAAAGTGGAAAATTCAGTGTGCAACTTCCCAATTTTCTCCCCCCCCCCCCCTTTCTTTTTGGGTTTAACTTTACGTACAGCAGAACATTCTTCGAAACACAAAAATCTATTCAAGTAAAAACACTGATCAAGGGCCAGCCCAAGGAAACTTTTGGGCAAAAATATATTTCAAAATTTACAAAATGTCTACACTGTGTGATGTTTGCATCTGAACGCCCACATTCGGCCCCTACCTGCCTTCGACTACGGCTGGTTGCTTTGTACCGTTGCACGGTTCTATTGCAATCACGCTCAGCTGATTAGAAGGAAAACGGGTGGGCGGGTGGGGACAAATGTCAGTCTGTTTTACTTAGTAGGCTCAATGATCGGAGTTACTTTTCGTTTTAGACCCTTAAACTTTTAAACATTCCAACTAGTTTGCAAACTGGAATGTCCTCTTAGAGGGCACGGGCAGGTACTACTTACGGTGTCGGCGTGAAAAATCTGGATGTCAAAATTATGTAAGGAAAATGTTTTACCTTAGATAAAGTTTATATGACCCGGTTTTTCAACAAATCCTCCAAGAAATAGGTTTGGCCTCTCCGGTTGGGAGGGGGCTGGATTCCCTACCCGCCCATTCTCAGCACTCATACGTACTTTCGTGTTAGGTGAGCCTGTTTGTAAGTTTCCCCCAAAATGTGCAATCCAATGTTCACCTAATTTCATGTTTGCAGAAAATTCTCTTACCTTGGAAGCATGAAAAGTAGCCTAATCAGCCGCCCCGAATCGTCATTCTTTGAATATATATCCAATTTATTTCCTAGTTTGTGAAATGAGCGGCGATACGATGCTGGATGACCCTTTGATAATCGCTCGGCCGACATAAATGAAACTACAACCCACTGCACTGTCTTACTTTTCAGCCCATAACTGTACTGGTTTTATATTTTATAGCCCAGTGCAACACACATTCGCTTACACTTCCTGACTACTGTAGCTTGTTGCTACATAGCAAAAGTAGACTACAGGTACAGTACTGTGTTCGATTTCGTGAGAAACTTTCGGACTCGAGAATTTCCCAGGCACCTGCAATGGGCCCAACTTATTTGCATGCAACGTTCTGTGCATTCCTTTGCTAGTGACGTCATTGGACCCCTTTTCCACAGACTTGAAGCGTGTAAAATTCCCATTGGCTGCTACCAATCCCCGTGAGGGTTTACCGTTAACGACCAACTGTTAAATCCCGCCCTAGTAGGCCACACCCACCTCTTCAAAACACACAGCACTTTCTGACTTACAGCACTATTTACGATCGTACTGTCGTTTCAGCGTGTAGGCCTGATAGTGTGCGTACAGTAACCTAACGAAGTAAATTTCATATCCCGGGAAACGTGCCGCTCTACGTGCGTCACGAACCAACTGTCATGGGCCAAATTCAGTGTGCAGATTTTCCGCAAAATCAACCATTACGAGCTAAATTTTGTATCTTATCTTATTCATGGGTGTAGAATAATTCTGCTCTTGCGAAAAGTATTCGGTAAGAGTTCGGTATCGGACGAAATATCGCTTTTGTGTAAAATCAAAGATGGCGCTGGCTTGGCCAAGGTTGAAAAAAACCTTAGACGATATGTGTGACGTCACGTAAACATAAGGGGACTAATTGGGCATACGACTTCCAAAAAAGGTTACGCTAAAATGGGCGCTGGCCGCTTATGAATGAATGAGTATTACACCCTTAGCTGTGATTGGATATTTCACGTAAGAGAAGCTGCATTTCCCAGGGTATTTGCAGCGGCGGCCTCATTATACGTAAATAGTAGCACGCAACAGACGTGCACATTAAAACAGTATTATTGGGCCCGCTTGTGAATGAACGGTATTGTACGTGACAGGACCTGCAGGCCGGCGCTTATAGTGTATACGGCGTATGGCAGTAAAATAACAATGCAGGTGCGGTTTCCCCAAGGGCCGGGTTAATCGTATCATGTTAGAACAGTGCGCCGTGGGTGAATTTTAGGGGGATCCCGGCAATACTGTATTGCACTCCGCTGTAGGGCCCTGAGTCTGAGATTCAGAGAGGAAGTCTCGAAAATTGATTGCCGAAATTTCCAGCTTCATTCTGTCTCACTGAATGGACTATAATTGGATTAATGTTTTTCCCAGGGACTCGGACTCCAAAGGTTTTGTCAAGTAGGTAAGATTCAAAATTTTAGCAATTGCGTCGTAGACGGTAAAGTGTAGGGAGGTTGGTGAGAAATGTTCCGAAGGTTCCAAAGGTGAGGGGTGGGGTCAAAATGGGATCCATATCCATCGCAACATCTGTGTGACATGAACTGAAAAAGCGGTGAGGCCTTGTATTGTACCAGAACATGAGGGTGACGGAACTAAGATGTGATCATACCATTGCAATGGCGTTCTCTCTGACTACCGTTTTAGTAGACAACAGAATGGCTCGATTTTATGGACTTAAACAATTGTAAAAGAAGTCCGCTCAAACAGTAGAAATTTATATGACCTTTAAACTTTATGTACAGGAAGTTCTGACCACCTGTGCGAATTTCGGTCGAATTGTTTGGGACAAAAAATTCGTACAAATCGTGGAATCGCGTAAACGAGTGCTACCTCATTTTAAAATCTACAGGTATGAATAAATGATATCAATTCGTTGGGATTCGATTCTGTCAAACTTCCAATGGGGTGTACATGGATAATCAAATAAGAAAAAATGTATGCTGTAGAACAATTACTTTGGAAAACTTCAAAAAAACAATGCTTTCTATTCCCATTCTCGGCGTTTGCCGATCGAGGCACTTGCTTTCGTTACCGTATGCTGCAGACCCCTTTTACAGTAGAGGCCTTATCGCATTTCATTCCTCACCGTAGATGTCAACCGACAAATTTCTTTTATAGCAGTATTTAAGTTTCATTGCTCAGCTGCATGATACAGTTTTTCTTGCCCGGTCAAGTTTCCGCGATCGTAAAAAATTCTCCGAGAGTTAAAATATCACATCACAGTACAGTACCTCTAAAATTTGTTGAGCTCAGTTTCCCTTTTTTCGTCGAAAGTTTTCATGTTTTCATGCCATTCCTTTGAAAACCATTCAAAATGACAAAGGAAACGAAAGGGGGAAAAAATCATCAACAAGTTCGGTTTTTCGGCCGGCAAGTGTACTGCTAACATACTGTAGCCCGCTGGGCCGGCAAATATTCCAAAACTTGAAATAAGGATTGTGCAGAGAACGATAGTATTTTGAATTTTTCTACATCAAAATTCATGGTTTCAGATTATTTGCGGGCATGTGGGTTTTGATAGGACTGCAAAAAATTTTCGCTGCATAACACTATACAAACTGGGAACTAAATTTACTTAATCATGGCGTGCGGTCAGCGATCGTCTTTGCTGCAAAACTATTGTTTCAACAAGTCTATCGTTAGGAGTAAGCAAATGACCACCTTCAAAACGTGATATGAATGTGTTTTATGTTACCGATGCATAACTCAATTCTCAGTGAATATTATTCACTGCTACACATGAATGAATGGTGGTTACATACTGTGAACGAATTAGTGCTTTTCACACGCACAGTATTGTACAGTATTTCCTAAATTCAATGTCTAAGGGCATTGTGTCTTCAAGTAATGACAAAATCCGGTAGATACTTTCGCACTTAGACATTTATTTACTTAGAAGAATTACTGCAAGGGCCAACACACAATAGCGCCCATTCATTGCCGATAGTTACAGTGATTCTATTGTTCCATCCGGCGGATTACCTGATAAGACTTCTCAAGTTTGTCTACGGATGTGTACGCGTATAATCCCCGCTGGATTTTCACAAGTTGTGTACGCAACTGCCGTACACACATCTCGTGGAGACTCCGTACACGATATGCTGTGGAAAGTACAGCAAAGTAGAATGGCGTAGAATCGCGTAGAATAAAGTACAATGACGTAGAGGAACGTAGCCCGGACAGTTGTACGTAAGCGGTACTGTACGGTACCTCGGTACCTGAAATGGAGGGGGGGGGCATAATTAGATAGTAAGACGGGGGCACATGAGACGACCGACACCTCATTTGTGCCGGTTATCCTTAGGTGTTCCCCAAAGAAAGTCAATGAAGCTAGCTGATCTTCAATGGGCATTGTCGCAGAGGCTCCTAATGCTCAACATGAAGCAGCGAATCATGATACTGTGTCGGAGCTTACGCAAACTATTTGTTAGAGGAATATGGTTATAACCAAAACTTTTCCAGTTACCAAAGTACTTCTTTGAGGGTTGAAATCTTTATACTCCCATCACACAGTCGGCTAATTTAGAGAGGTTAGCGGCTATGCCGGAAAGGGGAAGAGCGTTGTTTCAGCAGTAATTAAAGTCTTCACCCCTCAAGGGCATAAATATGGTATAATAAGAGGATGAATACATTTGTTAGCAGTAAAATTTTAAAACCTCACCGCTAAGGTTGGGCTAAGTGATATTTCCCCATAAATTTCAAGTTTCACATTGTGTCGATATAAAACAGTGCATAGAAATGGTGATACTATGCAGTTTATACATGCAGATCATGTGCACATAATTCACTTTCCCTTTACAATAGGTAAAGCTTTAAGTCGGACACTTCTCTTTCCAATTAGCTTTGTTAGGATACTTTTAACGCCATTGACCATTTCAATATTCTGCTGTTTTTTTATATTAACCGTACTATTATTCCACTGTAAGGAGTTACGGACATTGAAAAGAATATGATATAGCCTAAATTCATACGTTTGATTCAAATAAAGATACCATACATGTTAAATTAGATGCATAAATGGATGCACGGTGTTTACCAACGCTTGGCACCGTATAGATTTACTGGGCTCCAACGCAAGAGTCCGGATTCGGTTAGCTTAATGCCGGTCTCAAGAGCGTTTTTCTAGATTAGGAATTTGCCCGGGATAGAAGGTTCCGGAATCGAAATTTTTACGGAATGTGATGTAACTGGACTCGGACTCGGAGTTCATTCCAGCCGAGTTCTCAAATATGAAAGTTACATTAAAAGTGTTTAAAGTTCCATTTGTGCACAATGTACAGATCTAAGGTATTGTCACATACAATCAACTAAATTACTCAGGAGGCCAGGCTATGGAAGTGAGTACAAACGATGACTTTGTTAATTAATGGTGGACATGTACGATAGAATTAAAACATCTGTATGTGTGATATGATATACATTGGCAAAAAGACTGGTCTCGGAATTGGTGCCATTGGAATCAAAACTGGCAGAAATTTGAGGATCCTGAGTAGTACCATGCTCGGAAAGATTCGGGAATCTAGAATCGCAGTTAGCTCCGACTCGGATAGGGTGAACACGGGTCCAGCCCTAACGTCTCAAGAGGCAATGATTAAACTTTCAAAGTAAGCTGGTATTTGAATGCCCATGGGCCAACCCGTTTCTCACGGTACACTGTCTCCACTGTGTCCTCTAAAGGACAATATGAGTAAACCAAGGCCCAGCTGACTTTACTTAGAATACATAAAGTCAGCTGAGCCTTAGAGGACCGTTCAGTATTTTTCAAATAATCGCACAAATCGGTCTCATGGATAATAAGCATTGATCTGTCTAATAAGTATTTTGACATACAGATCAATTTTAAACTTATTTCAATCAGGGAGTTGCTATTTGACAACTCCCTGGTTCAATAGACAATCAAGTGGCCCGGCCTGTAAGCCTGCAGCGTGTGCATCTAATATCAACTTCAGATTCTAATCGTGAATAAAATTTGATGTCGGTGAGGGCGACGTCGATAATAGCGATGAATGATAAATAGCCTATATCGAAAATAATTTTACATTTTACTACCAAAGTGTCATCAATTTGAAAATTTTCTGTTATTCTGTTATTAGCTCAAAGAAAATGCAATTTGTGGTCATTTTGACTATTTGTAACGGGAAAGTAACGGGACCCAAATGTAACGCCGTTACAGTTACTTTTACACAGAATTGTAACTAGTTACTTGCTCCGTTACTGAAATGCAAATGTAACTCGTTACAGGGTTCCGTTACACAAAATGTAACTCGTTACAGTAACGGCGTTACTTGTAACTCGTTACTTCCCAACCCTGCATAGGGCCAATGATTTTCCGCTTCACAAATCATAGAATTCCGTTTTAACTTTCCAAAATCCGCAAAATTCCGTTTCAAGCATAACCCTTTTCCGTGATTTTCTGATTTTGGAGTAATTATGTTGAAAACAAGTCCTAAACATGTCTGGTTACGATCCTGAAGGCAGCAAACACTTGTAACACACGAGTGATCTAGCCTAACACACTATAGCATAGGCAAACTGGAGCCTATACCGGCAAAATTTTGCCGATTTTCGTAAATGTCCTACTTGTTTTCTGATCACAACTTCAAGGTGTTTTGATGATTTTAAGGTAAATTTGCCACCATTTTAGGCGGTAAAATGTCTGAGTACGTCTTTGGTATATGCAGGCATTCATTTGGCATAGTTTTGAAGAAAAGTAACTCACTTTTTTTGTCAAAACTTTACATGTATTTTGAGCCTGATAATTTTTGCTAAATTCCGTAAAATTCCGTGCAGAAAAGTAAATTCCGTTTTTTTCCGCGTTTTTCCGCGATCGCGGAAAATCATTGGCCCTATAAACACAGTTTTATCGGTTTCACGCTATTGGTACACGTACTGTAGGCTAGGCCTAGAGTGCACAGGCGTTTGAAGCATTATATGTATAGTGAGTGTACCTTGAGTCGGTCCGTACCTTAAGTTGGTCACTGTATACAAAATGTGAGAGAGGTGTGCTATGGCCAACAAATAAACATATAACAGTAAAGAAACTCCAGAAAGACATGACAACTCAAACTCTGTCAAAAATAAGCAGCCTACCATCTCTGCAGACCATTTACTCAGATAAATGTCAGAAATGCACTAAAGCTATCATGAGAGACAAGTCCCATCCGGCCAATTGTTTATTCACAGTTTTACCTTCTGGAAAACATTTAAAGTCTTTTTTACGGAAACAAAAGATTTACTGAGAGTTTTTATCCCACTGCAGTGAAAATTCACAATAGTTCGTAAGTTTTTTATCCTTCTCCTGGACTTGCCCTATTTTTAGGTTTTCTTGTTCCTAATTTTTATGTTTCATTGTAAACTTGTTTTATTTGTTTATTTATTTGTGTATGTATTTTTTTCGCTGCAGTCTTTTGTTCTTAATTCGTATATTTCATTCTTTGTTCTTTGCCATTTGTATGTATTTATTTCTATTTTTTGTTAATGGTTAGTTGTTTTATTTTCTTTTATTGTTCTTGTTTACTGTCTTTGGTGCTTTTGGCAGCGAACCATTTTCTGATGTATATTGATGTATACATTAGTTGAATAAACTATGAACTGAATTGATTTACTCCCATTTTTAGAAGAAATTTACCCAGCCTAGCTTACATCTAGGGTTACCTAAAGGTGGCTTGAGACCTTCTTTAAATGGCCTAAAGAATTATTTTAAAAAATTCTCCAAATCGCTGCGAATGGTCTCCTTCCATCATCTTTTGATTTTTTTTTTTGTAATGACTAGGGGTAGAAATAAGCCTTCAAACTTTGGGGGCCAGCCAGGCCCTGAGCTCACGGAATCTAGGGGCCAAATAAATGAGAAATAAAGGGGCCCAAAGCTAACAAATAAAAAAGGACTGTTAAAGTGTTTGGATGCTTTTTACATGCTTGGAAACTTGTGTAGTATGGGTGTAATTAGGTAAGTTGAGGCTGAAACTAGCCTGAAACCAATCTGTCCACACCCTCTGAGACCAGTACTTAACAACCGTACATTTTGCATACAGCGTACATTTTCATGACAAAGTTTACACTGAATGTATTTCAAAATCTTCTCGTTGGTAATTCCGGAAGTTATTCCCCGGGACAAGTACTGTAAAACAAAGGGCACTTAAATTCCTGACAACCCAGTCAGTCATGAACGCTAACCATTTGCCTGAGTGGCCTAGCAGTACAGTAGTAGACTCTGCAGAGCAGACTCTGTTTGCTCAGCTTCCCAAACCACCGTCCACCAAAGCAAAGACGACTGCGTCCAGTTTTAGACGCCAACTTTATTACCATACTATGACTTATTAATGTACTCCCTCATTATTCATGCTATTGTTTTTGAGTGAGTGTGTGTACTCCTGTACAGTCGCAAACTGAAAACTTCCCTAGACTGCAACCTGAGAAGTTCAGTCATTACTGTATTGCGTAACCACATGTGCAGTGGGCACTACCGGGGAGTGGCTATTTCAATGACATCAACTCTGTGGGTGGCATAGGTACATGTACTTTTGGTATCTGTTGCTGGCTTTGGCATTGGTTAAGTGCACCGTACATGCGATGGCAAAATGCTCTCTGTTAAGCCGAACTTTCATTAAATAGTTTTCAAAGGTTTGCTTCCAATAATTCATATCCATCGCCAGCTTGGGAAATATGCCCAAATGTACCATACACGATACTTCCACAAGTTGCACTTGCGGTAAGTCGAAACCGCGCTAGTGACGTTCAGTCAGATTATGGCGTCATAGGAGATTCCTTGTCCACAGTCGTCTGCATGCACTGCAGTATATACAGTACTAACTACATACTGTACATTCATTTTTATTTTGTAACGTGGGTAGAGATACTGCATTGTTAACCTAAGTATTAGGCAAACCCTCACTATATTGCTAAGCCAACAAGCCAATACTTGGTGGCTAGCTTACCTTTTTTAACTAACTTTGCTGCACTAACGTACAGTAGTTTTAGGCTACTTACAAAGTTCCATTATTCCATGTGTTAACTTTGCACTTCCTGTACATTGTTAGGCAAGCTTAATTGCAACGGGCACGCGCATACTATGCTTTAATAGTTGAAGCGATCACTGCTTGGGACCATTCACAAGTTTTCCTTTGATTTAAATGTTACATGGCTGTTAAAGGGTACCGTACTTTTGGCTACCTGTAAATATACTTGCTCTTTGCATCTTATGTAGAACCTTTTTGCACGACATGGAACATCTCATGTAGAGTTTGCTGCTTTTCTGCATTCTGATTGGTCACAGCATGAGTGGCTTGCAGGACACTTACTGTATGGAGAGTACATTTTCTTTTTGAATGCATTGGAATGAAATTATTTTGACCCTGTCTTTCTAGATATAATTGTTATTTCCCATACTGTAAATGACAATTCTAAGTCAGATGTATAGCATAATGTGTCTCCCATAGCAAGCTAAATGACTTAGTTGGAAAGTGTTTGTTCATGACTTATGTGACGCCATTTTGTGACTTACATGACGACAAACATCTGTTTGTACCATCTCACGAAAAAATTCTAAGAACTCAACTTGACCTGTTTTACATCTAGACTATTATCTTCTGTAACCAGTCCTAAACCTAATTATCCCTTCCTGCAAAACACTTCACAGGATTCTCACCTTTTGTTAATCAACTTGAAAAATTGCAATTCTCCGAGTGACTTACGTGACGTTTATTGAGGGCAATATTGTTCATAGCACGAGGGTGGAATTGAAGATTTGTGAAATTCAGAAGAGGGATATCTTGTGACATTTTAGAAAAAAGTACTTTCTGGAATACTGCTATTCCATTCATGGTCTATAGGGGGGCTTTTCCACCAAAATTTTTGAAATGCTGTAACTTATGTGACGTGGATTGACCCAAAATGCTTTCCCTCCTACAAATCCTCTTGTACAATGTTGATGGTTTGTCGTAAAGATGATCTGTTAATGGTACCTTCAGGGTGTACAAAAATTTGGGGTCTAAGGCCCAAGATGGGCTGCAGGGTCCATTTTGTGAAATATTGCAAAATGGTCAACCCCTCCTCCAGTTAATGTTAGAAAGAGTTGCGGGCCTGTCTAATGATGCTTGGTTAGTGATCTGTTTTTAGTCTTCTGGAAGTTGTGATCTTAGGTTCCGTGTGGGCCCTGTGGCCCTTTTTATGAAATTCTGCAATTTGCTTACTCATACAGGTTCTCGTGTACAATGTTGGTGGTTTGTTTAAAATTATATTTGGTTATTGGTTCCTTCAGGGTGTACAGAAATTTTCAGTCCAAGTCCCAAGATGGCCCCTACGGGTCTGTTTGGTGAAATATTGCAAAATAGTTAACCCCTTGGTTCGGTTAATATTAAACAGAGTTGACTGCCTGTCATGTTGATGCTTGGGTAGTGATCTGTTCACAGTTTTCTGGAAGTTTTGATCCAAGGTCCCATGTGGGCCCTTTAGCCCTTTTTATGAAATTCTGCAAATTGTGTACTCCTACAAATTCTCTTCAACAATGTTGATGATTGTTCATAATGATACTCTGTTAGTGGTACCTTCAGGGTGTTCAGGATCCAAGTCCCAAGATGGGCCATAGGATTCATCTCATGAAATATTGCAAATGCTTAACACTTTCTTCTAATTAGTGTTAAACAGAGTTGACAGCCTGCCAATGATGCTTGGTTAGTGATCTGGGGTGGGATTCACTAACATTTGAACAAGTTTTTAGCTCACACATTGTACACAGTACATGTGTGAGGTTATAAAATGGGGCAAATGCCGTCAACTTTTCAAAAAAAGTTTTCAGCCTCTTGATGTGTGGAGGTTTTGAGCTGAAATTTTGGTACATGATTGTTTGTTGATAGAGCATTAAAACTTGCCTATTTGCATTTTGATATACAAACGTTAAATTTGGTTTTTAAGCAATTTTTGTAGGGCTGAGTTCACTGTGCCTGCTGAACAGGTAGCTGTTTATTCATTGCACTTATAGCAGTGTACTTGGTTGTGTGTTCAGTTGCTATCTCGCAACTGCCTGTGCAGGTTTGTTTTGAAATTTGATCCATTCACACTCCTCAGTCTTTGTTCATCAAGTGGCCTGTGCAATCACAATGCTTTGGGATAACTAATTGTATTATCAAGGTTCATTGAGCAAGGAGTTCCATGGGAACTCCCTGCATTGAGCAGCTATTTGATTCATGATAACAAAATTTGAAGCAACTCTGTGGTCAGTTTGGCTTACAAGAAAGGAAAACGGTTTAACCTGTTGTGGGGATATGTCCCATTTTGTTCCTGGATCAATTGAGATGGTCAAGTCAAGTAATTGCATTACTGTAACTGTTTTGAGTTCAACCCCAGTAGCAGCTTTTTGAGTCTGTGGTTTGTTTGAGTGCAAACCTATGCAGTGTTTGCTTGTGGAGTTGTAGGTGCAACTAAATGTACTTTATAAACTTGAACAGTTTAATAAGTTATTGTTTAATTTCAGTCTTGCTGCTAATTAAAGTATGTAACCTTTACAGGCCTTCTTGATTTTAGAAAATTTGCAGTGATATTTGTAGGTCTGTCATCAAACGGTGTCAGTTGCAGTGTTTACATGCCTAAACGTGCTTGTGATTTTTCAGTTGGGTTTTGAGTTCATTTATTGTTATGCTCTTCTCTTACCTTTGCCCTTGTAAGGTGAGGAGGTTTTGTGGAAGTTGATGAATAAATGATAAAATTTGGTTCTTTGAGTTCTTATTTTTAAACAGACAAGAGAAATTGTGTGAGCTACACAACAGCATTGCTGTTCTAGTTTTGTTAGTCAAAATACTAAACTAGGTAAGAGCTTTTTTGAGTGGTATTCACAAAAACAACTTACAAAATGAAGATAAAACGACACATTTTTTGTGACATTCTGGAAGTGGCCTCCAGGATGTTCGAGACTTAGGTTCATACATTTGAGGTCAGTTAAAATCCTATGATGCTTGTACTAGTAAAGACTAGAACCCAGGGACCCTTGGTTGAAGGTATGAGCTTCTGCACTGCACCATTCATGCTCTAGTTTTTTTTTTTCATGGTCATTTAGAGGGATTATGCCTTTAAGTTATCAAACTCTATCATGGGTTGGTACTAAGTTACATTGAAGTACAGTTAGTACTGCAGCCTCACAGTATACTGTGTGCATGTACACATGTCCAGGTTGTTTTTGTCAGTCATGTATTATAATTATGTCCGTTTCTGACTGGTTGTGATAGTGAAAAATAATGCTGATGTGTTCTCATTTAATACATTTGGGAAAATAGCCACAACAGTGGGTAAGTTGGTAATGGCTCATGGTCTAGGCCTAACCCTAAAAGTTACACCCCATTTTTATGACCAGTTCACCAATATACTTGACTTACAGATGACTGCAGTCTCATGTACAGTAATAAGTAATAAGTCAAAACTCGTTAACTTATCCATGGCCTCCGGTACGTTTCCCGAAATGTGGAAAGAGGCTATCATCTTACCTTTATTAAAGAAGTCCGGGCTGCAACCAACCTTAAAGAACTATAGACCTGTAAGTAACTTACCTTTCATCTCTAAGGTCGTTGAACGATGTGTGGTTGAGCAGCTAAATGGCTATCTGAATGATCATAATCTTCTGCCTGACTTTCAGTCTGCTTATAGGGCTGGCTACAGCACTGAATCTGCTCTGGTCAGAGTTCACAATGATATAATTAGAAACATTGACGATAAGAGGTTAACCCTTATGGTTCTTATTGATTTAAGTGCAGCGTTTGATACGGTTGATCATCGTATTCTTTTAGATGTTCTTAAGAATAAGTTCGGGCTGCGGGGAACTCCTCTTAATTGGTTCCAATCATTTTTACATGAGAGGTATTTTAAAGTTTTGATTAAGGATTCATTTTCTAATTCTTGTCATCTTCAGTCTGGTGTTCCGCAGGGTTCATGTACCGGCCCAGTATTGTATACTGTTTATGCTAGTACTGTTGCCGACATTATTCACAGGTACCTGCCCAGTTGTATGGGCTATGCCGACGATCATGCCCTTTATTTATCCTTTAGTTGGGGGAATGTTTCTCAGTCTAACGCTTGCAAAGAAATGGAGGCTTGTCTTGCCGACGTCAGGGTTTGGATGGCTGAGAACAGACTGAAAATGAATGAGGCGAAGACAGAAGTTATTGTTTTCGGCACTCGTCATCATCTTTCTAAACTCAGTTTTGATAATATTCTTGTAGGTGATACTTCGGTCAACTGCTTAGATCAGGTTAAATACCTTGGAGTCACTCTGGATAAAAATTTACAACTTGATGTTCAGATCAATCAGAGATGTCAAATTGCCTTTGGGCAGCTTTATAAAATCCGCAAACTTCGTAAATATCTGAGCTTCCAGTCTTGCCACACTTTGATTCATGCTTTAGTTATCAGTCATCTTGATTACGCTAATAGTCTTTATACTGGATTACCTAACTATCTTATTTCCAGGCTACAATGTGTTCAAAACTGTGCTGTTCGAGCATTGTTCCAAGTTTCGTCTCGTACCCATGTCACTCCTCTTCTCAAAGAGGTTCATTGGCTGCCTGTTGCCTATCGCGTGCAATTTAAAGTTCTTACCCTTGTTTTTAATGCTCTCCAAGGTATTGGCCCGGACTACATTTCTAATCTTTTATCGATCACCTCTTCTACTTATAATACTAGGTCTGTTAGTCGTGGTGCCCTTGCTGTCCCTAGAATCAATACGAAGCTGGGTGAGAGAGCGTTCAGTTATGTGGCCCCGAAATTGTGGAATAGTCTTCCTGATAAAATTCGCCGGAGTGAATCCCTTTTAGTGTTTAAGAAGAATTTGAAAACGTATTTTTATTGTTTGTATTTTACTTAAGTTTACTTTAGTAGTTTTATTGTTTTAATGTCATTTGTACAGCGCCATCGAATACTTTTTGGTACTTTTGGCGCTTTATAAGTGTTTTAAATAATAATAATAATAATAAGTTAATGGTGACAAATGTTTCTGTCGTTTCTGATTTACACTCAGGACCAAACCGCAGAGTCTTTCAGTAAAAAATATATCAAACTGACAGAAAGTGTGGAAGAGTTTGCTATGAGAACAATATTACAGAGGGAGACAGGAGCAAAAAACCCAGTATCATGTGAGAGTTGGTAAGGAGTTTTACCCGTTCATCATTTTCATTTAAGTTAGAACTGTTGCTGTACATGAAAAGCATCCTTCAATTCATATTTGTGTGATACAAACTCTGTCTGTAAATCCTGCTAGTATTTTGTGTGTTTTTCTATTGGGCTGTATCTTTTATGTAGATTACTCTGTTGGTATTTGAAAAAATGAGTCTGGGGTGACTGAACATATATGACATACCAATAAGTTTGAGTACGGTATATTGTTGTTATAAACAAAGTATTTTGTTTGGTTTCTGGCAGTGTTTGCATTCGGCAGTGGGATTGCGGGATTCCCATACTGTACTTTCTCAACAGCCATGCAAGTTTTAAAATTGCATGCAGGATTATCCCGCACCTGTTGGGAAAAAGTTGACTTTTGACTTTTTATATATTGCCAATTTATCAAGATTTATTTTGGAAGGGGGGAATTTCCCCCTCATATTCTGAGACCAGGTGCCAACACTGTGGAAAATTCCCCTCCCCTCAGGAAATATTGCCCGTGGACAATTTACACCTTAGGTAATTCCCACCCTGGACAATTCAAGCCCAGGACAGTTTCAACTTTTTTTTTGGGGGGGGGGGGAGGAGAAAATTGTCTGAGGCTCAATTTTTATTGGTGAAAATTGTCGTGGGAGTTAATGTCTGGATTGGGAATTGTCAGGGTGGGAATTTCAGGGGACGGGGAGGGGGAGAGTTGTCCAGTCACCATTCTGTTATGCTGCACTGTTTTAAAGGCAGGCTACTCAACACCCAAAATACATTCATGTTAACATTTTAACATTCCTCAAATTTGTGATTGATCAAGGCCTTTTGATTGACACAAAGATTGTGCAAATTTAAAATGTTACTCCACGTACAGTACTGTACATAAGCTGTTGTGATTCGACATGCAGATGCACTGTTCATCATTGTTCTCACCGAGGTGTAGAATTACGAGATTTCCTTGCTGGACTTTGATTATTCCACAAAGAGAATGATTGTCTGCAGGATATTCCTTCACATTTTTAGTGGCTTTAACTAGCCACTTATATGTATAACAACAGAATCACATAAAATATGCTTATTCGGGCAAAACTTCAGTGTGAAAAATCCTACACAGAAATTAGTAAGAATGAAGAATTCTTGCATTGATTTTATTTTCTAACATTATAACATAAATGACTGTTGTATAATATGTCTAGCAACATGCTTCAGAGACAAAGGCAATCTGGACAGGAAACACATTCAATTTCCAAATTACAACAGGGTATTGTATGTATGCACTGTATTGTTTGGAAAGTGTTAGAATGCTGCTGTAGTATCACCATGAGAACAAAATTGGCCTTGGGCAAATGAAAAGTCTTTTTGGGGAGGGGGTTACTACAGAAAGCAAGTGAGATTCAAGGAGGGGTAAAAGTATGGAATAATTTAAATCTTTTGATATGTTGAGATTAAAATGTTACTTTGTATAGTTAGTGAGTTAGTTACCGTAGATGGGGTTTAACGACACACCAACAAGAATGTGTTATACTGTATAGTGTCAACTAGAACGGGGAGTTAAAATTCAACTGAAAAACTTAAAGATGGGGTAGAGTTCAACAAAAGTCTAGGTAAATGCAAATGCTGGAGTCATGTCAAAAATTTCTATACAGGCCACTTTCCTTCAGAAAGCCCAGAATGAGAGAAGGGTCTGTGTGCTCACATAATGTACCCGAAGTACGTCTTCAGGTTTGGTACAGTGTAGTACTTCTGATGAATTTGGGAGTATTCATAACAGTCAAGGAGAATGTGACTGATAGTGACAGCACTATCACAGGGGATGCAATATGGTATCTCATCCCCGTGAAGTAAATAGGCACGGGTAAGGTATGTTAGTGTGGCCAATGCGAGCTCTAGTCAGAACTAAATCATCTCTGTGATTTCTGGGGGCTGCATTACCCATAGTCCCAGCTGTTGGTTTTATTTGGTACAATTTGTTTTCGAGGAAGGAATCCCATGCAGTTCTCGCCGTTTCGATTTTACAATACATAGCAAACTTGGACGATAATCAGTGTGTGGCAACTATATGTTTGTGACGTCCATCTGTAGGGCTTCTTTGGCAAGTGTGTCGACCTTTTCATATCCGTGTGTGCCCACGTGACTCAGGACCACGATAGCACAACTGACTTCTGTAGTGTCACCAAATTTGAGTAAGCTTCACAAAGAGCTGTTACCAAGGGGTATTTTTGCTCATGGCTTTTAAGTGCTAAAAGGCTGTGAAAACAAACTGGTGACCGTCAGAGCTTTCGATCAGATCGAATGCCATCTTAAGCGCCTGGAGTTACTTTGTACAGTATACTGTATATTGAATAGTTTGGAAATCTTTACACTTGTTTTCACTACAGTGATGGTAGCCCAGATGAATCCACCAACCAGTTTGCCAATTTAGCAGAATTTGTGAAAGATGCCCTTCCTCAGTATAAGGTACAGTATACCAATGTACAGTTTTGCATGATGTGCACTGTAATAGAAGTGTGGATGATAGCTCAAGTCTATGAACAATAAATACTGCAGCGACCAAAATATTTCCAGCACTGAAAACTTTGAAACACATGAATGCATGCAAGGTAGAAGGCCTACATGTATGTCAACATGCAACACTTTAATAGTAAAGATGTAATGAGCAGCATGCTAGTATGAGAAATGAATGGAAATGAGATACCTACACAGTTCAAGATTAATCACTTCTGAAACTATTTGTAAATTGTACAGTAGCATGGTGAGTCCGAAGTACGTTCACCTTAGCCACTGAATCCGTCAAAAAATATAAACAGGTAGCACATGGTTCCCAGTTGTAGACATTTTATCTTTTGAAATATGTTGTCTGTACAAAAACAGATTTTGCCCTGGAATTTGTAGAGTGTAACTCGGAATTTGAATGATTTCATGAGACTGTCTCTGACCTCAGGAATTTCTCTCCAGAGGGTCACAATTTCATTCCCACATTTTCAATTGCCCCTTTTCATAGAAAATCAGGTAAATATCCATTCACTTTGTCTAATTTCCCATCATGTAAGAAAAGGACTCGCACCAAATTATTACAGTGTTGCAGTCACGTCTTGTGAAATCATGAAAATATAAGCTCGTTTGGAAAGTAGGTTAGGCTTGTTAGATTAGTTGCCTAGGCTTTTTTTGAATATCAGAAAAAAGTTGTAACCAGGCAAATTGGAACACATGGTTGGAATTTGTTTCACTACAATTGTTTATCAGTTAATGCTTGATATTTTGTGCAATTTTCCAATCATTTCATCCATTATTCATTGAATTAAGGATGATGAACGAACTTTGGGGGTGAACGAACTTGTGTTCCGTAACTGTACTTACTGGTGTCAGATATTCCATTACACAGTATATGACTCATAAGCAGTAAAATGGGGATGTACAGGTACTACTGCCGAGATGTGCCCAGCACACAGGGTGGACTGGTTGAACTTGCCTGGCTCTACCTAGCACTGACTTTAAAAAGTTGTGAATCCAGTTCAACATATTTCTATATCATTTGGCACAGGTAAACCTTTAAAGTATTTCTTCCCGATCTGCCCCTCCCCAGGATGACAGCCAGTGTGCCCAGCCCTCAGAAAGCTCTGGGCACATCCTTGGTACCAGCCTGAAATTCAAGACAAATTTGTTATCCTTTTAATTACAAAGGAAAATATTTAAGAGATTTATGGTTGAAAAAAGTTTCAAGAAGTCATGTAAAGGAAATAGGCATATACCTCACTTTTTAAGGGTCAACTTAATCTTGCAAACCTCCTCAACCCACAAGTCTGTCACAATGTTTCAAGACATGAATGTTGTAAATCAAGTCCTCATTTTTCTTGCTATAAATTATAATGACCCCCACATCAACCAAAACACTCTAATTGCCTTCAATGTCCGTACAAGTACAGTACCTGGCTTGATGATTATGAGGTAGATGTAACTTTACTGAAGGTGAACCAAGAAGTTATCTTGATCGAAGAATAGCAATCCATGAACAAAAACAGTGTCACATTATTAATCAGAACTGCAAAGTATGTTAATTAGTGTAAAGGGGTTTGCTAACTTAGATTGCGATGTGTACTGCACAATATATGGAGCATTTGTGCTTTACTGTATGTCAGTCATTGCTAATGAGACCTGACCCATCACCTTAAAGCAATTGTTAATTTTAGGGCAGGAAAAAATGTTTATTTCCCAGGAAGGGAGTCATATTTTCCACAACTCTCTTAATACTGCCATATACCAAAAAGGCAAATTTCCCACTAATTGCCAAAATTTCCCTCCAAATGCCCAAATTTCTGGGGAAGGAGCCTCCCAGCTTTCTGACTTTGCCCACCCATGATTGTTATATTGAGTGTTTGATAGCTACAGTATCACTACTGTAAATTGTTAATAGCACCTACCCTTTAAGTCATACCAGTTTTGTCAAATACCATTTCATCCAGGCTCCCCGTTTAATTTTTTCTTGTGAAATTGTGGTACAGCAAGTATATCTTACAGTACCTCATAAAGCATATCTGAAGATGAAGGTACAGATTTCATCTCAATATTTTCATTTTTCCTCCTCCCCTAGGGTGACATTGAGAAGTTTATCTTTCCAGTTTTTGTTCATCTTTTCTTGGAGATGATTTACAATGGTCACAAAGCAGAGGGTAAGTTAGAATGATCATCTGGGAGGGTCAATGGTCAAAATATTCATTGAAGTTATTACAACTTTTTATCACTTTTTGCTGAGTGACTTTTTGTGTGACCCATCTTGAGATAGTATTGTTTTTGATTCCTTGCTGAAGGCAGAAGTAACGTATGCAATGGTGATGTCTTGTGTGTGCATGCATGCGTGTATAGGTGTGTGTATGACTCTTTGCGTGTAAACACGACATCTCAAAAAGGGTAACTGTGAGAGATACCATACTTGAAATGTAGATACCCATATTGAGTAGATGATTCCTATTGTTTTTGGTGGAGGTCAAAGGCCATTTGGGGTCACCAGAGGTCAAACTGTAAAAATCTTGAAAAATTGCTTGTAAACACTATACCTCCAGAAGGGAAACTTCGGTGGATTTAATATTTGGCATAAGGATACAGCTTTTGTAGCAGATGGTTGCTTTTGTGGAGGTTAAAGGTCAGTTTGGGTCACCGGAGGTCAAATGATGAAAACCTTGAAAATTGTATTTTTAAGTGTACAAAGTATCTTAAGGTGGGCAGGCTTGAGGGATCTACTTTGCATGCAGATACCCCATGTTGAGAAGATGATCCTTATTGTTTTTGGTGTAGGTCAAAGGTCATTTGGATCACTAGATATGAAAGTGTTGAAAACTTTGGTAATGTGATATCTGGAGAAGGAAAATTTATAAGAATTTCAAGAAGGAAAATGTATAAGAATCTTCATCTTTCCAGTTGGGCACTCTGCATTGAGCATAGTGATATTGTGTCAAGGGCAAACCATAGTAATAAAATTATATCCAAGAGGCAAGGAATCACTAAGCCTTTTGGCTTTCTGGATTGATAGATCACCCAGCACTTTAAAATAGATTGCCAATTTGACAGTGATGTTTGAAGGAAAAAAATTCAAGGTTTTGTTTTCACCTGAAATTGATATGATATGGGTGAGAAAAACATACCAATTACCCATCAAAGGTGAAAATGATAGTGTTTTGCTCCTAGTAATGTTAAATACAGCTCACACGGTATCCAAAGCACCAAATACCCTAGAGCTTCCAGGGCCTGCAAGTGGACCCTGGATCCCTGCTATGAAGACTGCACATTTGCATTTAGTAAAATGAGTCAACTTAAATTGTTGGGCATTTGGGCTCAGTGGAAAATTCTATGGAGGTAACATTGGATGTCACAGATCTTTCCTTTTCTTGTTCAGCTCACAGTTTTTATGCGAGACATCAGGAAGTGATTTCATCTCTGTCTACCAACAAAGTTCTGCTTCAAAGTCTGACAGAAGTTATGAGTACAGTCGACATCCTTAACAATCCATTGCTGATGACATTCAGGTAAGACTCCATTCCTTTGGGTGATGATGACTTCGTGAAATAAATCATAAAGGAATGGAAAGACACTTTCTCCCAGAAGTTGACGCTTTGTTGTCAAAAATTTCAGTTGAACAATGGATCACGTGGGGCCCACCAGGAGTCAGATGGCTCATGGCCCCTCCATAAGGTTTCACGGTACCGCAAAAATTTGGTACCGTCAATACCGCTACAAATGGTACCGGTAATACCGTAGTACCGGTACCAAAAGAGAAAATAGTCTGACATTAAAAACAAGAAAATACCCGGAAAAACAACAGGTATTAACGTACGCGCTGTGTTCTGATCATCCCTGCCTTCCGCTACACTGTTAATGAATTAAGTACACTCAACACATTGGTAAACAAAAAGTGAAACCCGCCGAAAGCCAGCGTCCGAAAAACACGGGGAGTGGAGTGCGATTTTGAACCCGAAAGTCCCAAAAGAACACTCAAAATTCTATTTACAGAGGCAACAATGATTTCTAAAAATGATGAAAATCGCCCTCGTAAATTATCACTTGAAGTTATTAGGTGGAACTGTTTCAATTTTTTAACATAAAGTATTGATTCATCAAGCTTATTTCGACCAAAATTCACTCCCAAAACATTTTTTGCACCGTTTCATGTTTAAGTACAAGTTGCCTAACAGTATGATAGCGCCGCAATCTAGCTAGCTTTTAACCCGCGTAAATCATTTTACTGATATAAAACTCGTAGGATGGGGGACTCCTATTTTCGTGCAGATAGGCCAGCTTTCACGTGGAGGTAGGCCTAACGATATAGGTACGTTCTGTACGATCTTTGGGACTGCACGAAAATATGAGAACGCCGTACTACTGAGTGTCTCAAAAATCTAAATCGACTTAAGCAAGTCTGAATTCACGCGACCACGACGACAACGTTCAATGGGATTTTACTGTGTAGTTTGTCTCACATACAGTTAAGTCAATGGACAAGTCCCATTGACTCACTGTACAAACTGTTGAAAGAACGTTCTTCCGAAGATTTCTCTCACACACAGTTATGTCAATGGAGAAGTCCCTTTATCTTACTGTGTTTGAAATCGTTGAAACAACGTTCATGTCAGAGCCAGCGATGCAATGATTCTTCGTAAGCTTACAAAGAATTTCTTAATGATACGATGCCTTGTGTAAGCATAGGCAAAGTGAATGATACCAACTGCTATTAGTACATAATACAAATGTATGTGCTGATAACGAACGATCGTTCGAAAACTGCACACAATGTCGAAAGAAAGCAAGCCACAAGTTAGTGTGGGAAGTATTGGTTGGGCAAAATTTCCCGTTACACGTGGTAATTTACATACATAACAGTTAAAGGGCAATTTCCGAAATTACGAGGGGAAATTTGTGACAGAAATGATGCGAAATGGTTACAGAATGAACGTTTCATGGTTACATTTTTATATTTAAAGGAACACAAGGCAGTTATCATATGGATTATAGTATTTATATTTCAGTTATATTCCATTCAATTGCAGTATTTTTAGATTTTTGTTTTGACGTATTGTCGGGTACTGTTCTCCGCGGTACTTCGGTACCTTGTAATTGGTGGTACCGTACCGTATCGGTACCGGTACATACCGGTACTCACCAAAATACCGGTATACCGTGAAACGTTACCCCTCCATAGGTCAAACTTCTTGTAAAGACATGATCATTCCTAAAATCAATGGGTTTTGTACAGGGTTTAAGTACCTGGTGGCCCAAAGGCTTAAGGCCAGTAAGTTTCACACTGGCCTGGTAAGAATTCTACAAAGCAGGCCTGGCAGGCCAATTGAATTTAGGAGAGTCTGCATCCATTGAGAATTTTGGGCTGGTGAGATTCTTACTTGGCCAGTAGCTTCACATTCTCAGTGGCTCTGATTGGCAGTAGAAAAAGACACACTAAATCATGCCTTGTGTATATTTGGTATTGTATTTGGATATATTTGGTATTTTTTTTTTGGTGGTATTGTTAGTAGTGTAGCTACTGAATTATGACTCTGTTTCCATTTTTAACGTTTTGTGCTTTTCAGGGAGTGTAAGTTCAAAGTTGAAATTTCCCATGAATCCCTGCAATACCTCTTGCGATATCTACAGAGCCAAGACACATCTCTTATTCTCAAGGTCCTTAATTTCCACATTCACATAGAAGGTAAGTGAAGGCTGTGATTCACATTAATTGGTAGTTTTGTAACTGTTTAAGCCTTGAGGCAATTCTTTTATGACACTAAGGGATATTGCATGTAGGAGACAGGATTTAAAGTGACTCCCACTTACCCTATTTTTTCCAACTTTTGGAACTATTCTCCTACTCCTTGAAATCCTACTTTTTCTTCTTTACCTTACTTCAACTGGGCAGAAATGCATAAAATGGCATCTTAAAATTACTGATCAAATGTTTTAAAGAGTGATTACAATATGCTGTCAAGGTTGGTGAGTAGTGGTAAATTAACACCGGCAAAGTTCTTTAAAATCCTACTTTTGTACTGTTTTACTAAGAATTTTGATCCTAGTTCACCTTACATTTTTTACCTATATCCACTTTAAAGCTTAGGGAGAAGCCAAGGGCTTGACGGATCACAACTTCATGCCAGATGGCTTTCTCAATTCAACATTTTAATTAAAGTTGTGGATCTTTTTAATATTGAAAGTCATTTTAGATGAGAAAACTAGAGATTGCTCACAGATGAAAATCCCAGCTACTATGACCCAGCTGGGGATAGAACCCCAAACTTCTTAATTGCTAAGCCTCATTGTTTTAAATGCCAGTGTTTCAATGCAGTCAGCCATAATATTTGGTAACATGTGCAAAATGATTTGCCAGCCATAACTTACCTTACCCATATCTCAAATACAATAAAATTTAAATCTGCATGAGGCTTCAGGACACAATATCTCATTGTTTGGCATATTTTTGCAATTTTCTCTACCAGTGAAAAATGGCTCAAAAGATACAGCTCCTGTAGTCCGAGACAAAGAACCATCTGAGAATGCAACCAGTGAAGCAACAGAGCCACAGGAAGAAGAGGGAGACATTCAGGAGATGACTGGAATGGAACAAAATGCTGCTGAGTTGAAGAAAGTGCTTGAGGCAGTACGAGATGGAGCTCCTGCAGCGCCCTCTATTCTTCTCTATACCTTTCTCAATGCATATCAAGGGTAGGTGGTGAGAATGAATGTAAAACTTTTCAAGATCTTGAAAGTAAAAGCAAAGGTCCAGAATCTGTCGGTCTCATCCCATGTTGAGGCTGTCAGCAATTTTTGGGGAAGGGGGTGGGAGTAGGCATGGGTGGCCAGAATGGCCGCAGATCCTGGGGAATGGGGCTTGTGTGTGGTAGGTTCAGTACTCAATGATGGAGGTGGCTTTCCAAAAAATGTTACAAGCTGCTGGGTTAGGTGAGGGGGGTAAGAGGGTAGATGAAAACATTGGTAGTTTGTAATGCTTTCATAAATAGGAAGGAATTGTACTGTTAAAGTGGATTGCAATTAGTGTTCCAGATACTTGTTAATTTTCAGGTGCTATTTGGAAGAAAAAATTATGTGATCTGAGCATTTCCATCCTGTGTGCTATTAACATTTATCCACACATTTCTCGATGGTATCGCTTTGTCTTACAATTTGAGTGGGCAAGTAGCCATATGGACACTGGACAGAAATAGTTCATTTTGGCCTAGTATTGTATGAAAAAAGTTGATTGCATATTTGAAAAGGCTCCGTCATGTCTTGAGCCATTGGTGATTCCCAGACCATTGCCCAATATACCCTTAGGCATGCAGGATCTCCAGGCCAGCCTCCCCAAACACACCCTACCCATTAAGAGGTCACATGAAATGCCCTTCAGCTAGCACTAGAACAGGAGTCCTCCCTGACGATTACCATCCAAGTGATTTTGCATAGAGTCCCCTTTCTCCTGAATATGAACTCAGGTTATGTTCCATTGACCAAAAAAAAAGCTTTGGGAACCCAATAAGAATTTGCTTGTTTATGGTTTGAAAAAAAAAATGAAAATTTAAAGTCTATCTCTTGTCTATGAGAACTTCTTCATTGAGTCAACAATATCAAAA
The DNA here is from genome assembly GCA_029531755.1 of Holothuria leucospilota. NCBI lineage: Eukaryota > Metazoa > Echinodermata > Holothuroidea > Aspidochirotida > Holothuriidae > Holothuria > Holothuria leucospilota. The sequence goes on along the minus strand of CM055982.1, from coordinate 28,162,644 downwards.
GTATGGCAAGCCACATTGACCTTTTTACAAGTTGCCTAGCAAAAATTTATCACACAACACAGCCAGACAGAGTAGATATTTAATCACAGTATTTCCCAAGTGAAACTGAGGGGAGGTTTAAGGGGTAATTACAGTTGTGTTTAAGTCTTGTTCAAGATCAATAGTGTGTTGAAACTCAGGATTCATTTGAGTCAAACTTTTTTTTCCTTCTACAGCCTGTCTTGTGCTAGGTATTCACATGATAAAAACGTGTTAGTGGGCGGCTACGAAGACTCAGCTCTCAGAATTTGGAATACCAAGGGCCAAAAATGGAAGTCCACCTCACATCAAGTTGATGTGTCAAGAATTTATCTTTCTGGTGATGTTGTGAACAGTGATGATAGTGAAGAAGATAAGTAAGTCATGCTCCTAGGATTTCAAGCTCTTAAAAGAAGGTTTTTAGCTTAAATTTGGTTTTGATGACGTTTTAAAGAGATACCAAATCTAAGAATTCTTGTGAAATTTGTATTTACACCCTACTTGTGGTTCTTGAGGTATAGGCAAATGAAGTCATCACATTTCCAACCAAAGGTGGACTTGAAGCAAGCATATTTGACATCATAACCTCATATTAATCAAGATTGTTTTGTTTTTCTTCAAGCTTTACAACCAGTTTTATCTTCCATAACCTCATCCTCTCATAATGTGAATACATGAGTTACATATGATCATTGTTATTATATTCTTTAATTCTTGAATTTTGTTCCTACTAAAATTCAGGAGTCTGTCAGAATACCAAGTTCTGAGAGGTCATTCTGGTCCAGTGTACAGCTGTAGCATAGTACCTGATTCAGATGTGCTGCTTTCATGTTCAGAAGATACTACTAGTGAGTTTATATTAGACTTATATGACATGTCCATTCGTAATTTGGACCCCTCTGATGTAACAGGCTGTAAAAATAGACTAAGGACCATGTGACAAAAAGTGGTGCCATCATACACTGAAGTTGGACATACTAAAATTGCCAGGGCTTGTAAGCTACCCTAGTCCTGCTAAAGGCTGGTTCAGTATTATCTTATTTTGAAAATACAGGTAATCTGCAGTATTTTAGAGAAAATTCAAGATGAAGGACAAAAGTACATGTGTCAAAGTTTTTCATACCAATAGCTGGTTAATGAGACTCACATTTTCTCAAAAAATTTGCCAAGTTTCTGTACCTCAAAATGTCACTTGTCTCTTTTTACAGTGTGACTTGCATACGAGTCCACTTGAGCACATACAAACTTTAAGTAGATGTCAAGTAGATACCACTTTGTGTTGATACCATTGTAACCATTTTGGTATACCTGATTTGTAAATATTGTGGCAACCTTTTTGTACACATTAGTGGATAATACTGTGTGTGATGTCTGTACTGGAGGTTGGGAAAAAATTAGGGAAACTCCTTGCTTGGAAATTTTGTATGTAGAGAGAAATTTTGGGAATTGGAGGAAAATTTGGTCTTTGTGTACTTTAAAACGTCAAAAATTATGGGAAATTAAAATTGCTCCCTTGGAAATCAGATTTTTTCCAGTGCTCTCTGTTGCATAACCTGTAATGTGTATAGCAACTGTGCTTTGTGATTGCCTTCCAGATTTATAAGTCTCCTCTTTACTGATAAGGTATGTCAGATTTAGTGCTCTGCAATGAAGTATTTGAATATTCATAAGATTACTTCCTACAATTAGTGTCTGCATATTCAGATGTGTCACAGATGGTTAAATTCATGTATAAGTTTGTATCACACCTCTTCAAATATTGCATGATCTCTCTTGAGTACAAATGCATTCCTAAGCCTATAGTCAATGTTTCCAGTCTTTGTAACTCATTTGAATAAAAACAGGTGTATCATTAAAAAACATATATTACTGAGTTAACAGAGTAGCTTAAATTGGAATCATTGTATAATGGAACATCAATTTCGATTTGTCGAAAGAAAAAAGAAATGTTTAGGTGTGGGTAGTATTTGCAAAGACAATTTGGGAAATCCAGTTAAATACCATTGCTCATAATTTGTGAAGAATTTGGATCCTGACCCGGATTGTAATTTACCTGCTACCTTTTGCATCACTGTTATGTGCTGCAATTGATTCTGTCAAGAAATATCCATGATTTACCAATTACTATGTCACAAATAAAGAACAAATTGAGAAAATGTTTCCTTTCTTTCCAAGTACGAGGCTGGAATCTAAGCTCCCAAACCAATGTGGCTGTTTACCGAGGGCACAATTACCCAGTGTGGGACATAGATATGAGTCCATCCAACTTATTCTTTGCATCAGCTTCAAAGGATAGCACAGCAAGGCTCTGGTCAACAGAACGGACTTATCCTCTCAGAGTGTACTGCGGCCATTTAATGGATGTAGATGTTAGTATTGTTATATTTTGGGAATTTTAGGCAGCAGTCACGGGAGAGTAGCTGAGCCAGTAGACCTTATGCATTGAATACATCAGTTGACGTCATTTTGGAGGGTAAACAATGAAGCACACTGTAAGCATGATGTAGATTTCGCAGACGTGCAGAGTGACATGCGGGTATATCTAACAGGTGTACAGGTTAGCTGCCTGCATTCGTTGGTGTAATGTGCAATGATACCTGCTTACCTCCACAGGTAAGCATGGGGGGGGGGGGGGTCACTTTCTGTTATGTGACATCATATGCATAAGGTGTATTGTCCCTTCCCAGCTGTGGTGGCACTGGTATTCTTGCTGTTAAGGCAGGGATTACAGGATTCCTGCTTCTGAGCCAAATTATTCTGCAAAGAAAATAACTATAGGGGAATTAATACACACTTTTAGGTGCTTACTTCGTAAGCTATCCAGGCATACAACAGAAACTCCTAAAATGTGAAAAATCGTTCAAGAGTTAAAAAAAAATATGTCACAAAATATTTCTAAATTTGGAGATCCTTTGATTTCATTTTCTAATGCAGATACTATGTGGCACTTATGCTTATTACAGGATTGCTGAGTGCTTTAATCTGGTACGAGTTATATTTGCAGAATTACATGATCAGGCAACTCCTGCTGACAATCCCATCTGGACAATTTCCCTAATAGCTCCCCCCCCAGACAATTCCCACTTGAGTCATTTAACACCTGGACAATAACCACCTTTGTCATTTACCCCCACCCAACTTCCCCCACCATACAATTTGGAATTGTCCGGGGTGGGGGGAGAGAATTGTAGGGATGGGAATTGTTTGGAATGCGAATTGTCTGAGGTTGAATTGTTGGGGAAGTTGACTGGGGAATTTCTGGTTGGAAATTAGCCTTGTTGTCATGGAACTGTAAATTTACAGTGGTCTGCTTACAGCAAAAATCCTAGCATGCATTGTCAATCTTTAATTCTGCTTTGTCATCTCAGTTTTGTCCATTTTTCTGTTTCATTTTATCATGCTTAACCTGCTCTCAGATTTGTCTATCCACAACCTTGCCAAGAACATGTAAAGATCAGCCACAAAATGTTTCTTGATTCTTGCTCTTCAAATTTTGGAGAGTGCCTTACACTGCCAACTAAGTTTGCAGAAATGAAGGAAAATAATTGATCACTGGGAATAGTGAAAGATGTTTGGCTTGATTTCATCAGTTTAAAACTGTACTGCATTTTATCTCATAAAACAGACCTTCATGGTCTCATATGTCAACCTGACAGGGACCATTGTACATATGCCCCCATAATTACAGAAGCTCAACTGCTGAAATAATTTTTCTGAAAGCTCTGTGATGAATTAAAACCTTCAGAAAGAAAATGGACCATTTGTTGTACTGGGCTAGGAATTTGATGATGCTGTATAGATTGGTGAGAAGCAAAGCTTCGGTGTCAGCCATTTTACATAGCTGTATCTATGTGTGTGGGAGTTTTCAAATTAATAGCTGGTTCACTAACTTTAAAGAGTATGGCTCATGGTCTTGTTCTTAGTTCAGCTTTTCAACAAGTCCTTTTAATTCAAAACTTCAAAAGGTGTATTCAAAATGAAAATATTTTGAATGTTAGAAATGGCTGTTTATCTTTTAGTGATTTTTGAGAAATAATTGTGGAATCAAACTTTTTGAGCTATTTTGGTAGTTTCATAGCACTGTCTCTCCTCCTCTCCCTGTACCGTCATAGCTTTATTTTGTCTGTTGTGATTCCAGTACGACTCACCTCGGGACAGTCCCTTCCTTCATGGTTCCTTACCTGTATACCATAGGGTATTTGTCAGTGAAGGGGAATCTTGCAGGGAGCAGGTTGGGTCAAGTTGTGGGTGGGGGGGGTGGGGGGGGGTGGGGAAGAGTATCACATCACCACAGCCATACAATCTCATTTTGAGCTACTGATAATAGTAATTCACTGTCACTGCAGTTTGTTTCCAAGAAAGGTTACTCTCAGAAATGGTTGGAGTTGGGGTTTAGGTAAACTTGCCCCTACTTTCATCACATATTGAAAAGAACTTTTATTTCTTTCATTTCTTTTTGCTATCCCATCATAGTGTGTGAAGTTTCATCCAAATTGTAAATACCTTGCCACTGGATCAAATGATAAATCTGTCAGACTCTGGGATATCAATGCAGCAAAGTCTGTGCGTTTATTCACTGGACATAGGGTAAGTGAATAAAGCTTGTTGTATTCTTTGTACATTGCATAAGGAGACAGACACTGTTTATTCACTGGACATTTAGTAAGTGAGCAGGGCTATGTTTAATTGCTGGATGTAGGGTAAGTGAACTGGACACCATTTAGTCACTGGGTGTAGGGTAGGAGAGCATCACTTTTTGGTTTCGATGAAAAGAGAAGCCTGTGCATTCATGATGGTGTGTGTATGTGTGTATGTGTGTATGTGTGTATGTGATGCTTACCTCATTAACACAAAATCTCAAGAAGGGAAACCCCAATAGTTATCATACTTAGTATGTATGCCCTGTATTGAGAAAAAGAACCCTCTTGTATTTGGTAGAGGTAAAAAGTCATCTGGGGTCACCAGACGTCAAACTCTGAGAATCTGGTTAACACAATATGTCAAGATAGTATGCATGGGTACTCTTCATACCTAGCATGTAGATGCATTATGTCAAGAAGAATCGTATCATTTTTGGTAAGGTCAAAGGTCATCTGGAGTCATCAGAGGTCAGACTCTGGAAGCCTTGATAACATGATACTGTATCTCGAGGTAGGAAGCATGGATACTCTTCATACATAGCATGTAGATGCATTATGTCAACAGGACGAACCCTATTGCTTTTGGTGGAGGTCAAAGGTCATCTGAGGTCTCCAGATATTTTATGCTTTGAAGCTTGAAAACTTAAAAATTAAATTTCGGAGGTCCTGACTACTGTGCCACTCCTCTTTGCCTGGATGCCTCTTTTTAATTTTCTCCATTGAATGTTGTAATGACTTTTTCTGTTTCATAACTTTAAGGTTTCCTTACTTCTACAGTTTTTTCCTTGACCCCCTCTTGCTCTCCCTTGGTGCCTTAAATAACTTCTGCCAGCCAAACACTGGTTTGGCCATGCCCTTCTAATCTAGAGCCCTGTGTAATAAAAATGTGTATTGAAATGTTGATCAGTGGTTAGGTTTTGGTCATATGGATAATGAAATGGTCAGACAAAATCTTGACCCCAAGGGTCAGATTGAATGAGGATTTGTTAAACAAGAGAGAAATATCAATATGGTCAAAAAGAAAAAAAATTGAGAAACTGTGCAATGTTAACTGGATTTTATTAAAATGTAAAACATTTGTTTCAGAAAGAGGTATTTGCTGTTGAATCGGTCTGGAAATGTTTTTCTGCATTGCAGGAATAGGAAAGAGCTTTCTCATAATAACTCCAGTTGCAGCATTTAAACTACCACAAAGCATTTTCCTATCTATGAGACTCAACAAACTATTCAACTTTCACAAAATTTGCAGTTGAAAATTTTGATCGTGATCACTAAAGTTGCCACAGTGAAGTTTCCCATCTCTCACCATTCAAGTGGTGTGTCAGCATTGTTGAAAGTTGAATTACAGGGTTGTGTCAAATTGTTTATATGGGAAACAGTCTCAAGTTAAATTAATTTCACCTTTTCAACAGTACATTCAATTTAATATGTTATTATAAGGACATAGCAGTGAGTGTTTCCATGCAGCAATTGGTTTGCTGGTCATTCATTGTTGTATAATCTAGTATTAATACTAAGTAATCATATTCTTTTCCTCAGAGTACTGTTCTGTCACTAGCATTTTCTCCAGATGGCAACTTCCTGGCATCTGCAGGTATGTTTAAAACAGTTTATTTTTTGCAGAAAAGAATCATTTGTTGTCAATATTTGATCTTTTTGATTCTTTTGCTATTTCTATTGCCACTTATCATTAGCACTTTGTTTGCGCAAACAGACATGATTTTTGTTTCAATTGTCTGCGTCAGTCTTATAATACCCTGAGTAGACTTGTAGTGAGTATGTACTCATACTAATGGGTTTGCACAATTGCCTGTACTCGTATTCATGAGAATTAATTTGTACTCGTACTCACAGATTTCGAAAGCTCTGCATAGGGGCTAATGCAGAATTTTGTACTCGTACTCATGAAAAAGGACATACTTGTACTCATACTCACAACACAGACACTGCCCTTGAACTCGTGCTCATGACATTGTACTTGCATTACAAGTCTAACTCTGAGCCATTGAGAATGAAGAATATTTGGGATGAGAAGGCAAAATGCCAAGAGTATGTCATTGGTAGAGACTACATTGTAATAGTAATGGAAACAATTTTGAGAGAAACACATGGTTTTATGGCTTGTCTGCCCATGTACTTGACATAAGGTTTGGAAAATTTGGTCACTTTTTGTCAGTAACCTTTTGTGATCTTGTCTTTTCATACAAATTTTGGCATTGCCTGTATAGCATGCTTTATTTATATTCCTTTTTGTGGAAGTTTCATTATTGTCAGAAACTGTTGCAAAGTTCAGAAAACTCCAGCAGCAATGAAACCTTATTTTAATCGCCTTTATTTTGGGTAGTATTATACTTTTTGCATTTCAGCTGCTCATTTGCTTACCTTTGCTTTTTTGCTTGCTTATGGTACAATATTCATTTTGTATGCTTAAGTTTTTATCCTTGGTGCTTCTTGTTTTCGTAGTTTTGTTTTTATCCTTGTTTTTTTCTTCCTGTGTCATTGTGCTTTACTTGACTTCTTTTGTCACCTTTGATGACTTTTTCATATAGTTGGTGCTTTGTAAATGTTAAACAATTACAAAAATTTTATTGTCCTATTCATATTTATCCATGTTTTTTGTGTGCAACTTTGGTTTGATGAATGCTTCTGATCTTACTAAATAATTACCACTTGTGAACAACTTTATTGTCTACTCTTCACAGGAGAGGACAGAAGAATAAAACTCTGGGACCTTGGCTCTGGTAGTATGGTGAAGGAGTTCAGGGGACATGGTGATACTGTCTACAGCCTGTGTTTTAGCCCTGATAATAGTATGCTAGCATCAGGTATAAATTACAAAAGATATGTATAGAAGCTCGTATGGTATGGTGAAGGAGTTCAGGGGGCATGATGATAATGTCTACCAAGTTATTGTGGTTTAGCCCTAGTGGCAGTATGCTAGCATCAGGTATAAATTACAAAATATAAAATTCTAGAGGCTCAGGTAGTATGGTGAAAGAGTTCAGGGGACTTTGTGATACTGTCTACAGCCTGTGTTTTAGCCCTGATGGCAGTATGCTTGCATCAAGTATAAACAACAAAAGATAAAAAAGTCTAGAAGGTCTGGAGGTAATGTTGGAGGAGTTCAGGGGACGTGGTGATACTGTCTAAAAAGTTCTTGTGTTTCAGTCCTGATGTAGTATGCCAGCATCTGGTATAAATTACAGAAGATAAAATTCTTGTCTTAGAGGCTCAGGAAGTACAGTGAACAAATTCAGGGGGTATGGTGATTGTAATTTGGCACTAATGGCAGTATGCTAGCATCAGATATAAATAACAGAAGGTAACTTATATTGCCATATCAAATCGAAGAATGGGTTCCTTTTCCACACCGGCTTCCTTTTTGCTGACAACTTGTCCTTGTATTTTTCACCTAATTTTGTCACCTATGATTGCCCTGTCCTCTTTTTCTCTTTTCTGCAAATAACATAACTGAGATGTGTTACCTACTCATGCCAAACAGGTAATGTACCTGGTCTCCTTTTGGCCATTCATTTAATAGGAAAATTTTGCCGGCTTACTGAGGCTAGTTTCTTCTGTACATGAGTCTACCTCTTGGATACCCATATGCAGCTGTAAACCAAGTAAGCCTTGGCTGTCACAGTGCCATATTGTACAAAAATGTGATTAGTAATGTATTGAATTAACAGGTTCAGTTCAGAATGTCTATAATCACTTTACTGGAGTTCTTTATTCCAAAGACTATAAATGACACACTGTCAGACTTCAAAAAAAGAGTATGTTACACTGTTCCTGCAAAGGACTTCAACTTTGGCTATGTTTACAGCATGCATTTGCTTTGTGTATTATTCCAACAACCCCTAGAGACCTCATGATGTATCAAATATTAATCAGCATTTTCTTCAAACAGTCCAGTAACAGTAACTGTACAGTAACAGTATATGCATGCATACTTCTTCTTTAGTGCTAAATTATGTATCACTTATATCTCCTTTAGGAAGCATTGACAACTCTATAAGGATTTGGGACATCAGGAAGAACTTCTCTGCCAAAACGTGAGTTTGTTTCTTCAGTCTGCAATTCCACCAGGTCAATCTTTACTAGTTGTGGTGGTGTAACTTTGATTCAGGGTGCCCAGGGGTAATAGTGGATAAGGGTGCCCGTGACCAAGGGTGTGCAGAGAGCAGCACTGTAGCTGAGCAAAGTAATTTTGGTTTTGAAGGTCATATACCTAATAACTTTAATGGTAATTTGGATCATTTAAAGTTATGTTTTAATGAACTCAAGGAATTTGACCTTTTCGGGTCAAAAGCATAATTCTGTGTGGATGCTAGGTGGGTAAAGGTTTTCAGTCTTGTTTTAAGCCAATATTGCCATGCAAACAGTATTACCATGCCAAAAGGGTATCCAGACCTGGGTGCCCCTTCTTAGCTCAGAGTGCCCATGCCCCATCCAAGTGCATAGGAATTATTCCCCTTGTTAAATGAGAGATGAGCAAGAGAAAGAGTTGACAAATTTGGGGAACTCAAAACTTTTGGCTGGTGTATAATAAAGGACTAACAGCCCTGTTTTTATGCTTTATCCCCCCTCCCACTAGGCTTGGGTAAGTCCAGTAGTATTGGTGGTGGGTATCCCTTGCCCATAGGTGCAATTCTGAATGGAGTCGCGACTCCTAAAATGATGACATTACTGACGCAGGAACATACACCTCAACAGCTGTAACCTGTGGGTTACCGGTATACTGAGAAATGAGTGTTTATACACCAGTAGTCCTACACTACAGGCTTGTAAAAGGCTCAGGTGCTGCCATTGTGGGAGAATGTTAATGGTCAAATGAAGAGAAAACTGATTATTAAAAGAGCCAGTTGTATCCCAATATTTTATCAGAACTTATTTCAGAACACAAATGTACACTCCAGAACATGTTTTGTGCAATTTTTGACAGTACTGAAAATTGCCAAGAAGTCATCATTCCAAGGAAAGTGGAGTTGTTACTCTTTTCCAGGGATGTAGCTAGCCAAATCTGAGTGTCAGGTAATTGTCTGATCTGGGGAAAGCACCTCACCCCACCCCATGGGATCTTACCCATTTTTCAGCCATTAATTTTTCATTTTTCCCACATTTTACTTAAGGGAGTAAATTTAGGGCTAGTTTTAGGTCTCGGTGGGCAGATTTGTGGTGGGCGGGGAGACGTGCGTTTGCCTGGAGTGCCGGGCGGTCACCGCCCAGCGCCGCCCACCGTAGCTACATCCCTGCCCTTCTCCTGTCTAGGAGTCATGACTCAGAAGTAGAGTTGCATAAACTGTCCAACCCTATCCCCTACCTTCACTTTGTCCATTTTGAGTCCTCACAAAGCTGGAAGGTAGCAGAAGTGCAAAGAACATCAATATTTCCTTTAGGTGTATATAAACAGAGATTGTCAGTACCAAAGCCCACTGGAAGCCATTTTTGTGATCAGTTTGACTGTTTGTGATCAACTTGCAATCTCACATGAAGCCAACTTAAAGTCATTTTGTTCGATCTGCAGGTCAGAGGGTCAAAGCACTGGAACCTCCCAAGAACTGGTGAAGCACTTCTCTACAAAATCTACACATATTCATTATCTTCAGTTTGTGAAATCCAATCTGGTAACAGCAGTGGGAGGAACAACCCACAGCTAGAGATTATACAACCATATTCATGATAGCAGCAGTAGGATTATGACCTGTGTGTCTGAAGAGGAAGGGAGAGCTTTGTGGACAGCATTCTGAGGAACAACTCACATTTACAGGACACTATTACCATAACATGGTAGCAGTGGTGGGATTATGGACTGTGTATGTGAAGAGGAAATTGGAAAATTTGGATAATACCATGGTAGCAGCAATGGAATTACCGGCCTGGAGTGCAGACAATGTTGAAAATAAGGGAAAATAACTGCTCTCTGCTATGTATCTGTAAAAGATTTGATAGTAAACGCTCTTGGCCAAAAGTGGTAGTCTACCCATGAAGAAGTCTCTTGTATATTATCACTGTAGTGTGCAATGGTGTGGTCTGATTTTGAATATGCTGCAGCATCTTGCAGTGCCTTACTGCAGAATACAGGAGATGCTGTAGTATGGGATTGCCTGCTCAGTACTTCACCTGGTGAGGAGTTACTCAATCTTACTGTACACATTTAATTGTCAGTTGATGTCACTTTGCCATTTTGCCCTCATCTATTAACTGCAGATTGTATTCTAGCATATTGCAGCAAATGGAAGAAAAATTTTGCAGTGGTATGGTCTCCTACCCAGCTCTTCTGGTGAAGGGGCAAAGTTTAAGCTAAAAGGTGCACACTCATGAATCTACCCTTAGCATCAAAACTGTGCAAAAATTGTAAAGGAAGGAGGGAGGGGGGTTGCAAATTTTCTCATTGTGCTAAAGCGCTACCCCACCCCATCATGGCATCCATTTGGGCCCATTTGATAGAAATGAAGAAATGTTACAAACAGAAATGACTGAAGACACTTTGTGTAAGTTTCATTTTTCTTCTTACATTATAGAACTTTTACAACAAATGTGTGTTGATGCTACAAAGTGTGGAAACAAGTTGAGACAAACATTGAATTTACATTAGAACTTACATTCAAAAGGAGGATAGTCATCCATTTGGACAACTTAATGAGTTGTCATCAGCATTTGCTTTTCACGTTGAAATGGTTGTTTCTTACGCCTTACCAGCAGAAATTTACGTCCAGATTACTTCTTCCATCATAAAAGATCATCACCAGGTGCTAGAATTTACTACTGATTTGTGATTTTGAGTCAAGTACCATATAGCAATTTGCGCTTTGAATTTCAAAACCTAGAATCATGGACCAGTAAAAATAAAAAATCTACCAAGTTTACGTCCATTTATTTTAAGAAACACAAATGATATTTGTCATGTAAAGGAAAACGACGATCTGATTCAATCTCCTAAAATTCTCATTTATAATTTTATGCCATTCCATTCATACAAGCTTTTTGCCAATGCAACAGTGAATCATAACTTGACAGGATTTCTGCAAGTATTTGAAATAAGCTACCACAGATATAGCCCAGCAATTTGATTTAAGTGGTAGGCAATGTATAGGTATGTCTCTCTTGAGAGCTAAATTAATCTGAAAAGTGTTGAGAACAAAATAAGTTTTGAAATATATAAATACCACATTTGACATTTGTTTTGAAGTTTCCTTCAGATATTTATGGATGGATTCTTGATGTCCAAAAAACTCAATAGCCAGCCTTCCTAGACCATGGGATTAACTAACAAAACATGTCTTTTAATGATAGCAAATAGAATGACTTTTGTAGGGAAAGGGAAAAACACCAACCTCCAAACCAGGGGAAGGTCATTTGGCCCACAGAACCATTTGGTCTGGCTTCTGGGTAGTCGTGATTTTATTTTCCAATTTCATTAACTCATAAACTTACATATTAATGTTTTACTCTGTCACCTAAACCTGCTCCCTACCTTCCAGATATTTTCTTATGAATGATAGTACACTGAGTACAACTGGTATAGCAGTTGTCACAATGGCCAAAGGACAAACCATCTCACCAGAGTACAGTATTTTAGCACAGTACTAATATCATGCACTACTAATACTGGAGCAAGCATTACATAGTGCCAGTTTTTTTTATAAATTTGGCCAGAAAATGGCAAGTTTATGATTTTGTATAACCCTTTAATAATGGCATAAATATTAAAATGGCACTTGAAAGGAAAACGTTCCTAAATCTGCCTTACACAGTATCTGTCTCTAGATCAAATATACTAACAGTTCCTGCTTCATCTGAGACGAGGTGACATCAACATTTTCCACTCCTTCTATCCCTCCCCACCCCTTTACCCTAAACTGCTAGCAACTCTGTAATGAGTAACAGCCAGCAAGATTTCTGTAATCCCATGGCATGTAACTTGACCAAGGTTCTCACTCTAAGGAATGCACCACAACATTTTCTTTAACCCCACTCAAGTCAGACAATTTAATTCAAATGAAAATTGCTTAAAAAGACAAAAAGACTATAATATCAATTTTCAATACAACTTATTGGTGGTTACCACTTAAAGCTGATATATTTTCACACACCTGTTATTCAAATTAAGTATAATGATAATTGAACTAACAACTAAGTATTCTTTAATAATTGTTACAATACCTCAAGGAGTGTTTTGAAATGTTTAGAAAAGTTGGCTTCGGGAAATACTAAGTACTTTCACATACAGTACGGTATGTAATCACTGACATTCATTCCAAATGAATTCTTGAGGCACCCAACTAAAATTTTCCCACACAAGATAGATACTATATATTTATGCATTGGCAGTATTATCATATACTTAATAAACCATTCACTCTTTCTTTTTATGCTTCAAAACTGAACAAATTTACAGCAATTATTTCCCGAGCTGTTATATTCAACTTTATGACATGCCAAAGATTAAACATTAAAGATGGAAAATAGTAGTTGACATACAGTAAGCAAACCAATCCCACAACAATGTAATAAAGAATTTCAATTTTAAAAAGTAAACAAACATGGCATTGTAAACTTTGTAAAGGAATGCACAAATACTTGGAGGAAAAGCACTAGGTAGTGGCAAACTTACACAAAAAGAAAACAAAACTTTTTCCATTCCTTATGATAACCCCCCTCCTCAGTGGTTCATTCATAGTGAAGGATAGAGAAACTCATAAAATCCAGAATTTGAGACTTACTTTCTCCATCCCCACACAATGTCTTTCCTAAAGATACTGAACCAAACAGCAATCACTTTTATGGGTGTTGGTGTCAATAATAAAATCCCCAGGCTGCCATCTCCCCCTACCCCTCCCCACCCACTACACGTCTCATACACACTACTGGAAAAACTGATTATTTCCCAGAAAGGGAGTCATACAGTATTTTCCACAATTCTCTTCATACTGCCATGTACCAAAAAAGTAAATTTCCTCTCTAATTGCCAAAATTATCCTCTTAATGCCCAAATTTCCTGGGAAGGGAGCCTTCCAGCTTCCCGACTTTTTCCACCTATGCTCATACCTTTTCAGTGTTTGTTACCTTTGAAATAAAGTTCTACTTCAAGATCGACACTGCCTGTGTCTGCCAGGATGAACTATTTGTTCAATAGACCCTTTTCCAAATAACAACCACAAAGGATTGTGGGATAGATTTGGTATACGTCGTTTTTGTCAGTGGCATATTACTGTGGCGAAAAACGACGCATACATAAACACTGTCCCACAATTCTTTGTAATTGCTATTTGGAAAAGGGTCTATGGGTAAAACTTTCAGTTTTTAAAATTAACTTAGCTTACTTCAGTTGGTTCCAACCATTTTTCTAGGACTGTAAGAGTGAGTCACAGCTTTAAAACTGCAAAATTAACATTTGTACATACAGTAAAGTGCATGTACTGAAAACAAAAATATGATGGCACTATTCTTAATAGCCTCGTCTTCATTTCCAAGATCAGATTCTTTGGAATGAGAAGAATAAACCCTTACTATGCTGCACTATATAAATAAAATACAGAAAAGGAACTGAAAACCCTTAAAACATAATTTAATATGAAATGAAGTAAATCTTTGACATTAAGCATCCAATCACCACTCCTTGTTAGGTCAAAAATGGAAAACATAAAGCAATATGTACCACTGTTATTAAGTTTTACCAAGAGAGAAGGATGTATTAAACTGAGTATACTAATTTAAATCTCTCAAATGATATTAATGACATTTCTCAGTGACATACATTACCAATAACAAAAAAAAAAAAAAAAAAAAAAAAGGTGAAGCAAAAGAACCCTCTCAAGTTAATCATATGCATTGTACTCTGTTTGATCTAAGATGAAAGAATTAAATTCCTTGTTCCCTAGAACAGTTGGTACTAATACCTATTCCTGACATAAATTCTCTCAAGAAATAGTACTTCAGTTCTGCAGTTTTTGTTGTTAAGCCTGCTAGCATAAGTATATTAATGTCCTAAAGGATTCTACTGATCTGCATCAAGAAATATGAAATGTACCCCCCAAAAAATCTGAAACGTACCCCAAAATGAGTCCATTGGCCCATCCCACCCCCAAACTCAAAAAAAAGGAAAAGTTCTCATAAAAACTTGCTTAATACTTCCTAATGTGGGATTATGAAGAGTATAATGCTACAAAATTCATGACAACATAACAACAAAAGCCTTAAGAACCGTCTCTGTTATACAACATGAAGCACAATGAAGAGTTAGGTCTATAAAAGCCAGAGAAGCTAAATATTTAATTCACTTTACAGTAAAACCCTTAAATCATGTAAACTAGTCTATGCTAAAGGTGGTTTTGACATCTAATATTCCATCTGAGTTTTTGATCTTGCCGCTGAGTCTCGTTTTCTAGGTAGTTTGGCATTTCAAGGTTTTTTTGTGTGTTGTATTACATTTATCGGAATAACCCCCAAATTGGATACAGACAATATTCTACGGTATGATCTATGTTTCAACCAATTGGGACTTGAGTTAATGCTTCTTTCAGACAAAAAATTTCCTATTAAACCGCAAATTGCAATCCTTTCTAATGCACTAGAAATTCTCCAATTCAGACACGGTAATCCACTCCCGTAACTGTTGAAATGGAAAAACAGTCTACTACAAATTCAGATTGCACTGAATTCTCAACACCTTGTGAATTTGAGCCACTATCTTGTAATCAACACAAGGTGTAAATCATCTTTCACATTTAAGTAAAAGAAGAGTTGTCTTGCCAGCTACAGAAATGTTGAAAGGTCATTTTCTTTAGGTAACGCAGGTCATCTAGGAACCGGTGTTCAGAGGAATATTGTCTGCGCTAAGTGATGTTGGCATGCTGTCACCCTCTCCGGGAGTTTCATTAAGTGTGTCTTGGAATGTATCTCCATTTTGTGATGACCTTGACACTCGGGACTGAAAAATAAAAAAAAAAAAAATAATACACATGCCACAGACATACAACCTACGATATGTCCGTTGTTTAGTAAGAACAGACAGTCCTAACACTTCTCTCCCTTTTAAAATAAGCAGTATGTGCCACTGGTTATACCAGGCAGGTAACGCTTGTACCTCCACTCTTTCACTGATAACAGCATCAGGGATGTAGCTAGCCAAATTTGAGTGCCAGGTAATTGTCCTGTCTGGGGAAAGCACATCACCCCACCCCATGGCATCTACCCCATTTTTCAGCCATTAATTTTTCCCTCATTTTACTTTAGGGAGTAAATTTTGGGCTAGTTTTATGTCTCGGTAGGCAGATTTGCGGTGGGCGGGGAGACGTGTTTGCCTGGAGTGCCGGGCGGGAATATCGAGTGCTGGGTGTCACCGCCCAGCGCCGCCCACTGTAGCTACATCCCTGAACAGCATGTATAGACTAGCGTAAGTTACTGTAGATGTACAGTATAAGCAGCAGGTGCATGGACCTCAATGATACAAGGAAAGATCATAAGCAAGTGTCTGGCTCTGCAACTAATGTTGCAGCAGAATTTCAGAAACATTTCATGAATGGGATCTCTAAAAGGGCAATTTTCTCTTCAAGAGCAATTTTCTTTCAAAACATGATGACTTCAGCAAGTTTTCCATGATGGCAGAAACCCTGACAGCTTAACTTGAAGGGCTGGAGACATACAGTATGAGATAATCAGAGACTGCAATGGTATAGCACTGACAAGCATCTGCTGACATTTTCAACATACAGACAGGTCATACAATAATGTGGTCCTTAGAAAGATTCCTTTCACGAAAGACTACACCTAATCAGTCACAATTTTCATAGCTGGTTCATGAAGACATTCCATGTGCTATGTAACTTGGGTTACAGTTGGTCACCACCCCAAACTATTGAACTGAATCCAACTTTTTTATAAGTGTGATACAAAGAATGTGTTAAAGAGACTCGAGGTTGCAATCACTGACTGGGTATCCAAAGCATTATGGGAGTACTAAAAAAGGGCATGCTAATAATATGGGGTCCTGAAGCATTCCCTCCAATGACACAAAGTGTGTGCAATGCAGGAATACTATAAAAATCATTAATTGGATCAATAAGTGAACAATAAAAAAGATAAAAAGTTGGACTGAAAAAGAAGGAGTGAGAGTTGGGAACTGATGGTCAGAAAAGGTCACATTTATGATTGTGGGGTATTTTCTCGAATGCTTAGTACATGTACAGTAAATGTCTTAAAATCCTTCAACCATGCACTGGCTATATAATGGTTGCAAGCAATGCATGCATGCCTTAAAAAAGGATGTCTTGATGAATTTGAGTAAACTAGAGTCGTAGATGTTAGAAGTCACTCATAATATCAGTTGTTATATGGTCACTTTCTCCAAAATTGTTTTTTATGAACTTTTTGAAAACAGAGTACTGGGTCAAACTAGACAGTCCCAAAAAAGGGGGTGGGGGTGGTGGAGGACAGGCTAAAATTAAACTCCTTTGATTACATTTAAAGAGACTAAACCGTTACGACACATCAAACATTTAAATGTTAGGGTGAATTTTCTATTCTGAAATAGTACTTAGTGTGATTTTTAAAGTGAATCTGACCTAGCTTACAGGTTGTAACCCTTCTTTGAAAATGTGAAAAGTAAATCAGACCTGTTGCTGGTTGATTTGTTCAGTTAACTAGGTGTTACTTTCAGACCTTTGGAATGGGGAAGGGTACTGTAGGGGCAGTGGAGAACCAGAGATTTTTAATTTGGTGGAACTTAAGTTCAAAAAATTATTACAGTACAATTGTCCTAACAACCATCAGTCATGAAGTGCTGAAAAATGGGGTACCACTTAGCTGGTGAAAAATTTTGCAATTCTGGGAAATTATTTTTGAATGCAAACAGATGCTGAATGTGATAAATCATGGGAAATGATACATGTTGAGATTGGCATGATTCATATTTCATGTACAGTATATGTTTTCATTATCATGTAGATACTATACCAGAAAACAGGCTTAACTGAATCATGCCTTGTTAGTCATACAGTAGAGTATATGCCACATGTGATATGCAGGCCATGGAAGGTTACTCTGCAGGGCTCGATTTTAAGAGTTGTTCTGGCACCCATTTTTTCTTAAAATTGAGGCCTGCATTGTGTTATGCACCCTGTCATGAATCATACTGTCATAACTAGACTGGATGAAGTATTAGAACTAAGTCATATAATGCAGTATAAAGCCATGTTAGTATATACCCATATAAAACCATGAATTAACAACCTACTGAAGCGGCCCTTTGTACTACAAAACCTCCATTTTAATTAAAGCCTGGGTTCCATCCATCTTTATACATGTACCATTCAACAAACAATCTGTCTTTTAACAAGATCTTCAGATGAAAAAAGTTGATCAGTGATCAGATCATTTGCTCTGAACAAATGGTATGAGCCCAACTTTCTTCCAACTGCAATGCTTGACATGTTGAATCATCACTTTTCAAGTCGATTCCCATGTCACACTGTGTGCACCTAGTGTTTTAACTTTGTTGGTGGTCGGATTGTTTGTTGAATCATGTACATGGGCCCTGGCTTTAAGGCACCATGTTAAAACCTCAGGCTGCAGCTGCCTCAGCTAAGCTGCAGGGGCTGCAGCCATGCACTTAATTTTGTTACACTAAGTACAATAGCAGGATTAAAATAAATCTTGTTTGTGTGTAGTAAAGTGGCAGAGTGGTCTATTCCAGCTGCCGTGCATCAATGTGTTTCACATGTGCGTGGGTTCGAATCCCGCTCGATGTACGTGAGTTTTTCTCCGGGTACTCCGGCTTTCCTCCCACTTGGCATATGGCTTGCCTCTAAAATCGGTTGCCCAGCCGACGAAGTCGGTTGCGCGCCGGACTAAAGCACCTTCGGGTGGACCAGTTAACTAGCCGACTTTGCATTTGCAATCTTGTTGTTTTTTGATCCTGCTTCATATGCTATTATATGCTATTGTAATGTGTACAGTAAGTTAGTGACAAAACATGTCTGTAAGCTGCAACAGCTTTAGCTGGGACTTAATTACCACTGACCAATCAGAGTGGTTTATAAAACAACAGACAGGTTATACACAGTTTGAATTTTGCCCCTCCTTCATGTAAATTAAAGATCGGGGACCAACCATAAATTTAGAAATATTTCCAAGTATGTATTTAAGGTGAAGGAAGCCCCCCCTCTAATTTTTAAAATGTATGCAGTGTGTCATAACTTGCATTGAATATTCATACTATTTTGTATATAATTATTCATACTGGAATACATTATCTTGCAGTGCAGCATTACTTCAATGGCACTTGCAAGAAAACACATTCAGCTGAATGCAATAATTGCAATGGGATGGGGCTGATGCACAGTGCCTAACAAGGTTCTTGATGATTGGTTGACCGCATTGTATTGTGTTCAGTGTACTCTTTGTTAGGGTCAGGATTAGGTGAGGGATTAGGGTAAGTGTTATCCAATCATTAAAAATCTTGTTCAGCTTTGCGCATCACCCCATGGGATGCATGTCACAAAAATATCTTCACATCTCTATGGTAGCATAATGGAATTAATGTTTGTAAGAATGGTATCTGAGAAGACCTCAGGGATATTATATGTAGAATATTGCTGACAAATATACAAGCCACGGGCACAAAAATGAAGAAACATGAAAGGAAATACACATTCACCCCAAACTGATTTGCAATACCTGATAAATGTTACTAATATTCCTTTATTTTCACTCCAAGTATACGTATCATTGATCATAGTTTAGCAACCAAAGAGTTGAACAGCCAGCTGGAGCCAAACCAAATGATTACTCCCGAAGGAGTTCTGCTCCCTTAAGGAGCTATGTACCCGAAAGGACACAAACTTTACTGACCAACCTCTCGACCTCAGACCTCTACCTCACGGGTCTGTCATGCATGGTCCCATTCTAAACTGCCTGAAAAGAACAGATACTACACATGATCACAGCTAAAAGGCAGAGAAGCTGGTTTTTCGTTGAGAGTCGAGGGGACTTTGGAAAAAGTACCAAAGAGTTTAATACTCTACATGAATTTGTACAACAAAAGTATTGTCACATGACTGAAAAGAGCCATTCACAAATTAAAGATATCATGGTTAGTATACTAATTCAAATTGGAGTGACTGCATTTTCCCTTTAAAACATGGAGTAAATTTAGACAAGATACAATTTAATCAGGGTACAAGGACAGGCAAAGGTACTGTATTTACCCACAAGATGGCTCATGCACTGTGGACAATCAGTTGGACTGTAAAGATATAAAGAAGACATCATCACCTGACCAGACACGTACGTGACTTGCAAGATGGTCAGTCTGACCAGCAGAAGTGAGAAACAAGATCACAGGTAATTTGAATAGAAAGATGAAGTGTACAATTAACTGTCACACAGCACTTAAGAAGGAATGTGACTTTTACTTGGTGAAGGGAGGGGGGGGGGGGGATCTTTGGAAAGGAATTGGCTTTACATAAATTAGTATTTTCCACTCTTTTCAAATGACACAGTGAGCAATAAGAAAACAAACATACACCTCATTTTTTTCTGAGTTGAGGGGAGTGGATTGATGTCTTTGCTTTATGGATAGGAGTCGGGTTGTGGGGCTTGGTTGAACAGACCAACTGGAGCGCTCTGGTGAAGAAGGGGTGAAGAAGTGTGGCTTGATGTCATTTTTCTTTGTATGTGTGGGGAGGGGGGGGGGAGGACAGAGAATTATGACAAATGGAAAGACAGAGGCCAAAATGGGCCATCAGCAATCTAAAAATAGGTACAAGATAGGTACAAAATAAATCTGAGAGACATACACAGGCAAGCTTTGATGATGACCACTGCACATGCAGGAGGAAGAGGTAAGGCTCCCTTGCCTTGAGGGCACCGGTGTTTGCTGTGCTATCACAAATCTACCAGGTACTACTGTAATTGCAGGTAGGTGAGGGTTACAAAGGTAATTAGAAGGTAATGAGGGGCGAAGTAGATTTATGTTACCTTTACAGATGTGGCAGCAGTTGACACTTTCTCTTCAAAAGATTTAAAAGCATTTGATCCTCGAACTTCTCCCAACTTTCTTGAAACTGCAGAGCCAAAGCTGGTAAAGGCTGCTCCTGTCTTCTGGCCAGCTGTCTGTAGTCCAGTCTTTGTTTTGTTATACCTGTTAATGATAATTAAGACACATTTGAAGTCAAAAAAGCTGGTGAAGGCTGCTCCTGTCTTCTGGCCAGCTGTCTGTAGTCCAGTCTTTGTTATACCTGGTAATGATATTTAAGATACATTTGCAGATGAAGTCAGAGTCATGTTACAGTTATTGGCAAAGAGGATGGTGGTGGGCAGGTACACCTGGACAGCCAATTTAGCGCCCTGCATTCACAGTCAATTAAAAGGAAATATTGTATTTGTTTCCAAGAAAATTTTCATACTCTTTAAACTAATATAAATAGATAAAGAATGATAGACAATTCAAATAAGGCAGTACAGTAGCTTTCTTTTCAAGAAATAAGGCTCTCACAGGAAGAAATTCGGTTATTTATTGCACATAAACGATTTGTTCACCCAAACTTTTAAAATTTCAAATGATGCAACATCCATTACTCTTGTAATGCATTATGTTGTAAGGAGATAAAGCTATTGCTAGACTTTATTGTTGAAACTGAACAGTTAAATAATGATTAAAGGTATTTTCTTTGTATGCTATGTTGGTGCATTTTAAGTGCAGTATTTCCCTTTTAAGGGGAATTTTCATCATCCCAGACAGTTCCAATTCTCCCAACTATGCAACTTCTAGCTCCTCCCATAACTGTATGAAGCTTCTCCTTGTGCAGGAATAAACCTGTTTTATTGTTTAAGGCGATATGTCCTAGTGAGCATACAAGGTTATAAAATGCAATAAAAGCACTCTCTCTGCCTTGTGTGGAAACTGAGCTACTCTGCATCTTTCAAATTTTCAAACTTTGATGTCAATCAAAGAGCAGTCACCAACTGAGAATTTTGATACCCCTACACTAAAGTTATACTTTGGGGTGATGACTGTCTGTCTTTAAAGTCATACCTCCAGAACCACTAGGTGCCTCCTGCTACTAACTTCACCACTAAACATAGTATACGTAAATGTGATGGAAACGGAACTTATGGAAGATGCATTTTTTGTGTTGTTTTTTTTTTGGAGGTGGTGGTGGTAGTAGAGGTATCTTTTTAGTTTTGCTCACATCATACATCAATATAGGGTAATAATGCAAGTGAGCACCCCACTTTTTTCAAGAACTGGGTGATTCCATCAACTTAGGCCCTTAACTAAGAGCCTGCAGTACTGCTAAAACTGATTAACCTACATAGTGATTTAGTACTCATTAGTGAAGGAATGTCACAGGACAATCAGCTCCTGGCATAACCACACAGACTGCAACAGGCCAACATCAGTTAGTGACATAACTATACGGCTGGCAAAAATGAAAAGCGTAGGGGTAGATTATGTTCCCCTTTCTTTTAGAACTGAGGCAAATCCTTCTGCCACCACATTTCCCACTCAACAAGAAATTTTGCTTATTTTTTAAGGCAACTACTTTTGTCAGTAAATTTCAGATCTCAGCTTTGATCTTCGGTGACAAATCCCAGTTCAACATGGAAATCATGATCAAAATCAATTCAAATCAATTCAATCAATAAAACACTCACATATCAACTGATAAATCAATAATGAATGAATCATTCAATTCTAATTCACCATGAATATAGAGATCAAAGTCAATGCCAGGTGCAACTACACCCAATTAAATGGCATAACCATGTTGATACAATGAGACTGATACATTACATTTGCTGTAATATTGAATGTAAAATAATGAAAATACAGTGTGAAGGAATGATGTATGGCAAAAAAGTAATACATAACTTTGCTTTGCTAATGTAAAAAATGTGCTACTGTATGTGCTTTGCTAATGCAACTAATGCGCTATGTACAGTAGTTCTTCGCAATATACGGCACCAGACGATGTATTCCTAGTCAAATCAGAAAATTTTGCAGTATTTAATCTTGAGCATACACCTGTTAACCTGCAATCATAAAACTGATAGAGTAGCAGAAATTATGTACAAACAGAATGGTGCAAAGTACATGTACACACAGCTGCATCAGTGCATTAATGCCTGCTTGTCATGATGTGTGTAAGCAGCAATGTGGCCAGAAAATTTTCATGGGAAGTGGGTGGCTCCAAAATTTTATCAAAGAAGGTTTCAAATACAGAAGTGCATTATTTGCTCTCTAAAAGTTTTCAGCAAGGGGGCAGTTGCCAGGTGAAAAGATTCTTGTAGGGACTGGCACCCCCAAAACCTTCCAGCCAGTTGTGTCAATCTTTACTCAAATGTGAGGGGGGGGGGGGGCATGGCCACTTCTGTCAAAAATTGACTGTGTAAAAATCTTAAGTCAATTGGTATATTTACGAAACTTGGGGGGAAGGTGTCCTCCCCCCCCCCCAGAATTGATGCCCATGCTTCCAACTATGCAATATGTAAGGACTATGGTCAGAGACACTCTTGCTTAATAGAATGTTAAATGAGATTTTCAAACGACATTTATTCAGAGACACAACACTGATCAGAATTATGAGAAATGTCATACAGGAACCAAGATATGAAATCCTTTTATCTGTTAGTTGAAGGAAAGCAGGTGTATGGTAAGAAACAAGTAATGAGGTAATAAGATCTAAAATAACTGAACCACTTTTCAATGAATTCCAATAAGGTACTTTAAAATTTAACTGGCACTCCTGATGTCTGCCCTACTGTTTGGCATGTCTTGCACTAATTCTCAGTACTACAAGGTTTAAACCACCTGTAGTAGTAACTTGCATTTCTGATGATTGCCAGGTGTAAATTATCAAGCCTATACTTTATTTATTAATATAAACCAACTTTTGTTTAATGTCAACGGCATTTCTGTTGATTGCCAGGTGTTAATTACACAGGCCTTCTGCTGTAAAGTGTATTAAAGTAACTGGCATGACTGACAAGAGTGAAACCCTTTCATTAAAACGTAACTGCTATTTCTCAAGATTGTCAGATATAGACATACAGTAGGCCTTTTGATCAAAGTAAATAACTTCCTTGTGACTACCAGGTTTACACCATTGCACAGACTTTGGGTAAACACCTAAATTAAGAACAGTACCAGTATACATGTTTTGCAGATAACCAAAATGCTAGAAGAGTGTGGTTTAAAACTTTTCCAGAACTGCTTGTTTCATAAGAAGTGTATGGAAAAGGTTCCATTGGAGAATCTAAGATTCACAGAACTACTGTCCAGTACACTGAATACCACAGCTTTCTGCACCCCTGCATCCCCCCCCCCCGGCAGTACCTTGCGACACAACTCACATAAATAATTGTAAAAAATCCAATCTCCATTTTCAACAAAACTGAATAAAACATACAAGTGCATTGGCATGCAGTAGGCTACTGTTCAAAGGAACACTGCTGTATAATGAATGGTGGGTTTCAAACAATCTAAAACCCTAACCTCAGGAAGGAAGAAAATAAAATCGCATTTGACATACTTCGCTTAATCTTACACGTACATTGTTCGCTGAGCAACTGACAAACTTCCAGACAATATTCAAGGTAAAAGTGGCAGTCTCTGGAGATTCAGAGAAAGAAATCACTATAGCTTTCAGCCACAAAATCTGTCATGTATGCAAATAGGAAATGAAATTCTACCGCT
This sequence comes from Holothuria leucospilota, assembly GCA_029531755.1. NCBI lineage: Eukaryota > Metazoa > Echinodermata > Holothuroidea > Aspidochirotida > Holothuriidae > Holothuria > Holothuria leucospilota. Next base: position 28,138,284 of record CM055982.1, on the reverse strand, counting down.
GTCAAACTGAGACTGTATTTTACTACCGAAAATCCTGAAAAGTTCTGAAAGGAGAACTATGCAAAAACTGCTTTCCACTGAAAGTGCTTAGTTTCTTCAATCTTTCTCCATCTGGGAAAGATTGCGGTTTTTATCATCTAAATGTAAATTGAGATGTGAGGTCTTTAAATGGTTTTAATAAGGTTTTTTTTTTCTGGCTTTTCCTGAAATTTTCATCATTGCCACAAGAAAACATCATAACTGGGGGCTTAAAGTGGTAGTGAAGACCCATGTAAGAATTCTCAAATATATGTACTGCATACTGACACTTCTTTTTGTCATTATTTTTCAAAGACCACTTTGGGAGGGTGGGGGTAGAAAGGGATCATTTGTATGCTCACAAAAATTATTATAAAATGGATGACCCCTTATAGGATTATTTGTTTTAATACCGATAAATATTGCAAAAATTTAAATCTTTTGTCATGCTCCCATCCTTCCTACCTTTTTTGAGTTGACACTCCACACCTCAGAGTAACTAGAGCAGCGATGCTGCTGTATCTCAATATAGTCAGACATTTGTTAGGATGAGAATAAAGGATGTGGACTCAAGGTGGTTCCCATACAATCAGTAAATGTCATTTTCTAGGAATAATTCCGCAAAGAAGTGATTTTATGTCCAGAATTGTGTCAAGTACCAAAATGACAACTACATGACCATGCAGTGACCAAATAGTTCTCAATACCCTCAATGATGCAAATTACTATCAACGTTACAATGCTAAACACCTACAATCATCACTGACAAATCATTATCCATTCATCACTGGTTCTCACCGTAACTCACCGGGTCACAATTGGGTCCAAGTCACACTCAAATTTGCCCACGTAGCCAACAGTATTTGTTGATGGGCCAAGTCTTATTTTTTTATCACTTTCTTGTAACAGTATATGGCTAATAACACTGGTAATGTAAGAACAGGGCTGAACATAAGTTTTGGTGAGGGCAAGGCCACTTGGCCTTGAGATTTCCTTATTTTAAGAGATACCAAGGCCAATTAACATGGCGCCTAGGCCAGAATAGTTTGGGGGAAAGGGTAGTATCGACAAACTGCACGTACTATTGGTTTGCATCAGGAACTAGGCCTAGGCTTACAAGTAATCAACATTTTGAGAAATATTCCTAGCCTCCTCTTTGTGGTGTGGTGAGGGGGACGTTCAAAGAGCCATGAACCCCAAACATGACATGCCGAAGCCTTAACTTTACACCACACCTACAGTACTGTCAAATTTGACAAATAACATCGTTGAATTTGGTAAATACCTGCATGAATTACAGCAAAAACTTATCCTCTATGCATTACTGACAGTAATATTCAGTTTGCAGTGGCTGTTAACATTTTATGCTTCCTAAGGCTACGGTTGAGGGTTGTTGACCATTTAGGCCTAGCCTATAGGCCTAGGCCTAGGTATTTAGCATCCTTGAATTTGGACTACCTGTTTGCTGAAGTGAGGCACGTCAACAGTACAGATTTTTCATGCTGGGGCTGAGTTGTCTTTAGGTCAAAATTGCTTGGGGCCAAGTTGCCTTTAGGCCTAGGCTAGGCCAATTTGGCCTGCTCCCGCATACATAGCCTAGGCGTAGGCTACTTCATATAGGCCTATAGCCTAGGCTTGCCCTACTGTAGGCCTAGCCTAGCTATATAGGCTACTGTACATACTAACAACGTAGGCAAACACAGTCTTCAGTAGTACAGATTTTCCATGCTGGGGCCGAGTTGGTTTGTGGCCGATTTGGCTGGAGAACGAGCTGGCGTGGGGCCGAGTTGTCTTTTTGGTTCGCAGCCGACTTGGTCTGCTCCCGCATGCATAATTAATATAGGCCTGGCCTATACTGTACTAACAACGTAGGCAAAAACGAAACTCGGCCTACACAGTTCTCTCACGCAGACTGCAAACCTTCGTAACTCTCACTCTCAGCCACATTATGCTACCTGTTACTTGTTAGAGCAGTGCATCCAACATCTCTTCGGACACATCGTGGAAAATAAGACCACTAGGCCTAAACTAAAATCCCAAACAAGGCATTTGTAAGTCATCCTTCTCAGACAGGATGATTACAGACTGATGCCAGTAACCTGTGCAGCTAGCTTTCCGTTCAGTTTGCATGCTGATATATATTATTTATCAAGCTAAATAAGACATCATAACAAGTGCCTTGTAGACGGTAAATAACGTATAGAGTCAGAGTCACCCTGACGCGGAGCAACTTGTTTACAAATTGCCTGTCTACCTACCTATTGACAGGTACGAGAAAAGACCAAATACCGATGGTTATCTAGGCAAAGTAACCCTGACTATACTCAGTCTTTCAGAATTCAAAGCTCAATGGCGATACTGTACTGGCAGCAAAGGAACGCGAACAGTAATGCAGGCCTTTGGTATAGGTGTACAGATATGTACGTGCACAGTATATCGCAGACAACCATGCGTGCTGCTCCAACACAAGTTCACACCAAGACCAATTGCACGCAAGGAATCATGGGAAATGAGACAAGAAACACGTTTTTACTGGTATTTGCCCACTAAATCAGCCAAAATATCCCAACAAAATCAACATGTTCACATCCTAAACACCACATTTGTTTCCCCTACATCGACAGTACTTGCTAATGAGATAGGGTTATAAAATGCCACAAAATGACAATGTTTTAGGCAATTTCAGCTACAGTTACTGACCAGCTAGTGTGACAATATCTCAATACATGTTATGTATTGAGATAAAAACTCATCTTCCTCAGATGGATACACTCCTTTACCATCCTCTGCTGTCAATTCACCACACCTAAGTTTCTGGTTTCCCAAATGGATACTTTTCTGTAGTATACCAATTTAAGACCTGTAACATTTCTAACCCCCATACCTCTCCTGGACTGACATTCCATACCACAGAAATAAAGTTTCATCTTAAGTAGGTGGGTTCATCCCAACTGCCACCCAGCTGTATGTGACATTATTAACATATGCTCTACACCCCAGCTATGTTCAATCATATACACGACCACATACTCTTTAAAACATTGCTACAGGGTCACAATGACTGCTATTCTATGAAAAACACAGTTACAAACTAATTGGTTTTCCAGACATTGGCATACAGATTAAACATGTAAACAGACGTCAAACACTGACTAATTGCAAAATGGTGTACAGTGTACACAGTGCAATTCACATGTACAGTAATCTGAGCCACAGTACAGTAGAATTTGTAAATGTACTTTGTATGATGTAATCAGAGCAATGTGGTACAGAACTTATCTAATAGGATATTTTAGAGATTTAATTATCATGTGATCAAATCCACTTCGCACTAATTCATACAACAATGTATCAAATTAAACTATATTTTCAATTATGGTGATCACAAATTTCATGTTCTATCATTCTGGTACCAAATTTTAACTTCCATAGTGTGTATGTGTATATATATATATATATATATATATATATATATATATATATATATATATTATATATATAATATATATATATATATATATATAATATATATATATATATAGATATATATATATATATATATATAGGTAAAATGAAGTAGTAAATAGTGCTAAAAGTTTGTGAAAAATTCCACGACGTTTCGGGTTTAAACCCTTCATCAGGTGGCAAAAATGCAACTGATCGTTGACACGGCCAAACGTACAATTTAAAAAATACACAATAAAATTGGGCACGGCAAAACTCGGCTAGGAAAACAGACAGTGTAAAGTGGTTACCACAACTCAAAACAATGCAGGAATTGCTGCGTTATAACAGTTCAAGTCTAACGTTCAGACCATGTGGGGACAGGGTTCCAAGTTTCATGATTAGGCGGTTTTCGGCAGCTAGGCGGTCATGATCGGAACCTCGACACCAGACCTTATATACATATATATATATGTATGTTAAAGAATATGTATTTATGTTAAGCAGTGCAGTCAAATCTACCCACTAATATTTCTTTTGTCTGTGTCTGTATACAACTGTCCTTGTTATGTGTACTGATGCCCATATACAGTGCCTCTGCAATTTATATGAAAATACCTAAACTTACAACTGTAATTTGATGGATACTTTTCCTCAATATCAGATACATCTCTGAGAGATTTCCTTGCTGACATTCGTAAAGACCATTTATCTTTTTCCACCCACAGTGAGCTGTCTCTAACCATTAACCCTACAGCAAATTCATCACTTTAAGAGTAGTATGGCAGTTTTCAAGGTATTGGCAGCCAGATATTCAAGTATAGAGTGAAGCATATTACAAGATGCACGCTAAGCTCCCTTAATAGTTAACAATCAAAATTGATCATTAGCAAGTATTGTATTAAGTAACATAAAATAAATGCACAAGGCAAGCAAATGGCAATACAAGTAAGCAAGTTACTTTTAATGCCTGTTAGCAGATGTTGAATCATAAGAACAAAAGTTGCATGAAAAACTGTACCAACTGGCAAAGTTAGACTGGTGAACGTAAGGTAAATATTAACTGTCATGGAGAACGTTACGATGAATTTTTAAATCACTTCATACTTTTAATTTTTTAAATCATTTCTGAAATGGATTCTTCTTCAACAGAAAATTGTCACAAACTATAAAATTGGAAATTCACGTTCCATTGCCACAAAGAAAAGTGTGAAGTAGCTGTATTGGAAACTTGCCATCAGAACTGTAAAAAAAACTTTTAACATGGAAGAATTTCATGAACATTTCTTACCACTCGAAAACATGCCAAAAACAGCAATTTCTTTTTGCTTTTTGTACAGAGAGACTGCGCATCTTTCATGGAGCACTCATAATGAATTTCATTCAATACGACTTCCAGTGAAAACATACAGTGAGAGCTCCTTTTAGAGAATATAATGTAGAACGATAGGTGCTGTACAAATTCTGAAACAAATACAATTTCCATTTATATATTTGTAGGTGCAAATCTCAGTCCATCATTTACAAAAAAAACCACTTTAATAGTGGGACATCACATATTTCCATTTTACAAGCATGGATGAGTTGTAAAACTGTTTTTAATTAAATCTTAACATCTCTCCTCTACCTGAGACACATTGTGACAATTCACAAGGGAAGAGGCAGTCACTGTGTGTTGTATCTCGACAAAACTTTTCAACAAGCAAGTATACTTCCCTGGACATTTTCATCACTTTGAAGTATGTTAAAAAAAGAAGTGCCATTAGGCTTGAATAATGAAGTCAAATCCTTCAATCTGTCAAGCAAATTTCCATGAGTAATGACTAGGACACGGTATTTTGACAGTGTCACGTATAATGTTCAGTAGCTACAAAGCAATGATAACGTTACATGAACATGAAGTAATTCTAATCTATAATAACAAAAACAATTCTTAAAGCATGTAAACATTCTAAAATTATGGTCACAATAATGTTACAAAAAATTGTCAATTTTTTTTGTAAGGTAGGAGGATTAGAGTTCTTTGTGCTGCCTGCATTTTACATCATCCTTTAATTAATAAAAAATTTAATTAAACAAAATTTAAGGTCATGCACTTATTTCTGTCTTTAACATTGGGAGGGCCAATCCTACAATCTCCTACAGTATTTGACAACTACAGTTTCCAAAAAAGGCAGATGGTTGCCTAAAGAAAAAAAAAACATCAAATTTGTTAAATAATTAGGCCTGCAGCCTACTGTACCTTATCAGTGCAAGAATACTACCACGGATGCAGTACTACTACTGTACTGTACATACAATGTACAACTGCACTGCATGTACTAATTGTATATATATACAGGCATAAACTAGCACTACACATCCTTAGAGAATATCAATTTGGTATTGTATTCATTTCACTTACAGTGCCAGAATGAAATATTAGACCTTGTTTAAAAAACAAGTCCAATTGAAATTGTCAACGGAAAGATGTATCCGCTTTCATCTCTACAGGGACATTAATCATTCCACTGGCATTTAACCCAATACTTTCAGGTCTTGGATCAATTCCACATAAATAACTTTTGCCAAAGCACTGATTTGTACATTACCATGGCAACAGACATATTATGTGCTGACAAATCTTTCGTGTTGGTATGTTAATCCTATCTTTAATACTTTAGGCTAGCTCCGGTAACTTAACGATAAACCTGATATTGCGTCTTTGGTAAATTTTCAAGGAGACTGCAGAATTTTGAAAATTATGCTGCTTTTAAGCAATTTATGTATTTTTTTTATAAAACCATATGAAAAATCTATTTCCTTCCTTGATCCCCCTGATGATTTCCAAAATGCCAAAGTACAGTAAGGAAGAGGGCCCTCCTTATCTTGAGATCATTTCATATAAATGTTTTTGATTCATCTCCTGTCCCCTAATTGTGAAATTTTATACGATAAACCTTCATCTTCCCTCTTTCAAATTTAAAATACTTCAAACTTTTGAGATTTAAAGTAGAAGCTGATGCCAAATGCAGTGTGTACACTACAGGAAGGATGCCAATATGAAACCTGGAAGTGTTTACTGGTAGTTTTAAACAGAGATGAAAGCTTTTGAAGTTATTTTTTGATAGCAAAACCGAGGAGAGACTCATTTAATGAAAGTTTCAATGGATATTTGTTTCATTGCTTTACCCACACATCGAGAGGAAGTGAAATTTACCCTCTGGGAGTGTTATTTTAATGAGTCTGTCTGTTTCTACAGCTCTTTTAATAACATTTCCTAACTTTTTAATGCTTCTGTAAAAATACTGGAGGAACATACAAGGAGACACACTGAAAATACTGCATGGGGTTGGGGAAATTTACTGGAGATGATCCATGGCAATAACTTATAGTATGAAAGAGGTTGTGCATCTTTTTGGCATCAAAATATCTATACTGTACTTGATGTGTTGTTAATAGAATAGATACTGTAAGTTCTGTAACCTTAAATTGCACCATCTGATAAAGCTACCCAGAACCACTTGCAAAGAACTTATCATTAATTTTTATGAGTGACATGGGCATATGGGACTCTTCCAATTTGAGGGGGGCAGAAAATTTGTGCCTGCATCTCAAAAAGTTGCTTGAATTTTTGTTGCAGTTCAGGTGCATAAAATAGACTACCAAACCACTAACAGGCGCGAAGCACACGAAAATTTTTGCATATTTTTGGGCATTCCATCAAAAATTCATGAACTCAGTAGAAAATTCTGGCAATCTTTTCACTTTCACTTCATCTCTGCCGGAATTTCACTTATTCTGTGCCTGAATTTTTGTCATTTCCTGCCTGAATTTTTGCCATTTCCCGCCCGAATTTTCGACCTCAGAAATTTTTGAGGGGCAGTCTGCCCCCTGCCCTCCCGCCTTGTACGCCTACCATGAGTGACAAATAAACATTTATGCAAACAGGTATGGCCAACCTGTAGCCTACAGTAGCTAAAGGGGGTGGGGAGAGACAAGTCCTCGCCCCAACAAGTCTCCCCCTGAGCCCCCAACGCAAAATTCGAGAGTACAGTACCTACTGATGCCTTTCTCAGGGTTCCCAACAGGAGGCACAAAAAACATAAATATACAGTAGGAATTTTTTAGTGAAATATAGGAATATATAGGAAATTTTTGTGTCCAAAATAGGAATAAATACAGACAGGATGCATGGGACCTGCAAGGGTTGGCTATCAGGGAAAGTACAAAAAATGATGTCAATTAAAGAATCAACCCCAAACTTGTGTAAGGGCATGTCTATGGTACTACTGAGAGCCATAATATTCCAATTTTTTGGCATGGTGATCCCTCTCTCTAACTTAGTCATCTCTGCCACTCTATTGGGAGGCTAATATGTAACACTACTATTTCGAGTACCACCATTGGCTGGCACATACCAGGCACCAACAGCATCTCAGATGTGGAGGGACATGACCTTGACCAGCACTAATGCAAGCACAAGGCTCTAGAAGCAAGGGGCCTGATCCAACACTTTCAAAATTGACAGGCAGACATACCCCACCCCAGTTAACACCCATGGGCACTATTGCATAACCGGAAAATTTTGCCGAAAAGCCCCCATATGGCTAGAATGGTACTTCCAGGCCTTTAAAGTATCAACAGTTCATTCTTTCTCTTTTGACTGTTAGGTGGCACTCCACAATATTTTGGTAACTCTAAAAAGTGATCACAACACCCACCTTGAGAAATAAGGCCATACTTGTGATTGAGAGTACATACCTTCAAAGTGCACAAACAAGTTTTCCTCCTTCCTATAACATCGATTTTCATACTCCTTTAAGCTTTCCACCTTGACATGTACAATGCCTCTTCACAAAAGGGGTCAGTAATGATGATACCAGGACAGCAGGTTCCAGGGGCCCACCACTGGGCGCCAGTGGGGACCTGAGCAATACCCTCATCAGAATTCAAGGGTGAGGCACCCAGAAGCTATAGGGCAGTTTCAAAGTGGTAACACTAGGACGCAGCTTTTACGGTATATACCTGGCCTCCAAATGACACTAGGTGCACACTAACTACAGTACTAGCTGCACAACATTACAACTTAATACCTTGTAGTATCTACAGCAGTGGTTCTCAAACGTTTTTAGACTACCGCCCCCTTAAACCATATTGAACTGTCTCCATGCCCCCACTCCCTCTCCTCGTCCTACCATTCACAGTCAAGATGCTCAAGCTAGCAATCAGATTGTTTGAAGATATGCATAGAGGAATTATAAACATTAACATTACAAAATTAAAAATTAGCTGTTGGCACTGGTTTTTTTAACTTATACCAATTCTTCCTGATTTGGGTTAAAATTTAAAAATCCAACTGTCATCTCAAAAGTTTTGTTTTTGGAAAGTAGAAACACTAAATTTTAAGAAACCTAGAAGTTCATAGCTTAAATCATTTCAATTTTTCTGTCATAAATACTGGTTTGCTACTAAATACCCATTCATAATGCAAAAACCTGTATTAAGTGAAGCTTGCCTGCTTTAGTAAAAGCTAATCAGAAACATCTTTCAATTCATTGATGTAATGGTTAACAGTTTGGCAAAAAATGCAAGTGATCTTTTTCACTGATAATAGTGACAAGAAACATTTTACAGCAGAAATAAGCTTAAACTGTCTTGATTTTAGAAATTCTGCATCAAGAAGTTTTCATTAAAACCACAGGAATCAGTTTATATTGATTATTTTCTCACTGTGTAATTATGTAGGAGTCCTCCATATAACAGAACACAAAAAGTTGGAACAGCTTTTAAAGTGTAGAATTTTTCACCTAGCACTAATTTTGTTTCGGACGTAACAAGGTGTCAACAATTTGACTTAGTTCAAAAGTTCTGCCATATTTAATGTCTACAAGGTGAGTTAACATTCCTGTTGAAAGAAAATCAACACAGTTTTACAGTTATACTAAGAAATTAAGCACAAAGTTACAAAATTTCAAATTAATGTAATATTTAGAATGTTCCATACTGCTGTAACACTAGCTGTAGTTCCCGAAGACTTACACACATCAGTCTATATTGTGTAAACTGTGTCTGTATCGAAAGATTTTATTGGGAAAAATCTTGCCCAGTTCTTCTAAAATCCTGAACAAACTATAGCTTGTTGATTCAGTTTTAACAGCTTAATGAGCCAACATAATGGTGTCTGATCATACTTGTTTCGGACGTAACACTTTGTCAACAATTTCTTTTTTAAAATGCCGTAATTGTCATTAGAGCAAAATAATATCCTTAAGAAAGTCCACCAACTTGCAAAATTGTACAGATTTTTCCAGAGTCAATGTGGTACAAGGTCCAGGTAAAGACTGTCAAAACTTTATTCTTTATTCTAATTCTTTATGCTCAAGTAGCTGCCCCCCCCCCCTAAAAAATCCCTGCAGCCTTTTCATTTTTCATAGCAAACTGGTACTGGTTATGGAAATTATATGAATCTGTCAAGACAAACTTTGCCGCCACTCAAAATGCCTTTTTGCACTTTCTGTATTGAAGTAGGGCCATATATAGTTGTACTCTAGGGGCAGAGAGCATACAGTACCTGAGGATCATGCCCAACTACCTGTATGAAATATGTTTTGCAATGCAGTAGACCAGAGCCTGACTTTTCCGTGTTGTGTAAAGTGACTAAGCCTACAGGTAACATACATTAGACCAGCTCCCATGGAATCATACGGTATAGCAAAATGGTACATATTTGATCACGAACTACACACAACTCTCTAACAACTGTTTTGTGCACAAAGTAATTGTTGAACATCATGAAACTAATTGACACATGTTCCAGAGTGCCATACAGTTCAGTATTTTTGAAGTTACTGTATATATCAACTCAACATAGTTTGGTGAATGTAAGATTTCAACTTGAGTTCATGTAATATTCCAGAGAAGTTCATATACGCTAGCTAGTATTAATTTTGCATTCTTTTTTATTTTTATTTATATGTAGGTTGTTTTCTTTATTATTTGTTTTGAGTATAATTCAAGAACCAATTTCATTTAAGTGATCTTACTTTATCAAAGGTTCTGCTTTAAACCTGCTATTTCAATTTTCATTACAACTCTACGTCTAAGGATGCAGCATGTGGTACTGGCTGTAGCAACTTGTGCAGAGTGAAAATCATTCTTAGAAAAAAAATAATGAGTAGTATATTAAAATGAAATCTCGAGAAATCTTTTAAAGATGGCCCCAAAGGGTTCAGCTTAAGTACGGATGAAGAGTATAAGGGTACTGTACAGTCACAATAACTAGCAAAATATGTACTGTATCATTTTAGGCAAAGGTCACAAATTGGCCTTGTGGCTACCTAACTGGCCTGCATGGTCTCCATTCATTAAAAATTCAATTTTTTCTTGCAGAGTTTTGTATATTTACCATATAATTTAGTAAACACGAAATCTTAGAAGTAAATTTATAGCAGCTGCTTGTAACTGCTAATCTGCAATGTGATGAAGTGGCAATGAGCAAGTTATGCCCGTAAAACTAGGGGAGACTTATCCCAGCCATTTCAGCTTCTGTAATGTACAGTAGTTTCCTAACAGTAGTCTGGGGAAAGATGTCAATATATACTGTACCTCTATTCAATGTATGAAGGTGTAGGTACAGTTGGAATTCCTGTCAAAATTTCAGTAACAGACTGGACCCTATCCATGATCATACCATCCATCCCACAATTTTATTCTACTTTATGGGCAATCTTCTTAGACTGTAGATGTTCCATGCATGTCCAGTACATGGCAAAAATAATATCTTAAATAGTAGACCTTTTTTCACCAAGGATCAGCATTCATGGACATGAGTATTTCATCATGGTCATCACCAACTTCACTGGTCATCATAAACCTTATTGTTTCACAGTTCATGATCTCTGTCCTAATAGAACCCTCATTATCCATATTATTCACATCTTGTGGACTATCACCCTTACAAATTGTCACCAAGTCCACAGTTCTCATTTCAAGCCCAAATTATTCCTATATTCAACAACGTTCACTTAGATTCTAGTGCACAGTGACAATTGTCAACATTTTGTGTTACGTCCGAAACAAACAAAGGAGGGCATACAATATGATACTAAGTGTTTGGTACATGTAAGACATGTAGAGTTTAACAACTGCAAAGAATCTGATTCAAGTTTGTGGAGAGGACAAAAAGTGACTTTGTTAAGGTCTCAAAAGACACATTTGTCCTATTTTTTAAAAGTTTACACCAAATCATTGGAATTAGAGCAATCATTCCCATTTTTGACCAAACAGGTGCACCTCATGTTTGGAAACCATTTCCTACCAGGGTGGTTACAATGTATTCACATAATATACCTACTAATATTATCAGATAACAAAGCATTGACGAATTCCTTTTAATAATATGAAACAGCAAACATAAAATGTTGGAATTTCCGTCAACACCCGGAGCTGTTACGTCCGAAACAAGTTTCCACCCATATTGTACAAAAGATCGCAAAATAGAGTGAATGATTAGCTGCAGAGCATGACTTTGCAAAGATAGAAGTGGTTAAGAACTCTTTTACCCTATTAGAGTATCTTCACTAAAAATTCTGGGAACATTCATTCAAATATTTGTCTCGGACGTAACAATGGTTTTGGACGTAACATGTGTTGACGGAATTCTTCTTTTGTTGACGGTGAGATGGGGAAACAATTTGGATAAGTTGACTTACAATGAAAATAAGGTTTGTAGTTATGTCAATTTAAAAATTGTTAATAAACATCAAATTTATTTTGTTGCATTGGTCATATCAACCAAATAAGAATGTTTCGGACGTAACAAAAGTGTTGACGGAAAATTCACATTTTTTTTCAGTTTTTCGTAATTTTTTAAGTACTGGATTTAAATCATTCAAATGCACTTATTATACATACTGACAGTCACTGCTGTTCTGCTATAGTCAATGACTTCCAATACTTTGTTTTGTGTAAGCTGTGCAAGCTTCAGATCTACAGCTACAAATGTTGACGGAAAATGTTACGTCCGAAACGGTGACTTTACTTCAACACCCAGACTCAGCCATGAATGCTCATAAACTTTGATACTTGTCAGCATGTTGACACTGCGCCAACTAATGTTGGTACCAAAAACCAGGAGGAAGTAGCATTTGTAGTGTTCAGTACGGGTAATTAAAAATTGACCTTTGAATTTCGGCCATATTTTCCGTCAACAATTTGCTAGTTTATCACATCAGGTATACACTTAGACACACAGTACTGGTCCGGTTAAGCTATGGGAGCTTAAGCAAGTTTGATAGTATAAATTCAGACTGCAAAACAGAAGAGAACATCTTGCTGGTGGATTGTGTAATGCCTAGAACCCCCATTAAGCCAATTGGTATAAGTTAAAACCAGAATGCAAAAATGCATTGAGGTTTCGATGATATATGTTCTATTCCAAATAAAGCCATGATGTCCCATATCTTTCAGTCAATGGTCAAATGCTATCTTAACATGTTGGAAAAATACAGTTTTGTATTCCTATTTAGTCTTGGGAATTCTTGGGAAATTTTGCTTTTTTTACTTCTGGTGACCCCAGATGACCTTTGACCTCCACCAAAAAAAAAAGGGTCCATCTTTTCACCATAACACATCCACATACTAAGTATAAAATCTATCCAAGCTTTCTCCCTTGAGAAATTGTGTTAACAAGGTTTTCAGTGTTTGACCCCTGGTGACCCTAGATGACCTTTCAACTCCACCAAAAACAATGGGGTACATCTTCTCACTATAACACATCAATTTACCAAGTATGAAATCTATTCAAGCTTCCTACCTGGAGATATCGTCTTGACAAGGTTTTCAGACATTGACCTCTGGTGACCCCAGATGACCTTTGACCTCCACTAAAAACAATAGGATTCATCTTCTCACTATAATTCATCTACATACTACGTATGAAATCTATCTAAGCTTCCCACCTGGAGATATCGTGTTAACAAGATTTTCAGAGTTAAACCCCCCCCCCCGACCCCAAATGAACTTTGACCTCCACCAAAAATGATAGGATTCTTCCTCTTACTATAACACATCTACATACAAAGTATGAAACTTATTCAAGCTTCCTACCTTGAGATATTGTGTTAAACAGGTTTTCAGGGTTCACCCCCCTGGTGACCCCAGATGGCCTTTGAACCCTACCAAAAATAATAGGGTTCTTTCTCTACCTATAAGGCATCTACAAACAAAGTATGAAATTTATCCAAGCTTCCTACCTGGAGATATCAGGTTAACAAGGTTTTCAGGGTCTGACCCCTAATGACCCCTAATGACCCCTAATGACCTTTGACCTCCACCAAAAAAAATAGGGCTCTTCCTCTTACCATAACACATTTACATACAAAGTATGAAATTCATCCAAGCTTTGTAACTGCAGATATTGTGTTAACAAGATTTTCAGGGTTAGACCCCCGGTGACCCTAGATGACCTTTCACCTCCACCAAAAGTAATAGGGTTCTTCCTCTTACCATAACGCATCTACGTACAAAGTATGAAATTCATCCAGGCTTCCTACCTTGAGATATTGTGTTAACAAGGTTTTCAAAGTTTGACCCCCGGTGACCTTTGACCCCTACCAAAAATGATAGGGTTCTTCCTCTCAATATAGGGCATCTATGTACCAAGTTTGAGAACTGTCAGAGCTTCCCTTCTTGAGATATCGTGCTAACAAAGTTTTCAGGGTTTGACCCCCGGTGACCCCAGATGACCTTTCATCTCCACCAAAAATGATAGGGTTCTTCCTCATACCATAACGCATCTACATACAAAGTATGAAATACATCCAAGCTTCCTAACTCAAGATATTGTGTTAACAAGGTTTTCAGAGTTTGACCCCCGGTGACCCCAGGTGACCTTTGACCCCACCAAAAACAATAGGGTTCTTCCTCTCAATATGGGGCATCTATGTACCAAGTTTGAGAACTGTCAGTGTTTCCCTTCTTGAGATATCGTGTTAACAAAGTTTTCAAGGTTTGACCCCCCGTGACCCCAGATGACCTTTCACCTCCACCAAAAATGATAGGGTTCTTCCTCATACCATAACGCATCTACATACATAGTATGAAATTCATCCAAGCTTCCTAACTCAAGATATTGTGTTAACAAGGTTTTCAGAGTTTGACCCCCAGTGACCCCAGGTGACCTTTGACCCGCACCAAAAACAATAGGGTTCTTCCTCTCAATATGGGGCATCTATGTACCAAGTTTGAGAACTGTCAGTGTTTCCCTTCTTGAGATATCGTGTTAACGAAGTTTTCAAGGTTTGACCCCCGGTGACCCCAGATGACCTTTCACCTCCACCAAAAATGATAGGGTTCTTCCTCATACCATAACGCATCTACATACAAAGTATGAAATTCATCCAAGCTTCCTAACTCAAGATATTGTGTTAACAAGGTTTTCAGAGTTTGACCCCCGGTGACCCCAGGTGACCTTTGACCCGCACCAAAAACAATAGGGTTCTTCCTCTCAATATGGGGCATCTATGTACCAAGTTTGAGAACTGTCAGAGTTTCCCTTCTTGAGATATCGTGTTAACGAGCAAAGTGTCACAAACACACACACATACACACACACACATACACATACACAGATAGACACGCACACACATACTGGTATTCATCACAAACCGAGGACCTGCGCATGTTTTCATGTATGCATATTCACCTGCGGACCAGCACATACAACTATGAGATTGATGAATGAACACATGCATTGTATTACTACCCTCTAGAGGGCCCCATACACACCAATTGGGAAGCCACATATATCTCCTAAGTCCACTATATTGGCAATACAATATAAGTCCAACAGTTGTTTCCTACACACCTGAGGACCTCTGAAATTTTCACACACCTGTTTCAAATTCATAGCCAGTAGAGGACTCTGCCCTTACCTATACCTAGATAATGGAAAACGTCTGTAGAATGCA
This sequence comes from Holothuria leucospilota, assembly GCA_029531755.1. Classification (NCBI taxonomy): domain Eukaryota; kingdom Metazoa; phylum Echinodermata; class Holothuroidea; order Aspidochirotida; family Holothuriidae; genus Holothuria; species Holothuria leucospilota. Next base: position 28,122,871 of record CM055982.1, on the reverse strand, counting down.
ATGGAACTAAATTTACTCGAGGACCTGGGTTTAGGTCCTCAGGTGGAAAAAATGTCCTCAGGTGGTAGGTGTGTATTCTGGTCAAGGTCCTCCGCTGGATATCAATACAAGTGCACACATACACACACACACGCACATACACACATACATACACACACACGCCATCATGAATGCATAGGTTTCTCTTATCATCGAAACCAAAACCACAGCCTGTTACAAGAAATGTTTCTGCTTCTGTAATATAATAATCCAAATACAGAAGAAATTGGACCAAGGGCAGACTTATTGAAATTCTAATGCCGTTTACGGATAATGTTGAATCACAAAATTTATTTTTTTCTATCCCCAGACCCCCTGGATGCCTTATTGTGCCCTAAATTGCTGCAGTCACAGTTATGTGTCATAAACGCCAGGGACCCCCAAATCAGTTTCAATGTCCCCCTATTCCCCATTCTCCATAGCGCCTACCTTAGACTTCTCAACCCCTCCCTGGGGGGCAGTAGGGTCCACTCTGGGAACACTGATCTACCGTAACAACTACAGCATTTGATATTGAGCTGGTACATCCATCTCAACAAAACAGTCGACAAAGGTATAGGGTATCTCAACACCATCATTACTTCTTTAACTACAGGTATTAATGGAAAAATAAAACAGCAGTACTTGTTCCTTGCAATTTCTTTGACTATATCTCAAAACTACTAATCAACAAACTCTTAAAATGCAAAATATCAGGAACAATGGAACATTTGCTATTTTATAGAAAAATATATTCCAATTTCTCACATACAGGAATATTTATATGAAATATAGGAATGTTGGGAGTCCTGCTTACTTGAAGCCCCTCAATATTGTGATTGAGCCCCCAGGAGTCCCTCCTATAGAATCTTTTCTGGCAACAACACTGTCACAGGCCAACACTGCAACTCCCAGACATGATGTAATTTGCAACTTTATAAAAAACAGTACTGGGATACACTGTACAATATCACAGAATGTGAAGTACAGTATGCAGTTCGTGCATTGAAATAGTTGAGCATGCAAGCAAAGACAAACCACACTGTAATATTACCAATTTATATAAGTCAACCTGTGTCATGTCTAAATTTGTGCTTTGTGACTGCACTACAGCAGTTCCAACAGAATTGCGCTTACAGTGCATAATACTATATTAACTGAAAGGTGCTCCGTGTGGATGGAAAACACATGCAAACAAGCAGTGTGTACAGATAGAAAGAATACAAAACCATCCAGACTCAGCTGTGCTGTAATTTTCTCCTTGAATGGATTTGTAAATGTGAGAATATTTAGTGCAGACTAAAGAGAGAGATGAAATACTGTACTTAAAGGGAACATGCAGTTGATGCAGTTGCCTCACATTTATTTTGAGATATCAGTTAAAATCTTGCAAATAATCTCTCTTTTTTTTGTCACAAATATTTTACTTGTTTTGAACATAAATTATTGGATATTATTGGTAAAGCATGCCAATTTACATGAACTCACCAGTTCAGTAATGAAAATATTGTCACATGATGAAAAAGAACCATTCATGAATTTTGATGCTAGAGGTGACTGCATTTTCCATTCACTGCTGCAGGTACGTGCAGCCCATATGCTAAGCTATGCTATATATGCTAATTGAAGCTTGCATGCTTATCAACTGTACAAACCCCATGTTGCTCAAATTGTATATTCTAGAACACCAGTGACTCCAAATGCTGACTCCAAAATGCTCAAAATTTTCTTTGTTTGGGTGAGAGCAGGGCCTTTATAGCCAGGATTAAAAGGTAATTCTCATCATCCTGGACAGTTCCAATTCTCCCAACTAAGCAACTTGTAGCTCCTCCTATAACTGTATAAATCTCATCCTTGTGCAGACATAAACCTATTTTATTGCTTCAGGCCATGTCCTGGTGAGCATACAAGGCTATAATGTGTAATCCAAACACTCTCTCTGCATTGTGTGGAATGTGAGTTACTCTGTATCATTTGAATTTTCAAATTTTGGTGTCAGTCAAAGAGCAGGAACCGAGAATTTTGATACCCTCACACCAAAATGTACTTTAAGGTGATGACTGCTTGTCTTTAATAAACTAGGAAACTGAGATGAACAACATCAAAATTACACTCAATTTTGAAGGCTATGCCTAGAAAATTTGATATGGCTGTCTCAAAGAGGATGAGAGACACATCCTTAGCTATAATGTCCTTGGTGGGGACTAAAATTATCCTTGCTACTTAAGGAACCTGTCCGATAACTGAACTAATGGTTGATTAATACTAAGCCAGAATGCAAAAATGCATTGTGGTTTCGATGAATGTAGCACTTAATGTGTAATCCCAAATAATGCCAAGATGTCCTGTTTCTGTCCGTCATTGGTTCAATGTGATGTTCAAGTGCTGGAAAATTACAGTTTCATGTTCATATTTGAGGATTTGTCAGGTCAGCCAAAGGTGTATACTTGAAAGGACTGCACTGTATCAGTAACACTTGTCAAAGTGTAAACTATTTGGCACATAATTAGGAGAAAATTATTGAAGGGTTAACAAAAGAAATATTTACTACCACTGTGCAACACTCTGCATCATTAAGGCAATGAGTTAACATCAGAAACTATCAGACTTTGAAGAGGTATTATTGAGAGAGGTATAAAAAGACTGAAATACTGATAATTCCAAAGAATCTGTTATTTGTCGATTTAATTCTTTAATTGCTGGACAAAAACAGCTCTTTTTGGTTTCGTGTATCCATGACTTTATAAAATCATAACTCTGGATGATAAACATTTACCAGTCATCTAAAACTTAAAGGGCAAATCTCCTCATCCCAGACAGTTCCAATTCTCCCAACTGATGTAGGTCACTCCTAGCCCTCCCAAAACTATACATCTGAAGGTCCTCCTTGTGCATGCAGATACAAACCTAATTAATTGCTTAAGGTCATATCCTGGTGAGCATACAAGGCCTTAATGTGTAATTAGAACACCCTCTGTGCATACTGTGTATTGTGGTGAGCTACTCTGCATCTTTTGAATTTGATGTCAATCAAAGATCTGTCACCAACTATTAAGAATTTTGCTTTCCCCCAACAAAAAAGGCAGTTGGTTGTGTTGCATGTCTGTCTTTAAATCATAACTCATGATGATTAGCTACCAGTCATCTAAAACAATGACCAAGAAAATAAAAACTCAGCTTATCTAAAATGTTGCTGCACCATTAGGATGGGGGTAAGGGTGAAGACTAGAATGATACTGTTGAATGAGAATCTAGCCTGGTACACAGTATTCATAAATATCTGTGGTTGTTGCATGGTATGCATGAAGCCTGAAATGTTTGATGCCTTTGTCCATAATCATGACGATATGGATTTTGTTAGTACTTCATTAATTTTGCAATGTGATGATACATTTTTGGAACATCATTTACATGTACTTGCTACCCTCGTTAATACCTAAATATCTAAATATCTATCATGTGTCCAAATAAAAATATTTCATATCAAAGGTAAACTAAAAGTAGTTATTCTGCATGAATTAACCATTTCAGTAACAAAAATGTTGTCACATGATATACAGAGCCATTCATGAATTAGGATGCCGGGGTACACTAACTCAAATCAGGGTGACTGCCTTTCCCTTTAAGCAGACGGTCATACCAGTGATAGCCAACAGTAAGTACTCACTGTACATTACCCATTAAAGTGGACCTAAAGTCTAAAAATTCAAAAATAAATATTTTAGAAGTTACAAAATTAATCTTATTGGTCCAACTCCCATTGTCATAGCTTATTCCTTTGCTGAGATATTAAATGTTAAAATTTATTCACTTAAATCCAAACAGTTCATTGCGCAATAATTTTTGACATTCTTGTTGTACAACTCACATTAAATGCTTTGTTTTCTTTTAAACTAAAAAATGTTTATATGACCTTGACCGCTTCCTGTTTTCTTGCATGACATGCTGTACAGAGAGGGCTTATATAGTCAAGTCACCCCAAAGCAGTAAGAACGCGATCACATTTTGGCACAAGGTGCGGTGGCTTTCAGAAAAACAAAGAAATACAAAGATTGTAATTTGAGTAGTACAACAATGACATCACAAATTATTGCGCAATCTACCTTTTTAAATCGAGTGAATAAACTTCAACATTTTATATCTCAGCTAAAGAAAGTCCTGTGAAGATGGGAATTGGACCATTGGAATTCAGTTTTCATGTTCTGTAATATATATTTTTGAATTTTCAGACTTTAGGTGCACTTTAAATGTACTCACAGCTACAGTACACAAAATTAATCTAGATCCACTGGGAATCAGAAAGTTAATGGCTACTGACTGGTCCATCATCCCTGATCGTATGCAGATCAGAATTAACCTTAGATCAATTGTGACATCTCATTTCCCACTTTGAAAAAGCCTTTTTTCACACTGTACAGTAGCACCTGCAGCTCTGCAGGAAGGCTGTCTACAACTCCTACTGTATCTTTCATTTAGCAAACAACAAATGAAATTCTTTGTTACTGATCCTTGAGTATGTATAAAGGGTCTTAATGGAAGCATGAAGTCCCATGAAATGATAAATGTTACACAGAAGACAAGTAGCTGATATTACCAATACCGGTATTTTAATTCTCAATATCGGCAGTACCGATCCGATACTGATATTTGCGCAAAAAGCTTACTTTACTAAAAATCGTAGGGCAATGGACACCACCACTAAGTGTTCTTACCCTTCATGGGGTAAAATATATGGGTTAAATTCAAACATACTAAAATAGCACGACATTATCATGAAGTAAAGGATGAGAAATATCGGTTTGTTATCAGCACTTCTGGTAAATTTTACCATCATGGTGATACTGATATAGGACAAGAAATGGGGGACTATATCAGCCTATACCCACACTGAATACTGATGATCTGTCCAATACCTGAAATGATCAGGTGGTTGATATAACGTTGAAGTGGAGTGGTGCCCTACATTACAAGTGAAGGTTCAGGTTCAGAGTACTGTAGACCCAAGGGTACTTTGATAAAGGACCCTTGTCTGGTCTGTGCAAAGAACAATGAATCTCATGTGTCAAAAGGGCCCCTCCAACAACAGCACCACAGAACAGTCACTCCATTTCTCCACCTTTTTAACAGTCCTACAAAGAGGATTCCATCAGAACACCCACCAGGAATTCATCTACCTATGAAGACAAGGGAACCAATGATGCCCTTACCATGCAAAGTCCACACATCAGTACTGTACCTACTCAGATGATACCCTCACACCAAGGAAAGTTTTACAAGCTGCCTCTGGCTATGAAGTTTGGCACATTTCACCATTATTCTGAGCTGACTCTTCTTATTGCAAAAGCAAATTTCTGTAAAATGTCTAGTGCATTTAAAAGCTTGTTAGAAATACTATAAACACTTCATAAATGTGCACCATCTATTCCCTCAGCCTTATTTACTACTGTTTCAGTTCCTTGTTCAACTACTGTAGTACTACAAAACACTTGACTGGACAAATCGATCCCCTCCCCAGGAAAATTCTCACCAGCAAAATTCCCACTGGACAACTCCTCTGGCACAATTCTTACCCATGACAATAACAGTACCCCTCAGACAAATTACACCACCAGAAAAGCTGGAATTGCTCAGGGTCCAAATGGGCTTGGCAAATTGTCCAGGATGCAGAGGAATTTTTATCATGGGAATTGTCCCACATTGGAGTTGCTCAGGGGGATATAATGCAGATGAGAATTGCCTGGGGGTAGTTTTCCAGGAATCACCCAAGCATCCATGGCCAAATATGGAACATGTACCCAGGGGTGACACCGTGCTATTGTTGTACTATTAAACCCAACTACAAGGTATTACTACTGTAAAATGCAGCAGTTAGGTACATGTATTAGAGGCAACAAAAACCAATTAAATGAAGGAAAAGCATGACTAGTGCATGAAGGTGAGCAGCTGAATGTTGCAGCTATTTGGATGAGAGAAACAAATAATTGCCCCCATGCAGACTTGTAGCAAGTCTACTTACGTCTCAGAAGACACTATCGCTTCATTCCACTCTTTGAGCTTACCAGAGGTTGTTTGGTACCTGCAGAGGGGTAGTTTACGAGGAGGGGTTGGGTTAACATGAGACAAGGTGGTAACAAACCACACTCCCCTGACCCTTACCATGCTAATGGTATAATACTGTACATGTAAGTTACCTTGAGAGCATCACAAAAATTCAAAATGCTGTCATAAAAATATCTACGATTTGAGTCCTTAGTTTAAATTCTAGTAGGCCTACTGAACTTGAAAAAAATTTCACAAGAACTTTCATGGTAGAACCTGCAAGGCTTTATAAAAATAAAGGTGGAGCATGCCCTCTAACTAAATCAGCATGATAAGGGTTCAAGGGTATGGATCTTAACATGAATCCATAACACAGCACAAGTCGACTACAAAATATAATGTACGTAGGAAAACTGCAACATGGACACAACACTGTATGCAATATAACTGACTGGGGAAATGACAAAACTTCAATACCTGGGAGCTACAAGCAAAGGAGAAGGTAGCTTCATGACTATTCTGGTAACATCCTTCACCATTTCGGACAATAAATGGAGAGTAGTGAAGTCTACCCGAGGTCAAGTATCTCATTGTACACATACAGGGATGTGCCCTCGCAGGTAGCAATGAGCAACCCCATACAGAGATGTGCCCACGCTGGGTGGAAATGGGTGATTGGTACAAGGATGTGCCTACAGTACACCAAGTGGCAATGGGCAACCCCAAACAACACTAAAAATGTACGTCAAGCACTAGTATAAGAAAAAATCATGAATCCCACTCAGCACTAACATTTGTTTCCATCTGGCATGAGCAAAATTCCTTAAATTTGAGATGAAACATTCAAAATTCTACGTGCAGAATGTAGTCACTTCCTACCCTTGGAATCTTCCCTCAGAACAACTGATCAATGAACCCAGTGCTCAGCAAAATGTGGGCACATCCCTCTTACACCAACTTTTTCACAGTCTAGGAATAATTTTTAACCAAACAAATTCCCAATATAATGTGTCATTGTTGGCAATGCAAAAACTCCCCTTCATACCACCCCGTCAATCCAGTCACAGTAATTAAGTCTCTTCATCTTCCCACTAGCAATATGACACACACTAAAGACATACAAAGCTCTGAACTGCAGCTTGCTATAATGAAGGGGGGAGCTGAAGGAATCTTTGAGTCCAACTTCAAAGCCAGGTTTGAACAAAATTGATGTTGAATTAATTGGAAACAATTCACACATGTACGTACAGGGTACTTCTGAAGCATAAGTCCTTGCAAGTTTTATCTGCACTCTTATTCATTCCTATGATCATATAAAAGCTGCTAAAAATATTTACATTAAAACATAAAATCAGAAAATAAAACCAGAAAGGATCTTCTCCACTTCTAAAAATTATTTCCAAATTTTTTGGCAATTTTGCTTTTATTAAGGGTACGTGTACGGTACCTAGAAAGAAAAGAAGGATATTTTTCTACTTCAGATCCTTGGAGATGTTACAATGAAACTTTAACCCCCTCCCCCACAATCCTCTTCCTTTTCTGTCCATACTCAATGTACCATACTAACTGTGCCCCCCACCCCCCCCCCCCCTAAAAAATGGATTAGTAAAAAATGGATTAGTAATAACTGCAGATCATAACTGCAATTTCTTCTTATACAGTATGGTTCCATCTCAACAGAGCTGCAGTAAGAATTAATTCAACAGTTTGGAAAACAAGGGCCCTTGAAATAATTGTAGGAGGAGGTGAGGGGAAAACATTAAGAGAGCTCCCCATATCAGCAGAAAATACAAGAGGGAAGTGTTCAGGACCTGTGACATACATATGGTAGATAATCCATGCTGGGTTTGCCATTTTAAAAGCTTCTGGACTGCTGCTTTGATATGTATGAATACACTAGAACCATGGCACCATGTAGGGGTATGCATGTCAAACATACAGGTACATTCAGCAGCAGCATAATGGACATTGATTAAAAAAAATGTGAAAAATATATAAATTTCATATAATTGCATGAAAGAAAAGAAAAAACAAAGACAAGAAAGATAACTGATAGTAAAACTGAAGAAAAGCAATAAAAAATGATACTGTACAAAAAAAGGGGTTAAAATATAATTACGCCTGTGATTGTTGAACACTGCCCCAGCTCTGTCTCGCTTTGTTGGTAAATTCTCCCATAGGGGTAATCCCAAGCTTCCTCTTAATTTCTTTCAACGTGGTCTCTTTGGAGTGGAGTGTCTGCCGCAGAGCCTCAATGTCATTGTTAAGCTGAGGGATAAAAATGAAAACATAATGTCACTGAACCACACGTGTGCACGTACATGTAAGGAATAGATTTTGAGGGGAGGGTAAGGGTAAGGGTAAGGAAGGGGGCACAAGCCAGTTCTCTAGCCAAAAAGTCTTTATAACACAAGAAAATTGCCTAGTTTCTGCAATAATTTATCCAAGAAAACTAGTATTAATTACCTGAACATCCAGAGAGGTGGGAGGAAGGAGGGGGGGGGGGGGGGAGGGGGAGCTGCAACTACCAAAGTTCCCTGGGTTGTATGCCCATGGGTGGGATTATATGAAAGATAAATCCAGCTACATCAGTTGTATTTAAATGATCATATTGGATGGTATCCCTTCACTCATATGAATCACACTACATGACTACTTACTGTAGCATACTATAGCAGTGTCATGTGTACATATGTTTAAGTATTAGTACAACACTGAGATTTGTACTCCAACATCACCCAAACCTAATCTGTGAGCAATGGCACTGCTCAAGGTAAAGGGGAAGGGAGGAGGCATGGGGGCATTTGCCTCCAGTCAATGCATTTGCCCCCTCCCTCACCACCACCACTTACCAACAACCGTATTCTGTACAAAGGTACTGTACACACAGCAATAGGCACTCACAATTTTTCCCCTTCCCACAGCTGACAACAGCTTCCTAAAACTATGTTTTTTGAACACCTTAACACATGGCCAGTACAGCTAGACAGTGTGGGTAATAGTTCATGAGTTCTTATTCCACACTGTCTAGTTATACTAGCCATGTGCTAAGGTGTTCAAAAAACATAGTTTTAGAAAGCTGTTGTCAGCTGTGGGAAGGGGGAAAGCTTGATGGGGCTTGATGTATTTGTCTGCTAGAATGGGAAGCTACAGTAAGAGAAAGGTGTGCTCCCCCTACCCGTTTGCAAAATATTTTGAATATATGAGAATCCTTAGAAATGCAATAATGCTACAGTACATTTTGTATTAGTTTTGGAGACCTGCTACAGTAATCAGTAAAAGTTCGATACACAATATTTGACAGAGGGAACAAACGGGCCATTTTCATCCTTTCCAAGAGGGGGAAGCATACTATAATAGTCACATTTTTGACTCGGGGCTAAAGCATCCAATTTCTATGTCCATGCCCAAAAATTTGTGGTGCATATGTGATTTTTTTTTTTTTTGTGCATTGCTGTTATATTCAAGTTGTCCAGTTGCCAGTGAAGATGAAAATTTGTGATGGATAACAAATGTAATGGGTTGGTTGTTCAGGGGACTAACCAAATTTCAGGAAAAAAAGAAAACAAATGACACCCCGGGTCAGGCCCCCTGTCACTTTAAAACTTCTTTTTTGGTTGACTTGATTTCTTTTTAACAGTCAAACAAGGTAGACAGGTGGTCCAATTTACAACAATGAAATTTTCTTAGAATCAAAGCCTATGCAATTGTTTTCTTAAGAAATTACTGAATTTGCAGGACTCGATTTTAACAGTCGTCCCATCACCTGTGACAACCAAAACTTGTGAGGGACAACCAAAAATGGTGGGTTGGTTGTCCCTCGGACAACCAATGTTCATGCAGCAAGTTAATAGACTGCTTCCAGGGTTACTGTGCTTGTTTTGTGGACTACTAAATTTTCTTTTAGACAACCAAAAAAGGCAGACAGGTTGTCCAATGGACAACATAAAATTTCCTTAAAATTGAGGCCTGAATTTTGAGAAAAGTTACAATAAAAGAAATATCAACAAATCTACAAGGAAAGTCTTTGCAAATATTTGACTGGGCACAAAGTTAAATATTTTTTCAGAGCCATGTTCTTTTTAAATATTTGGGGGAAAGTGCCCCTGAAAGGTTTACTGGGGCCTATGTAGGGTTCCAAAGAGGCTTTTTTTTATATTTTTGTTGGCACTTATTAGAAGTGTAACATACGTACTGTAGTTTCTTTCCTGTCCTGGACATCTTATTGGGAGTGATTCTGGCTACCCCATCACCCCCTGTAATTTATATGCCAGTCTTTGCTCAAAAGCAAAAGGCTGTGAACAATGGTGTAACTTTTTTCAGGGTGTCCGGGGGCAAGAATGGGTTGGGTGCCCCCTGACCAAAAGACATCTTCTCATGATGCACCAGAGCAAATAAAATTTTGAAAGCCACAAGCACTTACAAATGATACTATTTCGATACCACTACTAACAGATATCACAAGCTACCGGTATGATCAGCTTGATGTCTTCTCAAGATTTTGGTAGTTATGGTCAAAAGTGTAATCCTATGCCAGGCCCAGGTGGGGAAAGGTTTCAACTTCCAAAAGTTCATTGAAAACAAAGTATCATGGGTGCCAGACCCGCCGATGCCCCACTAGGCCGGTTGCCTGGTTTGCCTGGTTCGCCCCCGTGAGTGCATAGGAGTTAGGGCTCACTGCCTTTCTCACCGCGAGCATCCATGCCGGAGAAGGATTAACGCCCGGCAGCTATGAATATGGGCAGTGACGTCACTCGGTTTTTTCCGGAGCTTTCCGAAGTTAAATGAGCAGGCAAGCCAGCACACTATTGTGTGCAACACAATAGGTGTGTGGCATGAATAGACCAGCTTAGCGTGGGATGAATAGCGAAGTTCACGAACAGCTTATTGTCTGGAACTTAAGCTGTTTTTTATGTGTTATGAGCAGTTCGTTTACAGTTTGATTAGAGTGCGATTAGATGATAGTCATGATACTGTACAGTATACTGTACAGCTCAGGATAAAATGGACATTAGTAGCGTTAAGGTTAGAAAGTTTGCTATAGAAAAAATTCCTGCCGTCCGATTCGAGTCTAACGCTAGTAACGCTAGGATCGTTAATTGCAGTGGACTTTTCCCTTTCCTAACCCTGTAAGGTTGATTTAGGTTTGGTTTGCGCGTTATTGATAGCACCTGCAAAAACGATAGAGCTGAAGCTTACACTACGATGTAATGCTTTACGGTCATCCTTTGCACGCACGTGTCCAAAAGTGTCACATGTGAAAATCTCTCTTAATGAATCACCCTTCAATGGAAGATACAGAAGCTTTGGAACATTCCAGATTTTTTTCTTCCCAAACTTTCAAATTTCATTCAGAATTGAAAAAGGAATTGGAAAGTATACGGCGGTACTCCCATTTTTTTCGGAACGTGCGAAAATTTTTTAAAAGCATTTGCAAGAGTATTTCCGAACGTGCAGATATACTCTCGAGGGAAGGCACGAATGCCTCTGGAATGTTCCAGATTTTTTTCCTGAAGTTACGAGATGTATTCATAATTGCAAAGACAAATTCAGAAGTATGAAATGGCGGCCCTCTCTTTTCCTTTCTTTGTATACAGAAGACTGATGAAGTTTCAGGCTAAATGAAATAATTTTCAAAGTTCACGTAATGGATATTTTTTTTAAATTAACATGAGAATTTTTTTCGAACGTTTGCAAAAAATGTTCCGTTACGGGAAGGATTTGCAAACGCCCAAGAATATTTCCGAACGTGCGAAAATGTTTTGTCGGCGGAAGGTACGAAAGCTATTGGAACATTACAGAATTTTTCTTTACAAACTTGCGGAATTTATTTATAATTGCAATAACATTTTGAAAAGTAATTTTTTCGAACGTTTGAAAAAAAAAAGTTTTGTGAGAAATTTTTTCGCATGATTGAAAAAGAAAAGTTCCGTTACGGGAAGGATTTGCAAACGCGCAAGAATATTTCTGAACGTGCGGATATTATTTTGTCGACGGAAGGAAAAGCTTTTGGAACGTTACAGATTTTTTTTTTCTAAACTGACGGAATTTACTCATAATTGCAATAAGATTTTGAAAAGTAATTGGCGGCTCTACCTTTTTCATAACAGACTTATGAAGTTTCATGCTTTTCTTTTTCAAACATGCGAAAAAATTTCTCACGGAACTTTTTTTTTCAAACGTTCGCAAAAAAAAAAAAAAAAAATGCGCTAACTTTAACACTTATATTAGTTAGCATGTAACTTCATAAGTCTGTAATGAAAAAGGCAGGGTCGCCAATTACTTTTCAAAATCTTATTGCAATTATGAATAAATTCCGTCAGTTTAGAAAAAATTCTGTAACGTTCCAAAAGCTTTTCCTTCTGTCGACAAAATAATATCCGCACGTTTGGAAATATTCTTGCGCGTTTGCAAATTCTTCCCGTAATGGAACTTTTCTTTTTTAAACACGCAAAAAAAATTTCTCACGGAACTTTTTTTTTCAAACGTTCGCAAAAAAAAAAAAATTGCGCTAACGTTAACACTTATATTAGTAAGCATGAAACTTCATGAGTCTGTTATGAAAAAGGTAGGGCCGCCAATTACTTTTCAAAATTGTATTGCAATTGTGAATAAATTCCGTCAGTTTAGAAAAAAATCTGTAACGTTCCAAAAGCTTTTCCTTCCGTCGTCAAAATAATATCCGCACGTTCGGAAATATTCTTGCGCGTTTGCAAATCCTTCCTGTAACGGAACTTTTCTTTTTCAAACATGCGAAAATATTTCTCACAAAACTTTTTTTTTCAAACGTTCGAAAAAAAATTCTCACGTCCCCCCCCAAAAAATGCGCTAACGTTAACAATTATATTAGTTAGCATGAAACTTCAGGAGTCTGTTATCAAAAAGGTAGGGCCGCCAATTACTGCTCAAAATCTTATGGCAAATATGAATAAATTCCGTCAGTTTAGAAAAAAAAATCTGTAACATTCCAAAAGCTTTTCCTTCCGTCGACAAAATAATATCCGCACGTTCGGAAATATTCTTGCGCGTTTGCAAATCCTCCCTGTAACGGAACTTTTCTTTTTCAATCATGCGAAAAAATTCCTCACGGAACTTTTTTTTCAAACATTCGAAAAAAAAAATTCTCACGTTCAAAAAAAAAAAATGCGCTACCGTTAACACTTATATTAGTTAGCATGAAACTTCATGGATCTGTTATGAAAAAGGTAGGGCTGCCAATTACTGCTCAAAATCTTTGCAATTATGAATAATTTTCTTAAAGGCAGTAGGCAGTCACCCCAAACAGAGTGAGTGTATCCTGTCACTCTAGTTCATGATTGGCCTATTTTGATCATGTGACAATATTTTTGTTAGTGAATTGTGGAATTCAAGGAGAATTTCACCTTGCTTTACCTATTGTTTGTAATAGTTATGTTCAAAACATCTTCAGAGGTGCTTGTAATGCAATATGAGGAGATTTGCAAGAGTTTGCTGATTTTTCAAAGAAAATTTTGGGGCGACTGCCTATTGCCTTTAAGTTTGGAAAGGAAAAATCTGGAACGTTTCAAATGCTTTCATACCCTCCGTCAAAAATATTTTTGCACGTTCGGAAATATTCTTGCGCGTTTGCAAATCCTTCCCGTAACTGACGTTTTTTTTTCATACGTTCGAAAAATCTTTCGCAAGTTCCAAAAACTGACTGCCTAACTCTTAAAAAAAAATTTATATCGGTTAGCCTGAAACGTCATGAGTGTTTTACTTTTTTCAAGCGTTCGAAAAACTCTTTTCAGGTTCAAAAAAAAACGTCAATCGACCCTTTGAAAATTATATCAGTTAGCTTTGAACTTCATGAGTCTTTTATACAAAAGAATTATTATTAAAATGTTGACCACGGTCTCCGAAAGTTGTTCATTTTGTCAGTAACGTGAAGTGAATAATCGTATGCTTTTGCGAATTGAGTTCGCGCCAAGTGACGTCACTCATTTCGTCTGAAAGTTTTTCCATCGACGCCATCTTGATATTTGGAAACTTTCTCTATTTCACCCGATGTCACTCTCTTTCTGATCATTTCTAGCACTTGAAGGCATGTCTTTGAAGCTGGTATAATACTTGGGGTTAAATAAAATCGTAATGTTAAATTTGGCCAATATTTTTCTTGTCTTAAATTTCGAACATAGCAGCTGTGTCACGTTCGTGAAATTGCATAGTATTACTGCCTGCTATGTTAGGTTACCCACTGATAGGCCTTTCAACCCGGAAGTGGACGGTACAGTTGCTAATCAACTGTGTATCATGACAACACTTTTAAAATATTTTAGTTGTGTCTACAAGCAAAGTTCTGTGTCACCATTTCGATTAACAAGACTTTTCATACCAATCGACATGGCAGAGAACGAATAGAATATTTGGCGAAACTTTTGGAAGAAAAATTTTTAGGAGGTGTTTGGCCATAACTACTATTAAAGACACGACTAAAACATGGAGTATGTGCGTGTGTTGTGTTTTGAACAGGTACGCAGGAGAGATCGTCTCTCTGCAGGCCTGGCACAGTACAGCATTAGTTACTTCAGCTGTAGGTAAAATGCAGTGTGCTCGACAGTGGTGTATACCGTAATGCGTGCGATGAGAAATCGCGTAAAATCGGAACACGAGTAAGGCAAACTTGTGGCAACACCTTGAGAGATATTTTTAGATTATTTTATGCACAACATAGTACGCATTTCGCAGCAAGTTCTTTTCAGCTAGCGATGAAATGGTTTCGCTACGTGTGTACACTAATACACTTGCTTCTACGTGTATTTCCTTCTGTGCAATTGATAAAAAAGATCGATATCCTGGTCCCTTTGTTACTCAAGACTCTCCAGTAGTCTTTTGTGGTACTTATCGGATCAGAGGGTAACCTGTGCATAATTCGGAAATGATCGTGAACGACTTACTCCACTGGCTGTGAGATGAAACAGCTATCAGTAAATCACACAATCTTTGACACAAAAGTGGCCCCTGCTTTACACAAAACAGTTCCCAAGTTGATGAATTACTGTAACCATCTGAAAATTTCCTGGAACAGAAAGCCTAGTACTTCATTAACTTAGCTCCCAGATCCTAATTTTCATCCCAGCATTAATGCACATATATGATGGACATATACCTCATCAAGCTCCTTTTGTAATTCTTCTCTTTCTTCATCAGTCAATGTACTTGGTGGAGCACCTGAAGGACTTTCCAAATCTTTCGGAGTGTCCGTAGGAGTTGTATCCACAAAAGAGGTCTCTGGAGAGGACAGCGGCTCTTCTGTTAAAACAAAACAAAGCATAAAAATATTATCATCTAATTCTACAACAGTTCAATACTTTTACATAGCAATACTATGTATACAATAGGCAGATACAAATATAATGTAAGCAGCCATACAGTACCCTGTATATACACTCACAGTAATGTGCAAACTTACCACTGCTCATGTACAGTAATTTTTTTTACACATGTTAGAACCTGTATCCACAAACTGAGTTTTGTAGGTGCATATGAATTGACACTGTAAACACGACTGACTTCAAATTATGAAAAATGAAAACATTCCATAGTTACAGTATACAATTTATACGGAATACTGTATATAAATCAGATTAATATTTCTGTGACAATTGCTTTTCTTTCAAATCATGATATCATTGATAGTTTACACAAAACACAACACCTTCTTCAAAACTATCCACATCAACCAACGTTAAGTATGTCTGGTACTTGGGGGCACTATTCAATCTCTCAGTAGCACTATATCCATCATCAAAATCCCAGTCATCATCTTCTTCATTCCCACTATCCTTTGCAGTTTGTGCGTTTTTCTGATTGTTATCACTCCTGATTAGATCTTTAGCGTGTGAATACATTTTCAACCACAGTATTCTCAAGTTGCTTCTTTTGCTATGTTTCTGTGCTAAATTTGATTCAAAGTCGAACTCAACCAGTGGCAGAAAATTCCTTCTCTTTGCATTGTTTTGCAATGCAATCTTATCATCACACAGTATGAAGTCGGTCTGTGAGGCTGCATCACAAAGAGGTGCCATTTCTCCCGATTTTACAGTTCACACCAGTTAAGCTGCGGCCAATGCTGAATATAATTCTTCTCCTCTTCAAAAAGCCCATTATGACTAAAAACTCAAACACCAACTTTTTTATACTCCAAATTCAGACCAGCTCAGGAAACGCGTACCTGTCAACTTCCTCTCCTAGTTGCAAAATGACCCATGCATGTCACTCACACAGTAAATCACACAGTACATGCTATGTCATTCTAGGCACAAAATGAGTTTCAACCTTTGGCAACCCTTTCAACTTTGTTAAGCTGGCAGTCCGAAGTCATACAGTACTACCAGGATATGACACAATTGCATCTACAGTACAAAAGAGAAAGAGTGGTACTTTTGGAGATTTATTGCAATTTAGTAAATAAACTTCTGATACAGTAGTACTTATGGTACACATACTGTAAATACACCATATTGCTACTGCATATATATTGTCCTCTATGTAAGTACAGCTTCCACGCCTTCCGCAATCTATCCAACAAATGTATAAATGTTACAATTTGCTTATAGTATTTAACACGTGTCATTCCTGTAATACAGCTTTACCAATTTAGTGATACAATTCACAACTTACTGCATCAGAGGCAAAGAAAAATTATTGATGTTTCCTAAAATGATTGTGAGGAAATTAGAAAAGGTGTGATACGCTGTTGTGGTGCAAACTGTCAAAAATTGGAAACAAGATGGAAAAAAAAAACTTGCAGTCACTATAGGCTCTGAAATGATGTATGTACATAGCAATATACTGTACTGTAGGTTTCTCATTTCTTCACCACTAAGTAAACACTATTTGAATACAGTACTGTTCTAATATTTATGTTATAATAATGTAATGGACTACAGTAAGCATATGCACTTTACAGACTATTAAAATAATGGCCGGTTGCTATTTAAATAAGAAGCAAGAGAACAGGTGTTTAAAAGCCCACCCATGATTATGAAAGTAATCGTTATCTATAAATCTCATGTGTGGCACATACTTGCAGTGGGTAGCTTCTGGCACATACTTAATGTACAGTACTGTTATCTAAACATTTAAAATATACTGTAGTATAGTGTCATGTAGAATGATCAGTGTATGATACCTGTATGTACAATATGTTGATACAATTTAGAGGACCTTAATCCTGTAAAAGAGCAAATCAGTGAAAAGTTGCTTGAATATTAGCTGGGGGAGGGGGCACACTGGTAAAAGAGGAACTTAATAGGAGAGATAGGGAATTATAAGTGGTGAAATGAAATATATATTTATGGACATACAACATGCTGAAACAGTGCCTAGTGAATGTACCCTAAGATTCTCTTAAGGCACAAGTTATACTCAAGGTCTTCAGGTAATATGAATTGGAATTTACAATAACTGGTGGGGGAAGGGGGGGGGGTGCAATATTATCTCTCATTCTCTGTACAGTTCCTGCATAACAGAACTCCTAGGACCTACTGTACCATGAGAAAGAGGCATAAAACTGCAACCTTACTGGTCATCTAATTACAAATAATGGAGCATAAGCATTGCAGGTCCTCATAGTGGGCCAACATGTTGTACTATAAAAAGTATGGATGGAAATTATGTCCAGTAGAAGACATGAGATCACTGCGTTGTAGTACTGTACTGTACAAGCTATGGTACAGCGTCCCCTCTTATGAAAGTTAAAAAGCATCTCTTTTGGGGTGTTTTCAATTTTTTGCTGTGACCATTATGATAAACATATTTCATACCTAAGAGATTGAACAACTTAACTGTGTGGGCGGTTCCCACTTGGACACAAGACTAAAATACAATTTTGATAAGTGGCAAGACCATACAACAATAGTACTTCCATTTCCCTGAGTTTTGCACAATGAGTACAGTGCATTAGCTACAACCAGAATCACAAATTCAAAACATACACTCAGATACATGATTTGCAGTTTCCTGGGTCCCTAAAAATTTTGAGGGACTAAATTAGTCAGATTACACCTCAGTGTAGGAATTCTCTTGCACTAGTGGTGCACTTCACCAACTACAACTGCTATCAAATTACCACTGAATCAGGTGGTTATGGAGGAAGAGGCAAAATATGTGGAAAACCTGATTGTTCCAACCTACAGTAGCTTAAACTTATCATCCATTGCCCCTGTGATCGAGACTATAAAGCATACATACATACATACTGTATAGTAGTACTGTATAGCCTAGAGCAAACATAATAAGCAGTAAGACATCTACTGTAGAAGAATAAAGAGAAAGTGCAACTCACCTCTGGTGAAAAGGAAACGGATACAACCAAAGCTGAATAATTACAATATGTACCTGTGCACCTACAGTATGAGTTTTAGTTCAATGTTAACAGAAGTCTTGTTTTAGTTACTCCACAAAAAAGACAGTAGAAAAAGTACCAAGGTTCCACTTGAAGCAAAGATAAACTTTGCAGCTTATCTAAATAGCTTACTTCATGTTCTTGTGCACACTTTCAAAGCTCTGCTAGTTTCCAATGTACACATCAAACTCTGTATTTCACATTACAATGAAATTAAAATTTTTAGCAGAGGAAAGATCAAGAAACCTACAGTAAGCTACAAAAGATGTGATTCAACTCCTACACATCATTATTAATGAACAATGAGGTACTACTGCACTCTAAGTTTGATTACAAACCCATTTACTGTAGAGTAATAACCTTTAAATCTGTAGGTCCATTACCAAGCATTCCCCATGAAGGTTACACGTACACTGTAGAGTGCTATATGATGATCGCTAAGTTCAAAGATCAAGGGATATGTAAGCTTTTATCATCCAAGTAAACAATGTCTAGGGAACCTGGTAAACAAAATTCCTGTTTAAGTGCAGTAAGAAATTGGTCAAATATTGTACATTTTCACTGTTAAACTTTACAGCACTGTAATTTCAAATGTAAACTTTATATGTGTCCTCCCGCACAACACCTACAATACTGTATGGATGCAAAGTCACTGCCCAGTATGAAACGGTGGCTAAGAAGCTGTAAAACACAATTTATAAGCATACAGTATACTTAAGCTTTTTATCTGTTGCAGGGTCCATGTTGTGTATTAGGAAATCTTTGCAAACAGCCTGTACATAAATGCTGCTGTGTTCTGACACTATGGCAGATAAAGTTTAAAAAGGTATTTTTTTGGTTTTAAGTGTGTATTACTGGACAAGCAGCAACACAAATGAAATAAAAGGGGGGAGGGGAGGAGAGGGGAAGGAGGAAGAGGACAGCCCTTAGAAGATCTCTTCCCCCATCATCACGCCGGAAGAGAAGTCATCAAAAACCAGATGAAAATATCAAACAAAACCATCAATGATGCAGTAGCTCAACCATGATTTCCCCCACATAATGTAAGTGTTACGTGTACTGTATATTTCATTAGTGATCCAAACCTAATTTGAGTCTAAAGCCACTCAAAGGTAGAAATGCACACATTGGATAGGATGAATTATAACATGTTACATGGGCAGTCATGCTCTACAGCAGCGCCTTCAGTGCTATATGAATGTCCATGGTCACAGCTGTGTCAGGTCAGAGTTGCCTGGTGACGTTGTTTAGGCTAGCTGGAGAATTTTTTAGCGTTTGTGGGCATGACACTGTAAGTGCTTGTAACTCAGGTCAATGATTCCAATGGCAAAATACTAAATCACAAAAACCAAAACTCTCCAAAGGGTAAGCTGTAGCATGGACTTCACAACTTGACCTCTTGTGACCCCACATGACATGAGACATCAACTGCAACACAAAGGACAACTATGGTGACCCATTACTTAACACTACATGGCCACCTTGATAAAATTTAGAGACAAATTTCAATCTGGGTTCTCAAGTGGTAGCCCTGGGTTATCAAGTGGTGGCCCACGGGCTATTTGCTGCCCAAGATGGGCAGCAATGTGGCTCCCAGAAGATTCAGTGGGCCCCAGATACATGTAGAAAGGAAACAAACTTTTTAATGATGTGGTGACAACTGCATTAGAGTCATTAGAGTTAGGATAAAGGTTCAAGTCAAAGTAGCCCCTGGGTGGAAACACTTGAGGACCCCTGGCCTAGAAGTTGAATGCTTTTGCATTAGTTCACGGCTTGACCTCTCTTTGACCTCAAATATATGGTAATGGTTGACCTACTTCCTGAGTGCACCTATGATGACCTGTCATTTACTGAACACTGTGGATAAATTTGATAAGATTTGGACATAACCTCAAAGAGTTGAAGGCTTTTGCATAACTTCTCTGTTTGTCCTCTATATGACCCCCAATGACCTACTTCCAAAGTACACCTTTGACGACCCATCATTTAATAAACATTTTGGGCAAGTTTGACAAGATTTGGACACAACCCTGGGAGTTGAAAGCTTTTGCATGATTTCACTGTTTAACCTTTCAATGACCTCAAATGAGCTGTGACCTACTTCTAAAGTACAAGTTTGATGACACATCATCTAAGTACTGAACATTCTGACCAAATCTGATAAGACCTTATGACCATAAATGACCTTTGACCTACTTCCAAAGTACTCTTTTGATGACCAATCATTTACTGTATATTCTAACCAAATTGTTAAGATTTGGAATCCCTAGTTGAAGCTTCTGCATGATTTAATTGGTTCAATTTGGTTGACCTCTCTTTGACCTCAAATGACAACTGAACTACTTCCAAGTAAAACTATGGTTACTCATCATCCACTGAACATTCTAGCCAAATCTGATAAATTTTGAACACAACCCTTAAGTTCGAAGTTTTGCATGATTTCACTGTTTGACCTCTCCTTGACCCCAAATGACCTTTGACCTACTTCCAAAGTATACCTATGGTTACCCATCATCTACTGAACATCCTGACCACATCTGATAAGATTTGGACTTTAAACTCTAGGAGTTGAGGGCTTCTGCACAATTTCACTGTTTGACACCTCTTTGACCTCAAATCACCTTTAACCTATTTCCAATGTACAGTACAGTTTGATGACCCATCATCTTCTGAACACTCTGGCCAAATTTGAGCAGATTCAGACATAACCCCTAGGAGTTGAAGGTTTATGAGTGATTTCACTGTTTGACCTCTCATGACCTAAATGACCTTAACGTATTCCTGTTTATCATTATTATCAAGCTTTACAATGTGAACAGTAAGAATCTTACCAACTTTGACAAGAAATGGTCAAAGCATCTATGGACAGCAGCCTTTTAACAACTGTTGATGGACAGACAGAAAGACAACCTGCCATCAAAACAGCTCAACTTCAGGGCTTTCATTAGTGTGCGTATTTGCGTATTGCGCGTATTGGCGAGGCCTAATACGCGTTAAAAAAGTGAGATAAGGAGTCAAATACGCACCCAAGCATGAAAACAAAGAGTGAACTGACGTATTCACATTTTTTAATGAGGTCAAATACGCACGGCATAAGCCCCCCTTCGCGTATTCCTAGTCACTGCTTATGAGCTGCGGGTGCACTAGCATACATGCGTTGGTTCTTCTCACGAACATTTGATATACCTTTACTCCTTTAGTACGGTAGTCTACCGCTAGCGCTATTTACTAAACTGTAGACTCACAGCACAGTACTTAGAGCTGTACACAGTGCACATGTATGCTATAGCCTGTCACTTGGAAGAACACGTAAAAGTTAGTACTAATGCTGTACGTACCAACAGCATGCATGGTCGGACTCAAACAGCGTGTGAAAGTCATCTTACCCACATATATAGTTCTGTAGTCCAAACCTGCTAAGGTATGTCATACTCCAAGGTATGTCTTAAAATATAGACCTTTGACTGGATCTCCCTACTTTGAACGAGGGGTGATTGTAATATAGTGTGAGACATTTCATTTTGTTCGTTTTTAGAAAATTTACGATCAGTTTCGACTACCATCATTTTTGGTAGTATTAATAAAATAGTTTTGACACTCAGATGGAATATGATGGCGAAAAACAACCGGTCAAACTTCAGAGTTTAAAAATATTACTTCGAGGTGAACAGATCGGAGCCACACACAGTCCTAACGTTGTGTAGGCTATTTGTGACACATGCAGTCGGCCCTGAGTTAAAAAGTTTCAGTAGTAAGTACAGTGCACGTGTATGGTGTGTGTAAAGTAAACAATGTTGATGGAACTTCACGGTGAGACTGTCAGCATGGGCCCTACCTGGTTATCTTTAATAATTGTATTTTTTTTTCTAAATTAAGGAAGTACTGTACATGTAAATACACTTTGAACATTTTTATTGGGATTCAAATACGCTTTGGAAATTATGAGTGGCAGTCAATGACCCTTTCAAAATTTTGAGTGGCAGTCAAACACTCTTTGGTAAAATAAATTAATGAAAGCCCTGTCAACTTGTTGAACTAATGGAAAGTGCAAAATATCTTATGAATAAAATTTAAAAAAATAAGAAACCAGTGATGCATATCAATTTTTTATCAAGAAGAAAATGCTTTCTGTTAAAAGAAGATTCTCTACACGCAAAACAATTTTCCCCAACCTCCCAGGGACAGGTGATAAGGGAGGAAACAGCTTCAGTCCTAGGCCAAGGTCATTACTGTATGAACTAGACCAAGCTTACATACTAATGTCCTGCTCACAGGCAAGTCCCCAGACTTGTACATCTCACTGGTGCAAGCATGGCTCTCCAGACAGAACAGAAACCCTTACAGTGCAATGTACATCTACAGGTATGCATTGTACCAAAAGTTTGTCATATTTGAACTACATCACAAGGAATGTTCTTATCATGTTCAGGCACTAGGGCTGGGAGCTGGAACAGAAATTCATTGACAACTTATCATGACCTTCAAGTAATTGTGATTTCTGTAACTAATCCATTCCTGTTATTTACATTATCGAAGAATAACACAGTCTACCCTTATATTGTACTGCAGTGTCTATGCTACACTACACACTGCAACAAACAGGTAAGGTTCTACAAATGCAACAGACCTGTATATCTGCTATTAAATTTCTGACCTGATCTACTAATTTCATCTGAAGAAAGGTATATAATTTTTTTTTCATTTTTCTATGCTGAGCATCATTTAAAGTCTCCAGGCAATGGTGCAGATTATGAAAGTAAGTTATAACATGTAGAGGTTGTGAAAATAAAGACACCACTTCAGTCATCAGATCATGAACATGGCAATAGTAAATCACTCCCTTTTATGTTGTAATCGAATACACCGAGCTTACAGTATCAGTTGAGGGCAATCATTTATCATACTGTAGCTACAGTACTGTATTACTTGCAACAAAGATTTATAACCAAATAAACAGGTCCTTGATAGCACACACAGTATCCTTAGACAGACCCAGCACAGAAGATACAGCTGTACAGTTCAGTATGTGTGAGAAAGTGCGGGGGGGGGGGGGGGGGTCGGAGAAATTAAGAGTCTAAATGCAAACTTCACTGTGTTAAAAAGTAAAAGTCAATAGAGGGCATCTCCAAAAACTTGGTGGTGGACTGAATGTTGCATCAAGAACAACTGTCAGACAATACTATACACACTACAGAATGTATTGAACCCTCTCATGTACATAGACAAGAACTGGCCTTTTTCTTGGCTTCCTTCTAAACATGCCTAAAATTGCTTCTCAATGGGAGTTTGTACCTCCCATACCATTTTAATATTCATTTCAATCAAAACTAAAAGCTGACACTTACAGTATACTGTACAACAAAAGTTTGTCAACTTGAATGATTGTACAGTACGAACATTTTTGGCCTATTCAAATTTATTTTACCAGTGCTGTGGTCAAGTGGATAAAGATGGCGGCATTTGAAGCGATGAAGCTTAGCAACCAGGAGGTTCGGGGTTCGATCCCCAGCCAGGTCAAAGTAAGGTGGGCTTTGCATCCAAGAGCAATCTACTGTACAGTTTTCCCACCTGAACTGGCCTTTCAAAAGAAACCAAATTTTATCTAAATTGTTAAGTTGGTTAGCCACTCGACATGAAGTTGTAATTCATAAGCCATCTGCTTCTCCCACTTCCATGGTTGCTTTAGCATTGTAAAACAACTACGTGTACGTACCCTTCAAGGCCTGAATTATTATCTAAATCTACTGTGTCATTTGGCAAAGCAGTATTACAGTTTTGTTCACACAACCTGTGCTGATTTCAGATTGTTCATGAAAGAGTGAAACAAGTTATAGCCACTATGCACCCTACGCAAAAACTGGCACATACCACAAGACAAAAGATAACACAAATGTTACACTCTGCGATGGCTGACAATTGGGTGAAATTACTCAAATTATTCAAGATCTAGAAAATAAGACAAATTACCTGCACTCACTATAAAACCTGTCAAGTCTTACAGTAACTTCAAAAAACATGATGGAGCTAGAGGTCAAAATGAAAAAAAAAAAAAATGTGCAAATTTCAATAGGAGACAAGTGTTCAAACTTTTTCATTTGCACAGTGTACTGCCAAAGCTGGAACAGGGTAAAATGGTCCAAACCAGATTGGAAATACTTGCCTGGCTAAGTTTCAAGCAGCTCAAGACTGTATTTTGCAAACAGTCCTACATGCAAGCAGCTGTCCACTGAAAATATGTAGGCAAATATACAAACTGGCCCACCTCCTTCCACCTCCCCCCCACTCTCCTGCTGAACTAGTTTGCTCAATGCTAAGACTAGCAATATTGTACCATAATTCCAATTTAACAGGGGGTAATGGGCCCAAGGGGAATTGTGGAGGCACATTCCTACAGCCTGTGTCACTTTTCCCCCAAATGACTGATGTACTGTACATAGAGTAGTGTTTATAAACATTCCCTCCAGTTATGCTCTGTTTGAGCCACTTATTAAACTAGTTTGAAAAGTACATGGTACAGGTAAGTACTGTACAGTCCTTTGGGGACTTAAAGCTGGCACTTACCCAATCCATTTAAAATACACTGACCACCAATAATTAATGCCTCACAAAGCCCAGTCACGGCCAGCAGAAAAACCCTCTTCATACTGTACTGTATTTACGTACACCCAATATAGTAATATGGTTATACATGACAGGTGAGAAACCTTTCTTTTACTCTTCCTTTTCTATTGCTGGCCCTGTGTTATGGAATTCTCTTCCCTTTCACATACGGCATTCGAAATCTGTTACACTGTTCAAAAAACAACTTAAGACTTACCTATTTAATTGACTGATATTTTGTTGGCATCGATTTTTCTTGTTTTGGTAAGCGCATTGATCATATGGAATTTGCGCTATCAGGTCTGATTTTTAAGGAAATTTTCAGGTTGCCCATCGGACAACCTGAAGCTAAATTTAGGTTGTCCGAAGTAGTTTTTGGTTGTCCGAATGAAAGTGACGAACAAGAGATGAACAATTCTATTTCCTGTCTCTGCCATAGAAAACAAACATTTACTTTAAATTCTGCATTTTGCCATATTTATTGGCATAGTGGTACAATGATGAATGGTAGTCAATACCATGACATACTTTCCTGCTGATGTAGGGAACTATTCAGTTACAAATAAAATCTACTCGTCCATCGGACAAGTTCAAAGAGAGAAAGTGGTTGTCCGATGCAAGTTTTACCCGTCACGGACGATCGGACGAGTGCTAAATTTCAGCCCTGGCTATATAAAAGTCGGTATGTATGTATGTATGTACTCTGGAAGGACAAAGCGACATGTGATGGGAAAGAACATGTCCTGAAATCAACTGGCCCAACAATAGCTCTCATAAACACTGATCACATAATAAACCAGTCTTATTTATTATTATTACTCTAAAATTAATTCTTTTAAAAGTACTGTATAGTGACATGCAATCTTATAGTACTACCCTGCAGTTAAAGAATTGAGTCCCCTTGAAGGGCCCCTTGGAAATAACTTCAACATTTCTTTGTTGCTTCTCAACTGAAGTCTCAAGATAAACGGAATATATAGGCCTATATACATACTGTATACAGTACCTCCTTCATGGCTTGAAGGCTTATCGAGGAGTCACTAAATACCAAGCAAAATACCAATGGAAAAAATATTGTGAGGTATTTGCACAATGTCAATATTTCTTTTGTTTTAACTCCTTATAAATCCAATAACTTGCCTTGACCTCACACTTTGGAGAGTGGTATTGATGTTTTTAGGTAAACTTGTAATTTCAAAAAAATCTCTTATGACATATATTACTGACTGTATCAATATCACAAATGTCCTTACAATGAAGGCTGAAAAAGACCAACAAGGGTAACATTAGACATACTTTGTAAAGTCCATGCATCCTTCCCTGTATCACAATTTTGCATACAGGGTATTTAGCTATAGTACATGGAATGTTTATTCATAATTTTATAAATTATATACCCTATATATAAATGGTTAATACTGTATTTGATGAAATTTTAATGGAAATGTTGGTTATTTTCTGGGTTTTTAATGCTTTTTACAGCAAATGTCTTTTTTCATGGAATCACATCTTTAAACCAGGGGTGGAAACCTTCCCCATATGATCCAACCCAAGAACCACTTGATCCGACATGTGACATACAGTATTTCATGAATGCCATTTTAGAAACACCTTATGCAGTGTTCTCCACTGATTTGATTTTTGTCCGGGTTAAAGGTTTAATACTGTAGTGATTGCTGTCTATAAAGAGAGGGTGCTCTATTTGATAAATGTTTGCTGAAATAGATGATAAATTTAGTTATGACCTTCTTTGATGACTACTGTACGTACAGTACATTTCTGATTATCATTACTCAATGTTTACACTGAAATTAATGCTGTTTTCTCCGTCTTAAGGTTTTGAACTGATTACTTTCTGTCCGGGTGACTCAACTTTTTGTCTGGGTGGTACATTTTCTGTCCGGGTGCTGGGCACCCTCTGCAAATTTTGTCCCAGTGCAGCACCCTAACAAATGGCTAGTGGAGAACACTGCTTATGGTAAAAGGGATAAAAAAGTGTGGGAGAATAATTGCTAATCAGTGTTCCAACTTACAGTATTAGACATTACTTCATCACCGAACTCGGCCTTTTGGCTAAGATCATATGTAGTTCTGTATCTGTCTTTTTCAGACAGTAGTCTAACTATAGTATAAATACATCCCACACCTATGCATGATTTAAGGGGGCATTAAGGTTTGTAAAATTGCAAAAATGTGTAACCCAAGGGTTTTTCAAAATTTTTATTGTGAACAATTAACAAAATCAGGATATACCCCTGTAAACTGCTATGCAAATAAAATTTGAATATCTGATTCACTATTAAACATAGAACATACTCCTACACTTTATACACATTAATGAGTCAAAGTACACATACAAGACATTGTGCTATCACTTAAATGTGATAATAGTCACACTATCATCCAACTGTTCAAATTTGCAAAGTTACATCTGGAACAGAGCTCATCAAATTTTATAATAACCCACACAAGCTATAAATCATATCACAGCACGACATACTGTAGACAATGAAACTGTGTACACTGACTCACTTGCACAATATTGTACCATAGTAATGTACACATTAATTAATGAAAACATAGCTTCAATGTTATTTGGACTACATACTGTAGCCATAGGAAGCTGTCCTCGACTGGGGGAAGGGTGGTTGAATGTTGCTTTGGACCGTTCTGGGGAAGGGGTCTAAGTGGAGAGGGTGTCCCCATCCCCTTTTGAAAATTTTTTTTTATATTTGAGGGTCCTAGATGCAATTTAGTACAACATACTGGGCAATTTTTAAGGAATATTGCTGCAAATTTTTGACATTGTTTACAGAGGGAACAAATAAGCGGTTTTTGTCCTTGAACTGACGGTGGGGGTAGTTGGCCACGAAAGATTATGTACTGTATACACACAGCATACATAATTTAGGAAACAGGAAAGACAGTATAAACAGTGTCTCCACTCTCCAACTTTCCATATATTATTTATAGTATATCTTCCCACTCACAAAGCAGACAGAACTTCAGTTTTTTATTCACTTGTTTTTCAAAATTTGAGATAGGTATCTTGCTTTGCTACAGGCATGTTATTATTTGAGATTATTCACGTAATCAAATCTGATAAATCCTGCAAAAATTCAAAGGAAACCATTTTAAAAGGATGTTGGGAAAAAAGCAAATTGTGACAACTGGAGACTGCACGCACAGTCATACACTTAAAAGGGCGGCTACTGACTCAAGTGTTTTTATTGCAAAAGCAATCACTATATAGTACATTTCAGGTTTAATTCAGGCCTGTAGCCAGACAAGGTAATGAAGGGGGGTCAGATGGATTCCAGGGAAGTGAAGTACTTTTCAGGGCGAGGGGGCAAGATGTTTAAAAGTATGCTAAGCAGATGGCAACTTTGAATTTTCTAGTGGGGCAAACATTTTTCAATGTGGGCTTTACCCCCCTCCCCCTGACTGCCCTTGGCTCTAGGCTTAATTGGCTCAATAACTTTACTACTAACTGCTTGCCACATTAAAATCTTTTGAACACTTCAAAAGAGAAGCTACTGTACCACTGAACCCCTCCCCAATGGTATTCATGCAAGACTTACTGTATTTGACAGTGTCCTAGATGAGCCTGCACAAGTTTCCTGGTTCCTGACCTGCTGTATGATCTGGACCTAAACTACAATTTACTCTTAATTGATGAATGAGATTCAAATGACAGTTAAAACACTGAGGTAATGCACAGTGTATGATTTCTACTGTGTTAGAGTGTAGACTGCAAACATACAGTACTGTACTCAGGGCCGTCGCGACCGGGGGGTGTGGGGGTGTCTCACCCCCCCCAAAGTTCGTCAGAGCGACGATAGTCAGAAAATCTGAAATGCCAGTTGGAATTTCTGATATCTCAGTCTAGCACTTTTTTCCGACTGAGCCTGTGTCAACTTTGTATATATATTTTCCAACCAGACCAAGTGAGAATAATACCAAACGTTATTTTCCTCACGTAAAATCAAATCAAAGCTGTCCTTTTTTCGCAAATTCTTCTCAAACTCTCAAAATTTTTGCGCGCTCCGCACGCTGCAAACCTTACCACAGTGTTGTTCTTATTATCAATATCTCCCGATAGCAACTTTCCGAGAAGCACAACAGCAGAAGTTGAAAGCTGTTTACAAATTACCAGGTAAAAGACTGGCTTTTGAGTGGCATGTTAGTTTGTTGGGCAATTGAAAGTATCTCAATGCAGATTCTGAATGCAGGTTTTATTTTGGAAATCTTATTGAATGAAAATTTGGGCGCGCTTCGCGCCCACGCGTCACAATTTACAATCAATCTCATGAAAATTATTAAGGTAATTATACCAGACACAGTTCTATGGGAGCTAGAGCGCTTTAGCCCCCTCCCCAAATTTTCTGAGCCCCACAAAATTGCGCATAATTTTATATAGATTAATATTGGTGAAGACATAGATATACTCAGAAAATATTCCAAACGTCTATTTATCAGGCCCGTAGCCAGTAAGTTCTGTAACGATTCTTTCTATAACTTCAAAAAATTTTCGTGCGCTACGCCCGCTTTCATCTCCAGCTCTATCTAGTGGTAACGCCCCCAGTTTCAAACATATTGGATTTCAACGTTTCCACCAATGTTGTTCTTCCGTGTAGGCGTGATTCTAGCGAAACACAAAAATGCAACGACGACCATGCAGTCACCCGAAAAACTTTCTTGGTTTTGTCCAGATTCTTCAATAAAAGCCCAAACTTTTTCAACTTTCCTTAATGAAAATTCAATATAACCCCAAATTTTTCAGCGCGCTTCGCGCGCCTTATATTTTGAGTTCGGCAACCCATTGCATCTGTCAGGACCTAGAGTAGCTGGCCCTCAGTCAGGGTGCTTCCCCCCATGTCGGCAAATCAAGCACCACCCCTGGCTGAGCCTGCGTGCAGGTTTTTAATTTTGGCATTGAAGTATACCCCCAAATTTCCGCTCGCTTCACGCGCAATCCTCACAATCCATGTTGTATCACTTATGAACATTATAAGCACAACGTACCAGTGAACTTTTATAGCATAAACTAGGTGTACATTCTGAAAACACCTTTTGCTATACCTGTCTGGGAGGTCTAGTATCATTTTCCTGCACCTATACTCTCCCTCCCCCCCATTCCCCATTTATGGAAGCTGTTCGTCTGGATTTTCGTTCAAAGTAAAAATATGATAGATGTAAAGTACTTGGCTTCATACTCTATATTATTATTTAAATGCCAGGTAATAAGCATTATGTCATTGCCCCATTTTATATAATTGATCCAAAGCTTCCAGGAGGCCTATACAGGTATATGCTAGCATTAGATGCCAGAATAAAAGGCATTAAAGTAGTCAAAAGGGGGGGGGGGCTTCAGGAAGTTTGTTGACACGTATTCTTCTCTTAGACAACATACTTTCTACTTCCACCGGACCAAATCTTAGTATTCACTAAATTATGGACATTTTCCAGCCATATATGATCACTTCCAAAAGTATTCCAAGATAGCACCATTTTGCATCTAAGCAACCTTACCTTAACAAAAATTTCTCAAAGGGGATGGGGACACCATCTCCCCTTAGGCCCCTCCCCCAGGACGGCACCTTTATGAAGTGACAAAGGAAGGATCCCCACTGCTGTGTCATACAAAAGTAACGCCTATAAAAATGAAAATGCAATTTACGGGCCGCCACTCATTTGGAAAAAGAACCAAACCAGTCTGAAAAGTTAGAATTCATTTAATTATGGGCATTTTCCAGCCATATATATATCATCAGCTCCAAAAATATCCCAAAGATAGCTCCATTTTGCATCTAAGCAACTTTAAATTAGCAAAAATTTCTCAAAGGGGAGGGGTTTACCCCTCCTCTTAGACCCCTCCCCACGATGGCACCTTTATGTAGTGACAAAGGAAGGGGCCCCACTGCTGTATGTAAACGCAGGGCGCATAAAAAAATGGTGCAATTTACGCGTCACCATTCAATTGGAAAAAATATCCATCCAGTCGGAATTTGGGACCTTCACACCTCCACAAACATATTGACCCTAGCTACGGCCCTGACTGTACTGCAGTACTGTACAACATGTACAGTACCTCATCTCAAACTTCCTACACAAAATCCTCGAGACTTTTTTCTTGCCAAATACTGTGCAAAGCTGCATCTTCGCTGATGATCACAGTTTACTACGTGTATGTAAAAAGAAGTTAAAGCTACTGACAGTAATTCACATTTTTTTAATTGGATAATTACCACTAACACACACAGTTCTGTAACTTGACTCTCTATTCACAAGGGATAAAAATCACATATTGAGTTGCATGGTGTTGTCACAGTACCATACAGTACTGTACCAAATGCTTGCTAAATCATTTTATACAGTATGACGTGCATTAGAATCTTGACAAAATGAAGTATTCCCAAATTGAATCTCATCATTCTACAGTTTAAGGATTTCCTAACCCCCTCAAAATGTGTTTTTTCACAATGTGAGTGTAAAGTCAGATGATACTGTAACTGTGTGAATTTAACTCCATTAAGTGGCACTTGGCTGCACACATTTGGAAGCAACAGTACTGTACTACAGTGTAGGTACTAGGGAACATTTATGATTTTACAAGCCTCTGTTACTTCATTTCAAAATAAATTTGTGCAGATTGCATGTACATGAGTATCCTCCAATACAACCCCTCATAAATGAAATTCTTACTGTAATATGGTACCCTTATAAAGCTATGTACAAGTTTGCCACAACAATCTATTATTGGCATTGTAATTGTGCACTCTCCTACTGTAGGTTTCTACTGTAACTACAGTCACGTTAGAGACGTACACCAGGGAATAATTTATCCGGTATCATGTCGCATTTTGCTACACATGATGGACAAATTGCTACACAAATGCAGAACTGTGTAGCAGATTTTGTACATAAAACATTAGGGTTTTTAATGATTTTGTGACAGAGAAGCCCACAAACCTCAAAATTGCTATGCAAATTTTGAACACAAAATTATTCCCCGTTCTATACCATGCGTGAACAAGATACAGTACAACAATGCATTATCACAGAAAGAAGTGGAAATTTTGAAATTACCTGTAGATCACCACCATTGGAGGGTTTTGCTTCAATTATAGACTACGTATAGTTGCTTTGTTCAATTCAAGCTAAGATTCACTTCCTGGTCTGGAGAGTTCTCTCTGACCCAACTATAAACTGTATTAAATACAGTTACTGTAGTTACAACATGACTGCATGTGATATTGTACAGGTATGAACAATTTTGTGATTCAATGTTTTATGGTTTTCAGGCCTAGACTTATAAGAATTTTAGAGTCTGGAAAATGAATTCCATTCATCCAACTCCCATTTTCATAGCTTACCCCATTGCTGAGATATAAAATGTTGAAATTTATTCACTTAATTTGAAATAGTCCACTGCGCAATAATTTGTGAAGTCCTTCTTGTACAACTCACATGAACTGCTTTTGTTTCCTTTTGAAATTAAGATGTTTATAGGAGCTTGCAACAATGTATACAGTTCCCTTGTATGGTATGTTGTATGGAGAGGAATTATATCCAAGTCACCCTATAACAGTAAGTGATCACATTTTGACACAAGGTTCAGTGGCTTTCGAAAAAACAAAGAACAACAAGGATTGTAATTTGAGTAGTACAAGAAAGACATTACAAATTATTGCACAATCCACCATGTATAATTTAGTGAATAAGCTTCAACATTTTATATCTCACCTCAGGAATGTCCTGTGAAGATGGGAGTTGGACCTTTTGGTTGCGTTTTCCAAGCTTTGTAACTTATATTTTGAAATTTAGACTTTAGGTACACTTTACGTTTTCTTCCCCACAGATCCTCAAACCAGTGTTCACACCTGGCAGCAGGACTGTGCAATTCCCACTTTTTTCTCTACAATTCTACAAGTTTTAAAATCAGGTGCAGGAAATTCCCACACCTGTTTGGAAAACCTTTTGGGAAAAAGTTGACTTTTCAGGTTGCAACTAAACTGTGATCGCCCCAGGGCTTGGAACCAAAATCCCCCTTAAAATATTTTGCAAGGGGGAATTCCCCTCCCCTACCCCATACACACAAATTTGGAGACTAGAGCCAACAGTGCCTCAAGCCCATGCACACTTTTACGTAGGGGGTCCCAGTCTAAAACTGGAGAAAAGGAACTGTCTGGGATGATGAGATTTGCCCTTTAAAACATACTGCAACATAGTACATGTATCATTCATACAGTACATAAGCCACTTACAGTATTACCTGCATGTGAGTGCCATTTTGAAAACTACTGTACAGTATACACAAGGAGACTTTGCCTTTATTTAAAGGGATTCATTGAGTTGATATCGATTACTCTACAACAAGATCAAAGGAAATCATTGCTTCTAATCAGCCTCACTTAGTCATGTGTCACTTCCTATAGTTACGGAAAACATGAAAAATTGCAGCTTTTATAAGCTTGCAAGCTTGTTGTTTATGTTACTAATCCAAGCCCTTGATGCCTGCCTCCCTTGAATATATTATATTCAGTTCAAACTCTGATCACAACAGGTGTTCATAAGATGAGTTGTGAGCCTGTCAATCAAATTTATTAATATTCACTCATTGGTTGACTCTGAACAGGAGTTGCAAATGATTAATGCTTCATTTTAAAATAGTGTCCGGTCAAGAATTTGTACTGGAGTAAGGCGTTTTTAATGTTTAATTTCTCTATCATTGCCATTTCAGTTGTGTGTTAGATGTTCAGAATCATGGCTGCAAAACTTGCTAAACTTTGTGGGCGCACGTACTTTGAAAACCAAAATTCTAGCTCACCTGGTCTACTTAATTTGGGACAAAGATGAAAATTTCTAGCTGCAGCATGATTTTCGCGGACGCAATGCGTCTTTGCGTCCAGCTTTCTGCAGGCGTGTTCAGAGTCAATTTCTAGTTTAACCATTTACCATCAAGACATGAGTAAAAACTCAACAGCTGTGGCCAAAAATTACTGTACAAAATTCCCAAAGTACCTCAATAAGCCCTTTTAAGGTCAGTACCAAAATTAATCTGGCCCTACTTTTAGTAGGGCTGTGCATTTCCGGTTAATTCACTATCCGTTTAACCGTTTTTATTAACCGAACGGTTAACGGTTAACCGAAAATAAAAACAAGTCAAGGAATATAAACAAAATAAACATTTCGGAAGAGCGCCACCATTTAAATGCCAAAGTTTCTACATTTAAAATGGCGTCGCTAGTGATGATCGTCGAAGTTGCGTGCAAGTTAAAACGTTTGCATTATTTGCGATGTTTTGGCAAGCAGTCCGTACGCATGGGCGAATCACGCATTTATTCAAGCTTATCACAAACATGCATACTTTTTGTTATGCCACTGATTACAGTTTTCGAGATTTTGCGGTCTAACATAGCACTGTAAGATGACAAGCCTATGGATATCACTGGCATTATTGCAGTTCAAGACACACTTCTCCGGCTACAGCGATACAGTATCACACCCGCCTAGAGCAGTGTCGAGTACAAACGTACCACATACAGTGTACTATAGTGTGCCTTGTGACCTTGCTGCAATGCATACGTAATATACGTGTGTCTGCTAAGAATTCCAGCACTGTTATGTCGTAATGGTGTGAAAATTTTTACCCATATGTATTACTGCATGCTCCGTAAAAAATTGTAACGTTGAATTTTAACTTGCCTTACATCGCATGCCTTTTTACCTAATACCTACTAAAAATACCAGTTTCTTCGTAATTATGAACGGCGAAACTTTTTGGTAACGGTCGCTACCCTTATACTTAATGTTATAACGGGACTCGGGCATAGTTGTCTCGTACGCAATACTGTACTGTACAATGTACGTACGGTTTGTCATGAACGATCATTCATGCAACGTGCGAAGCAGCGAAGCACATGGCTGGCCGGCCGGCCCGGTTCGTTCAGCAAGCTCAATCAGCTCTGCTAATTACAAATGCTGTATTGTACTTGTACAATGCACGTACGTACAGTGCGCCGGTTCGTTCAGCAAGTCCAACGAACTATGCTAATTATGTTCGAAAATGATATGATTATTCATGAAGTTCACCGTTGGAATGCTCCATAGTTTATAATTTGGGGGTTAATAAATGAAATAGCCGAAAGAATTTCACTCATCTTTGCGAATTTTGGGGGTTGAAACTTTTCCAGGAATTATACTAACGTTGAAAAATTATAAAAAATGTTTAATCGTCTTTTGATAAAATTATTAAGTCAGCTTAAATGGGAAGGCTAACGTAGTTACAAATATTTTAGTTGCACCCATAAGGCTTGCAAGCCAGGGTTGCATAATTAAGCCCAGAGCTACATAGCTTGGTCCCTTTTTGTGCAGATTCCATATGTTTTGAGACTGATGAACTGTAAACACGTAACCTTGGAAGTTACGCCCGGGAAAATTCCCGAAGTGCATTTATCTTGAACGATATTAAGCATATATTTTTCTGCCGTCTAGAGGTAACTTTTTTAGTCTTATCTATCAAGTTTACAGTGCTCCACACTTTAAAAGGTATGGTGGATTGTTGAAGCGTGTACTGCATAGTTTAATCCCTGCACCTTTGATAATTTTAATCCTTTCAAAAAGTTGCGTGCAAGAGTTTATTGTCACATTATTTCGGCAAACCACTCCCAGATCATGGGGCGAACGGATCGATATACCAGTCAAAGCAACACAATGCAGACTGTACAACTGACATTATAAAGGTCTTTTTTTAAACCTTTTGTAATTTTTCATCCAAAGTTTACCCATTGTTACGTGGTTTTGGGCAAGCAACTTCTGCGGTTTACTGCATAAACGAGTTTAGGTATAATGGTGAACTGCGGCGACAGATTTATTAGGATGCAAAAACGGTTAAACGAAACAACATTTGGCGGTCGTTTAACCGACTGATCGGTCGGTTAACCGGTTAACCGTTTAACCGTCGCAGCCCTAACTTTTAGTGCCAGACAAATCACCATTTTGCCCTTCTCTGGTGCAGCTGTACAGCAGTTTCGGTGCTTCTGCACCAGAGCACCAGTCTAACTTCGGTCCTGCTGGTCTTGAGATTTTTTGTCTGGTACTTAAAAGCCATGTGTCCCACAAACCCTTGCTAACTATGCATCCTGCATCATTTTTGTGCATACATTTCACCCTACTGTACCTGTAGGTCACAAGTTATCGTGAGCCCTGATTGATTGATTGATTGATTGATTGATTTTATTTGGTACTGTATGCAATAAAACAATAAACACAAACAAAAGCAAAGACATTCAGAAAGGCATACTACAGGCAAACAGACGAAAGTAATACATAAAATATGAGAAAAAGGAGTTACAAAACAGAGTACCAGGGATAACCCAAAAAGCTTATGAAAGGCCTATTTTCATTGGGGTCCCTAAAAAGGGAACAAGGAACACTTACACAAGGAAGGGAAAATTAGTAGAAATATTGCTCTGCATGAAAGACGCCGGCACTTGAGTCAGTAAATGAATGAATTAGAGACATTGCTCCGCTAAAAGTGATTTGTTGGCAAGATTCTTAACATACAGTACAGTTTCTGTTTACGACAGTAGGTTTAGAGTACACAGCATGATAAAGCTGCCTTGATACCGTACACACAATCCACATCATAGATTCATGCTTAAATTGGCTAAAGCAGCGTTGTAAACCACGGAACTGGTGATTACCCTAGGCCTTAATGTGTTACACCATTTTCTGTTAATTATATCAGATGAGAAGATAGCACCATGTACAGTAGCATTTGACTGCTTCACTTTTTCTTATTTGCTAATTTTGCAACACTCATGTGTCTTACTCTCAGACTACTCTTTTGATACACATGCTGCACTACTACTGTATGTGATAAGTTTGATGCAATAGCCTAACGTTACAGCTTGTCCTGCTACGTTTGTACGTAACTTAGTCGACACATAATATCCCTCACCCTTTTTACTCCCAACTCAAAACTTGATTTGAGCTTAGACCTTCTTTTAACATTATTACAATATGTCCTGCTGTATGATCCAGCCTCCTGGTGTACGGCTCTGAATTTGTCTGCGACAATGCAGTTAGCTTTGCAGGAGGCGGAGAACTCAATTTCAGTTCAGTGAGGGGCCATGTCAATAGGGCAGTCATATACTGTACGCTGTATGATCAGCTCTGGATATGACTGCATTAATAAAGAGACTTTCTGTAACTACAATTTCCAGACATAGTCAGAAGTGATGAGTACAAACAGTGCTTTTTCTTCTCACGACAGACTAACAGTTGCCAGAAATTTTTTAGGAACGCCAACATTTTTTTTCCAGTGGCCAAGTTACGGTCCATTGCTGTCCCAGAGGTTTTTGAAGAAAAACAAAAATGCTGGAAATCTTGCATTTGCCGGAAGTCTTACAGTACATCCCTGACTGTCTGCAACAATGCACATCATCCAGGCAGGGTATTCAGCCACCTTGGATTACAAATCAGGAATCAACATTCAGCAGCTTGGGAAGGGGTCCAAAAGGAATTCAATGGAAAATTTTCACCCTTGACCCTTCAATAACTGATGTAACATGCTGAAAAAATTTGACATGACTTGCACCCACACCAATCACAATGACCACCAAAGATATTGTACAGTTCTTTACATAAATGTTTGAAACTGAGCCATAAAACCTCATCTACAGCTGTAACTAACTACATACCTAAACCGTGAAGGCCATTCTGATGACAAATTTTAAAAGAAATAAAATAGATCATTTGTTTTCTTTGGGAGGGGTAGCTGTGGCTGTTTACTTGAAAACTGGATGGTTCTCCTATGCATGCTATACTTTTCATTGACCATAAAATGACTGACCTTCAAGACGCTTTTATCAAAAGTACAGTACTGTACTGTAAATGTAGGCCGAGAAAATCCAATGATTCATACGTACAGGCTACTGTCTAATCATGTTGTTTTTGTATTTACTGTAAAGCAAACAGTTTCCTGATGGCAGTATGTACAGTACAGCAGTACTGATAAGTTATGCTGCCAGTATCCAGCCAGTCATAGTATGGAAAAACCTTGAAGCAGTCATGGTGATGCCATGGTTGGTACTACCTCAAGGAATAATTTAGTACTCAAATTCTGCTAGCAGTTTTGAGAATTTTTTCCTTCTGTAGTGTAAAATCACTGAAAACCCTATGGTTATGCACACAATAAAGTGCTTCACATTTTTGCATTTGTGTAACAATTTGGCCAGCTTGTGTAGCAAATTGAGATGCGATACTGAATAAATTTATTATTCCCTGAAACTGAACAGTCTGGATAGTTTTCATAATAGAAAATCAAATTAAATGAAGATCTTGAAATACACTCCCCACAAACTGGGAGATCCATGGTAGTCCACCTTTGGAGGAGATTTTCACACCTAGGACTGAATTTAATGGCAGGCAGACTACAGAACCAAGATCGTTGGCTTAAAAATATTTTGTGTGCAGGATTCTGCTCTGGCAGATGTTGCACTTGTTTTTATAGTTGGAATACTGTGTACTATGGCTTGTTACTACAAACACTAGTTCTGGCAATCGGCAACACATGATAATAGCACTTGAATGTACACGTCACATGCTTAATAGGCCCAAGGGCATCCAAATGGCAGCCTAACGGCCACAACAGGCCCATGAATAGTATGAACCTTACTGTACGTAAGGCAATGTATGTTTGTTACAATGCTAAAAAAGGTAAGGAGACAAGAAAACAAGGGAATTTATTTGGATATTATTCTGAAATGAGAAATTGCATAAAATGTGATACACAGCTTAATTTCTCAAAGTGCCAGTGCTTAACAAAAACCAATAAGAACTATGCTATGTTGTAGGTTTAATGCCCTTATCAATTGAATGACGCACCCCACTACCCCCGGACATGGTCAGTCATTGTCCACAACAGTGTTGACAAAACTAAGTCCTCAGTCACTTCTGCAACAGACAACTCAGTCACAGATCTATGCACAATTTGCAGTTTTACTGACATGTGGCACCCTATAACACCATAAACATTCAGAATGGCAATTAGCATCCACTACAAAGAACAATTGCTCGATTCTCCCTGGGTCACAATAG
Source organism: Holothuria leucospilota (assembly GCA_029531755.1). Classification (NCBI taxonomy): domain Eukaryota; kingdom Metazoa; phylum Echinodermata; class Holothuroidea; order Aspidochirotida; family Holothuriidae; genus Holothuria; species Holothuria leucospilota. Next base: position 28,083,741 of record CM055982.1, on the reverse strand, counting down.
TGACAGACAATTGAGGTAATGTGACTCATCCCTCAGTCATGCTGGTCGCTGACAATAGCACTTGGTTCAATGACAGATGTGTGCATCACACTGTCAATGATCAATGCCTCACATTTGACTGACAATGCTGGGGGGTAGTGGGGTGCATCATTGAATTGATAAGTGGATAACAACACAACTATACGGTAGAATACAGGGCCACTCTTGAACACCACCTACTGTAACATCTGGATGCGCAGATCTATGCGATGTAACAGTTTACAGTATCATGCACCCTAAACACCATAAATCTGAATTTGAATTTGTGGTCTTAGTAAGAAATGGACAACAATGAGTCGTTCTCAAATTAAACTTATCTTCTGTATTCACATTCCTATTTTATTAAAAATCTTTCATGTTCATCTAGCAGCCCAAACATTGACTCCACATCTTTATTATACCTTGCACCCTAAACTTGGACTCTGCATCAAAGCATCCACGCATCCATTCCAGAACTGATATTGGTGAAATCGTTCAATCCACATCCAAGCATCTATGCATCCATTCCAGAATATTGCTTAGGAACTTAAATATGGACACCAGTGGGTCTTTCTCAAAATCTTCCATGTTGATCTAGCAGCCCAAACGTTGACTCTGCATCCAAGCATCCGTGCGTCCACTCAAAAAGGTTGGAGGTGAACTTAAATTTTTTTTGTTCTAAAATTCATTTACTTGGCATCTGAGCATTTTACCCCAGCAGAGCAGATATATGAACCGGAATATTCAAAAGGCTTGACATATGATATAGGCCTACAGCAGGCCTAGGCCTAGGCACCAGTCTGCATCCCGTGCACTGCAATCTGAAGATCTTCGGCATGGAGTTGGCATTTTCCTTATGTTCTCTATTGTTTTTCTTAGCGTAACTTTGGCATGGGCCTGAAAATGGAATGCACTTTGGCCTCTAGAGGCAGAGAGTTTAAGTTGACTGTGCATCCAAGCATCTGGATGCCCAGATACATATACATCCCTCAAGTGACCCTGTATTCCATAGTTACTCCAGCCTAACTGCAGTATTTCATTAAACAAAACATTATAAACCCCCAAGCAACCCTTCACATAATCAACAGCAGCTACAGTACCATCCTGCACTCCTGCATGATCAAAATTAAATACAATCAACATCTGTTTAGTCCAAGTAGTAGGAATTTAAAATTACCTCAATGTTATTTTGATGGTCTGATTTGTGGGCAAATTTCATGAAATTCTGTTATGTGGATAGGCCTAGGCTGCATGCAAACTGTTCATTGATGATGCTTTTTAATTTTAGCCCTTTGATGGACATCATTAATTTGCACTGGTTTATCAAACTTACCTGTTGTTTCTATGCCCGAGTAAAGGCTATCAGCCGGGGGAGGAACACCATTCGATGACTCCATCATTTGTGCTATTTGGCTAATTATCCGACTTGTTCACAAAAGTATGGCGATGCCTGTTGCAATGGAGAGTCAGACAGTTGGCACTTACGTGAGTTACCACTAGGTTACAGCAATCTAGGCGACTCACCTGTCGAGAAGTTCTAACGTGAAGGAACCGTAACTTGTCTATACACAGTCTACTGTGTAGTGAACTGTGCATGCAGGTTAGGCTAAGTGCGATTGATTTCTTTTCCTTCCAAAACCAAACGGCAGATTTTTTGAAATAACTTCAAACAGGTTTCTTTGCTTAGTTTTAATGGTGAACGTTTCCAAAAAACAGCACGATTGCAACTTGATGGCTTGTGAAATGTCGCAAATGTGTTAAACAGCTTGTTAGAGGGACGTTCGACGAGGTGCGCTACACTGCTACACGTAAACCAAAACAAGTGAATATTCGACTGCGTAACAGGCCGTGGTGGGGAATCGAGTGTTTTGTTTTTACTGCTCCCCCAAAATATTGCGCCAGCTATTCAGCGTAACCCTCTTTCTTCTCTTGCCTTGCCTAGTATGATAATAAGCGCATATAAGCAGGATATATCCTGCTCTGTAGATAATAGTTATGGAGGTGAAAATATTGTACTGTACTGTACTGAACTGTACTGTACTGTACTGCACTGCACTGTACTGTACTGCAGAATGACTGAACTTGGATCGTGTTGGCCTGTATCCTATTTCATGACATGGCTCTTGTGAAACATGTGACAGTACTTTTCTGACTGAATTGTGAAATTCACGTAGAGTGACTCCTTGGAATTGCTATGCAGTATTTACAGGTACGTTCTTAACCAGTGGTTCCCGGCCAACCTTTTTCAGCTCACCGCCCCCTTTCACCAAATGGGGGTTGGACAAACGCGCCCGTCTATAGCATTAGCGGCTCGCCATAGGCACGGGGGGGGGGGGGGACTTGCCCCCCAAAAGTTTGCAAAGCATGGTCTTCAATTTTCCAAAAAAAAATGTAATAAATAAATGAAACATGTCATTCGTAATGAGTTAGGCCCTCACTTTTCCTTGAGTGGGTTTAACATTAAGGAAGTGAATAACTTTCCAATGCAATGCCAAGGTTAAACATTAATAAAGTGCTGTCAAAACGACATTTTTTCGGCGCGCTTCGCCCGCTTTTCCTTGGTTGAAAATTAACTTGTTTGCTACTATAATATTTCAGACATCACAAATGGACCTGCCATTAGTGCGGGCTAAGGTAATCAAACAAATGATCACGCTGTGATATTTGTAATCTGATTAGCTTAGGCATCATAATGTCATTTACAGAGTCTAACGGTAATGCTGGAGTTAAATGCCCATTGTTTTGCAGACACTTCAGAGCTTTCGGGGTCATTAGATACACATAACCCATTGGCCGTGTTGATTATCGTCCACGACTAAAAGCAGTTTTGCCCGGGTGTCACCTGGCCACTGGCAGATTAGCATAGGTATCTGTCTACAAAAAGTAACGGACATGTAGTATAAACGTATTGTGTTTCCCATAGAAGGAGCCTTCCCTTGTCCAAACTGACAGCGCCGTTGGCCCCGCGAGAGGTCTTATGACTGTCAAATGGCCTGTTATAAGCAAAAGGTTCTCCAGTTCTGTGCTAAAGTATACCGTTTCAACTGATTTAAAATAAACACAGTCTATCTAAGATCAGTGTAAGAGACTTTTGACTAGTGGCCTAGCTAATTGTATAGGATGATAGGTCGTTCTGAGGTAGGGGAATTCCAATCCCCCTTTAAAAAATTCGTTTCGGACCGGTACTGAGATTCAAAATAGTGCTATCATTCCATAGTTTTCAATGTCTTCATGCTCGAAATTTTCGTTAGTTTAAGAAAACAATCCACTGAGAAAACCAACACTTTATGGCTTCTTGGCAAAGCTGAAACATATTGTGACACAATGAAAGAAACAAAATATTTAAAGGTGGGGCTCATTTTATACAAATGATCAAGCCGCTTTGCCCATTTCACCTGCCTCTTACTCCCCCTATGCAGGACTAGTGATCGGTTGCATTTATTTTTAAAGTAGTCAGCTCATGACTGACTGCCTGAAATGGTTTTTGAAGAGCTTTTGAAAACTACATGGGGCATCGCTGTAATACATAATAAAAACCATACTCCTATTGTACTATCCGAAGCTGACCATTAATATTGCGGTGGGGGGGGGGGGGTCTTCCGAACCTCCCTGAATACGGACTTGAGTTTGGCCCCCAAACAAAATTTCTTAGAGCCGCCCATGGTCTATAGCATAATAAAACGACAAAAGTAAGAACCATGCTGAAATGAAGGGTATATAGGCCTACACGTACATCGTTTTTACGTGTGGGTCGGACCCAGGGTAGCAAACCAAGGTGCGGGACTTGAAGAACCGACTCTCTTTTGAGATGGCGAATCCCTTACCCAAGATTTACGAAGGCGAAGGGTTGATAGCAGTCAGGAGTGATTTTTTTTAATTTTACAAATCCCAGGGCCCCACCGAGGTGTGGACCATCCACTCAAGGGCCCCTTACAGGGTCCATGGGCAACATCCAAGTGGGGGACCGGGGGCCAAGCCCCCGAAAGCTCTGGGACATTTCCGATATTCTCGACACAAGAATGAGGCATGGCTCAATCAAATTTTGACTTCTTCTGATAACCTTGAAGTTAAATGCGCACTATACAGAGATCACAAAAATTACCCATACACATAGTGTGTATTTCAATAGTAGCTAACGGAAGTTTCCTTTGATGCTGCAAGGGCCTTTTTCTGTGGGAGGGAGGAAGAACTATGGAAGGGGTCGCATGCGGGGGCTTTGAAAGACTTAGGCATGTGATGCCACTCAAGCTGTCCTACAGGTAGAAGTAATGAGAAAGCCGAAATTGGCGCACCAGCCTGGAAAAATTGCATTCTCGAAAATAGTTTTAGCTTACGTTTTACTTCATAGTAGGCCTACACAAAATGTATATGTCATGTTACAGTTACCTATAATTGCCACTTCTGTTACTTAGTATGTCATGTTTATAGACAGCCAGAAAAACTACATTTCAGGTAAAAGTGGCGGTACAATTTTTAGCCATGGCCCCTTCGGTCACCGCTTTCACTGCCACTAATGAGAATATGAGGGTCGTCGCAAGAAAAATAGGCCTAACATCAAAATTAAACTCTCTTAAACAGGCGCGGATCCAGACATTTCGAAAAGGGGGAGGGCTGAAAGCCCCCTTAAATATTTTCACGAGTAGGCTACAGCGGCGTAGGAAGGTGTTTGACATGGGCGGGGGAAGACCAGACACGATTTCTCGACCTTGTCCCCCTTTCCCACACCAAAACCTCATATTTGATCAATGTGATTTTTCCAATTTGACCAACAAAAAATAAAAATATTCAAAGTAAAAGGAAAAAACAATACATATTATATAGACATGCATCGGTTATCACACCGCATGCCAATTACATGTACAATCATTTTGCCGTGTTACTAGGTACTACCCTTCCATATTAATTATAATTTTGGGCAGGGTTGTTCCCGTTACACTTTGAAAGTAACTCGTTATACAGTAGTTACAGTTAATTCCATAAAATTGTAACTCGTTACGGTTACTAGTTACAATGTTGAAAAAGTAACTAGTTACAGTTACTTTTGACTGAAAAGTAACTAGCTACATTTCGAAAGTAACTAGTTACCTCAAGGTGAAAATACGTTACCTCGGAACCTGAAATGGAGGAGGGGGCATAATTTGATAGTAAGAAGGGGGCACATGAGAGGACCGACACCTCATTTGTGCCGGTAATCCTGAGGTGTTCGCCAAAGAAAGACAATGATCCCAGCTGATCTTCACTGGGGATTCAGGCAGAGGCTCCTAACGCTCATCATGAAGCAGCGAATCATGCCGATATTGCGTCGGAGCTTACGCAAACTATTTGTTAGACGAACTTTGGTTATGACCAAAACTTTTCCAGTTACGACAGTACTTCTTTGAGGATGGAAATCTTTGTACTCCCATCACACAGTCGGCTAATTTAGAGATGTTAGCGGCTATTAAAGGGGGAGCGCGTTGTTTTAGCAGTAATTAAAGTCTTCACCCCTCGAGGGCATAAATATGGTAATGCGATGCTCTACATTTGTTAACGGTAAAAATTTTAAAAACTCACTAAGTTTGGACTAAGTGATATTTCCGCATAAATTTCAAGTTTCACATTGTGTCGATATAAAACAATGCATAGAAATGGTGAGAACTATGCATAGTTTACACATGCAGACCATGTGCCCATAATTCACTTTCCCTTTACAATAGGTGAAACTTTAATTCGGACACTTCTCTCCTCTTTCAATTAGCTTTGTTAGGATACTTTTAACGCCATTTGACCATTTCAATATTCTGCTGTTTTTTATATTAACCTTACTATTATTCCATACAGTGTAAGGAATTACGGACGTTGAAAAGAATACGATCTAGCCTAAATTCATACGTTTGATTCATCAAATAAGGATACCACACATGTTAAATTAGATACATAAATGGATGCACGATGATTTACTGGGCTCCAACGCACCAGTCCGGATTCGGCTAGCCCAATGCCGGTCACAAGAGCGTTTTTCTAGATTAGGAATTTGCCCGGAATAGAAGGTTCCAGACCTGAAATTTTCCGGAATGTGATGTAATTGGACTTGGACTCGGAGTTCATTCCAGCCGAGTTCTCAAGTATGAAAGTCACATTAAAAGTGTTTAAAGTTCCATTGTTATTTGTGCACAATGTACAGATGTATTGTCACACACAGTCAACTAAATTACTGTGGAGGTCAGGATATCGAAGTGAGTACAAGCGATGACCTTATTAATGGTGAACATGTACAATAGAATTGAAACATCCGTATGTTTGATATGCTACACATTGGCAAAAAGACTGGTCTCAGAATTGGTGTCATTGGAATCAGAACTGGCCGGAACTTGAGGAACGTAACATACTCGGAAAGTGCCCCAGGATTCGGGAATCTAGAATCGGAGTTAGCTCCCACTCGGGTTCAGCCCTAACGTCCCAAAAGGCAATAATTAAAACTTTCAAAGTAAGCTTAGTAATTTAATGACTATAGACGGTGCAATTTCTCCACTGTGTCCTCTAAAGGACAATTTTAGTAAACTAAGGCCCAGCCGGCTTTATTTAGTACATACTTAAGCCTTAGTTTGCCGGAGGACCGTTCAGTGTTTTTCAAAGAATCGCACAAAGATTCGGTGTCATGGATAATAAACATTGATCTGTTTAATAAATAATTTGACATACAAATCAAATTTTAAACTTAGTTTAATCGACAATCAAGTGGCCCTGTAAGACTGTAGCATGTGCATCTAATATCAACTTTTGATTCTAATCGTGAATAAAATTTGATGTTGGTGAGGGCGACGTCGATAATAGAGATGAATGATAAATATCTCGAAAATAATATTACTACCAAAGTGTCATCAATTTGAAAGTGTTCTGTTACTACTTCGATTAAAATACAATTTGTGGGTCATTTTGACTATTTGTAACGGGAAAGTAACGGGACCAAATGTAACGCCGTTACTGTTACTTTTTCACAGAATTGTAACTAGTTACTTGCTCCGTTACTGAAATGAAAATGTAACTCGTTACAGGGTTCCGTTACACAAAATGTAACTCATTACAGTAACGGCGTTACTTGTAACTCCGTTACTTTCCAACCCTGATTTTGGGGGAAGTCGTTATAATAATAATAATAATCACGATAATAATCAGTGGCGTAGCCAGGATTTATCTCAAGGAGGCATGCATTATGTTGTGTGATCGCCGACGTACTCCTGGGCAGGGGGTGTCCACCTCGAGCCCCTCTGAAAATTTTTGAAAAATTAGGTGTCCTTACATGCCATCTGATACCACATGCTACCTTTGGAGTAAAATTTGTGTTAAAAACTTTACGTAGGCAATATTATATAAGTTTGACCATTAAAAGCACACTGGTGAATTAATACCAAATATGTAGAAGGCTGGTGCGATTCAAATCAGAATTTATTTCAATTACCAAGGAAGTTTTTTTAGTCGTTGAAAATCGGAAATAAATAATTGACTTCAAATTAAACTTAAACATAATTTTAACTAATCTGGGTATTTTGTTTCCTGCAAGTTATTTCTCATAAATGTCTGATTTCCTGAAAAGTATCCCGAACTCAATGTGAATTCCCGAAATTGACGGTTTAATTGGGGGGAAATTTCCTTTCAAGTTGAAATACTGACTTTTTGTAACATCAGTATTGACCTTGATAGATGTATTATTGATGGCTTTTTCTTGTAAAATAACCAGATTATTGTATTAGAGCATGATGCGGGCACGATTGTGTTTTCATGACATCAGATAAGCAGACGACAGGGCCTACTTTATTAAAGTCTGTACATATCTATTTTATAGTGAACACTATCGCGATTTGGGGGAACAAAATGACATTTGTCACCCCCACAAAAATATTAAGGGGCTATGGACCCCTGGCCCCCGGTTCCTACGCCACTGGGATATATTGGGCAGGGGCGGGATTTGATGTCTGAAAGTGGGGGAAAACTCTTGGGGAATACCAAACAGCACCGCGAATGGGCCGTGGGAAGCACTAATTAAGCGCCCTTGCAGGTGTGGGGTGCACGGGCAAAGCTCGTAGAAGTCAAGCGATTTGGTGCATTCTATAGGAAACAGATCACACATTTCTGATCTAAAGTTCTTCCCAGCTGCCACTAATATGCTGATATCACAATTATTCATATCTAAAATGTGTATTTTTCTGCATACCTCTAAAATATTGGGGGACATTTGATATTATGTCCCCCACTCAAATATTGGGGGACATGAATCACATGTCCCCCTGCCCCCTTCCACATCCCCCATGATTTTCGCCCATAAAAACGGGTGTTCGTGAAGCGCCCGAGGAAAACAACGTTATTTAAGAAATTTTATTGTAGCCTCTTGTTTTCCTTTTTTAAATGAAGCTATCCATTACATGAAAGATTCTCCAGCCACGTGTTCTTTCTTTTATATTTCATCTTTTCGATGGTCTGGGACAGGGGACCACTTAAGGTTTCCATTACTATGAAATATAAAGATTAAAGCAAAGTTTTGTAAGAACTTCGAGGGTTATAGGTATATAAAATTCTCTTCAAAATCACTGTAATGTTTTTAAGGGTAGTTCTGACAGAAACATGACCATGGGCGTCAGCAGTGAATATGTTACGGGAACCAATTTTCATTGGATGCTGCATCTTCATAAGATATGGCCGGCGAAGCCTTTGGTGGCGAGCGCCGAAGGCTGAGGACCGAGGGTCCTCCCCTAGAATATTTCTTAAATTTGATGGCTTTTGCGGTCCGGATCTGGACCATTCTAATGAAAATCCTGCGTACCCCAGGTATATTTGAAATGCTAATGAAATATTTTCTCATGATGATTGCAAAGTTGACGAGGATGGTGGTCGTTTGTGGGGAAAATGGGCAGTGGGATGGGTCGCAAGAATTTTGGAAGAAGCAATCTACTCATGCTATCATACAAAAAGTAAAAGCGAGAAAATTCTTCAAAAGCCTTCCTGATCCTACGGACAGCAACACTATAACGAGACACTTATATACTGAGCTCCCGATCGAGAAGCAGGCCGACAAGTTGAGAAATGCGATTCCCTATTCACTGGTACGTTTCTCAATTGTGTATGGAAGAACCATGGTGCCTGTAATGACGTACTTAAGTACTGTCAGTGACCCTTACTTCAGGGCTTCAAGCATGGGCGTACTGCCCCGGGGAAATTGGGGATATATCCCCTAAAATTTGACTAGGGGGATGGCGCACGTAATCACCCCCCCCCCCCAATGTTACAGTCTACAGATACCTGTATGCTGGAAAGTACATTTTATTCTTCATTTTCGTAAGAAATTCTTCAATCTCTGCTTCATTTTCTACCACAAATGTTCTCAAACTATCAGAATTTCAGCAAATCCTTCGCAAACTATCAAAATTTTCGAGCGCTCCTAGCGTTTCAAGACTAACGTCAATGTTATTCTTATTATCAATATCTTCCAACAGCAACTTTCGGAGAAGCCGCACAGCAGCAAAAAGTTGAAAGTTTACGAATTGACAGGTAAAAGGCTGGCTTATGGCAGTGGCATGTAGGTTTGTTGGGCAATTGAAAGTGTCGCGAGGCAGAACCTGATGCAGATTTTGTCATGGAAATCTTATTTAATGAAAAATTTCGGCGCGCTTCGTCACGGTTTGAACTCCATGTCATGACAATTACTAAGGTAATAATACATGAAACTATTCTGATCACAACACTTTCCAAAGAACAGAGATACATCTCTGAACATCTGTCGGGACCTCGCATCGATATGGGATCTTTCAATCTAGTATGCAGCATGATGTGGAAAGGTTGAAAGTACCTATCTGCCGTTATACATTTTTCAAATATTTTTACCGAGCGCTTCGCGCGCAGCCATTATCGGTATAGATGGTGATTGTTAATACACTTACGACGAGAACAGTATTCTGAAACGCGCTTATTAGTCCCTCACCCCTTTTGCTTCACCTATCAGGGAGGTCTAATATCACCTCCCTGCACCTATACTCTCCCTCCCTCTCATTCCCCATTCTTGGAAGCTGTTCGTCTGGATTCTCGTTCAAAATTAGTAAAAATACGATAATTGTAAAGTGTTCGGCGTCATACACTATATTATCATTTGGATGTCCGGTAGTAGGCGTTATGTCAGTGCCCCCATTTAATATGATTAATACAGAGCTTCCAGGAGGTCTATACAGGTATCTGCTAGCCTTAGATGCCTTTCATAATGCACAATGCAAAGCACAATGAAAGAAAGGAAATATTTCGTAATTGTCCAAGAATGCTTCTGTGGACTCCATGCACGTATATTTGTGAAAAAATTTCCCCAAATAGATGGCAGTAGAATAGACAAAAGGGAGGAGGCTTCAAGAGGTTTGTTTACAACGTATCTTTCTCTTAATAGACAACATATTCTCCTCTTTTACCTTACCAAAAATTAGCATTCACTAAACTAAGGACATTTTCCAGCCATATATGATCAGTTCCAAAAATCTCCCAAAGATAGCACCATTTTGCATCTAAAAGCCCTTAAAATAACACAAATTTTTTAAAGGGGAGGGGGATCCCTTTACAAGGACGGCACCTTTATATAGTGACAAACGAGAGATCAAAACTGCTGTTTACAAATGTAGGGACGCATCAAAAATAAAGATTTAATTTATACTCAGACTTGGGGGAACTGAGGTATTATCATCCATGGTGCACCCAATCACAAAAAACCTGACCGCGTCACTGACCTCAAGCCAACTTGCAGGTCTTATAATGATCTCCGAATTCAAACTTCAGTTGTCTAGTATGACCCTGTAAGTTGATCCTTGCCTTTTAAAGCTTGACCACTACATTGTTGCTCTTGCACAATTTTAGTCCAATGCGGCCGCTTATCAATGAGTTTTGTGCTCAAAGTAGCCTCCTAAATGTATAAATATAGCAATACCCAAGAACATTACCTCTGGAATTTACCCTTTAAAACAGTCTTCCTGGCACTTATGAGACTTTAAAACCCAGGAGCTTCCGGGGGCCTCGCCCCCTGGACTCCCACCTGGGCTTTGCCCCTGGATTCCACCAGGGGTGTAAGGCGGGCCCCTGTAATCCACCCGTAGTGGGCTTCGCGCTCGCCGCTCTTAAGTGCACATTTTCTAGATTTGCGATAATTCACCCAACCCCCCCCCCCTCCCAAAATTAAAAAGAAGTCTACGCCCCTAGCTTCAAGTCACAAAAATGTGGCAGGAGCGGATCCCCGTGCTTTACCAAAAAAAGGAATTGAAGTACCAAACAAAATTTGTCAGCAATAACCGCTCCTTGCATTACCACATTTGAGCTCCGCCACTGTATTTCTCAGTTTGCGCCGAGAAAAATCTTTCAGGCATTTTTATGGTATTTGATGTTAATGTTTTCCTTCATTTTACAATGCGAAATTTACCATGATATTAGAAATTCTCCCAATTTTCTATGGTCTAGCTTGCTTTCTTGCATTTTTTTAAGGTCTGGAAAGGTGGGGGGTGGAGTACCCCCCCCCTTTCCTCCATAAGCCGGCCTATGCTGTTCGGGTATAAGTAACGATTGTTAGATCAGAACCAGCATTGAAATGTGAAACCATTGTACATGTCTGAGAAAGTAAGAACTGCGTATATTGTGGGCTTTTCGTGTCCCTTTGGGGTCGTACTCTGTTTACGAGTAGTTTCCGGTTTTCCCTTGCAGTGGGAGATAGCCCGTAGGACTTTGTTAATTAGTATGTTTCATAAGAGATACAACTTTTCGTAGAATTCTTGAAATTTTGCATTTGTTGTAAGGAAAATTTTTAGACGCCGCTTTCAATCATGATGTAGAAAATCAAATAGTAACAAACGAATTGAAACGAACGGAATGAAAACTGAAGATAAATCCACTGTACATGCAAAGGCCTGTGTACACTTTCAACATTTCAGGACACATGTGTCGACACAAGTAACTACAACATCTTGTTACCGAAAATGTTGAAAGTGTGTACAGAGCAAAAAAATTGGCAACATGTGTCCCAACATGTATCGACACATGTTGTCAAATAATTAAAAATCAATTTTCCAGCAGCATGTGTCCAAGCTCTGCCCAATCAGAAATCGTATCTGAATCGGCATCTGATACACCTGAAGGTAGCGCACCACTAATTCAAGAGGAATATCCGCCGATCGAGGATGTCACCCTACGAATTAAACACTCTAGAAAAAATTTGGGCGGGGGGACAGTTTGTAGACCATGTTGCTGAAGAGATGTGTTCAATTTGGGATGTGTATCTGGTAGGAAAGAAATTGAAGTACTTATCCTGCAAAAATAGAGAAAATTGAAGACATTTCAGGTATTTTCGCAATATATCCTTCCGCGATCCAAAATGGCATTTTGAATGAGTTACAAAGCAGAAACTCCACTCTATTATACAAGCCCTTTTAGCTCAAAATTTAAATGGTTATGGTACACAAATTTGGAATTATTGTAAAAGGCCTACTCGTGAGCTTTCATATGAGGGGTAGCCTGTGCCCGTTGAAAACTTTTACAAGGGTCCAGAGGCCACGAAATGGACCAAAATTAGTGTGTAAGTCAATCGAGAAATAATTAGTGGTTACGCTTCCTGTAGTCCTGTGACTGGCAAAATGGCAGCCCAACTTACTGCAGCCTGTATGAGAATAATGACCTGTCATAAGCAGCCGGGTCCCATAAAATTAGACCTAATTAGTTGTTTATCAGCCTTTGATTATCAAAATTAGGTGATGGCGGGGCAATTTTGTTACTTGACTAAACATGAAATGTCATCTCGAGGCTCCCATGTCGACCCCTCCTCCCCCACATAGCCTCTCCATCAAATCCATTGAAAGTCCCCCCTCCGAACCGCCTGTCAGAATGTCCCCCTCCTTAGTTGTTACCCAGGTGGCTAGCCCCCTCCCTTCGTGACGGAAACGTTCAAAGAGAAAAAATAAGAAAAAGGGAGAGAGGGAAAAAACGAAAAGGTAAAAAATGTACGTGGTGGTGTCAGTGGTAGCGCCAGGTGGGGGCGGGGGCATGCCCCGTCAGGGAAGGCTCCCCCCTCCCCGTCGGGGAAATTTTCCGGTTTCGTCGGAGATCTGTTATGAATACAATAAAATACTTAGTCCCCGGTATTGGCCAGTCGCCCTTCGATTGACTTAATTTCGGTCCAAATTAGGCAAATTAGGCAAATTCTTCAATAAAAACCCAAAATTTTCCAATTTTCTTAGTTGAAAACCAATTTTTTTTTTCAAATTTCTATGTTCAAAGCTCAACTTTTTCAAATTTTCTCCAAGAAGAGCCCGAACCAAAATTTCGCTTCAGACATCGTTTCGTCGAGGATTGGGTCGAGGCGTCGGGCAGCTTTGCCCAATGTCGGGCAAATCCTGGTGCCACCTCTGGTTGGTGTAGGGGTAAGTGAGGCCCACGTCGGGGCGTGAAACTGCTGGACCCCCTCGGGGAACGTGGACCCCCGTGGACAATTGCCAATATTATTTCAGCTGCTCCCAAAACACATCTTTTCCTTTCTGAATCCTCCATCTTCCTTCCAAAATCCTGCTTTCCCGCTCATTTTTGACAACATGTTGCTCAAGTGTGTCGCAACATGTGTCTGCGACATGTGTCTAGTGTATACAAGGTCAAAATTTCTGTGTCCAGGTGTGTCAGCAACATGTGTGGACACATGTGTTCCGAAATGTTGATAGTGTACACGGGGCTTAAGAAGATTAAAAAAATGTGTGATAAGCTACGGTAAATTATCGAATAGAGTAGACGCGGGCTGGATTCGGAACTGGCCCGGCGATTAGGGCCACGGAAATCTGAGTTCAAGTTGGCAAGGATTTAGTGGGTATCAGACTGAGAACTGGCCCGAAATGGGAGTAGTCACTGGAATCGGGAGTTGGTTTCTCATGGGGGGAGGGGCTCGGGATAGGTAGGCTTTGGTTCCTGCAGCCCTTTCTATAGTGAGTGTGCATGTATGAGTGTGAGAAAGAGAGCATGGGCGGCGTTCCGTATTCGAAAGGGTGGTGTGGTGGATTTGTCTGGCCCGCTTGAGATACCGAAAGTACCAGTTAACGGGTGTATCCGAAGCACCCCTAGAAATTGCACGCAGTGGCGTCGCCAGAGCATTTATCATGGGGGGGGGGTGGTGCCCTATTTGCCGACTGAGAAGAAAAAATGCCTACTGAAAGTGTTGATAAGAGATGCGGTTAGAGCTGAGAACCGTTAGTTCAACCGGTAGTGGTCCAGCAGGGATGGCGCCAGGATTTGCCCAACGGGGGGGGGGGGGCAACGACCCGAAGCCTCCACCTGTGTACTATTCCATGCCCTTGCGGGGCATATATTGCATAAAATTTTGCATATACTAGAGGAAAATAGTTCCGCCCGATTTAAGGTTTTTCCAGAAATCTAAACTGTGACATTGCAAATTAGCGCGCGAAGGGCGCGAAATTTTTGGGTAAGCTTATACTAAAAAGAATCTGTACTTATTTAAAGGTCAACCAGTGACGTACCCAGGATGTCTCTCAAGGGGGGGGGGGGGCATGCAATATGTTGTGTGATCGTCGGCCTGGGAGAGGAGTGTAAGGGGACGGGGTGCCCCCCTCTCCTTTGAAAAGTTTTTAAAATTTAGGTGTCCTTAAATGCAATCTGATGCCACATATGCCACCTCTGGAAGTAAAATTTGTATTTAAACATTTACGTTTCTTAGGACCTGAAAAAATTGGCATCCGTGAGGGGGACATGGCCCAATGGCCTGCCCCCTGTGTAAGCCACTGAGGTCCGCCTGTCAGGCAGTTGGGCCCTATCGGGCACAACTTACATTGTACTTCCCTTTCGAGTCACTAGCCGTACCGAAAGACAGACTCAAGAGAACATTAACTTAGTTTAGCGAAATGAGATGAGATTCCCGGCATTTACATAAAACCATAAATTGTACTTAAGTTACTTGAAAAGATGGAAAGGGTTTGTTCTATATTTAGCTATTAGTAACCAAACTGAGGAATAGTGGGCAAAGCATACAGAAGATTTGGGGTTTTATCGCAGAATTGACCCTTTTGAAAGCTAAAATAAGTAAACCGACCATGGGTAGCGACAGAATTTTCCCGACATGGGGCCGGGCCATACCACTGACCCCAATTTCCGACAGCATGTCGAGGGGGTGGATATGAAGAAGCCTAACTATCCCATGCCATTGCAGAGTACCGTATATTTAGTATTATATCACTTAATATATCAAAAGCCGAGTTACTGATACTGTTCTTTTGAGTCTGAATCCACACACTAGAAATCGGCAACTAGGCTTTGCGATATGGGATGAAATTTACGACTTCTACATAGCCTGTGTACCCTGCGTACCCTGCGTACCCTGCCTACATGTTACTTGGTAAGGTTGACAGGACTTACGCTATCTAGCTATGTGGAATGGAACTACTGAAGAAACTGGAGTGGCATTACAGCGCGCGTAGTGCGTCGAAAATTTTGGGTCTGATTACAGAAATTGTCCTCTTTCTTTCACTTCTTTTCCTCTTTCTTTTCCTCATGTTCTCTTCATTTTACCGACTGGTGCAGAATTTACCGACTCAGTGCCAGAAACCACATGGGCGATAAACTCCTTTAGTATACAACTATACTGAAAGTCTCATGTAGCTTTTTTGCCAACAAAATATGTTTTAAGTTTCAAAAAGTGTTGCTTACGGACTTCGAAAATATTGTAATAAACGTTGTCTGCAATTGCATTCCAATCTCCCGTCTTCCGTCTGCACCAGCTCCTTTCTCTTGCCCTGATTTGTCCCTCCCTCTTCTGTTCTTTTCTCTGTTCGCTCGGTCTTTCTCTCTCCCTCTCCCTCTCCTCTTTTTTCTCTTTTTTCCCCTCTTTCTTTCCTTTAACTTTCCTTCGTTTGAACTTCCCTCTTTCCTTCATTTTGCCGACTAGTGCAGAATTTTGCCGACTGCGTGGATCTTGGGGGGTGTCACACCCCCACACCCCCTCTAGCGTCTTCCCTGAATGCACGTTTTTAAGACATTTCAGAAGTCCAGGGTCTAATATTGCCATCGTGGTTTTTCTAATACAAACTATTAGCCTGACGCTGGATATTTTGGATAAGTACGGTACCAGGTCTAGTGGGGGGGGGGGAGGGGGGACAAATGAGGGCCGGAAAGTGGAAACTTTGGGAGGGGATGCCTCTGAAGTAGCGTCCCCACTGGTTATAGGCGTATGTCAAGGAAAAAGAAATGAATAAAGCGAAATTTTTGTTGGCGTTTACCTTATGTCTGAGTTACAAGCGACACGTCTTGTACAAATAACGGGGCCTTACATTGGCGTCCGGAGGGGGGCAAGGGGCATTTTCCCCCTGGAAAATCAAAAACTTGAAAAAATGAAGAAAAAATAAAGAAAAACGAAGAAAATATAACATCAATATTTCTTAACAGTTCACTCAGTGTGAATTTCTACTCTCAAAACAGGAATTGAATAAAAATATCAACACTCCGGCCCCAGCAGCCCCCCCCCCCAGCATATTTTGGTATATTTTAAAGTTTATATTTACGATATTGCTGGTGTTACCCCTTTTTATATGTGGAACATTTCCAGCGATCTGGGAAACATTTTGGGTCAAAATTTTCTTGCGCTCCGCGACAACCCATGGTGGCGCGGAGCGCTAAGAGTCTGTCTATGGGCTTCGTCCCCCACCCCTTGACAAATTCCTGGCTACGCCTTTGTCAACACTATGTAAAGTAGCATCTTAACTCTTTTCTGGGAGTAGAATATTTCTCATGAAAAAGTTGGGCCCCCCTAAAAATTCTTCCCGACTGAAGGCGACGCGACTTAAAACTGGTCTTAAAATTACCAGTTGCAGTCGTAAACTCACGCACACTACACGACTGTTGGAGACAAAGATATTACAAGCATAGATTCCAAACTTAAAATGGCGCGCTGACTCCCCATGGAGGCCAATCACGGACTTCAATACATGGACAGAGGATTGCGCAATCAATACTGTCGCCACTGTTCGAACAAATTTAGGCTTACCAAGATGGCCGCCGGGTTGCCACCATTTGCCCAATTTGACGATGAATCTGCAACATTTCAGACAAAATATCAGTATGAATGGAAGAACAATATCACAGTTCTCCGTTCTATTTGATGAATTTGACCTGAGCTTGCATTCTTTCGAAAATATTACAAGTTTTTCACACAATTTGTCGATACTGAGCCACTTGAGCAAGTCCAAACTTTTACACACAAGACTATAGCAGGCAGCCATATTGGTAAGCCTACTCGTGTACGTACACGGTGGCGACAACTCACGCATAGGACGTTAGTGCAATATGCTCTGTCCATGTATATAAGAAGTCCGTGAGGCCAATATATCGGGGCGGAAGTGCTGATCACTGTTCAGTCGTTTTGAAAACAAACAGGCAAATGAATGTCTTACAAAAGTATTAGTACTTGTTATTTCGGAATGTTGTTGACTGAAGAAGTACGACGCCTCAATAAATTCCACTTAAACAAGAATAACTTATTTCTTCAACGCGGCATTCCACGTATTTACACTTGAACATGAACGCACAATGACTGGTTTTGCAAGTTCATGGACATTCATTGGTCAGTTTCTATGGTTTCTTCAAGTGACGCACTTTTATATGCGCGTTCAATTACTTACGCGCTCACAACGGGAAAGCAACTAGCGCGTTTGTTTCCAGAGCGCGCAGAACTGTGCGTCAAGTATTCCGGATAATACACAGAGAAATGTATTCTGCGCGTATAGAACGCGTTGTAAAAGTGCACACACGCTAACCTCTTTCAACAATGAAATTTTCTGTGACGCGCTCTTGTTTTTGTACGCAGATCGCGGAATAGAATGGCGCGCATGTCAAATTTACACTTCCGCCCCGATAAATACGTCTCCATGAGGAGTCACTGAGCGTAACAGTGTAGGTATAGGAGTTTGGAATCTATGCTTACAATATCTTTGGTTGGAGACCCGACGATCGAGTTGAGTTGCGGTGTGCAAAGTCGTGTAGTGTGTGGCTAGCTTTTCATAAACAACCAAACGCACGACTCATCTCTTGAGGTCTCAAGCACACGTGCGAGCGTTGCACTACCGAATACAGATCAAATGCGCCTCGGGGTTCGTGCGTTGCGTCGCGCGATACCTTGCAACGTTGCACAACAGTCGTACTACCCTCAATGCGACCTAATACGACTGGATCGGTCGCAATCGGTCGCGTCTGAATTTTGAACATATTTGAAATTCAGAGGAGACCTGATAAGACTGCCTGCACCACTCACGGTACATCAAGTCTTAATATTGTGTCAATGATATGCTACACTGAAGGCCCATAGCCAGACAAGGTACTGAAGGGGGCAAGATAGCATGGGGGTGATATTTTTAGGGAAGAGTGACATACCAAAATGCATTACGGCAATTGCAATTTTTATTTTCTATGGAGGAGACAATTTTGCTAGGGTGGCAGAGCTCCATCACTTGGCTACGAGCTTGCCTTTTGTACTTTTCTTTACGTTCTTCCCATCTCAGTCGTTTTCCTTGCCCCGTCCCCCCCCCCTCCCGAACCGGCCCGATCTGAAAAATTTGCACTTAACCCAAGAAAGGTTCCCACTCCTAAAGCCCCTTTGGGGCTGCCCGGCGTTTTCGTCTTACCTGCAGAGGGCGCTATCATATGGTTCCTACTCGAGTCCTTTTATACGATAAACTATGTAGGAACCCTAAATCCTACAAAGATATTACAAACATAGATCACCCAATCCGGACAGTATATCATGTAAAAAAATATATTATGCATGAGATGCAAGTCTCAAGGCACGAATGTGATACAAAACTTAAGAAAACATAAGGATTTGTTGCATAGATACCATCAAACTCCTATAGAGCTTATGCACGTGACGTCAGTGCGTTTCAATTTGGCTTACTGGATGGAACTGCCATACGTAGTAGGTGTGTTAAAGATACGCGCTCACGACAGCACCTTAGTAACAATTGTTGCACAATGTACGCCTGGATGGAAAAATAGAGAAACGTGACGTAGGTGCATAAGCTCTATAGGCCTACCTACACTGTAAGACGCGCTGACTCTGTATGGAGGCCTAAATACCGACGCGGAAATGTGGATTTGAATGCGCGTCGTTCCATACAGTGATCTGCGTCCAAAACTAAGGACGCGCTACAGAAAATTTCATTGTTAAAGTAGTTGGCGTGTGTACCTTTAACAACGCGTTCTGTACTCGCATAATACCGTCATTTCTCTGTGTATAATCCGGAAATGATTGACTCACACTACTGCGCTCAGCTCTTGGAAAGCGAACGTTTTGGTTGCTTTTCCGTTGTTAGCGCGTAAGAATTTAAATGCATGTATAAAGGTGCGCTAGTGAAAGTACCATAGAAACTGACCAATTGTTTTCAAAGTACTAATTAGGAAAGCTCCTAAAATTAATAAAAAAGCTCCATGTGGGTTAAGTGGAATTTATTGAGGAACGATACATCTAGTACAACTACGGGCTATAGCCGAGCGATCTATCTGTGACTCGGGCTGCAGCGAGTTAGCTACTAAGCCGTTATAGACCCATATTAGGGATATGTAGTCTTCTTTATTCTTTTTGGATATTTTAACCCTCCTGACCATTATCTCTTGTTTTTCTTTGGGTTCTGTCTAGGAACAATTTCTTACTGCGTACTACAACCAGAAAGCTCGTATTTTCAGCTTCAACGACAGTAACAGAAAGCACGTAGGCCTAGACGACAATAACAAGCGCATAATGGGGCTGCCCGGCGTTTTCGTCTTACCTGCAGAGGGCGCTATCATATGGTTCCTACTCGGGTCCTTTTATACGATAAACTATGTAGGAACCCTAAATCCTACAAAGATATTTCAAACATAGATCACCCAATCCGGACAGTATATCATGTAAAAAAATATATTATGCATGAGATGCAAGTCTCAAGGCACGAATGTGATACAAAACCCAAGAAAACATAATGATTTGTTGCATAGATACCATCAAACTCCTATAGGCCTACCTACACTGTAAGACGCGCTGACTCTGTATGGAGGCCTAAATACCGACGCGGAAATGTGGATCTGAATGCGCGTCGTTCCATACAGTAATCTGCGTCCAAAACTAAGGACGCGCTACAGAAAATTTCATTGTTAAAGTAGTTGGCGTGTGTACCTTTAACAACACGTTCTGTACTCGCATAATACCGTCATTTCTCTGTGTATAATCCGGAAATGATTGACTCACACTACTGCGCTCAGCTCTTGGAAAGCGAACGTTTTGGTTGCTTTTCCGTTGTTAGCGCGTAAGAATTTAAATGCATGTATAAAGGTGCGCTAGTGAAAGTACCATAGAAACTGACCAATTGTTTTCAAAGTACTAATTAGGAAAGCTCCTAAAATTAATAAAAAAGCTCCATGTGGGTTAAGTGGAATTTATTGAGGAACGATACATCTAGTACAACTACGGGCTATAGCCGAGCGATCTATCTGTGACTCGGGCTGCAGCGAGTTAGCTACTAAGCCGTTATAGACCCATATTAGGGATATGTAGTCTTCTTTATTCTTTTTGGATATTTTAACCCTCCTGACCATTATCTCTTGTTTTTCTTTGGGTTCTGTCTAGGAACAATTTCTTACTGCGTACTACAACCAGAAAGCTCGTATTTTCAGCTTCAACGACAGTAACAGAAAGCACGTAGGCCTAGACGACAATAACAAGCGCATAATGGGGCTGCCCGGCGTTTTCCTCTTACCTGCAGAGGGCGCTATCATATGGTTCCTACTTGGGTCCTTTTATACGATAAACTATGTAGGAACCCTAAATCCTACAAAGATATTTCTAACATAGATCACCCAATCCGGACAGTATATCATGTAAAAAAATATATTATGCATGAGATGCAAGTCTCAAGGCACGAATGTGATACAAAACCCAAGAAAACATAATGATTTGTTGCATAGATACTATCAAACTCCTATAGGCCTACCTACACTGTAAGACGCGCTGACTCTGTATGGAGGCCTAAATACCGACGCGGAAATGTGGATCTGAATGCGCGTCGTTCCATACAGTGATCTGCGTCCAAAACTAAGGACGCGCTACAGAAAATTTCATTGTTAAAGTAGTTGGCGTGTGTACCTTTTACAACACGTTCTGTACTCGCATAATACCGTCATTTCTCTGTGTATAATCCGGAAATGATTGACTCACACTACTGCGCTCTTGGAAAGCGAACGCTTTGGTTGCTTTTCCGTTGTTAGCGCGTAAGAATTTAAATGCATGTATAAAGGTGCGCTAGTGAAGATACCATAGAAACTGGCCAATTGTTTTCAAAGTACTAATTAGGAAAGCTCCTAAAATTAAAAAAAAAAGCTCCATGTGGGTTAAGTGGAATTTATTGAGGAATGATACATCTAGTACAACTACGTGCTATAGCCGAGCGATCTATCTGTGACTCGGGCTGCAGCGAGCTAGCTACTAAGCCGTTATAGACCCATATTAGGGATATGTAGTCTTCTTTTATTCTTTTTGGATATTTTAACCCTCCTGACCATTATCTCTTGTTTTTCTTTGGGTTCTGTCTAGGAACAATTTCTTGCTGCGTACTACAACCAGAAAGATCGCATTTTCAGCTTCAACGACAGTAACAGAAAGCAGGTAGGCATAGACGACAATAACAAGCGCATAATTTGTTTACAAACTTCGCGGTTGCGCTTGAGTTTCGCGCAACTGGTAGGAACCATATGAGAGCGCCCTCTGTCGATTTTCACTCCGCCGGGCAGCCCCATTTGTTTACAAACTTCGCGGTTGCGCTTGAGTTTCGCGCAACTGGTAGGAACCATATGAGAGCGCCCTCTGTCGATTTTCACTCCGCCGGGCAGCCCCATTTGTTTACAAACTTCGCGGTTGCGCTTGAGTTTCGCGCAACTGGTAGAAACCATATGAGAGCGCCCTCTATCGGGCAGCCCTATTGGCGCACGACCTGTTTAAGAGCGATTGCGACCAACTTTTTTGCTGTTGCACTAGCAGTCGTAAGGTGTCGTGCGAGTAGTCGCACTCGTTGCAGTCCCCATTTACACACAGGACTTAAAAGGTTGGACAGCGCGCGAAGCGCGCAAAAAAAACGAGGGATGACGAGAAAGATATGTAACTATTGAGGAAAGAAACAGTTCAACTGACCCCCTATCAGAGCTAAGTCACATTGTATTGTATCCATCGTCTGCCGACGAGATGATCAAATCTCTGTGATACGTACCATGGAACTATAGAGCTTATGCATATGACGTCACGCTTGCCTCCAATGGAGGCAAGCGTGTATCATTGCAACTTACCCCTGCAAATGCAGACAGATGATTCGTGTATCGGTCAGATACGCGCGTAGTATTCTACTGTCGCGTGCGAAGTCTACGTCGTGCGTGCACTGTGCTTCACTGTTTTGGCGCCAAAATGACGTCACATGACGTCAATGCATAAGCTCTATTACTAAGAAGAGAGCAACTATGCGATTGAAGATGAGTTTCCCATTTTCCAACTTTTACAGATTTTATGGAGGCTACATATGTAATGGTTAAGTTGAAGGGGTTCACTAGTTTTGTTGTATGAATCCAAACTATGACAGAAGAAAAAACTATCCCTTAAGTGCGCAAAGCGCGCAGAAAATATCTGGCTAAATTTCGAACAAAATTTGCAGAATCTCGGAATAAAATGAATCTTGAATAAAATGATTTGTCAGTATTGTTTTGCATTCTGCGGCCTTACGTTGTTTTTGTACAGTACATTCCCCTGAACATCTTGATTCCTATATAATTTATTTTACAATCGGGTCTTACCGCATCATTTTTTAAATGTATTTCGACGTTTGGTGTTTATAAAAAAAAACATTGTCCTTAAAGCAGTAATAATGCTACAGTACTTTAGTGAGGGTGAAAATCTTTGCCATTTCTAAGTGCATAAAGAACATCCAGATACGGGAACGTTTTTAACGTTATAACTGAGTAAGCAATATTTTTGGGTACAGGAATTCAAGAAGGTTGACTCAGAGAACCAATAGGTAGCTAGAACACACGAAGCGAGAAAATTTTTTACTTGTTTTCCAAAGAATAATTCTCAGACTAGCCAGCCACCCTGTGGTAGTCGTAAACGTTTGGTTGCTTATTAAATTACCGCCGTGAGGTTTTCCTCTCCTTTCTCCCTTTTTGTTCTTTTTCGAGAGTCGATGTGCCGACTAACCGTCCGGCTAGGGGATGTCATACGCCACACTCCCACTCTAGGCAGACCATATTGCGTTTGCGAGCAAATGCGTTCTTTAGACGCGCAGCTAAGGGGGCGAAGGGGCAGCCGCCTCCACCCCTTGAGCATATTTTTGGTATTTTTTAATGTTTATTTTTACAATGTTGCTAGTATTTTCCCTATTTATATGCGGTAAATAGGCCTGGGAAGTGCCTTTTCCAGCGATCTGAGAGGCACTTTGGGCCAAAATTTTCTTGCGCTTTGCGTCCACCCGTGGTGGAACGGAGCGCTGAGAGTCTGTCTATGGTCTTCCTCCTCCTTGACAAATTCCTGGCTACGCCACTGGCGTTCTAGTATTTTTGCCCTTTCA
Source organism: Holothuria leucospilota (assembly GCA_029531755.1). Lineage (NCBI taxonomy): Eukaryota > Metazoa > Echinodermata > Holothuroidea > Aspidochirotida > Holothuriidae > Holothuria > Holothuria leucospilota. The sequence continues at coordinate 28,060,117 of CM055982.1, read as the reverse complement.
CCCACCGCTCGACGTGAAAATACCAAAAGAAATCACGCTATCTTTAATTGGGTGGCCTTAAGTATACCATGTTTATGTCCTGACATTCAACAGCTTTTCAAAAAAGGGAACATGACCAGAACTATTCCAATCGCTAATAACGAAACCCTAGAAGAGAGGGATCCACGGCTCACTTAAAACCTGGAAAAATGTGGTGTCATTTGAGGCATTTGCTCACAATTTTAATCCATTAAAAGCTGTTGTCACAAGTATGTGACAAGTATGTGACACGTAGTGCAGCTACGTAATACCAGGGCCCAAAGTTTTCCGCTTTGTATAAATGCTGAATTCCGCTTTCTTCTGCTTTATAAGTGACAAAGTCCATTTTCTTAATTTAGGCATCTTCAAAAGCTCATGATGTTGCTCAAAACTGTATAAAATCTCAAACTTCCATGTTTAAAGGATATGCTGAACTACTGCATGATACTTACGGTGGTAGAACAAAACATGCTCGATCGACCGCGGTTATAGGGTGTTGTGGAGGGACTGTTTCATCATGATTTTATTGTGCGATTCAGGCTGTGATTTACATAATAGGCTAGACACCGCTAGAGTGAGTAATTATGCTTTTTTAAGACGTTTTTTCAAACATTTTATTCTTGTATTTATTAAAACCACTCAGATATTATAACGATTATTTTGATAGTATTTTCCTGATTTTCCTAATTTGTTTTTGCAGCTCTTTTTGCAAAACTTCGTTTTCCGTTTTCTAATGACAATTCCGCTATTTCCGGAGAAATTCCGCTTCGCGGAAAACTTTGGGCCCTACGTAATACACATGACATTCGTATAGCGATCATTCACATACTTCTGTATTGCAGACGCGTAGCCGGGGGGGGGGGGGAGGGGAAGCCGCCCCCTTGAGCATATTTTGGTATTTCTAATGTTTATTTTAACAATATTGCTAGTGTTTCCTATTTATATGCGGTAAATAGGCCTGGAAACTGCCATTCCAGCGATCTGGGAGGCATTTTCGGCCAAAATTTTCTTGCGCTTTGCGCCAACTCATGGTGGCGCGGAGCATTGAGAATCTGTCTATGGGCTTCGCCCCCTTCACAAATTCCTGGCTACGCCCCTGCTGTATTGTTTACGGAACGTTTTGTGTGGGCAGGCAAGGGTGAGGTCGTGGCACTCGAGTAAGACGAAGGACTTAGGAAGGACGCCCAGCCGACGAGTCGCCGTTTTAGTTTTGTGCAGGACAGTTGTCGTCAGCAACACCCTGGCCGTAAGCCTAAATTTTTTAGTCAGGCTATTGTAGTAGCAAAGGCCACGTAGTTTTATTTCCCGAAAAGTTTGCAGGACTTTGCCCATTTAGTTAAAGGTTGGGGAATATTGTCTTGGCTCCGCCCAGAAAAAAAGACAGAGAGAATGCCTACAGCAGTTCGACCAGTAAAAAAACGTAAGTTGTTTCTAATAATTTTTTTATTAAAAGAGATATTTTTGGTTAGTTTTGTGTTTCGCAACAAGGGTGCAAAATTTGTGTTATTTTCTTGGAAAAAGGAAGAAACTATATTTTTATGAGAAAGTAGAGATACTACAAAGTTCAAGTTGTATGCTACGTTCAGAATTGAATTGTAAGAAAACAAAAATTATCTGTAGATGCTATATCTTGTGTTAATGTTCAATTCAATGAAACCAAAGATATTATTTTCCTTTTATTTTCCAGGTTTTCATTATTACTGTGTAATATAAAATGAACTTTATTTTTTTGCATATACTCCGTATAAAATTTCCAGGGTTTTGTGGTGGAATAAAATTCCACCGCTCACACCTAGTTGTCTTTTCGTCTTGTCCGGTGACCCCAGCGGAGGCGATACCCATGACAGCTGTTTCCACCATTTTCGAGTTTGACTTCATTGATTGAGCTTTATTACAAACTTTTGAATCCAACATGTGTCTTCGATTCATAAGGGGCCCATATGGGCCAGCCATATTATTCATATGAGATATTTCTGGGACCCATCTGGGCCACGGATATCCGGGCAAAATTCCTGGGACCATCTATGTTTATGACAAATACTTGTTCATAAATGTACTCCCAAGTTCCACACTTTGTATGAAAGCATGAAGCAACCATGTAATACGGTGTGTTTCTTTTCTTAAAGTCCCTTCGGCTGAAACCAAACATTTTCTCTGAAGAGGTTCCGTTCCGTTTATTAGGAACCACCTTCCCTATGCCTACGACTAAGCACGACCCCATCTCCAAGTCAGCCATCAGACCCTTTCATCATAGGCCTGTCAAATGTAGCCCTGATTCAGACTGGCTGAAAAGAACAGACACCTCGCATGACCAAGCAACCCTTGCTTTAGCAAAGGGCGAGAACCGACTTGCCCGGTAGCCTTGCTATGCAATGTGTTTTTCTGTGCTTGAAAACGGACGCGCCCAAACCAGTAAAACAAGTTTTTCAAAATGACAACCAAAATCACTCACACCAAAAAGTCTCTTACGTGCTTTCTATAACTACTCTAAAAGAGCCACGATCCGAGGGAGAAGCAAACTGTGCGCTAGGCCCAAAAGCCATAGCTACACGAGGTGTTTCTGTTGCAGGAGGGAGCTTCAAGTGGGTAGAATATTTTCTGGGGATGGGAGAGATATTTTAGAAGTATTAGGGCAAAAGCAAGTTTTGTTCTCAAAATTTTTCTAAGGGAGCAGGACATTTTCTAGGGGTGCCACCCGCCCTCATTAACTACGTGCCTTGTTTAAACACAGAATAAGGAAATAAACTTGCAACTGCGTGCATCACAATTTATTTCAAACAGTAGTGCAGACAATTAGTACGTAAGTATTTTCATACATAAACAGGCATTGGCAGAGGCAAAACCAGTGCAGAGGGAGATCCACCTCCATTCTCCCCTGTTCTTCCCATCCTTCTTTTCTACAATGACAAGAAGTTACCTTCATCAGTCAATTTCGAGCCCGGTTTTAAAGTAAGCGTAAGCTTTTCTAACCCGCCCCGAGTTCCTCCGTTGGTAAGTTTAAGATCCCCTGCAGCAGTGCAGGTTACCACTGAAATCTTCGTTGTGCCCTTGAGGCTGGAGAAGGATTTTTAAAATATTCATGAGCCAGAAATGCTACAATCTCTCTCTCTCAAAAAAAGGTTCCTACATCTCAAAAAAATTGCTCCTCCAGAATAAATGCCACAGAAAGAACTTCTCCAAAAGTAGAGAACTTTTCAAAACAGAGAGGGGCTGAGGTCAGAAAATTTGGTAGCATCCCAAATGACCTAGTCCATGAAAATCACACATTTCTGTCAGCATTCAAAGTAAAACCTGTGCTATTCTCTTGGTGAGATGATATTGTGCCCCCCTCCTCACAACTACCACCCCAGGGTCTGTCATGCCTCAATGTACCCTCTTCCCAAATGAAATTTTGATTATCAAAAGTTATCCTTAAGTACACTTTTTACATAACCATTTGAACTTAAAGCCAATTGCACAAATGCTTCGAAAATACGTTTCCTGCTCATATCCAGTTTTGTGGAGAACACCATTTCTATCAAGAAATTTTGTGCAGAATTACTGTCCTTACAACAAATTTTCTACGCCCTGGGTACTAACTAGCCATAGACCCTTTTCCAAATAGCAGTTACAATGGATTGTGGGATAGAGTTTTGGTTCACATCATTTTTGGCCACAGTAAATTGCCATTGACAAAAATGGTGCACACTAAACTCTGTCCCATAATCCTTTGTAATTGCTATTTGGAAAAAGGTCTATTCCTCCTCTCCATCCAACACCCTTCTCTCCTCAAATCCATCAGTTAGTCCAATTTTGTGTTCAAAGATTTTAATTCTTTTTCATGCACAACAAATGCATTTGACAATCACAATCCACCATAGTCAGCACCCTAAAACTTCACTTACTGTATTCCTTAGTCCCCCCCCGTGACGCAGGGACCACACAATCTCGGAACCTGAACAAAAAAGTAGTTACACTGTATCTTGCACAAAATATTAGTCAAAATGAATACTTTTTGTACCTTTTCTTAAAAGCTCTCTTTAAAGAATAGTTCAGACCCAATTGTTTTGGATATGTAAGGAGAAACTGTGCACATAAATTCTAGTGAAACGTTTATGTGTATACATTTTAAGATTATAAGAACTTAACATTATGACCTTTTTCTACTACAAGGTTATACTGTAGTACAATGAGCAAGTGGGACATCGTACCTCCACAGTGATGGCCAAAGCCTTGGATAGCCAATGTGATACTATGATTTTAAGAACTGTTCTTTCAATTTTTGGCCATATCTTCCCATTGGTACCATTATTATGAAAGCTTTCATATCTAAGTTCATTGTGCTACATACACTATGTACAATAGATCCATGCAATGGCTGGAATGTTCCACATTACCAAAATCCGCAAATCCATTTAAGCTGATAATATATGTGTCGTGAGCTTTACCAAATTTAAGGATTAAAAAATTTAGAAAAAACCTCGTTTCACTTTTACAGTAGACATAATTTCTTACAAAGTTTCTAAGCAGTGGAGGGCTCAGCTAGCAACTGTTTACACTGCCATAAGTTGATATATAACATACTGATACATACAGACATAGAGTAAATATTTCAGTATGAACACAGACAGGGATGTAGCTAGCCAAATTTGAGTGCTGGGTAATTGTCTGATCTGGGGAAAGCACCTCATCCCACCTCATGGTATCTACCCCATTTTTCAGCCATTAATTTTTCATTTTTCCCTCATTTTACTTCAGGAGGTAAATTTGGGGCTAGTTTTAGGTCTCGGTAGGCAGATTTGTGGTGGGCGGGGAAACGTGTGTTTGCCTGGAGTGCCAGGTGGGAATATCTAGTGCTGGGTGTGGCCGCCCAGCACCGCCCACTGTAGCTACATCCCTGAACACAGATTTCACACCAGATGCACTAGGAAAAAACTGTAATTTAGCTTTAAAACAGTAATAATATTTGCTATTTACAAATGCTCACACATCCACTCTTTGGAGCTCTTAAGGCATTAAACATACATTGCTCAAACACAATATGTCCATAACCAAAAAACCAATCTCAAGCACCTAGGATCCATACAACAATGGTTGGCGATAACAGACCATTGTTTCACACCCGCAAGATAGCAAAGAAAACATGAACAGAAAAAATGAGTATGTCAAATGCAATACAATCTTTAAACTTTTTTTGGTTCCATGTCATCCAAAAATATTTGTGCTGAAATATATTAAATTTTGTAACTTTTTATGTTAAACTATATAACAACTTTTGCAACTTTCTGCAATTTTTTGAGACGGATCCAAAATTTATTTTACAATCAAATTATCTTCATTGTCATATGCAAATAGGTACATAAATATTTTATTTGCAGCTATGTTCCACAAACTCTAAAATGTTGCAAAATAAAAATAAATACGAAGTACAACAAAATTGACACAATAAGTGCAGGCAAGAATTAGGAATGTAAATCGACTATTATTAACGACAACACTACTGTTTGAAACATTGCAACCAAACTTAATTTATTTTCTATTTTTGAATTAATATTATACATAGGATGCCTAGCTGGAAATGCTGACATCAGCAGGGGCAAGGTCAAATTCCTATCATACTTTTATCAATTAGGTGACTTAAAACCCAGGCATGGTTGGTCATTGCATATCTTAAGTTTAAACATTTACTCACCACTGAGTCACCTTTCTAACTGACATTTAAGTCACCGAACAGTCTGAAAATTCTCACATAATACTGTGCTTAGTGTAACAACTAACTTCAAATGACTTGCCAATGGTAAGCAATAAAGTGACTGACATCTGAAGGGAAGCAACACACTCCTTGGTCACTTTTAGGCCTGCCAATGTTGGCATAGTGACATACATGTGACTTTCAATGGCACTGTCAATGACCGCTATGCCTAGGGTTAATGGGGTGTGCCATTCAATTCATAAATGCATTAATTAGCTCTTAGGGCATAGTTGTGCATCCCAAGTGGCATCAAGGTCCAATAACAGATTTTGTTTTAAATGGTTGGCCTACATTATGCTTGGTTGTATTCTCTTAGCAAAGTCCTACATTGCCTTGAAAAGTATAACATTTGGTAGGGTGCCAATACCATTGAAAAAATAAACAAAGTGAGGCTTACATGCCATCTGCTTAGATCCAGCCCAGGGACAATTAAGTAAATGTTTGTTCATAAAAATTTTTGCTTAATTCAAAGGTTCTTACCAAAATAAAAAGAAAAGGATCAATGAAGTGAGCAAACTGTCAAAAAGACTTGGTAAATTTGGTGTATTTTATACAAATGTGCAAGGTCCATTTGTATGAATACTGACAAAATGACCCCCAAAGTAAGAAATGCATTAAAAACAAAACAAGTACAAAACAGCCGTGAAGCCTGCCACGTTTGTACTTACTAACAATTCGATGTACTTGAGGATAGCAATTGTATTTCACTATGTAAAGTATAAATAGAAGCCTCTAAATAAACATGCCTCTGGACTGATAAAAGCACACTCTGGTGACAAAATGTGTTATTTTGATGCACTCAAATAGTAACTGTATTTCACTATGCAGAATACAAATAGAAGCCTCTGAATAAACATGCCTCTGGATTGATAATAGCACTCTGAATGACAAAATTTGATGGTTTTTGAAAATAAAGAAAACTGTTCTCTGTTAATGAAAATCATACTCTGATAGCTTGTTGCATTTCCAAGATATTAATTTTTGGACATGCTGCCAATTTTTGAAAATATAGTACATGACAGAAAACCTACGATGTCATATGAGTAACGTGAGTAAACGTGCCTCTCAATATAATTTTGACACAGCTGCATGAAATGTAAAATTTAAGAACTTCTTATGCTATACAGCATGCATTGCAATATTTCATGCTACGAGGTAAAAACCCCGCCCCACCTCCCCCACATCCACCCACACATCTCAAAGGTTCAGATGCCTAATTTACCATTGTACCTCTGCAGTACAAACTTGTACTATGGACCACATTTTGAGTTTCCTTCTTCCCCCCAAACACACAAACAAACACACACACCACCTCTATGATAATTCCTTGGTATGGGCCTGCACATGTATGGTCCACTTAGTTCATGGAAAGTTTCAACTACATAACTATTTTAATAATAAAAGCTAGATAACTGAAATCTACATTCTATGCAGTAGATACTAGAAGAAACCAAGCTTTACTTTGTCCTCTTTGGTTTGAAGATGCAAAATGTTCTGTCTACACTTTTCATTTGCAGTAGGGTAAACTGCTGTAGACATTTCTGGTGCTTTTGGACTTACCATGCTTTAAAAAAATGGATCATGAAATTATACAACTGAATTATATTTTCCTACATAATTATAATTTCTTTGCATTTATTTTTCAAACTTTCTCTACAACCAAAAATGGTATCAAATGAAATATAATTCTCTTCTAAAAAATTTAAGTAACATTACAAAGCAAATATTGCACAAATAAAACGTGAATTTCAAGGTGAAGGGATACTTTTGGTTTTAGTTTGACATTTGTCAAGTTCAAACATACTCTAAAAAGTCTCTATTTGCGGCATACCTATCTTCAGAAAAATAAGAATGAATGTAGATGTCAATGATCATCTGATCTCATTCTTCTATACTGTTTAAGTTGTCATAAAACAATTAATCTTGATGCTTAGAAAAGGAAAAGTCACAAACTTTTCTGGGGATTGGTTTATCATGGTAGGTATAGAGGTACATAATATCTAAATAAAACAATGATTAATTAGTGAAAAATCATGAAATAGAAACAAAAATGTGCTACCCTTTATCTGTAGATTTTAACTTCTTATGATGACACAACATTCACAAGCAGATGTACGCTACTCTTGACTTCTTTCACAAAGTACATCCAATTTCTTAAAAGTGATGGCAGGGGATAAAACAAGCTCCCATCACAATTTGCAACCCAAGAAACCCCAATTGCAAATCAATTTTTCATTAGCTTCACACTTGTGGTGCACCAGAAATTTATCACATTCTGCCTGTACATGTGAATAACTTAACTGCTGATTTTAATAACTGCTAAATCAAGATAGGATCATGTCTAGTCAGTCCAAACATGGAATTGCTAATCAATTCTCTCGCACTTTTTCATCCATTGGATGCCCTAGTTCCCCTCAGAATATCCCAGTGGTGCAGCAGATATGAGGGATAAATATTTAGGACATACTGAGGGTTTTCTGTACCATAAGAATAATAAAAGTATCTGCCTGCAGTCATGGCAACCTCCATTTTTCAGACAATGGACAGTTTGTCAACAGTCAAAACTGACAAAAAAAAAATCACTGAAATGGATTTCCAACAGTTTACTTGTGTATAAAGAAACAGTTTTGAATTAGGGGATACTGCAAACTGCAAAAGGCACTGAAATATATATCTTAATTTTCACTCTGAAAGTGAATTCAATTAAATAAAATTTGTGGTCTGAACAGATTTTTCTATCAGCCTCACCTAAAATAGTACTCTTTTATACATTCTTACAAACTTTACACGAAAACACTATTTCACCACAAGAAACACAAAACTTTTCAAACAATTTTAATTCAGTTCACTCATTTTGCAAAACAACTCTTCAAAAACTAAGATCATTCGTAAGACTTGAGAACATCTATGTTTGGCAAACATGTAATTTATACCAACAAACAATAAAAGTGTAATATTTAAGTTTCATGATAAAATTCATCAGTAATCAGCTCAATGGCAGGAATTTTTCTTGATCAAATGGAGGGATGGATTTTCATTTCCTGTTTATCCCACATACTATATTTCTTAAGATTGTTTTAATATGAAAAAAATTTCTTAAAAATGTGGTATTTTAACAAAAACATGCACACCTGTCAGTAACCACAGGCTAATCAAAAGAACGTACGTTCGCTATGCAGATAGATACGAGTAGCTCTTCGATCATTTGACAAATTCAATGTAACGTGCGTTGTGATTGGCGTATAGCTAAGTCAAATTATTTCGAAGCCAATCACAACGCACGTTACCTGGATTTGTCAAATTAGGCGCTACACGTATCAATCTGCATAGCGAACGTACGTTCTTTTGATTTGCTTTACCTTGCGCTGCGTGTTTTCGCTTACGAGACGGCATAGATGGTTGCGCAGGTTAAAATCATACGTCATCTGTCTGTGTAACCACCAAGTTGCGCCGAGTGCATTTTTTTACCAATAATTCTGATTAGAAGTGATTTTATGCCCGCAGTTGCGCCCAAGGGATGTTGAATGTTCTTTCACATCGAATGACGTGATTGCAAGAAATCAGAGAGGTTCACAGTGAGTGTAAGAGTGTAAAAATAGGCCAAGTTGTAAGCCTCGTCCAGAAAATTGTCGTACCTTGTTAGTATATATATGAATAGTGCATTATATATGTACATATAAATCGGAACGCCTGTGTCAGTAACATAGCTTTTGGTCCACTCAAACTTAACTTTGTTATCCACTGATGGGTGCCAGAGTGTTGGAGACTTGTTACAAGGCTTAATGATAGCAAGCCACAATGCATGAAGATTGAGTTGAGCTTGCTTTTGATTTTATCACCTGATCATCTGCTAAAGTACATTATGACAAAACTTGATGGGAAAAATACAGCTGAAAATGAAATTACCAAAACAGCTCCCAAAACAGCAGTTACACCTTCATACCGGCAGCAGCCTGCATTTCATAAGGTGGGGGCATTTCCCCTTCGGCCCCTTGCAACGGTGGAGGAGACTGTCCCTGCCCAGGATTCTCTGCATTCACTGGGAGTGGCTGCTGCTGCTGCTGCTGCATGGGGGGCTGGAACTGGTGCATGTTCATTGGCTGGATGTAATTGTTGTACATCGGAGCTATGAAGAGTATCAAATATAAAGAGAGTAAGAATGATTTGGGAACAGAATGAATATATTGACAAAACTTTTCTCAAACACATCACAAGAGACAACTCTACATTGATTACTATGGTGGAAATTGGTGTCATCTTATTATCTGTTAAATTTTGTAATAAATACCACTTGAAGGAAATTGTGAAGTATTGCGGAGTAATAAACTAAATCTACTCAATTTGGCGCAACTTCCATTCAAATTGGACATGTACTCGAGATAGCAGCAAATGAAGTTAGTACATTTGTACCCAAAGTGAGCTTGAGGCAAACGGTTTATATCACTTCCTCACGTTGATGAGATATGCTTTGTTTCCTTTGTTTTTTTTAGTCTATTGAGCTGACCTTGAAGTTAACAGGGACAGGATTTCCCCATATGGAATGTGAAGTTTGTAAAATTCTTTTGCCTCTCATGCAATCACCTTCTGATAACATGTGACTGGGGAGGAGAAAACTGGTTGTAATGTTTTAAGAAAAACAAAAAAATGCTCATTGATGTGAGGCTATGACATCATATGTGCTTGCTTCAAGTTCACTTTGTGTGTTGAAAATGTGACAACTTTAACTGCTAATATCTTGAGAACCACACATTGGCTGTCAAAGCAAATTTCACCAGAATGCTTAGAATAAGTGCCCCTCTACCCATATTAAAATTTGATTTGAGGTTAGACCATTCTTTTAAAGAATATTCCTCTATTGAAATAACAAGGTGACTTAAGTCAATGACTTGACTGATGTGACTAAAATAGCTGCTGCTGACTTGACTTGACAAAAAAAAAAGAGTGACTTGGTTACATCCCAGCTCACTAGATTCTACAAAGTAACCTCACATCCATTCCAACACCAATCCCCCCCCCCCGCCTTCCAAAAACACTCCTTTCCACCCCAACTCCCACAATACACATGAACAGGAAACGGTTTCTAAAGGCGTTGTGAACAGAAAGCTCACAAAATTTTGGTGCCATCAAATTCTTCCTCTCCTAAACATACTCAGAGGCTGTATGAAGATCCTTCTCACCAGATTCAACCAAGCATGATCCCTATACTCTGGTTTGCCATACCATGTTTCCTTACCACCAACAACTTCTTACACTGCAGAGCTGAGAAACACCTCATCCATATTGGAAAATAAAAGATTAGTAACACTACCTTGATTGAACACTGGTGGATGTACATAGTGCTGGGTGGTGGTGTAGGCCACGGTACCCTGGGGCATGCCAGTAATGATAGCTCCTGGTGGCACATGACTGTACTGAACCTGACCAACAGAAAGAAGAAAAACATATTCAGTGTTAAATTGATACAAATGTAACCTGTGAAAACTTAAAAACTGCTGCCAGCACAGACTCTCAAGGCAGGCAAGGTAGGCGCATTGAGCATCCTCAAATGGCATGACATAAGCAAGCTGCAGTTTGCCCCCCCCATTCAGATCCCTCTGGCTACAAAACTGGCTCCCCAACCTCACTTTAAAACATCAGCAGAATCTTAAAACCTCATCTTTCCTCCCTTACAAGTATCTTCACAATGTTTCAAAACATAAATACTGCATATGTAAGGAAAACCAAGACATGATATAGTATACAAATAATGAATGTTTATGAGTGCGATAGTATGAATTATTTCATGAGTTGAAAGATTGAACGTTCTATTCAACGAGGCGAAGCTGAGTTGAATAGAACGTTAAATCTTTCAACGAATGAGATTATTCATACTATCGCACGAATGAAAAACATTCATTATTTGTTTTATATAACACCTTATAACTATCTAACGTTACCTTTATCTAGTCGTTGGTTAAAGTTGTGTTTTGACGTTTGTTCATGCTCCATGGTTTGTCGTTTGCTAGCTATGCGTCTACTACGTACGGTATGCCATGTGCAATCCCCAAAGCTGCGTTGATTTATTGAGTTGCGGCATAGTTTGTACGTACGCGCAGTGATTGTGACGTCACAACCGTGTGTTATACTAGACTATTGCACGACCGTGTGTTATACTAGACTATTGCACGATGGATAACACACGGCCGTGATGATAGTGCCGAATCACCCATGGCATGTGACCACCAATTCTCCAATCAAATGTAGAGAAATAAATAAGGTGTTATATAACATAAATTAATCAATTCAGTGACACAAATACTTATTGACACATAATTACAAAGAGCCATTCATGAATTACGATACCAAAGAATACTAATTCAAATTAGGGGTGACTGCATTTGCCTTTTAAGCAAAAGTAGGCAAAATGGGACTCTCAGACAAATATTATATGGCCATTGAGATTATTTTCAAAACTATATCCATTCAGCCCACTTAATCTTAAAGCATACATCATTAATACTTCAGTGTTCTCCACTAGCTGTTTTGTTAGGGTGCTGCAGCAGAACAAAATTTGCAGAGGCTGCTCAGCACCCGGACAAGAAATGTACCACTTGGACAGAAATTATCAATTCAAAACCTTAAAACAGAGCAAACAACAATAATTTTAGTGTGAACATTAAGCTAAGATAATCAGAAATGTACTTAGTCATCAAAGAAGGCCATAATTCAATTCACCATCTATTTTAGCAAACCTTTTTCGATCACTACTGACCTTAAACCTTCGGAGCACCCGGACAAAAATTAAATCAGTGGAGAACACTGAGACTTCCTCCTGTAAGCACTCTCTTTTCTGTAGCAGTCAATAAATTTGGCTAACTATCCACAATTTTTATTTGCATTTCCCATATGCCTTTATTTGCAGGTGGTGTATATAAGGCTTGAGCTATTCCAACATTTTTTGAGGTGGGCACAAGGTCCTCCATTGGTCGTGACTCCTACAGTGTGTCACATTCATTTAAGAACTCCTTCCTTGATTTGAGTGACCTTAGCATGACAGGTGAAGTCGAGTGATCGAGACTTATTGTTTAAGGTGTCGCTAAGAAATCTGAGACGAAAGTATGTTTCTCACACCCAGGCAACTGGAACGTGCTAGTTATGTGAGTTACATAATAAGGTATGCAGGGTTGGAGTAGGGTGAAAATGCTCAATTTATAGTCACTGATTTACAAGCTTCGAAGGCGACCATACCTAAATCCCAAAGGTCTTTAGTCTAGGGCAAAATTGCCGGGAGCAGCTATGTATGACAGCACTAAGGGGATATGAGCTCCCGTGTAAGTTCTCCTCGAGTGGGTTCTCAGAGACGATGAGATGAGCTCTTCGACGTAAGGTCGGAGTTACCAGTCAACACTTTTTCACATGAGTTTTGGAATTTCTGTTATTTTAAAGTACTTTGCATGTTTTGGAGGAAGAAAAAGGGGTAAAACATAGTTGAGTCGTGTACTATAGCTAGAAATTATATTAAAGTGGACCACAAAGTGTTTGTCGTGTAAGTATTTACTAGACAAGTTTTGCTGCACATTTTCCGTTGGAACTTGTAGGGACTGAGGGGCCACAAATTTTGACAAGAATTGTTTATCATATGTTTAAATATTTTAGCAACGGAGAAGTGGAGTAATTGTTCCCAGTTAAAGTAATTGTGGAGAGAAAGACGAACTTAGGCAATATTTTGCAGGCATTAGTAGCATGTGAGTGTTCCAAGAAAGGATAATTAAAACCCTGACTTGCAAAGTTTTAGGAGGGGCATTCATAACCAATTTATTTACTTGAAGGAAAATGCATTTATTATGTGCTGCATTGGGGAAAAAGTTAATAAATATTAATATTTTGAATGTATTTAGTGAGCTTATACAAGGACATGTATTTTAAAAACAAGTTGTGTCTAATAATGAGGTCCCATTAGTAAAATTCCTGGTTGTTTCTTTACAGCCTTCTTCTGGAGTTATGGTAAAGCCAGAGAGGCCATTTTTCTGTTGGTGACAAGATACACCACACCTTAGCTTATGTTGCAGACCCAGGGGAGTCCAGCAGTTAAACTGATGCACTTCATTGAATTTCACCTTAATTTGGAACAGTGGTGCCACATATGTTGTAAGTTTTAATATTTCAAGGGAGTGAGACACACCGTGGAAGACAGGAGACCCACAAACGATGTTAACTTATTTTGTTAAGACCAAGAGATATTTTTGTTACTTATTATAATATACTTTCAGTTTGTTTCTTCATAAACATCGGTGCTGTTTTTATTTTGTGTACATGGAAGAACCCAGGCGGATGTGGGATCGGAGCGATTCACATGTCACACATGGACCTCAGCAGCTATAAACTGTCAACTACTACTATAACAATGAGTGAAAATAAAGCAGTACACTGCAGGCCGACTGACAAAGTTGGAGAATCAAGATGGCCAACTAAAGAGAAAACTTTCCAATAAATAAAGAAAAATATCTCAAAAGAGCCTGCCATGTTAAATACAGATGTGCCAAGAAGTAACTACTTGACATTCTGCGCGAAATATTCTTTTAAGCTTCTTTGGCCGCGCAGACAAGTTTGCACGGGATTACCTGCAGACATTCTATTGTCCATTCCTGGCAACTGACATCGATACCCCTGTGGTTTTCACGTAACAAAAGAAGGCTTATAGGCGTGAGTGCAGAGTTCCTTTTCAAAGTTTTTTCTTGTACACAATGCCCAAAACAAACAGTGCCGGACATCAGTGTATTCGTATCTTTATTAAACTGAAAAGAGTTCCGAGTTTGCTTCAGAACGGTCACCAAAACAAACGTTAAGAGAATAAGAACTCACACGAGTGAAAGACATTACGATGCAACACTTGTTGTGTACACAGCAGTTTTACTATACTAAAGCATGCGGTAACGAGAATGTCAAGTGTGACGTCAGGCTGTTGCGATTTGTAACGTGTTTGATTTCAGTGGGCGTAGCGAGACGTCACACTTAATGTTTTCTGTTTATGTCTGTCCGATCCGGGAATTTTTCATAGTGCAACGAGAGCACATGGTACATGGTACAATTTGAGAACAGGCCAACATGAAAACGTTTTCATTCAAGGAAAAGTGGTAACATTTAACTGTGGCACATCCCGGATTTTCCAACTTTGGGTACCAGGGCAAGTACGGCCACATGACAACCCCCCCCCCCCCAAAAAAAAAAAAATAAGAAAAGTGCGACGTATTCCCTCCGATTCATTATACTTTACTTATGATGTCCCTTGTTTTTTTTTTTCATTTTAACGAGCGCTTAAATAATCTGCTAAAATCTTGCAAAGAATTTGACTGGCATGCAATGATTTGCTGAAGTTACTGTACAACATCCATGGACTTGAAAGCAACACCTCGTTTCCACCGGAAAATGGTGGGAATGGCACTTGTGTGGCCTATATACTTAGACTTGACAATATGTTTCTAATTGAGATTTCTTACCGTAGAGACTACGGAGGTGATCCAACGGTTTTCGGAACTCTTGTAATCCAAATAAATTCCGTAGAAATTTTGTATAAATCCAAGTACAAATTCCCAATGGAACTCTCCGCCCTAGAACGTGTGCTGGGACTGTGGGAATTATGACAATTTTCAATGCTAGATGCGACTCGGGCCGCAGTAACAACCATGGCCCCGTAGTATGTTTACCAAAGATAACAGCAAACCGAAGCATTTCTCAAGAACAGTAAAAGTTTAAAGACTGTTCTAAAACAAAAATCAATTTGCCTGCAGTATATACCGTATCTTTCAAATTTTTGTCGGCCTCGGTTTCATTTTTATTAAAACTACGCATGCACCGTCCCGACACGCTGTTACTAACAGGGCTTTGAGTTCAATCCAGTTTGGGTGAATACATTGTTAACTCCCCATATGAATGCACAGGCCCTGCCGTTTGCTAATAACGTTTTATGTGTATGTACCGCGCAGTTGTGTATTAGCTGCAGTATGGGCTGTTGGCCCTTCCACATGTAGTAATTGTGAAACGTTGTTGTGTGCGAAGATGACCATAATTTCACGGAAAGATGGAAAATTCCTGCATAATACACCCCGAAATGCACAATTTTCATTGGCTTTTGGACAGTGACCTTTTACGTACGAAGGTGAACGGTCCGCCCTACACACATGATCTGCGTGACCTGACTGTGATGCTTTGTAATGCAGTGCTTCCACTTTGTCCATCTAAATCAAGAAATCCTGAAGCAGTTCTGTCAGTGACGAGTTAAATGCTAAAAGAAACGTTTAGGTACTAACAATATGAATGTTGCGAAGTAAACTACACAAGTATTATGGAAGGTTAAAAATCTAAAGTGCTAAATTACCAAACCTTACGGCAAGTTGGATGACCATGCATGGAGTTACCGAGGTAGTATCTGCATGGTTGTACGGTCAAAGCAAGGAAAAATGAGTCTGGCTTGTGGAAGTGCTTCACTCCAAAACATGTTGGTTCATGCCGCGGCCCTTTGCACGTAGACTTAGTTCTTCGTGAATGGGCGCGGCTACAGTAAAATTCCCAGGTACCGTCCTCGCACATAGATTTGGTATGTGAAATCATAATACTTCCCCTGCAACGTTAACATTGCGGGGATCTTCAGTGGCTCGCTGTAGCTCGAAAGTTTGAACTACTGTACGTGTACTGTTTTCTGTATCATTTCTGTACAGTTTTTACTTCTGGACCATGAGTTACTTAGAAGTTTCACAAACTAGCAAAACAACCGACTTGGCTTACGAATGGCCTACTTAGAAATAAACAAAATGCGAAATTTAATTTAGAATAATAGGCCGGTGTGTGCAGGCTTTGGAGGGATGCATACTGTGTTCAAAGGCGAGACTGCTGGGGGAAAGGGATTAAGGGGAAGGGATCGCAGAAAAGAAGGGGTTGGTAGGAGTGGGGAGCTAAAGAATCAGTTCAAGGGAAAATGCAGTCACGGTCACCCCACTTTTGCTTTGTGTTCCAGGTATCCTATTTCATGAATGGCTGTTGAAAACCATGTAACAATATTTTCTCACTGAATTGTGAAAATCACGCAAATTACGTAACTCACTGGTTTACCGTACATTGAATATGCAATATTTACGTTCTGAAACATCCTGAAAGATACCTGAAAGGAAATTTTATGAGGGTAGTTTTGAGATTTAGCTGCTGTTTCAAAATAAGTTTGGACAATTGTACCGCAATTTTCATCTCTCTTCCATGGATTATTACACTGGATTAATATACTGGATTACATACGTCGATTTCTGGATTCGCTGATTTCTTCAATGTTTCATAAAATGGTAAGCTCTAATTTTAACTTCGTTGGTGTTAAAGGCATGGTGCAGCAACTTCTGGACATTGCTCAGCCTAAAGACTTAACGCATATTTGCGATGTTTTTGTCCTTCTTGAATTGCTCTTTCTTTTGAAAGAAAACCTCAAGGCAAAACACAGGTGTTTGAGCCCGGTGGGGGGGGGGGGATGCACCCTCTCCCAGAACTTGAAAAAACCTAACAGCTTAGGCCGATGTAAGAAAACTCGTACAAATTGTCTTGGGGAGAAAGATTTCTTTCTAGCAAGCACGGCTTAGCCCCCCCCCCCTTCTGCCCGTCGTCCGCGAAAAAGACAAGGAAGCTTTTATTACCGGTAAGACCTACCGCATTCGGGGACAACAGGATGGGGAAACTCAAGCACTGCCTTTCGTTGGGGATGGGCAGTTCATTGCAAGATACCAAGGCCTATTTATTTTTTCTTTTGCAAAGACGTGAATGTGAGAAGGGAAGAATCGTGTGATTTATTTTTCCTGTTGCTAATATGCTTGTTTTGAAACTTGTGTAGGACTACGTGTCAAGTCGAACCTTCTTTTTACCTTTGCCCCGCCTAGTTCATGCGAACTTTATGGGCAGGTTGGGAATGAAAGATGATCGAGAGTTGTGCGGAGGATGGAATTCTGATGAATTTGCGTTGATTTTGGGTGGGGTTAATTTGGTGCACAGGGTCGTGGAGACGGGGGCCGGAAGAGGAGAGGAAGACTTGAGAACATTTGAGCCAATTTTCGTGAAAGCAGTGAGAGTGGGGAGATTTGTGGGTGTGTTGTGAGGGACGTAAATAAGGAGACAGCCCAGGCCTACGCTCGGAAGCTTTTCGCGGCCCAGGCTGCCGTTGGAAGGGTGTGTGGATGATGGGTGTGCGAGTTAGGTGTGTGGTGTAGGTGTGCAGGCAACCAGGAGGTAGGCCCTACGGCTTTTTGCGGTCCAGGTTGCTGGGTGGTGTATGATTAGTATGTTACGTTGCACCTGGGGAGGTGTAGAGTAGAGGAAGTGAGTATTCTAACAATTGTTGGTATCTACTTGCTACAGATAATTTGTGAATCGATTTCTCTGTCTTTTCCACCCAATTTTCATTAAGAGGAGTCGATACTTCTCACACCACAATCACAGAGGTTGCGCCAGGATTTGCCCGACAGGGGGACCAAGCTGTGGCTTTGTGTCCAGTGTGCATCGTAACAAAAAATAATGTAAAAGTTTTTTACTTCAACTTCTGTACTGTAAAGTACCTAAACCATCTGTTCAAATTTCTCGTTAACTGCTTTCTAGCTACTCTTATGAAAAATGCAGTATCTACTGTACACAGTTTCTTCGTGATCATGACAGTAAAAATCGTTCTGATGCATCTCTTGGGCCGAGATTTCACCCGTATAGTACCGGTAACTATGTACGGTACGATACGGCACACACTGCATGTCGTTACCGCATACGTATACAAGAACGTTCGTTCGTAGCCTGGATATTCCCGACGATATGTTGTGCCGAAGCAGTGCACGTGACTATGGCACGCTCCACTTTAGCAAAATGGGGTATACCAAAAAAAAGGAGGATAATATTTTGCTCTTTTTTGTCATATGTTTGGAAACTTTGTACGCAAAAAATTTTGCAAATAGTTTGAATATCAATGAAAAATTATGAGCAACATAAAGATAGGTATCATTTTAATATTTAAGGGAGTAACAGGATAGAAGTAACAGGAAAGAAAATATTTTCCTGTGAAC
Source organism: Holothuria leucospilota (assembly GCA_029531755.1). Taxonomy (NCBI): domain Eukaryota; kingdom Metazoa; phylum Echinodermata; class Holothuroidea; order Aspidochirotida; family Holothuriidae; genus Holothuria; species Holothuria leucospilota. The sequence goes on along the minus strand of CM055982.1, from coordinate 28,041,313 downwards.
ACGGCGCAAGGTATCCCTTGAAAGAATGTGCACAATGCTACAGCTGGCGAAGTGAATTTTGTTTCCAAAAAAGTATCTCCACTAAGAATACGAAGTTTTGGCGATTGATTTGATACAAGAGAATGTTATTTTGGTTAAAACATTTGCATAGCTTATCCATACATAACTATATTGCCAAAATTTACTTCTTTAGATAATGGAAGCATGTCATCTTAATTTAAGTGCAAACACTGTTGAAATTTGTTTTATTAACGATGTGCATTACATTTGTATGATACAGTATAATGCAATCTACTGAATGCATGAGTCTTTCAACCTTTTAAAAAGTGGGTTAGATGTTGTTGGCCGATGGTTTAATGTACACTTTACTCATAACCCTACAGTACGTTACTAGTTTGCATGTATCTATTTGTGGCCGAAGAGACACCTTCATACATGTTCTCCCTTTGAATGAGAAGGCTCTATTTCCATTGAATTTAGTCTGGGTGCAGTATCGATTATTCTATTGTCCCTTCTTTTGTAGCTCGAAAGTGCTAAACTTGACATTGTCTCTTTGAAGCCACTGCTCTTTCCGGCTTAACTATTGAGGTGACAACCACAAAGTTAAGAAGCTTAAAGTTTCCGCGAAGATTCGCGCAGATACCTATCTTTTAACAATACATACTCCCCTGCGATGGTCACAGTGAATTCGTGGATCGTGGGCGCGATCAAGTAGTTACTTTTTGGCACATCTGTACTTCATTCAGACCTGTAAAATAACTCAAATGAAAACTCCAAAATATGATTTTTGTGCATATTTTTGGCAGTATTGAAAAGTACTCAGGAGTCACCAAAGTGGAGTCACTATGGGATTCCAGACCAGGAGTTGCGACTATAGAGTCAGGTATAAACTATAAACCCACCTAAGCCTAGAGTATATATTTCAATTTCTGTCAAGGTCATCTAGAAGTATGTCCTTATAAATTGGATCCTCTGGAATGATAACAAAGTTGCACTTTGGCCAACATTTCTTTGAAGTACAAGGGGGGGGGGGGGCTATATTATAGACTCCTCTCCCCTCCATGTTGTAAAATTTATCTGTACTGTATTAATCTCTGACCTCTCTTTTATTTTATTCTCTTTAAGTGTTTTTTTTGTTCATTTTGTGTTTCCCACTTGACACTTAGCTGAGGATTAGTTGTTTTAATAAAGGACCTCTTGGGTGACCTTTGAACTTCATTTGAGATTATTTTTTGAACAAATCTTTTAGCAAAAATACCTTTCACCTTTTTGAAACACACTAAAACCTACACAAGTTGATGGCACAATAATTATCACTACATTTGTACAAAACAAGAGCATCAATGATGCTGTAGCTCAACTACAATTTCTCTCACACAGTTAATGTTGTATAGTTTCACTAGGGATCCAAATCAAGGAGTCGCAGACTGTCATGATCTAGGAACTTCAGTGCTATAGATGTAAATGGTCACAGCAGTGGTATATCTGCTAGAGTTGTCCGGCTTGCGACTTTTTGTTAAGTGTTTGTGGGCACAGTACTGTAGGTAATTCTGCTGACAAAAATTAGGCTACTTATACCCCAATTTGTCAGGTCTGTCAAAAAATGATTCCTACAGTATACATCATACAAAACATAAACCCTTATGGAGAAGCACTAGCATGCATTTCACCATATGATGTTTTGTGACCCCAAATGGCAATTAACATTAGTGTTTGCACCGGGTCCAAAATTCGGAACCAGGTACCCGAACTCGATGGTCGGTCGGGTACCCGAAAATATAACTTATGTTAGGCTACAAGTTTGTTCTAAAGTCATAAAAGTCATAATGAGAAATTTTGCTTTGCAAGTTGATATAATATAACACCAACGTATCTTACGTATGGGCATGACAAGTGTTCTTAGGCATGTCCGTGATAAATTTTGCCAGGAAAAAGTAACATGTTAGGTGTTCTGTCACACATGCAATCTATGTTAGTGAAACTTTGGATCCAGGTAGCAATTTGAGAACAGGGTCCTGACATCATCGGTCGGGTACCCGGGTACCCAGTGCAAACACTAATTAACATCAACACAAAGTACACCTATGCATCATCCACTGAACACTCTGGCCAACTTTGATAAGATTCCGACACAACCATGAGTATTTCAAGGCTTTTGCTTGATTCTACTGTTTGCCCTAGCTCTTTGACCCCCAAACAACTTTAAACTTCTTCAAAAGTAAAACTCTGATAACCCATCAATTCATCTACTGCATACTCTTGTCAACTTTGATAAAAGTCAGACACAAGGAGCTGAAGGCATTTGCACAATTCCAGTGTTTGACCTCTCCTTGACCCCAAATGACCTTTGACCTACTTCAAAAGTACAACTTTGAAGACCTGTCATCTACTGTACACTCTGGCCAACTTTGATAAGGTTTGGATATAACCCCTAGTGGGTGAAGGGTGTTGAGTGATTTCACTGTTTGACCTCTCTGACCCCAGATGACCTTTGACCTACTTCATAAGTACAACTCTGATGACCTATCATCAATTGAACCCTCTGGCTATCATTGATAAGATTTGCATATAACCCTTAAGAACTGAAGACATTTACAACATTTCACTTTTTGACCTTTCTTTGACCCCAAATGACCTTTGACCTACTTCAAAAGTACAACTTTGACAGCTTGTCATCTACTGAACACTCTGGCTAACTTTGATAAGATTTGGATATAACCCTTAGGAGTTGAAGGCTTTTGACTGATTTCACTGTTTGACCCCTGCTTGACCCCAGATGACCTTTGACCAACTTTAAAAGTACAACTTTGATGACCTGTTATCTATTAAACACCCTGACCAATTATGATAACATATGGATATAACCCCTAGGAGTTGAAGGCTTTTGAGTGGTTTCACTGTTTGACCCCTGCATGACCCCAAATGACTTCAAAAGTACAACATTGATGACCCATTATCTTCTTAACACTCTTGCCAAATTTGATAAAATTCAGACATAACCCATAGGAGTTGAAGGCTTTTGCGTGATTACACTGTTTGACCTCCTTTTGCTTGACCTCTCTTTGACCCCAAATGACCTTTGATCTACTTCAAAAGAACAACTTTGATGACCAATCATTTACTGAATATTCCTGTCAAATTTGAAAAGATTCCAACAAAACCACAAGGAGTTGAAGGCGTTTGCGTGATTTCACTCTTTGACCTCTCACGACCCCCAATGACCTTTGACCTACTTCCTGTTACCATAATTATCAAGCCCTTGATATGTGTTATACCCACACCAACTTTGAGAAGGAACAGTCAGAGCACCTGCAGACAGCAGCCTTTTTTCCAATGTTGACGGACAGACAGACGGACGGACAGACAGACGCTTTGCCATGACAATAGCTCAACTTGTTGAGCTAATAATGATCTGAAGTTAACCTCAATCATCACTTCCTAGGCTCTCTAAAGGTACAGACATCTTGCTCATACCTCATGCCTGGAAAGATTTACAGAGTAACTGAAACCAGAAGCTAAAGGACATAAAACAGACAAATTTCTTACCACAGTTCTGGTAGCAACAGCAGAATAAGGTGCACAACAGCTGCCAGAGCAGCACACAGCAGCAGCTACGATGCATGTGACAAATTCAACGACAGCCACAAGCAGAGACAGGAGGTCAAAGGTCAGGCGCACACCCTTCAAAAACAACATAAAGGATATTACCAGTGAATAAAACAGACAAATTTCTTACCACAGTTCTGGTAGCAACAGCAGAATAAGGTGCACAACAGCTGCCAGAGCAGCACACAGCAGCAGCTACGATGCATGTGACAAATTCAACGACAGCCACAAGCAGAGACAGGAGGTCAAAGGTCAGGCGCACACCCTTCAAAAACAACATAAAGGATATTACCAGTGAATTTACGGCAAAACACCCTTACCCTTCATAATGTATAATACGTGTAGACTTAAGTGGTTCCCATTTTTTTTACATGTTGGAAGTCATTTTTCACACTTTTTCAAGTCATGAGAAATGTTTATGAGCCTTAAAAATAATGAATACTACTCCAAGAATTTAACTTGCCGCCAACAATTTATACAAGATTTCCAAGCCTGTATGAACCCTGAAGACGATATTGTAAACCAAGGCCAGTGTTTTTTCCAACAGTACCGCTTTTGAAAACTGCGATTTTTATGTTCTCTACCTTACTTTAATGTGCATTCATGCCAGTATACAATTTTTTAAACCTCACTTTACCTCAACAAACACAACTCCTGAGCTGCCTCCCTGCCCCCTCCCCCCTTCCCAATAAAAACTCAGAAGAAAGGCATGGAATTGGATTTCACTCACCCACGGTACATCGAGATAAACATAGTAGCCATACCAGCGTTCAGTAGCAGCACTACTTGCAAAGATAATGATGGAAACACCAGCAACGATGCTTGAAATTATAGACATGGTCATGTACCCAATGATCTAAAAGGAGAACGTAAAAGCAAATAAAGAATTAGTCCTAGACAAGATCATACTTTGAAGACCTAAATCTTGAGATTGGTACAAGATTTTCAATTAATGCCATGTTTTCATAAGTGGATTTAGTTATGACATGTCACAATGATACTGTACCTAATGTAAAGCATTCAGGCGAAAGTCAAATTATTTCCTATTTGTTGCTGTCAAGATATTAGCAAAAGTTATATCACAATTTCATCCCAAAGTGAACTTAGAGCAAGCACGTGTGACATCATAACCTTATATCAATCAACACCTCTTTCTTTTACTTAAAACATTAAAACCAACTTTCATCATTTCCACAATCTCTTGCTTCTGGTACACAAATGTGGGAGAAGCATGATATTAAGGATATAAACTTTACACTGCTCACAGGAAACAAATATCTGTCTCCCTCAAGTCAATGTACTTAACTGATAAACAAAGAAAACTATATGGATTGCTCATTAATATGAGAAGAAGACATTGTTCCAGCAGCTTGATTTAAGCCCTTAAAAAAAAAAAGGTGTGTCAACCTTTGTCTATAACAACGGGTGATCACGCATGAAAAACAAAAGAAATCACGCATTCTTCGGTGACAACAGGGCTCGAAATAAGCTTGAAAGAGGGCACAGCCAAAGTGAACAAATTGGCTGTTGGTCTAAGTTATTTCATAGGACATTGACTGAGGGGTACCATGGTCATCAGTTAGGTCCCGATGGCCATGGCTGTCACGGCTGCCGGTTATTTGGAACACTCTGGACACAGATTTGACACAGGTTGCCACACCTTTCCTGCCTTTAATTTCAAACCACAGGTTTTTTCTCAGAATGCTTTGTTAAAATTGGTTTTAATTCCTACACATATTTTGCAAATAAAACCTGTGAAAACCTGTGGTAAACCTGCAGCAAAGTGTGGCAACTACCCAACCTGTGTCAATGTCAAGGGAAAACACAAGTTTTCATGCAAAATACCTGTGATTACCCATGACAGATACACATTAGTACCTGAGGATTTGGAACAAATTGCCACATCATGACATGTTTTTTGGTAAGGGAGTTCACTTAGCTTACAAATGCTGATCTGATAATATCTCAAGAACCACCCATCTGATTCAGATTAATATTAACCACAACGCATATATGTTGGTTAGGTAGCCAGTCTGGCTTTTTGGTTACTAACTGTGGAAGCCCAACAAGATTTTGTTTGAGCCCAACATAAATTAACATCAAGCAGGCGTAATACTTTCATTTGTTTGTGAATGAATTAATTATGAAAATATGACAACTATCTTGCAAGGTGCTTCAATTTTTGAACAAAATAGAGATAAAACACGTAACCTTTCTACTTCAAAGTTTGCTGTAATGTTGTTCTGGTTTGAAGCAATTTCGTGCTGTACGTAGAGCTCACATTTGGGTCATATATTAAAAATTACTGCTATTGTGATATTTTTCACGGGACTATGCGATAGTAAAAATTCAAAAATAACAATACTTTCTTCTGAAAAAAAAAAAATGTGAAATAATTGGCCTTGTAACGTTTCCTTTTTTTGCTGTTGTCCCGCTACATATTTTCTTCATTTATGGCATTCGTTTTTACACTGAACTGATGTAAGATCAATGAACGCTCGTCATTCGCTCAAGAGAACAAAACAAATTTGCAATCAGTGGCATAGCCAAGGGGGGAGGGGGCTTGGGGCCTGAGTCTCCCACAAGTCTCTAGCCCTCCCTCCACTGGAAAATCAAAGAGTGAAAAAATGTATAATGAGGCCATATCTGAAGCTCCCCCATGAAACTGTGGAGCCCCCCTACAAACTTTTCTGACTATGCCACTGCATCCTATGCATTCAGCACTACATTCAATAACAATGAATAAGCACTTACCATTTCATAAGAGCGTTTCACACTCAGGACTCCAAGAATTCCAGTACTTATGTAAAACTTTGGATAGAAAAAGAAAATTTGAGTCATCCAATAGGCCACTTCAAGCAAGCAAAGTGTCACAACACATACAGTACAAACACACACACACACACATCAACATCACACAGATTCCCTCTGCTTTCGGCATAGAATAAAGATTAACATTTCATAGTAACCTGTTAGTTACAAGAAAATTCCTTCTCACAAGTCTTGGCTTAAAACCTCAACAACCTCTACAAAGATTTTTCCTGGGATCAGAGATACATTGGGGATACTAGCTTAGATCCTACATGTAGGCAATAATGAGGTACAGTAGACCATGCATGTATGCTACCATCTAACCTGGGGCCCAAGTCCTTACCCTTAGACCCCTCTTTCTGGCCCGAGCAATGTCTCAGAACATATGTGCATCCCTCATAAATGTGCAAAAATAACAGCAGATGTTCACTCACCAAAAGTCCACTCCAGATTCCTGTACCAATGTGGCCATGTGATACATCTGTTACAATGCAGACAATGCCCAACACTATGGCCGATACACCACACGCAATCTGGATCCAGCCAGTCCATTGCCCTGCTCTAACATTGTAGTGCGAGTTGATCCCTGGTTGGGCTGGAGCCCCCTGAGCTAAATGCACTGGTTGGGCACATTGAACTTGCTGGGCCTGCATGGAGGTCACAGGTGGCCTTCCACCATGGGCCATGTTAGAATGTCTGACATTGAAGGTGGTTGTTGTTGTTGTCATCTCATCAATGAGGGTCTGATACAAATGTTTCCTAATCAACTTGTGTCTGAAACCTGTGAAGTTAATAAACCCAAGTACAGTAAGAGCAATTGATTTGTGTCTACAGTACTGTAAGTTTGACCTTATGGAAGCACTGCTTATCAGACTGTACATTAACAGTGTACAATATCAGATGTTCATAAAACAAACAGTTTCAAACAGAGGAAATTAAACTCTTACCAATAATTCCAGTTCAAAATTACAGCAGTTCCTTCATTTTTCAAGTACTGTACTCTGATTTAAATCTTAAGTATTACAATGAAGTACAAATTTCAAATTTCATAAACTGGCAAATACATAAAAACACTCAGCTATGTTGCAAGTAGGAGATAGCTTGGGTCCTCTCTGATTGTTGATTTAGTTATGTCACTCTCTGTCTAGCTTGCTTCATCACTACTGGCCTGATACCCAATGGCTTAGCCAATGAACTATAATTAAAAATTAATGTTATAAAGGACGCCCCCAGGATTCAAAGCCATGGGATCAATATCAGGGCGTAACCTTACATTTGGTGGAATGTACCTGATACCTACAATAAATCAATTACAATTAAACTTCATTTTACTAAGCTTAAGAGGTTTATGTGGGCCTAGGCCTATATGTATCATTTGTAGGCAGGGCATTTTTCTATTACATATATAATACCATGGGGACGTTTTGGTAGCCAAAACGCAGGGAACTTTTGACTGGATACCCAGCAGGCAATGTCATGTAGGCTAGGTACTATAAATCACACCCTTGGTTTTGCTGGCATATGAATGCTGACGCCTCGGCGTAATCTCGGCACACCCTTGGTTTTGTTGGCGTGCAAACACTGCAACCTACTGTAGGCGTAACTTTGGCGTGGGCTTTACTAAGGAATGCACCCTGGTGTGTAATGGAAACACAGCACTGTGCAAGGGCTAGTCTTGCCTAAACTCATGATTTAGCCCAGACTGGAAAGTCTGCATTTTGTGTGGGCAAGTAGGCCTATCTTGTTATTTGAAATACTCATCTGTAAGATCTGGAGAAGAAAAGTCCTGACAGTAAATTAGGATTTTTCTTTCAAAACTTGCTGTGAGAAGAAAGACAATTTCAACCATTACACAGATCCCCCCCCCGCTATTTTCATAGGCTAGGTCGGTGTACAGACTGTGTATAGTGAGCTGTAGACGAACGACTACAGTCCTTTACTGAGGACTGCTGTAGCTTTGCATTAGCTTTCAGTTCGGCCTATTTTTTGTGCGGCCACGGCCAATTTGTATCGCCAGATCTATGACCAGCAATTTTTTCGTGGCCAGGAGCCAAACCGGGCAGCAAGCTGCGCGGGCCAAGTTTTGCACGCACAGGGCAAACTTTCCTGTCCAGGGTTTTCATTAGGCTTCCAATCTCAAGAGTCCCGAAACTCTCAGCTTTCTTTTTCAAGCGTCTCCAAAAAATTTTGAGGGTTTCCAAAATTTTCCAAAAGTCCCGTACATGTACATATATTTTCTTCATTTATTGCATTCTTTTTCACATTGAACTGATGTAAAATCAATCAACGCTCATCCCTTTTCTTTGACCACATTTTTTCCAGGCGAAGAGAGCAAAAAGAATCCGCGGTCAAAAACCATGCTGTGTTTGGTATAGGACCGTAATGTATGCGAACACCGATACCTCAGGCCAGGTTCAAGTGAAATGAACGGCGCAAAACCGGCAAAGTTTGTAGTGCATGTGTAGTTCCGTAATTAAATGCAAATACCAATACATAAGGCTACTACGCACGAGGTCTGTAGGGAAGTTGACAGACGTACCTACGTTCGTATATACGTACGTGGGTATGACCTTAGGGTATGGTTCAGGAGAGTAGAGTATGCTTTCGATGGCTGCTTGTACTTCTAAAATTGCCGTCATTAGTCATATTTTGCATTAATAATGGTGGGTGCTTTCAGGGCCGTCGCGACCGGGGGGGTGTGGGGGGGTGTCTCACCCCCCAAAGTTTGTCAGAGCGACGATAGTCGGAAAATCTGAAATGCCAGTTGGAATTTCTGATATCTCAGTCTAGCACAATTTTCCGACTGAGCCTATGTCAACTTTGTATACATTTTCCAACTAGACCAAGTGTGAATAATACCAAACGTTATTTTCCTCACGTAAAATCAAATCAAAGCTGTCCTTTTCTCGCATATTCTTCTCAAACTCTCAAAATTTTCGCGCGCTCCGTGCGCTTCAAACCTTACCTCAGTGTTTTTCTTATTATCAATATCTTCCGATAGCAACTTCTGGAGAAGCACAACAGCAAAAGTTGAAAGCTGTTTACAAGCTACCAGGTAAAAGACTGGCTTTTTGAGTGGCATGTTGGTTTGTTGGGCAATTGAAAGTATCTCGATGGAGATTCTGAATGCAGGTTTTACTATGGAAATCTTATTTAATGAAAATTTGGGAGCGCATGTGGCACGATTTACAATCAATCTCATGAACATTATTAAGAATTATACCAGACACAGTTCTATGGGAGCTAGGGCGCTTTAGCCCCCCCCCCCAAATGTTTTATAGACTAATATTGGTGAAGACATAGATATACTCAGAGAATATTCCAAACGTCTATTTATCAGGTCCGTAGCCAGTAAGTTCTGTAACGATTCTTTCTATAACTTCAAAAAAATTTCGCACGCTACGCACGCTTTCATCTCTAGTCCTATCTAGTGGTAACGCCCCCGTTTCAAACATATTAGATTTCAACGTTTCCACAAATGTTGATCTTCCGTGTAGGCGTGATTCTAGAGAAACACGAAAATGCATCATTGCGAAGTTCTTTCCTCTTTTTCCTAACTTTTAGAAGATTCTTTCTTCAGCCTTGCCATCGTAGCAAACATATTTTGTAAGAAAAAGATCTTTCAGTTTCGTAGGAATCCTTAATGGATAAGATGAAGAATGTAATCCCCGACTACGACCATGCAGTCACCCGAACAAATTTCTAGGTTTTGTCCAGATTCTTCAATAAAAGCCCAAACTTTTTCAACTTTCCGCAATGAAAATTCAATATAACCCCAAATTTTTCGGCGCGCTTCGCGCGCCTTATATCTTGAGTTCGGCAACCCATTGCATCTGTCGGGACTGTAAATGTCCCCCAGTCAGGGTGCTTCCCCCCATGTCGGCAAATCAAAGCACCACCCCTGGCTGAGCCTGCGTGCAGGTTTTTCATTTTGGCATTGACGTGTACCTCAAAATTTCGGCGCGTTTCGCGCGCAATCCTCACAATTCACGTTGTATCACTTATGAACATTATAAGCACAACGTACCAGTGAACTTTTATAGCATAAACTAGGTGTACATTCTGAAAACGCTTGTTGGTCCTACCTATCTGGAAGGTCTAGTATCATTTTACTGCACCTCTTCTCTCCCTCCTGCCCATTCCCCATTGCTGGAAGCTGTTCGTCTGGATTTTCGTTCAAAATTGGTAAAAATACGATAGGTGTAAAGTACTTGGCGTCATACTCTATATTATTATTTAGATGCCAGTCATTGCCCCATTTTATATAATTGATCCAGAGCTTCCAGGAGGCCTATACAGGTATATGCTAGCATTAGATGCCAGAATAGAAGGCATTCAAGTAGTCAAAAGGGGGGGGGAGGGCTTCAGGAGGTTCGTTGACAACGTATTCTTCTCTTAGACAACATACTTTCTACTTTCACCAAATCTTAGTATTCACTAAATTATGGACATTTTCCAGCCATATATGATCAGTTACAGAAGTATCCAATATTCCAAAAGGAGCACCATTTTGCATCTAAGCAACCTTACCTTAACAGAAATTTCTCAAAGGGGAGAGGGAACCCCTCCCCTTGGGTCTAACCCCCAGTACGGCACCTTTATGAAGTGACAAAGGATGGATCACCACTGCTGTATCATACAAAATGAACGCCCATAAAAACGAAAATGCAATTTACGGACCGCCACTCATTTGGAAAAAGAATCAAACCAGTCGGAAAAATTAGAATTCATTTAATTATGGACATTTTCTAGCCATATACGATCAGCTCCAAAAATATCCCAAAGATAGCTCCATTTTGCATCTAAGCAACCTTAAATTGACAAAACCCCTCCCCGTAGACCCCTCCCCAAGACGGCACCTTTATGTAGTGACAAAGGAAGGATCCCCACTGCTGCATGTAAACGCAGGGCGCATAAAAAAAATGGTGCAATTTACGCGCCATTATTCAGTTGGAAAATATATCTATCCAGTCCGAATTTGGGACCTTCACAACCCCCAAAAATATGACCCTAGCTACGGCCCTGGGTGCTTTTTACACAAAACATGCATGTTTATTCCTACTTCTTCCTTACTTCTCAGCCCGTAAATAGCGAGCCTACAGAGGTTTTGCAGTGTTCGCAGCTTTAGCCCTACAGGCAATTTTAATAATGAATTTTGGAAGCCCTAACATTTGAATAGCGAGCTGCGAGCCTTGGGCTACCGGCGCATAGAATTTTCGAGCCATTACTGTGCATGTGCAGTGTGCTCTTCACTTGAACTTCAAGTAATTGCTTCCAGTAGTATGTCGGCACAAACTGAAAAATTCGCTGTAAAATATGCAGGCTTGAAGCTTCAAAGAATCTTTGACTGCAAGTGTGCGGTATGTTGTAGCACGTTTGGGGTATTTTTTGCCAAGGAATTTTGCAACATTTAGAGCTATAATTTTTGTGCATATAAGGCTGAACATCATGCGTCCATGAGATGCACTGGATTTTCTTCCAAGCGTCTAGGCAGCTTGTCGTGCGTCTGAGACCCGGGAGCTCAGGTTAACGAAAACCCTGCTGTCTCAAGGGCGTAGGCTGCATTTGGCATGGGGAGGTGCACATTTCAGGTAGGTGGAACCAGGAAGAATATCTAAGCGGAGCGCTAACAATGCTTGGCGCGGAGCATACAAGAAAAATTTCGGTTTTTAAATCTCCCAGATGGCGGGAAACAGCATTTCAGGAGACTTAAGCCACATGTACCCAGCCTTAAAAAAGTGATCCCCTGTCTGCCGTTTCTCAATTTACTTGAAATAGTACACGAATTTGTTAATGCATGTCTTTTTTATTCAAATTAAAATGTCGCAATATTCATATTCTAGATTGATAGGTATTCCCAAGGCTTTCAGACTTTGACCTCCGCTGACCTCAAATGACCTTGACACAGATTAAGAGCTCAGTTATACTCTCATGTGCATCTTACATGTCAAATAGTAACTCAATGACCTATTTTGCTCTTCAGATATCATTCCTACCAGGGGCGTCGTGCAGAAATATTTTTTTATGGGAGGGGGGCTATGAGCGGTGACTGTCCGAAAGACTATCTAAGCGGAGCGTCACCATCAGTTGGCGCGGAGCGTACAGAAAATTTTGAAAAATAGCGACCCCTCAGACAGCCGGAAATGGCATTTTGCAGGTTTGTTAGTAGAATCAAAGCAGCCGTTATTTTGAATTTTCGTTTTGCAATAAAATTTTCACTTGATCAATAAAAAAATTAGCAAATTGCAAAACGATCAGAAAATTGCCAGATAAAATGTAAAACTACCATTGCATGAAATGCAAGCTAATAATTGGGAAATGAGCTTCTATGCGAGGACGTATCATAAATCAACACTAAGAACGTAGTTCACCTTTCTTCCTCGAAAAACTGTCGAAAATTGTAAGCTGCGTTTTACGTTTCTCCGCCACAATTGTTTCTAATCACTGTTCCTCAGTGCGTGCGCAGGTGTAAGGTGAGGGCAGACTGTGAATCACCCGACTGACATTGAGAAAAGTTAACTGGTTAGAAACAAAATGATGCCTCCTTCTGGAACAAGGGCGTAGCCATGTATTTGTCAAGGAGGACCAAGTCCATAGACAGACTGTCAGCGCTCCGCGCTACCATGGGTTGGCGCGGAGCAAGAAAATTTTGGCCCGAAATGCCTCCCAGATCGCTGGAAATGACACTTCCCAGGACCATTTACCAGATATAAATGGGAAAATACCAGCATTATTGTAAGAATTAAACTTCATAAAATACCAAAATATGCCCGGGGAGGGGGGGGAGTGGGTGACTGCCCTCTTCCTCTCATTGGCTTCGCGCTTGCACAATGACCAATATGAAGGTAAATACCTTTATAAATATATGATTTACCGTTTTTCTCAGAAACTACTGTTATTTGTTTAGTGGTTAACCTTCAAAAGAAAAACAAGTTTTAATTGAGGGCCGCAAGGTCTGATTTTTCGCTGTCCTGGGGGAGGGCCTAAGGGGAAGGAGTGTCCCAGTCCCCTTTGGAAAAGATTTGCTTTTGGAAAGCAGGCTGAGATGCAAAATGGTGCCACTATTTTTAAAACATCTTGAAGCATATTAAAACACGCATGACGACCAATCGGGAGGAGGGAAACGGTGCGCCTTTTGCTCGGCCAGACTCGGTCAGACTGCTTCCGACTTTCCCCTACTAGCTGATTGTCCACCGACTAGGCTACTTACACTAGTTCGGTATTAACGCTCATAACATATAAGTAGCTATTCACATAATTAAATTGGAACTGATTCTGCTTTTTTAGTCGGAAATGGCTAATTATCACCAACTATCTCACCTTTTTGTCCATGTACGACCTCCCCTTCATCCAAAGATAATTTGCATGAAATGAAAGAACAGCCTTCCCCAGCAAACTGACCTAACCATGCAACGGGGTAACACAACTCCATTGAGTTATATTTTCCGAAAACAGTTAATTTCTCATATTAACTGGACATGTGAAGGATTTTAAATGCATTTTTACACAAAATTTTAGGACACCTTTGACAAAATTTGGGCCCCAATGGGCACGACGCCACTGACTCCTACCAGGTTTCAGAGACTTTTTTTTCTTCAGATATTCCTTCTACAAGGTTTTTCAAGACTTTGACCTCTGCTGGTCATCTAAAATAACCTTGAGCTTCAAACAGAAAACAATAGGGTTTTTCCTCAAGTTTACATGGACAACACATGATCCGTCAATTTTATTATTTACAAAAAACTTAAATGTCTTAACTCTCAGTCTGAGAGATAATCATTGGACTAAAAATAAGTTTGGGATTGAGTAAAACCCGAGCTTCCACACGCACACTAAGGCAATTTGGATAAATGAGAGACTGTCTTTGGGTTCTCAGCACATATAGAGATACCGTGGCTGATCTAGACCTTCATATATATCAAGGCACATCCTGTAATTCAATTACCAGACTTACCGTTGTGGGTTGGTGTGGGGACAAAAGTCATGTTCGTCCTTGTTTTCACAGCCGTTGGAAACAGAAGGAGTGCATTTTTCTGCTTCCCAGGCCAGGGCGGAACTCCTCTGCATCAACGGGTGGGTGCACGTGCACCCAGTGCACCCCCCTAGCCTACGCCCTTGTGTCTGGCATTTAGCCTGTTACTTAAAGCAATAAATCGCATTTAACATAACATAACAGATTAAAGGGCAAAGGAGGGCTAAGGCCCCATAAGATGCCCTGAAGTCCATACAACCTTAACTGAAAACAAAGAACCAACCAGCACCAAACGAGCCCAGCATAATTAGATTCTACCACACTTATGGAAGAACTTGTCAATGCTAGCCTTGAATCAGTGCACAGATGTGGAGTTAACTACCCACTCAGGCAGACTATTCCACTCGTTAACAACTCTATGAGAAAAGCTGAACTTCCTAATGTCAAGCCTTGCAAAACACTTAACTAGCTTTTTACAATGGCCTTGAACCCGAGAATCACATTGAACCTTTAAATAATTGCAAGATGACAAAGGATTCCTTTCAGAGAGAAATTTGTACACCTGAAGCATGTCGCACCTAATCCTTCTCAACTCCAGGGTGGTAAGCCCAAGATGCTTAAGTCTAACAGGATAAGGTAGGTGTCTCACTTCGGGTTTAAGGCGAGTGGCTCTCCTCTGAACCTGCTCTAAAAGAAACTTGTCCTTTTCATAGAAGGGACTCCACGCCTGGGCTGCATAGTCGAGGTGGGGTCTTACCAACTGCTTATACAGATTTAGTACAATTTCTTTACTGTACTAAAACTACTGAAATTCCTCTTGATCAATCCAAGCACCCTATTAGCCCTAGTAGCAGCAGCTGCACACTGTCTAGATGGCTTTAAATCGCCTGTAATAACTACACCCAAATCCTTCTCAAAAGTCACATCACTCAGAAACTACCATTCACATTGTAATCATAGCTGAAATTTTTAGGACCAAAGTGAAGGACTTTGCATTTATCTGCATTAAAAGACATTTGCCAAGTCTGGGACCAAGAAAATAACCTATCCAAGTCTTTTTGCAGTAAGGAGGCATCATCCTTATCACAATTTGGTGGTCTATTATTGGTGAATAAACCACTGAGACTCCAAATTTAGCAAAATAACAGACGAGGCGAAGCCAGGTACATTATTTTGCCAAATTTGGAGTCAAGACGGTTTATGAGATTAGCCTATACACCTAATAGTCTGACAAAAGTGGTTTAGGCCTAGGCTAGGCTTTTCCACCCACAGGCGTTCGAAATATTACGTAGCCTGCATATACTACACACTATCCTATATAATAAGACAAGGTATGTCATTTGTCACAATATGTACTGACAAGAAGTAGGCCCAGTTGCACTTCACTGCCAGTGCTTCCACACTCTAAATCGTTTTTCCTGAAATGGCCGATGTTACGTAATTTTAGATTCCATTTCAGGAAAAATGCATTTAGAGTGTGGAAGCACTGGCAGTGAAGTGCGACTGGGCCATAGAATAGGATATAAAAACTAGGCCTAGAGTGCGCACTCCTAATATCGCGTACGTAAATCCGCTGTGATTGCATGGATGTACTATCAGAGCATGTGCGTACAAACTGTATGGTGGCCGAGTTCCCCATGCGATCACAGCTGTTTCGGGGAGTGAGCACTCTAGTTCATATATCCTTCTCTACAGACTGGGCCTAGGCCTACTTCTTGTCAGTATAGTGACATGACCTAATAAGGCCACTTTCGAATGTCATGCATCAATACAGTCAACAAAGCGCGTCAAAACCAGGGTTGGTGATTTTTTATTTTGTTTTAAAAAAATCATGATTTAAATCAAATAAATCGATTTAAATCAATTTAAATCATAAAAATCTTGATTTTTTCAATTAAAATCGTGATTTAAATCGGCCTGATTTAAATCGACCAACCCTGGTCAAAACTGCTGTCACAGTCAGTGCATCAATTTTTGCTGCAGCACGTGCATAGCAAACTCCCTTGCTAATGCGCGTGAACCTGTTTTTCAATTTCAAGCACTTGCACGCTAAGATATGCAACTCAAATTGAACGCACAAACTGCCTACACTGGACCTGTACATACAGTTCTGTACAAAAATTGTAAACAGCGCCCGCTAGCCTTATTAGGTTACTTCTGATTTTAGGCTTGAGCTGGAAATGCTGAACTTGTCGTAATGGTATCTCTTGAAAGGAAATATCTGTGGTAAAGATTTATGGCAGGGCTGGTCATGAAAATTTTTCTAGGAGGGCAAGCAACTGCCCACCTTACTTGAGATGTTGGGCTTCTAGGCGGGCAATTAGTTGCCCACCTAAGATTTCAGGCGGGCAGTTGTGTAAATATACAAGTTTTATTTAAATTTATCATTCTTTTCGGTTTACGCTCTGTGTCCCCCCCCCCCCCCCCCGTGTCCCTCCCTGTGTTCTACCCAGTTCCCAACAGGGCATTTATGCGACACACTGCCAACAAACAGTGGAGCCATATGTTTTCTGACATCATATAAATCAGTGAAGAAATGAAAATGACTGCATCTCAACTTGCCACAAAACCCCCATCAGCAACATCATGGCGCCCTTCAGGGTAGAGTTGGCGCTCTATTCCCTTCTACCATATGCACCACTGTGGACACAAAGCAGGCCAAGTCCAGGGTAACATATGGCGGAGCCACTCCATGGATGCATGCCAATAGGGGTCCAAGGAACCATTAACTGACATCCATGTACCAATATTCCTTCTTCCATGGCACATAGTTGGGCCGAAGCCTACAGTCGGGAAAATGGCAGTGACAAGTTAAATCTCAAAGCTTTTTTTGTCCTTCTGTTGAGTTATGCCTCACGGTCTGAATTTAAGTATTGGGGATCAGGGGTAAAATAAAAAAAAAAAATGCCACTCCAGGCCCACAGGATTTTGCTGGTGAGCCTTATTTTGAAGGACCCAGGATAATTTTGAATTGGTGAATTGCAGTTTGTTTGCCTAATATAAAACTTGTGTTTGCAAGGGTACAAAAACGTAGTAACCCGCGATCACCATATCCATTAGACACCGATAACCGATATAATAAAGTAAAGCAACAATTTTGTAAGGCACGTAATGACACTTGCCTGATTTTTCACCTGTCTCGGAGTGGTAGTTACCACATGTTCAAGAAGACTAAAATTCTCACAACGAAATCGTGTCGTTTCAAATAGAAAATTAACAATATGAGAAACCTGATAAAAACAGCCCATTAATAAATGCAGTACTTCGTAAGGCCTCTATCTATCTACTGCACTGAATTTTGGGGCGTTTTCCGACTCAAAAAACAAGCTTAACTCGAAGCTGTCTAGGTTATACCAATTTAAACATGTCAACCAATCAGAGCCGTCAGAAGTAAGTATTCTCTTGCACGTCCGAAATTACAGAATGTAAACAAATGAAATTTGCTACTACAGGGTGTACACATTATCACTGACAGCTTCGTGCGTTCTTACGTAGCTATCCTTGTGTTGACATCCGGGCTACTCACATTAGCTTGCACATGGAGTTTTGCAATTTTTACGATCGTCATTTTGGTGCAAACTAACGTTTGATACAATAGCACAGTTAATTTTGAAACTTTTCTTTAATATTTACAGCGTTATTATAGTCGTATCTAGGTAGTTTACACATGGCGGGAAGATGTTGATCTGCACAATAGTGACACGTTTGAACGTTGGGCGAGGTTTTTTATTTTCTTTTTGGCATACTCAAGGAGGCATGCCGTATTGAACTGAAGGAACAGCATTGCATAGTATAATATGTACGGTACATGCAGGGCTCTGTAGCACGCCGAACATTATCGCAACTTGCAATGGGTCGGGGCGGCGTGTCTAGTATGCAAGCTACTGTAGCCTGCTACTACGTAATTTACTGTGTACAGTACAAGGATCGTAAGAAACAACGTTGCTTCGAACTCGACGATTCGTGTTCATGAGGCTGTCAGTGCAGCACGCGCTAAGTTGCCGAATATTATCGGGGAAAAAATTTTTAATTTTTGGAGGTCTTTTAAATGTACTAATGTAAATATATTCGGATGTTTTTAGCAATGCTCTTTCACACGGGCGATCTATTTCTCAAGGTGGGCTATTTGTTGCCCACCACACAATTTAAGGCGGGCATTTTGATGCCCGCCTTGGGAAGTATTTTTGCTTCCAAGCCGGGCGATAAGGCGGGCCCGGGCGATAAGGCGGGCCCGGGCGATCGCCCGGGTCATATGACCAGCCCTGATTTATGGCTCTCAAATATGGTCAAGTCCGCCAAAACTTTTTCAGGTACAAACAGATTCACATTCTTTTGTCTTGTTTTTTAAAAACGGAAACTTTCTTAAAGTCGCCTCGTTAGGTTGTGCCATCATACATATTGTGTAGTACAGTAAAACCCCGTTTATCCGAAACCCCGTTTATCCGAACTCGCCGTTCGGTTTCGCAAAACTAGTATCTTACACAACCTCCGTACAATTTCAGCCTAGATTTTGCAAAATTTTGTTGCGACACTAAACTTTTGCGATCGGTGCAGATTTTCACGTAGTTAAAAACAGCCATTGTACAGTAAATGTTTATGTCCAATACACACTTGAAGTAAATACAACCATTGTTAATGTTTATCTCCAATACGCACTTGAACCATCACGCCAGAAAATGAATAAGTGGTACATGATTACTTACTCTGCTCTTCGTGTCTTTCTTCTTTCTGTGTCTTTGTAAAACCACAATAGCATCGCTGATTCAATAGCCTACCGAAATGCACTGTTACCTAAGCCTAGGCTTTTCATACCAAGCCCCGCGAGTGTGAGCGCTGCCTAAACGCCGCTCCTTTCAAACGTATCAATGCAGTGATTGGGATTAGGGGCTGCGTGGTAGAATGTCAATCAGACTTGACTCTTGGGTGTTAATTGAGACCGAAGTGTAAGTGAATAATGCGCGATTAGGGTACGTCGGTATGAACAAAACCAGATACCGATATACCGGTTGGCAAATACCTGGTATTACCAGGTATACCGGAAAATTTCGCAGAACCAATACTTCACACATTAACTGCACTATCAATCAAACGTTACTATGCACTCCCTCCAAGGCCAACGAATATATTTACTCTTTCATGATGGTGATTTTTCCCATCTATTTTTTATAAAAAACAATGCAAGTATTGCATGGAAATGTACCGTAGCCTGTGTAATGTGGTAAAGATTTCACGCAGTGGTAACGATCTCACGTTACACGTGCCTCTCATCTATTCCAACTAGCGGTACTGTATTCATGAATGCTACGCGTACAATTCACACAGCCTGCACTAGCTGTACTGGGTATGACCACAGCTGTACCGTGTGCTCGTAGTTAGCGTTATAATCGGTATGCACTATGTATGGGATTTACCTGGTAAGAATTCCAGCCGCAATGCGCAGAATCGGTATTGGAACGAGCACCAGGTAAAGTTTATACACACTAAGAGGCCTTGTATGAGTAATCGGTATACATAGCAGGACCTGCAACTCTCCGTTCATGCTGCCTACTAAACAGTTACCAGGTACGAAGGTATATACTGCGCAGAATCAATTTCTGCCAAGTTTTTGACAAACTGTAAACAGTTACCTGCGTGATAGGATTCGAGATAGGAAACTTTGTGGGATAGTGCGCTGCTCTTAGGCCTTACTGTGGTAAAGTTTTTAAGCCATTAGTCATAGCATGTTATGGATTAAATTTATCAACTTGTGGTTTTTCAGTACACGTGCTAAGATTGTGTACGTGGATAGCAGCTAGTGTCTGGGATTCTAATGTAACGTGTGCAGGGTAAACAGTGAGAAGCAGTAATAGTAACGAGTTTGTGTTCGGTATTTTTATCGGGTATGATTTTTACCAGGTATTTGGGTATGTTTTCTGGGATACCTGTTATTTTCGGTATATTCGTTTTTAACAAATTTCAATACCGCCGGTATGGGTATGAGTGAAATACCAGGTATACCTGGTATATCGATATACCGACGCACCCTATGCGCGATAATGTTATTGTGTTGAAAGTTGCCAGGGTCTCTTTTAAAGGAATTCATCTTTTTGACAATTCTTTCATATCATTCACGTCATTGTGGCAAGGGAACTGATAGTCCCATTAACACTTAACAAGCTTGTGAAAAAGTTAACAAGCTTTTGAAACTTTGTTTAACTTACTTAAAGCTAAGCCACTTCGATTAACTCGATCAAAGTTTCCGAATATTTAGGCGCTCCCGAATATCCAATTAGGGCAGTACAACAAACAATTCAAAAGAATAAAATGAGCAGGACAGGTTATCCGACAGGTTATCAGTTTTGATTCTGCAATCATTGCGTGACATTTCCATCTCACAACAATCAGCTACTGCACTGCATCATGGCTTCATCTCCAGTGACAAGAACTCCAGGGAAGAGGAAGAGGGTGGTCCTAACCATTGACGAGAAGTTGGCCATTCTGAAGAGGTTGAGCGACGGCGAATCTGCGACAAGACTTGCGGAAGAAATGGGTGTCGGGAAATCAACGATAAGCGACATCAAGAAGTAGCCTGCAGTTTTTCTTCAACTTCCCTACCACAACAAAGAAGAAAAGAAAAAAAAAAAAAAAAAAACAGTCCTTCTAAGGACTAAAACACAGTCTTGTCTAAAGACTGAAACAGTCCTTTTAAGGACTACAAATTTTTGGGACTCATAGCAGACTGGCTCCTCGTGCCGAGTCCTGGGTAACGCTAAATGTCTGCTAAAATTGTAAAGGTGACTTTCAAGTATTTTGTCTGAAGTTTTCAGCCATTAAAAAAGGGTGGAACTTTAGTCTCCCTTGCCACAATGTCTTAACTAATTTAGTCAGTTACAAAAAGGAAGGATACTAAAAATCTGTCAAAACAAGAGGGATAAAAATTGAAAACCGGGTGGGGCTAAATTCTCTCTTGCTACATTTTATTCCAATCTCCGTTTTAGGAAACTGCGCGGCGCACTTTATTTTTCTACTGCCGGAATTCCATTTTGAAAAGCCAAGGCATCCTACAGCAACTTGTAAGTCGCATGTTGGTAGTGCCGCTTAAATTAGCAATACAGCCCCTGTACTGTAAGCAGTTAGTCGGTGTTTTTAAGTGGCGTGGTTTCTCACTTTAAACCCTCCCATTGGCATGTCCGTCAGCGTATATCTTGTTTTGTAAAGGTAAAATTTTAGCTGCGTGTTCGTTTTGGATCGTAAATATTTTTGAAAATCTACCTTTGTTTTGGGGTTCATAACGTAAGGATTCTGTGCCGACTGTGTGTAGGCTGTATGCTATCCTAACGCTGAGCACAGAAAGGTAACCCAGGTCGATAAATTCGTTTCACAGTGTACAATAGTAAAACACCCTCCATATAAGTTCAGTCGTAAAAAAAAACACAAGAAAGAGTTTGAATCTCAACAAATATTTATTTTTTACTAGGAAATGAAAGAAATGACACGGAGACAGCATAAAAACGGTTAATTTCACTTTACAGTATTAATAAGTACAGGTTACATCCCACATAGCAAATCAACGATATATGTAAAACCCCGTTTATCCGAACTTTTCGGTTATCCGAACAACGTTCGGTCCCGACGTGTTCGGATAAACGGGGTTTTACTGTATAGGCCTATGTACGTAATATTTCGAATGCCTGCCATTCCGCCCTAGCCAAGGCTATCACCAAAAACTGGCCTACTGTAGCCCCTATGTGAAAAACTTAATTTTCATCAGTTTTTACGTTTAGCCTAGGCCTACTGACTATTTGTTGTGGTCTTGTGGAATAACAGGTCTGTTTAACCAATCAAAATGCAGGATTCTCAATATCTGATGGCTAGGCCTATATCCTAGAGCCTGGTGGTAGGCCTAGGCTAAATGTTAGGTACAACTGCAGAATACAACGTCTCTCAAAGACATACCACTGAGGCTCTAGAGGCGCAGTTGCAGTCACCGCGACTGCGCCTCCAAAACTCAGTGGACGTAAACAATGAACGCAAGATTCACATTGAGTCATTCTCAAAATAACACAACCTTCATGTTCCACCACTGTGACTACGACTGCGCCTCCAGTCTAGGTTGGAAGATCCTGTGTGCATTTAGTGCACTATACGCCGGAGATCTTCGGCGTGGACATACAATTTCGGTCGGCGTGGCGGCTTAGAAACTAGCCTTTGTCGGCGTACAAAATGCATTAAGTTGAGGATTGCCGGCGTAGTTGGCGTACTCCCAAGCGCAGTAGCGGGCAAATGGTACTCCCGGCATACCGGCGGGCCGATGTTCACACACAGTACTGTGCTATATATACCTGTAGGCCTACTTGTATTGCCAATGAATCCAGTGTGCATTTAGTGCACTATACGCCGAAGATCTTTGGCGTGGCCATTCGATTTCGGTCGGCGTGGCGGCTTAGAAACTAGCCTTTGTCGGCGTGCAAAATGTAGTAAGTTGAGGATTGCCGGCGTAGTTGGCGTACTCCCCAGCGTAGCAGCGGGCAAACGGTACTCCCGGCATACTGGCGGGCCGATTCAGTCAACTCCCGCTAGTATGTTCACGCACAGTACTGTGCTATATATACCTGTTGGCCTACTTGTATTGCCAATGAATGGTGTATGCATTACGTACATGTGTATACATATGTACGTACAATCGCTTACGGATTGCCTCTGACTTAGCTATAATGTGTGTATACTATATACCTGTGCGAGCATTGCCAATGTATGGTGACTGTGTACGTATCACGTACATGTATACTGTACGTATGTACGCACGCCTGTGGATTGCTATGTACATGCATTGTATGTGCACAGTACAGAAAATCCCGGCGTACGGTCACGAAAACCTCTGCGTACCTTCGGCGTAGGCTTTACATGGAATGCACCCTGGCAATGAATGGTGTATGCATTACGTACATGTATACATACATACGTACAATCGCTTATGGATTGCCTCTGACTTAGCTATAATGTGTGTATACTATATACCTGTACGTGCATTGCCAATGTATGGTGATTGTGTACGTATCACGTACATGTATGTATACTGTACACATATGTACGCACGCCTATGGATTGCTAAGTACATGCATTGTATGTGCACAGTACAGAAAATCCCGGCGTATATCCCGGCGTACCGTCACGAAAACCTCGGCGTACCTCCGGCGTAGGCTTTACATGGAATGCACCCTGGTGGAAGATTCATGTTCTTCCACTGCGACTTCGACTGCGCCTCCAGTCTAGGTTGGAAGATTCATGTTCTTCCACTGCGACTACGACTGCGCCTCCAGTCTAGGTTGGAAGATTCATGTTCTTCCACTGTGACTACGACTGCGCCTCCACTTCAGGCTATCTTCCCCCAACAATATGAGCCATCCATTACTAAAGTTACTCTGTACTGCACATAGACCTTATGCCAAATAGCAGATCGTGAAGCACCATGGGAAGGATAATTCCAAAATGGCGAGCTTGAGCATTGTGACGATCTACCTTTTCCATGGTAACGATGTACTTTTGCTGTCTGATCATGGAATAATCATTCCCAGAATGCAGTTTTGAAGTGCCCTCTGTCTGTTTGGCATAAGGTCTATGTACATAGGCATGCTGTTGTGGGGTTACAGACTTGAAGAGTAGGAGGAACAGAGAGACTGTGTACATCTGCGACTCCATGATTTTTAAAAGGTTGCTTTTTGGAGGGACGTTGTATTCTGCAGTTGCTCCATTAAATATTAGTGTTACTGTTAGCCTAGGCTATGCCTAACGTGTGAAGTAACGTTAGGCCTATTACTAGTAATGGCTGCGTGCTAACCATTGCACGACAACAAATCCTGACGTGTAACACTCAGTGTAGGCTAACACAAATACTAAATAGGCCTAACGTTACGGTTACTGCAGGCCCAAACGTTAGAACTTCTTACAGTTACAGGGCTGAGGTAGTAGTTAGGCCTATCATGATTAAAATATCCTGTCCCCAACCCTTCCCAAACGGTTTTTCTTTTTGTATCCTACCGTCAGTTTGCGAACACCGGAGTCGTAATTTAACACGTCTAAGTGTTCCAACTTTCAAGTTTGATATTATCTTCTACAATTTCATTTCTGTAGTTAGTAATTCCTATCTTGATAGGCCAGCTACGTTTACGTATGTGTATGCATGCTACGATTACGAATCATGGATATTACTATACTGTACGTCTTTTACGTATGTGTATGGTGCGCCTAACGTGCCATAAGTCCTGAAATCGACAAAATGTCAGTTTCTCGTGATCTGATCCTTGCATCTTCTTCTTCTCTTCTTTCGGATCACGGTGACACATCCAAAGGACATTACTACACCGCACATGCGTCAGGGGTGCCCTAATTTGCCCTAATAAAATTGGTAATATATTGAACAGGATCTCTATGACTATCTAAACCATCAATCAAAGCAGCAGGAAGGTTATTCCAATCTTTCAGAGTACTAGGAAGAAAACTATATTTATAACAATTAGACCGAGAGTAGAGTTGACAAAAATGGAGGTTGTGCATCCCACGAGTTTTCCGAGTTGGATGACTGAGTTTGTCCATGGGAATATTAGCCCTACCAAAAAAACCTTTCGAGAAGAGAATAAGTCTGTTTTGCTTGCGACGATCTGCTAGCGTGGGGAGATCAAGGTCCTTCAAAATAGATGTCATCGACCCTGGCTCGCGAGAAAATTCGGAGCTTACAAAACGAGCCGATCTCCTCTGGATGCTCTCTAGCTTATCTTGTAAATAAGACTGATGTGGGTCCCATACGCAACAAGCATACTCCAAAACAGGCCGAAGGAGACCCTTGTAGGCAGCTAACTTCACATCGCGAGAGCAAAATGATAAATTTCTATAAAGTATGCCCAAAATCTTATTACCCTTATTGCAGATAGACTGAATGTGCTTATCCCAGTTTAAGTCGTTAGAAATCGTGACACCTAGGTACTTTATCGAGTCAACCTTAACTAACTTCACATCGTTCAAGACATAATCGAAGTTGACCGGATTTTTTTTTCTAGCGAAAGTAATGATGTTGCACTTAGAGGGCTGGAATCTCATGCCCCAAGTCTTGGCCCAAAGACCTAGATTATGTATGTCTTTCTGGAGCAAACAACAATCATTAACATTCTCTATGACTCGATAACAGACACAGTCATCAGCAAAAGGTCTAATATTAGAGGAGGCAGCATTTACAATGTCATTAATATGAACAAGGAAAAGAATGGGTCCTAGGACAGATCCTTGAGGAACACCAGAGACAACCGCATCATCAAAAGGGGACCGAGTACCATTAACTACAACAGCTTGCTTACGATCAGAGAGAAAGTCGTCGACCCACCAAAGAACCTGTTTAGAAACACCAAGGCTAAACAATTTGGTTTTTAGCAGTTCATGAGGCACGGTGTCAAAGGCCTTTTCAAAGTCCAAGATGAAGACATCAACCTGCTTTTGTGAGTCCAGGGCCGAAGCCCAGTCTTCGACGACTGATACTAGTTGGGTATCACAACTATGCGACTTTCTGAAAGCATGCTGCTTTGTTGAAAGTGTATTGTTTGCCTCAAAGAAGTCCATCAAGTTGGAACTTATAATATGCTCTAACAATTTACAGCAAATACAAGTGAGCGAAATAGGCCGGTAATTACTAGGGAGAGAACTGTCATTTTTTTTTGTAAACAGGGCAGACGTTTGCCATCTTCCAATCAGCCGGTATCCTTCCGCTTGTAAGGGATTGCTGATACAAGTGACTTAACATAGGAGCAAAGTCAGAGGCAATTTCACTAAGGACCCAAGGATGAATGTTATCAGGTCCAACGGCTTTGTTTTTATTCAAGCCCTTTAACAGTTTTTCAACTCCATGAGTAGATATGGTAATATCAGCCATTCTGCTACAAGCTGGTCTGCAGAAAGGGATAACACTAAACAAAGTCTTGGTAAATACACTTGTGAACTGAGCATTGAAAGCACAGGCCTTATCCAGATCAGTAATAGCTAATTTGCTATTCGTCTTGAGAGGGGGGATGCCATGTTTATCCTTTTTTTGGCCATTTATGTACCTCCAGAAAGGTTTAGTGTCATGTTTTATATCACCAATCATACCATTAACATAATTTGTATGGGAGATATGGACCTCCCTTTTGATTCTAGACCGCAATTCAGCCCATTTGTCATGCATCTTGGTATTGTTAGTTTTTTTGAAGATAGCATGCAGCCTGTCCCTTCTTCTAATCAGCTTACGAATGCTATCGGTAACCCACGGGAGAGATGTTTTAGCTCCAGTATCTGATTGGATAAAATCTTTTTGGACCAAGTCATAAACTTAAAAAAACATAATGATCTTAGGATTCACTGCAATCGGTCTAGTATTAAATCTACCTTTTGTGTGAAGTTTTTGGGAGCCAAGCTTGATTCTAACTAACCTTCATAGCAGGTGTCGAATAACTCCTTTGACGTACATTGCGAGTGCAGTCAGTGTGGGTGCAGGAGCAATACACGTCCGCCGAGCGGGCTAGATTCTAACCTATCTGGTGGTATGTGTGAGGATGTTATAAGAACTTAGAAGCTATGGCATCCCTCCAAATATATTTAGACATATCTCCGTAGTTCTAAATCCAGTTGGTGATTGTACTTTGATTGGCCTTCAAACAATAATAGCACCCAGGGTGACCAGATTTTAGTTGAAAAGTAAAATAAGGGACACTGCATGGTTGGAAGGTGGGTTGTGTGCACGCGTAGCGCGAAGCCCCTATCAGGTGGTGTCCAGGGGCCGGCCTTAGGGCCCCTGGTGAGGTCCAGGGGCAAAGCGCCCGGAAGCTTCTGGATTTGAGTGCATTCAAAGCACCAGAAAGTTGTAGTCCAAGTTATAAATCACAAGGTCCAAAAATGTGTTGAAAATGTCAATTACTAGACTAGTTATATTTCTTTTTGATGACCCAGCTTTGAGTAATTGCCTATAAGATTGGGCATATGTAACAAACTTAGAACATGTCATATAAATGTTACAATTTGCAGTTCTGATTTGATAAGGGAGACACTACAACTATTTCTGCAGCCTACATACGACTAGTATGCCAGACGGAGGCACCATGGTGTTATGCGGGACCAAACTGCGGAACTGACTACGAACCTCGACACTATCCTGCGTTGGCCCACAATTGTGATACATAAATACGTGGGGGTGAGCAGGCTTTGTAAAGCTGCTAAGGCACTCTACAGTAGATTTCAATTTTCCTTGCAGCAGTTGTATCTGTTCATTCTACCAGAGTTGTGTCTCCTTTTTGTGTCTAATTTGTAAGAAACCCCCTTCAGCAACATGGAAATACGGGGCAAACAGGCGTCCCGGGGAGGTTCAATACGGGACGCGGGACAAATGAACCAAATACCGGACAATCCCGTATTTTACGGGACGTCTGGTCACCCTGATAGCACCTGAACGCTCTGGTTGGTAATGATGACTTGGACAGTCAGTCGTGTTCCTAATATTAGGCTCACAGTCACACACAGTTTGTTTTTCAATATTGCCTAGAGCAGTTGAAACTCTGCAGTGCAAGCTACTGCGGCTCTGTCTTGGAACCGTTCTACCACTATAGACAGTTGTCTGTGTTTAAATTGGAAGCGGGCCGGGGCTACTGAGAAGTTAGATTAGTTGGGAGAATTGTTACTGTCTGAGGTGAGCTTAGAGGGCCTTTCTGAATAGAAATGGCACATGCCAGTTGATTGTTCTTCTCGAAAGTTACTGGCCAACTATTTGATTTTATGTGTCTTCGATTATGCCTGTTGCTCAGCTAGGATTTGGGAGGTTTTCTGTAAAATCCAAAAACATACTCCAGGTCAGCCAAACTAATAAAGTTGTACGTTTCGTGCTGGATCTGCATCCCCGCACCGCTTGAATTCCTCCCATCTTTTGAAAATGAATTGGCTTCCATTTAAAGATAGAATTTCCCTTCTAAAATTAAGTCACTCGACAGGATACTTATATAGTTATGGCATGGCTCCCGGCCCAAGTATTTATCATCTGCTCTCATGTCTGTGCCTCACTCTTATAGCATTAGATCTAACGTACCTCTTCTCTGTTCATGTACCAAGATTCACCACAATTCATCAAGGCCTTAAGACTTTCCAGTGTTCTGTTTGTATTTTATGGAATTAAGCGTCTTTGAAAAGGTGTTTTTTTTAACCAGAATGAAATGATGAAGAGTATATGATCACTTTCTACACTTTTGACTTTCGTTTCACTTTTATGTCTTTGTGCTTTTATGGTTTTGTATGTGGTATTTGTTTTTAGGGACCACAGTGAAAACAAGTCGGCTGCTGGTCAGACTTTTCTGAGTCATTCAAGCACTTCTGTTTTAATTTGCACTACTTTTCATCGCATTGTATAGCTTTCTATATTTTGTACTGTTTTTTATGTCTTGAATGTGGCTTTCATCATGATTGTACTGTCTTTTTACATGTTTTAAGTGCGAATAAATCAAATGATATGTAAGAGATGACTGACGTATGTCGAATTAAATGGACATATGAAAAGTTTCCCGTACTCAGTTTATCGTATATTGATATATGTTCAATTAAATTAAGTTGACGTAAGTCAGGTTTGCAATACTCTCATCGGGCAAACGTGGTCAGCTGTTCCTTTCTAGTACTCTGATTGGACAAAATTGACAAATGTCGAATTAAATTGTTCATGTGTCCAATTAAATTAGCATATATCAGGTTTGTGCTCTCATTGAACACAATTTGAAACTTGTTGTTTTCCCGGTGCTTTGAATGACAGGCCAGTAGTTACACACGGGACTGAAGGGGGAGGGCGAGATAGCTTAAGGAAAGGGACGAAATTTTTTCAGCGGCGAGATATTAAGGCAATGGTAGTTTAAAATTTTCTACGGGCAAATATCCCGTCCCAGAGAGGACACAGAGGGGACACAACGTTCCACCAGAGGAGGACACCAATATGAAAAACCGATCGGCGCTGGAAATGTCATGGTGGCACGAGACGCTCCCCTGTAGGTGCTGGGGTCCAGGGGCCTACCGTAGGGCCCCTTGTTTGGTCCAGAGACAACGCCCCAATAAGGTCCAGAGGACAAAGCCCCCGGAGGCTCTTGGGTATATTACGAAATTGTGACCCTTAAAATGAAGCATTATATATCTCCAGGCTATATTCCAAAAAGGGGATTCCTCACCTTAATTACAGCTATGAAGGGGACCAGGGGGTAGAACCTTAGGAAAAATTTCGCCCCTAGAAAATTTAAAACTACTATTGCCTTAACACATCTCTCACCTGAAAATATTTCGTCACTTTCCCAAGCTATCTCGTTCTCGCTCCCTCTCCCACTTCAGCATACCTTACGCGGGCCAGTCATTCAAAGCAACGGGAAACAAGATATGATCCAAGTTTGTTCAGTGAGAGCACGAGAAATCCGACATATGTTAATTTAATTAGATATTAAATTCGAAATGTGACGATTTTATTCAATGCATGAGAGTACTAGATAGATAGTTAGATAGGGTTTTACGCCTCAACTTAGAACCTCTTGGTTTCATCTAGCGGCGCCCACGGCCTTTTTTCCAGTTGTGGGGCACTGGATTGTTTTCCCTTACTCCATTGGTTATGCGGAGCATCACACACAACGGCAGAAGGTTCCATTTTTAAAGTCTTTTGGTATGACTCGACCTCACTGGGAATCGAACCCGGGCCTCCCGCGTGAGAGGCGGATGCTCTACCACTAGACCAAACACGCGGTTATGAGAGTACGTACTGGGAAGGAACAGGTGACTATATTTGCCCAATGAGAGGGCGAGAAACCTGACATATGTTCATTAAATTGGACATATGTACAATTTAATTGAACTTATGTCAGTTTTGTCCAATCAGAGCACGAGAAAGGAGCAGGTGGCAATGTTTGTCCAGTGAGAGAACGAGAAATCTTACATATGTTGCATTAATTGGACATATCTGTTTTTATCCAATCAGAGTTGAAAGGAACAGCTGCCGACCATATTTGCCCAGTGAGAGGATAAAAATCTTATATATGTCGATTTAATTGTACATAGGCCTATGTCAGTTTCATCCAATCAGATCACTGGAAAGAAAGAGGTGACTATCTTTATTCAATGAGAATACGATAAAACTTACATATGTCGAATTGGCGGGACATAGTAACTTAATGCCCTTAAAACCTGGGAAATCGCTTAAAAGTGTTCTTTTCCCTCAGATTTTCCCCGGAGGTCCCCGGAACCCCGCCGTAGACTCGTTCTTATGAACAGCACCTCAGTTCCTTTCACATAATACACCGTTTGAATACACCTAAAGCACGTACGCAGGCTAAAGATCATAAGTTTATTTCTCATACCGTGCCACAACATGCTTTTATAACATAGTCCGACCAGGGATCTGTTGCAACTCCCTGGTCCGACATATAATAACTTTAAATTACATGTTAAATTCAATGGGCTTCCAAACTAATTTTTAATTGAATCAAATCTATACCCTTTCGTTGTAAGATCTAAATTTGTTTCTAAGGCATAAAATATAAAAATAGAGAATGTTTAGATGCAATTTATAGGGTACAAGGTATAGAATGAGCCATTTACCCCGTTTGGGAGGTATTTTAGACCAACAAATTTTCTTGGAAGGCTTTCGCTACTTCTACGCCCCAACCGATGGTGGATCCCCCAAGTGGCATACTAACAGGGGCAGCACACAACGTGTACCAGCCTCGTAGGGGTACCATGCCACCAACAAATAAAATCAGTTTAAAGCTTTATCAAAGATAGCAGAAGAATTTGGATCTAAGAAACAGCAGAACAACAATTTTTTTAAAGAGTAAAGGTGCCACCCCTGCCTTTAGGCAATATCCCTTTCAATTACACCTATTCGAAACTAGAAAACATCACTGAATGATGAGAACTTCTGAACATGCAATCAGTTCAACGCATAACCTTTATCAAAGATAGCACCATCTTTCATGTAAGCCATTTCACATAGACAAAAATTTCTCAAAGAGTAGGGTGTCATTTCCTCCTCTTGCCTTAAACCCTTCCAAAGAGTACAAAAATTACTAAAAATGACAATTTCCAAACAGTTAATTAGTTCAAAGCTTTGCTTAATACAGCACCATTGTGTACCTCATCCACGTATTTCTCATAAATGCAGACTTGTAGTACTCGAGTACAAATTTCTGTACTCGTACTCGAGTACCTGGCCTTAGTACTCGTACTCGTTCTCCGGTACCGCGTACTCGTACTAGTACTCTGGATCTGCGTATTCATACTCAACATGTCTGTACTCGTACTCGAGTATCTGGCCTCAGTACTCGTACTTGTACTCGTATTCCGGTGCCGAGTTCTCGGACTCGTACTCTGAACCTGCGACCTGCGTACTCGTACTCGTACTCGACATGTCCATACTCGTACTTGTACTCGAGTACCTGGCCTCAGTACTCGTACTCGTACTCGTATTCCGGTGCCGCGTACTCGTACTCGTACTCTGGACCTGCTACCTGCGTCGTATTCGACATGTCTATACTGGTACTTGTACTTGAGTACAATAATTCTCCTGCATATTAACTGCTGCATTTTATTTTAATTATTCCATCATAAATTTACTTCAGTTTATTATTCTCATTTGCTTTAATCAATTGGCCAAAAATTCAATTCTATCTCATCACATGCTTTGCATTCCGGAACTACATGAGAGAGCGCGTCGGTTGACTGACTATCATTGTGTCGTTTGACTTCGGGACTATCAGATCGCTACTACTGGCACTCTGCATGCTGCTGTTTTCAGCTGTGTTCAACCAGGAGTATATTTTCGGGGTAAAATACTTAGAGTATTTGAATCTTTAGGTGAGTGGCTTTGCTCAGTGCTTCGAATTTATTTACTTTCAGAACAGGCATAAGTGCGTTGTTCTTGTTTTAGTTTACGTTGTGGACCTACAAGTCAGGGCAGGCATAATTGCGAAGCACCTGAGTTAGACCGCCTATGAATATAGGCATTTTGAGGTCTAACGAATAGTTTTATACAGGAGAACCAAAAGGGTTGAGCTATTTAGCTTTAACATGGACGAAGAGCTTCATTATTTAGATGAAGCTCAATTCTCTCATCAATTGAGTGAACCGAGCCCTTCAGCCCAGTCAGAAACTTCCCTCCCGGTATTAATTTCCCCAGAACTATCTAAAACAGATCATTTTATGTTTAAATACAATTATTATAATAATATGATTTAAATAAAACAGTAATACACGTTTATTATACATGCATGTTTCTAAAAGTATATATAAATTAAAGACTCTAACAAGTAAAAACTTTGAAACTTTTAATAATAGCAAGTATTTAACCACTTATTTTATTATATTTATCAACAAAACATAAAAGTTGCATGTGAATTTTTGACTTGTATAACGATAAATGTTCTGGAAATTATCAGACAATTGTTCACCAATCAGTGTCTGTAAGGTTAGAGAAATACAGGTAGTAGAGTTTACTTAAATCAAGAGAAGTGCACTCAGCTCACTAGAAGACTTTGCAATCCTATTTATGATGTTATCTTTGTCGGTTTTTAGTTTGCGAGCAATGTCTTTTTCAACTGCAATAAGCATCAGGGGTTCCAAATGGATTTGTGTTTGTGGTGATCTAAGTCTTGACTTCCGAGCTTCAGCTCATTTCCTACTTTCTTCGATTTGTTATTTCCTTGAATTTCCGAATTTTCCGATTTTCATTAAAATTTCCGAATGACAGTGACGGCCTCTATTTGTGTGGGCCCTCGGGCAGTGCCCGGTTGCCCGACTGCTCAGTCCGCACCTGATGGAATGTGATGCCTCCAAAATTGGATGGGGGCAACGACAAAATCTCATTCGGCAAATGGTACATGGAATTCCATAGAGAGAGAGTTTCACATAAATTCTCTGGAACTCTTAGCTATTCATTTTGGCCTAATAACTTTGTGTAACGAGTATGTGTAGAAACCACACCACGGTCTTAACTCATAACATGACTGCAGTTGCTTAAATTAATAAGATGGGAGTTACAAGATCACGAAAATGCAATTTTGTAACAAAGAGAATTTGGTTATGGTGCAAGGACAGGAATATATGGATAACAGCTGCTCATATCCCAGGTGTGGATAATGTTGTTGCTGACAACTTATCTCGTTCTAAAATGTCTAATACCGAATGAATGTTGAACTCTAAGTATTTCACGAGATTGTGGCAGTTTTCGGACGCCCCACCATTGACCTGTTTGCCTCCAGACATAATAATAGAGTGCCTACTTATATTTCATGGAAACCACACCAGTATGCTTTTGCAATTGATGCGTTTACTGTACAGTGGAATGAATATGCCTTTTTTGCTTTCCCACTGTTTAGTTTGATAGAAAAACGTTTACAAATGGTGGAGAGAGAAAAGCGTCTGGTATAATTATAGCCGCTCTGTGGGCCACACAACCATGGTTCGTAAAGCTTATGGAATTGTTAGAAGAGTTACCCCTCCTTCTTCCGATAACCAGAGATTTGCTGACTTTTCCTACGACAGGTCAGACGCACCATGCAGCTTCACAAGAAGCTAAGGCTAACTGCCTGTTATACTTCCGGGAATCATTACGTATCAGAAGAATTTCGCCATGGGCAGCCGAAATTATCCTCGCAGCTTAGAGACCGAGCACCAGAAAGCAGTATGCAGTATACTTATCAAGATGGCTATTATTTTGTGGCAAAAGAAGCCTTAATCTGTTGCATGCCACTTTAAGTAGTGTTCTTGATTTTTTAGTTGAATTTTTTGGCTCTGGTCTCGGCTACAGAGCCATTAATACTGCCCGGAGTATGTTGTCTTCATTTCTTCTGGTTCCGAAAGATACTGTACGCCAAAGGAGATGCTTATCAAAAAGTTTTTAAAGGGAGTTTTCGAGCTTTGAACACCGCAGCCGAGATATCATAATGTTTGGGACGTCTCTGTTGTATTTAATTATATATGAACGTTACGACCAAACAAGGAGCTAACACTTCAAAATTTAAGTTACAAGACTGTCATTCTTGCAGCTTTAGTTTCAGCTCAACGACTTCAAACTTTGTGCAGTTTAGATCTTTCTCATTTTAAGCAGACAGATGAAACGTTTACGTTTTTTGTAATAGACAAAGTCAAGCAAACCCGACCAGGACATGTTGGGTTAGAAGTTGTATTTAAAAAATGCCAAGAAGAGGAATGTTTGTGTATTTATTCTGCTTTGGAAGCATATATTGATAGAACAAAGGATTTAAGGGATAAATCCAAACTGTTTATAGGTTATAAGAAACCCCATGGGCCAGTCTCCAGAGAGACAATCAGCAGATGGATTGAAGCAGTGTTAACTGCCTCTGGGGTAAACACAGTTGTATTTAAAGCTCATAGCTATAGCACTCGAGCAGCAACTACTTCAGCTGCCAGCGATAAATGTGTACCACTCCAGCAGATCTTAAACACAGCAGGCTGGAGTAATGCTAAAAATTGGCAAAGTTTTATAAGAAGAAAATTCTATGTTTAACTAATTCCTTTGCGTCAAATTTGTTGCAATCTTGATTCAGTGTACTATTAAACAGAGAAGTGTCACGAGCAAATAGATTGTTTTGTCTTTTGTTCCCATCTGTTGCTTTGAAATCTCACGTAGTTCCGGAATGCAAAGCATGTGATAAGATAGAATCTCACAATTAAACGAACTTAGAGTGAAGTTTGATTGAGATTCTGTCGAATCTTACACTTGCATGAAGGAATTACGTCCCACCCAAACCATCGTTTTGGATGTAAGTGACATTTAATCACAGTAAAAGAGTTAATGTAAAAGGAGCTTCATTTTATGTCATCGTTCCCACCCTTGGATTCAGATGTGAACACAAGGGTTCAAAAATGATAGTCAACCGACGTGCTCTCTTACGTGATTCCTTCATGCAAGCATATGATTCGACAGAATCTCAATCAAACTTCACTCTAAGTTCGTTTAATTGTGAGGTTTTATCAAACTGGTAACCCTCCCTCTCAACAGAGGTTGACTCAAAGAATGCTTGCACTTTTTTAGGGAACAAGCAAGATCATGCAGGCTATTGTGATGGTCAGGCTTGGCGGGTGGATTAATTCCTTTGCCATGCTTCCGGGAAAGTTTCAGCCTCAAGTCGAAATGATAACCATCAAACCAAATGTGGGTTCACTCTAGATAGGCAGTTTCTGCGATCTCTGGACTATTTTGCCTATCATGATCTGCGTTAGTCGGTGCTCTGTTTGAAGGTTACCGAGACTGAGGTGAAGGCCTGCCTGTAACAGAGGCATCTAACACTATGTGTAAATGCAGTCCTTGAGTACATGCGGTCCGTGTTGCTCCACATATGTAACTGCAGGGTGATAATGAAGCTGTGATCAATTCACTCATAATAACAATCTGTGAGATTGTACTCGTACTCGTGAGCTGTGTGTTCGTACTCGTACTCGTACTCTTACCCTCACAAAATTGTGTACTCGTACTCATACTCGTACTCTGAGCTATGTACTCGTACTCGTACTCGCACTCTCAATTTTGTACTCCACTACAAGTCTGCATAAATGTTACCCTTCCCCTTAGCACTTTCCCCTTGGATGGTATCTATGCACGGCTGACAAAGAAAGGGTCCTCCAGGTGGATCAATTATCTGTAAGTACACCACATGTTAGTCAGCTTCTGTAGTGTCATGAACGCCCCCTTAGGATTTCACCTAGACTACTGCCCTAAATCACGATGGCGTATTTATGTGTGGGTGTGTATATATGTACATGTGTCTGTGACGGTTAATGGCTTATAAACACGATATCTCAAGACAGGAATGACGCATACTTTTTTATACGTGGTATATGGATGTATCGTAAGAAAGGAGAAAGAACCCTATTTTTGGTGGGAATTCCGAGGTCGCGTGTCAGGTTACCAGAGGTAAAAAAAACAAAAACCTTGTAAACACGACATCTAAAGGTAGGAAGCATGGAATGATACTTTTCATACTTGGCATGTGAATGCGTGTATAGTCAGAAAATGAACCGTATTGGTCAAGGTCAAAGGGGGTCGCCGGAGGTAAGACTTCAATAAACATTGAAAATTGCTTGTAAACACGATATCTCAAGA
The DNA here is from genome assembly GCA_029531755.1 of Holothuria leucospilota. Classification (NCBI taxonomy): domain Eukaryota; kingdom Metazoa; phylum Echinodermata; class Holothuroidea; order Aspidochirotida; family Holothuriidae; genus Holothuria; species Holothuria leucospilota. The sequence goes on along the minus strand of CM055982.1, from coordinate 28,004,801 downwards.
TAGAAATGATAGTCATTTTTCACATTCGATATGTGGATTAATCATATTGAAAAAGAACCCTAGTGTTTTGGTAGAGATTATAGGTCAAATGAGGTAACCAGAGGTCAAAACCAAAATCCTTATAAACACAATATTCAAAGATAGGAATGGTAGATGCTGTTCATACGTTCTGTACAAGTAAATCATATTTAGAGAAAGGTCTCTAATATTTTAATAGGAGTCAGAGGTCATGTGTGGTCACCAGAGGTCATAATCAAAAACCTTGTAAATTATATCTCAAGGTAGCAGCAAGTATGGATACTGTACTTTACTTGGGCATGTCATGTGGGTTTGTTATGGTCAGACCAACCAGTCGTTTCTTCGTTGCGTGTACTTTCTCTAACACTGTGCTAGTTTTAGGGCTTGCCTGCGTATGGGGTACACAGAATTAGCCTCAGCCTACGACGTATCGCGTCTCATAATCCTCAAGAAATAAAGCGTAATTTTTTTAAAACCAGCTAGCACAGGTGTTTAAGTAAGCTCTCAAGAGTTATCAGCTGATGTGCAGAGCGTGTACGCGCTGTACATAACTGGATAACATCTGTGCGTGCACGCGTGCGCTTCCTTAGCAAAACAAAACTACGCGTTCTATGAAAGCCGAAGTACGCACTCACGCGCGCGAGTTCTTTTTGCCAGTCATACAGACTACATATAAGTTATAGCAGAAGTTGCGTTCAAATATGCTCTGCGTATTTTTGATCTTACGAGCAGCTGTCTACTCAGTCAGAGTGGAATGCTGTACGTTTGGCGTTTTAAATATTTAGTCTAGGATTTGTAGTTCAAGGAGATACACGAAGGTAAGTGCCAATTATCTGTTTCAGTGTATAATTATTATCTATGTTAAAGGAATAAAGCCTTCATTCGTAATCATCGCGCAAGGTTTCGCAGTGAAACCTGTTGCTACGGTAACGTTTTGTTACCTAAGCATTACATTAACGCTGTATGCGTTAGTAGTGTGTCAAACGTAGACTTAAGTAAGGATTGCACAATCTATGCGTAAGCGTGGCGGCTCAGTAGGCAACTTAGTATCTCTTATCTTCGCTTTGCGGCTCTGAAAGTAGAAAATAATATTGGCGACATGTCACTTATTTGTAGTGCCAACTCTTACATAATCAAAATAAAGGTAAAATATTCTTCCTACAGCAACAGAAGTACTGCTGTTCATTTACTCTTAGGGAATTGCGAGGGATAAAATACCACTTCTTACTGTAAGTTACGAAAAGCACCAAAATGTTGTCGCCATGTTTCGCCCACTAGATGCCCACAGCGCAAAGACTGACCGTCAGAGACTAAACCATCCTGGACATAACTCTTGCTTTCAAACTGGCCAAAATTTTGTACAGGGCATGTATTAGACCTTGGCCTCTAGTCAATAAGTACTCTTTAGTCTTAGGTCACCATATGTGAAATAACGAAAACCTTGGAAATTGCTAGTAGGATGCAAATGACGAATATCTTTCATACTTAGCTCTAAGTCAGCCATTAATGGGAGACAGTCGAAATACTAATGCAGCGTGGTAAATAGACGCATGTAAAACATTAACATGAGACGGGTTCGATATTCAGTAGCACATTTATTCCACCCTTCTGCTTACAATTTCTTTCAGCAACTTCATTGACAATCTTCTGATTCCGTGTTCCTGTTGGACTGTTCTCCTTACTCTTTACGTTCTTTTCATTTTCTTTCTTCTCACATCTTATATAAATTAACATTTGAATAAGAGACACACTTAAACCATTCAAATGTAAACTATGCACGCTACTCAACAAGACACAAAACAAAAGATCATAAACTATGTACAAGGTAATCTTCAACATGTGATCAACAGAAAACACAAGAGTAAAAAACACAGAAAACCACGGGCGAAACATAATATCAATTTCACTTACACACTTAATTTGTGGAGAGTGACGTGCTTACTCCCACTAGTACAGTTCAATGTATACAAGTATACCAATATTCCCGTTTTTAACGGTAACGACGTTTTCTCCTGGAAATAATTGCTTAAATCACAATCAGGCACAGTCCCGAACAATTTCAACCTGCAAACATAGGCGTTCGAGAAGACATTTCAAGGAAGGGGGGGGGGGGGCGGAGGGTGTTTGCCCTGAAAATTTTGCAAATTGCCCTGATTTTCCCCTTTTACCACGATAGCACTCAGGACGGGTATGGATGAGTCCCCCCCCCCCCCCACAAACTATAAAGAAAGATATTATTTCGGGAGATATTATTTCGTTGTGCAACTAATAAGCATTTTGCCCTGTTGGCCAGCGCCGCTGCCCACCGCACTGCCCACTGCACTGCCCCCTTGCCCTAAAAATACAAGTGTCAGTGCCCTAAAATAAGCGTTTCCCTGCTCAGGGAGGACTGCAGACCCCAGACCCTCCTCCCCCCCCCCAACAGCCTCGTACGCCTATGCCTGCAAATGTAACTTTCGTACATTTAACCCCAAAGACGCGAATGCTTCTTCATTTGCAATTTTATGAAAAGCAATTGTTTTGATAAGATGCCGTTTTGACTGCGCTAAAGATGATTTTTTTGCAACCCCTCTATTCCATTGTCTAAGTGGGGTGCATCGTCTTATTAAGACCATCGACTACGCCGGTTGCAAGGCAAATGCCGGGACAACTCGCATTTCTGTGAAAGATATTTGTTTTCATCGCTTCTTTGAGCTCACTGCTTCAGCTGAGTTTTACATCCACTTAGACAAAGCAAGGAACGTACGTAACATGGCACCATTTTTGGGAAGGTCACCTCGTCATAACCAGGATGGTGTTAAGAAGGAGATACAACGACCAAATCTGTCAGACAATATGTACTTGAAAATTATTTAATTCTTTTCAGGCACCGCCATTTGATTGACATGTCTCTTTGTTCCTAATGTTCAGTCATATGTTGACCAAACCTTTTTAATGATGATCTCCTCCTATCTTTTCCAAGTGATCCCAAGAAACCATTGTTTATACATGAGTAGATAAGGTAAGTAAGAACCCCCCCCCCCCAGGAAGTCCCTTTCCCTCCAAAAACCTCCGAGGGATAGGAGAGCCCTCCGAGTCGAAAAACCCGCCTGTGGGTCTTGCGCAATAGGTATGGCGCAATACGGGTATTGCGCAATCGGTACAGATCGGACGATGATGTCATAGACGTTGAAGAGAAAATCTAGCGAATCGAAAGGGATGCAAGGAATCGTGTTTTATGTGAAGAAATTGCTTATTCTATGTTTTAAATATATGTCTATATAAAGAAATGGTCGGTCGTATTACGCTAATAAGCTGAAAAAATGGAAAGTAGAAAAGATGATAGGTACTCACCAAACGAAAATTTCTCCATCTCCTCCAATCAGGGACGGTGTAATAAATTAAAACAGTTCTCCAAAGAAATATAACACACTGTTAAAATTTCAAATAGAAATAACAAACAAATACTGTACATCGCACTTCAACGGATCCAAACACACTCCAAACGATCCTCCACGGCATACAATAAAAAATGTAAATAGTTTAAGCGTGAAAAAATAAAATCTCCCACCGAAAAACAACATCCATACGACGAGCATCCAACCCTCCAACCAGGTGCTGGAGGGTCACGGTTGTCTGTTTATAAGTGGTGAACCACTCGAGTATGTGCGTATTCACGATTTCTGAAAAAGCCACGGCACGCCCAACTCATGGCTGTACGGGGGTGACGGAGACCCCATCACCCCACCGAACATACCGTAAGTAATATCGAAATCGCGATCCATGATTGAGATTTCCAAAATGCGAATGGCCGGACGAAGTCCGGTGGTTTGCTTAAAGTTCTCCACCTTCGGAGAGTTTCTTAAACTCCCCATGAGTTTCTGAAAATCCTCCAGAAATTGAGTACAGTATATATATTGTTACCCTCTGCCATGTTGAAAGTCCAAAAATGTTCTGTGGGGCTGCGCTCCGTTATGTTTGGTAGGGAAAGCATGGGTTGTCAAGAGGTCGCTAAGTGACGTCAGCGGGACGAAAAAGGTTAATACCCGTACACCCGATATGTTTGTCGAGGGATGGAGGGTTGTCAAGAGGGTTGTGAAGGGACTACAACAAGATGAGAGGGTCAATGCTCATACAAAGCATTCCCCCATTCAGAGACAAAGAATGGTTTGTGTGTACTTTAGATCGAAGGATAGGTCACTAGGGTTATAAGACAAACACTTCGGTCAACTCACCGTCTCTGCAAAAATTCTTGCCGTAGCTCTTTGGGCCTTTTGTTGCCGTTCCACCCGCTCGAGGGCAGCTACTAACATTTCCTGCTCTTCTCTCGATAAGTTATTCATGTTGAATGTTCAATTTATGGTGCTCAAATGATACCAATCTCGCTTGATGCAGAGCTTAAAAAACCCGTCGCTTACCTGCTTACTCGAAGAAGTTGGCATGGATCAGTGTCGACAACAAGAGCGATCGTCATGTCAACGCAATGTTACCCTAATGTGTCGCAATGTTACACATAGCAACATTTGAATGTAATGTTTATTCATACACATTCATACGCTATACACTTCAAAAACTTATTCCTATTAGTTGTTTATCACCTTCTTACAAAAATAAAAAAAACTCCCGTGTTCAAACTAATGTAATATTTCTATTCTAAATGAAGATTTTTTCTCCATTTCAAATTTAACACAAAAGTTCGTTCAGGGTTACGTAGCCACGGTTATCTCCATGGTAATTTCTACCGCTAGCCTCCTTGTTTTCCCAGGTCAGATGTTTAAAACTAGCTTGGTAATTGTTGTTGTATCACGTCGGCTTGGTGAATCAATTCTCATCAGTTTCTCCTATTATAACAACCCTCCACTAATGAATGGCAAACCTTTTCACGACTTCTTGCGAGAGTCTATTTTGGACCCCCTTACACCTCCAGACAAAAGCTGTTTTTCACAACTGACCGAAGTGTTTGTCTTATAACCCTAGTGACCTATCCTTCGATCTAAAGTACACACAAACCATTCTTTGTCTCTGAATGGGGGAATGCTTTGTATGAGCATTGACCCTCGCATCTTGTTGTAGTCCCTTCACAACCCTCTTGACAACCCTCCATCCCTCGACAAACATATCGGGTGTACGGGTATTAACCTTTTTCGTCCAGCTGACGTCACTTAGCGACCTCTTGACAACCCATGCTTTCCCTACCAAACATAACGGAGCGCAGCCCCACAGAACATTTTTGGACCTTCAACATGGCAGAGGGTAACAACATATATACTGTACTCAATTTTTGGAGGATTTTCAGAAACTCATGGGGAGTTTAAGAAACTCTCCGGAGGTGGAGAACTTTAAGCAAACCACCGGACTTCGTCCGGCCATTCGCATTTTGGAAATCTCGATCATTGATCGCGATTTCGATATTACTTATGTTCGGTGGGGTGATGAGGGCTCCGTCACCCCCGTACAACCATGGGGTGAGCGTGCCGTGCCTTTTTAGAAATCGTGAACACGCACATACTCGAGTGGTTCACCTCTTATAAGCAGACAACCCTCCAGCACCTGGTTGGAGGGTTGGATGCTCGTCGTATGGATTTTGTTTTTTCGGTGGGAGATTTTATTTTTTCACGCTTAAACTATTTACATTTTTTATTGTTTGCCGTGGAGGATCGTTTGGAGTGTGTTTGGATCCGTTGAAGTGCGATGTACAGTATTTGTTTGTTATTTCTATTTGAAATTTTAATGTACAGTGTGTTATATTTCTTTGGAGCCCTTTTTTAATTTCTTACACCGTCCCTGATTGGAGGAGATGGAGAAATTTTCGTTTGGTGAGAACCTTTCATCTTTTCTACTTTCCATTTTTTCAGCTTATTAGCGTAATACGACCGACCATTTCTTTATATAGACATATCTTTAAAAAATTAGAATAAGCAATTGTTTCACAAACAACCCAATTCCTTGCATCCCTTTCGATTCGCTAGGTTTTTCTCTTCAACGTCTATGACATCATCGTCCGATCTGTACCGATTGCGCAATACCCGTATTGCGCCATACCTATTGCGCAAGACCCACCGGCGGGTTTTTCGACTCGGAGGGCTCCTATCCCTCGGAGGTTTTTGGAGGGAAAGGGACTTCCTGGGGGGGGGGGTTCTTACTTACCTTATCTACTTACATGCTTTGAAGTGAGGTTTGTTTTCTCCAATGTTCAAACTTTAATCAGGATTTTCAGTAAAATAACTGGCAAAAAACGTTTACAATATATACTTCAATTGTACCCCTACGATTTTAATACGTTATCCCCTGGAAACGTTGTTCAAGCCTATAAATTTCTCTCAGTGTTTAGCAAATTTTCCCATCATTAAGAAACATTCAAAAAGTAAGTTGTGGTGAAATTCTTATCTGACCTGATGTGCAATGATGTTTAGTGTGACGATCGAATAACGATAAAAGGTTAAAATTCTTGCATGACGGCTGGCAACGAAAAATTAATTAGTTAATCATAAGGGGTGTGTCTTCTCATTGTCATTTTAACAATGCATCACTGATCCTGTTGATGTGGGTATTGAGATAAAAAGTTTGAGAAGAAAGGCAATTAAGATTACTGTCGGAAACGAACATTTCTTCAAAGAGTCTATAGAAAGGTGGATCTTCTTCCTTACACCTTCCTGTCATAACTCAACATATACACTTGCCTGTTATTTCCTCATGTGTCAGTTCAGCGATAATGTTAAAAGGTGATGGATTCATTGAAACATTATTTTCTAAAATAAGACAAATTAATCCAATGTTTTAATGGTATATTTTAATGGTTAAGTGTTTGCATATTTTAATGGTTAAGTGTTTGCACCAAGTGCAGCGAATGAGAAATCGTCAATGCATAAGTGAGACAGTGGCGTAGCTAGATATTTTTTGTGTAGCGCGCGGAAAAAATTAGATTAAAATACCTCCGAGATCGCCTTAAATGACACGTCCAGGCCTTGTCAGTAACCATTTCGATGTGTAGTTCTGCTTAAAAGCATAAGAAGTGTAAGTGTTTCAAATGAATTGTTTTTATTTATTTCCGACAGAGACGAGAAATTTCCGACAGAGGCCTTCGAGGGCTTTGTGGCGGGCGAACGCCCCCTGACCCCTCTAGCTACGCCACTGAAGTGAGAAAAAGACAATATTGGTAAAGTGTTATCTAGCCCATACATTGAAATAAGTAATACGATTATTCACCTTCGGTAAAATTTTATATAATTGTGTTAATCTGATGTGAATTGTATATAATTTTTTTACAGTGCCAAAAACCATAGCAAATAATTCCTTTCATTGAGGGCGTAGTTTCATTTCAGCAGACATCAGGTAGCAGTTCATTTCAAATTTCCAATAAATGTTTTCTCCTTCAGCGCCAGTGTAATTACCATTAAGATTTGACGCAGAGCACATTGAGCTGCAGGAACTAGAATATGCGAAGTAGCTGCAATAATTTCCTTGATTACAAACAGTGTTGCAGTGGTCTTGGCCACGAAGGCTCATTGGGAGGTACCACCACGCACTTCTGTGTCTCACTGCACATTCGTGTCTAGGACAGTGGTCGTTATCCGAGTCATACGTACTGAACAAAAAGGACCAGTTCTGCATTCCATCACCTGTTTCGAAGAAATTGATTTCATTTCTTAAATTCTAAAAATGTACATTACTAGCATATTACATTAATCAATGAAATTGTAAGTATCATTCTCATGCGGAATGTCGAAAATTTTATTGCATCTTGTTGAACGTTTGACTTCTAGCTGTTTGCACAAACAGATCACGATGTCCCACCATATAACACTATGTGGCGAAGGCTTTGATTTCATTTATTTTGAACATTGAGGAGACTTAGGAAGGAAATATCAACATAATCAATATGAGTATGTGCATGGGCGTCAATCCTGGGGGACAGGGCGACACGTCCCCCTCCCACATTTTGGAAATGCACCCATTGACGTAAGATTTTACACAGTAAATTTTTGACAGAAGTAGCCATGTCCCTCCCCCCCCATATTCGAGTAAAGATTGACGCGACTGAGTATGTGTATGTATACTAAACATTATTTTACACCTACATGTATACGTTTAAGCATATATGTACGTCGACGGTACACAGACGTATAGGTACAGGTAAAGGTATATGGAAATATAAATGTATATGTTAATTTGAAGCTGGCAACGAAATGTGCTCTTTAGCAACATCAAAGGAAAACATGTCTTCCCTTTTCCTTGCTGTAAATAGCAATACATGTGCCTTCAGAAAATAAAAACAACCAAACTTTCATCATAAATTTTAAATCCAGCAGCGGTTCATCTGCCTGACCGACAGAGAGGATAAACGGCCAGGAAGGTCCGTGACAATATGACACAAGAAAGATTCACGTGGGCACGAAGCGAGGAGACAAAAAAAAGAAAAAGTCAATTTAAGAAAATATTATGTATGTAATGCAACATTCTGGGAGATAACGAAATCCGGAGTAACTGAATAATGTAGGCCCATGGTATGATTCACTATGACATACCCGGTTAAGGAGAAGACTCCCTGGGGCGCAGATCCCGGGGGGCAAGGGAGGCCTTTGCCCCCTCAAGTGAAAAAGTGGGGGACAAACCATAATTTGGCCCCCTCCCAAAAATGTGAATAGCAATACTCATTTTTTTGGCCAGTTGGTCACTTTTGACATTCCTTTCATAACAACACGTGACAACAATATAATTATAGGCTATAACTGACATAGCATTTGAATGTCTGTTGATCAAGGCCGTATGGAATATCATCTGAAGTTGAAACCCGGCCCAGACGAATCAATTTTCAGTCGAAAACACTTAAGACATGTCTTAGTTATACCTTCACTTCGTTTCCTAATCTAGGCCAGAGCGATCTATCTCTGCATTTTATGCCCCGGTTCGGCAAGAGAGCCCTACCTACCGTAACACTACAATAATATGAATACTGCCTATTCTGAAGCTGTAAATGTGATTAATGCCCCGAAAAAGTAATAATAAGAGAATATTCGCGGCATTGGTAGTTTGTCTTAGAAAATTTATCAACTGAAGCTCCTCTTTCTAGAGTGTGACTGATATTGCTACAGCCTATTGATGAGACTTTTTGACATTTTGTCTTGTGGAGCAAAATTTGGTCAGGTGAGCCACAGAAAGTGACAGATTTGCTAATTATAAACTCAACTTTGAAAAATCAAAACCGCGATATTAATTTACATCAAAAACTGAGCCATTATGCAGGGTTGACAATTTCCAAACGAACGCACAACCTAACGAAAACGAGTCACGGCCTTTCCTAGGACTGTAGGAGAAAAATCTGTCCTCTACGTATGTTCCTTAAAAAGAACCATTTAGATTTATTATCAATTAAGTAAGTCAATCTGCGGTCGTATCGAATAATGATTTAACGTTGTCCTGAATTTTTGCACATTTAAAAAAATCCCAACTCGTTCAAAACTTTAATCCAGTGAAGCACATCAGTAGTATTAATTAACTTTGTGCCCTAACTAACCCTTTTGACAAGTGTAAATGTTCTAAAACCCAGGAGCCTTTACACTAAAAAACTTCCGTTCGAAACAATCTTTCTGCAGCTTCTGAAATACTAAAACCCAGGAGCTTCCGGGGGCTTCGCCCCCTGGACCCCACCAGGGGCCCTGAGGCGGGCCCCTGGACCCCATCCACGAGGGCAAATCCACGTGTACACCATATTCGTTTTCGCCCTCTCACTCTCAATCAGAGATTTGCGCCCCTGAAGACTCCAGAGGCCCGTATCAAAAAGTTGTGGGCATTCGAATGAAAAAATGGCTCAACATGCTTGGAAAGAGTAGTTCCACCTATTTTGGAAAAGGATCAGACTATCAGCTGGTCACTACAGTAGAGAACAAAGTGTGAATGGAAAGAGATATGAACATATGGGCCCATGGACCTTAAACTTAACTTCGGAAAATTAGTTTCTAACGTTTTTCCATCAATGCTGCTAGGCATCACAAAGTAGCTGGTGGCTTAGCTGAAAAATGCTCTTTAATAGTCACCCAGGATCAAGCTGACGGGGTTGGGGAATATGAAGATGGACGACAAAATTAAAATTTGTTAAAGGTTTTTAGCTTTAGATAGAAAAAAACAATATGATGAGAACAATGTGAGGGGTCAGAATGATAAAAAGGGATTTGCCAGTGACAAAAATCAATAATTTTAAAAAATGCAGAAAGCTTTTCTCTTGTAGGAGGTGAAAACTGCATCTCAATAGCTTGTAGCGTTTGGAAGAAGTACCAATTTTCAAAAAAAATGCAATTCTTTCTGAAGAGAAAGTGCATTATGGGAGATCTGTGATTTCATCGCGGCACATTAATTTGACAAAGCATTGGATTTCTTTATGATATTGACACTGTTGTAGGGAATATTTAGCAACTTTATGTTGTACATATGGTGTAGATTTATGCAAAACCTACCTGGAAAGATATTCAAACATTCCAACAGTATCAAATTTCAAGGACAACAGGAAATTCAATTATAAAGGAAAACAAAAGAAATCTGAGGCAATGTGCCCACTTAACATAATATTCTGTGACCTTGATGAGAACTGGAGGTATTTTTGACAAAAATAAGTAGTCTTTAAAACGGGGGACCCTCGTGAAAAGCCACTGGAAAATGCCTTTAATAACTTCATAAACATTTATCTCACCACTATGGCCATCTCATATCCCCCTACTGATGATAGCGGCGTGCGACGATCTATAGGAAAATGCATCGTAAAAAAAAGTTGTATCAAAGCAGTAGCGTAGCCAGAGGGGGAGGGGGGCAGAGTGCCCCCGGCGAAAAATCGAAGAAAAATCGGGACGACGGAAAATGAAGAAAAGACGGAAGGAAGAAGAGAGAAGGAAAGGGGAAGGAGGGAGAGAAAAAGAAAAATGAAAAAGGAGAAAAAGGGAAGGAAAATAAAATAACAATAAAAATAGGAATTATTATCGATGGAAGGAAAGGATGGAGAGAAGGAAAAGGGCTTGATAAAGCAGAAAACTGGTTCAAATATCGACGGGACGAGTACTGAAACAGGCAGGACGAGGGACCGTGGAAAAGACCGAATTAAGGGAATGAGAAAGTGAAAGGCCCAGAAGGCAGAAACCGGCACGAGGGATGGAGCCAGGCAGATTGTGCACGGGAAGGAGGAAGGATGAGGGAACTGGGAAAGGGAACAGAGAGCGTTAGACGCATAGGCGTACGGGAAGACATTTCACAGCGAGGGCGGAGGGTGTTTGCCCTGAAAATTTTGCAAATTGCCCTGATTTTCCCCTTTTACCACGATAGCACTCAGGACGGGTATGGAGGATCCCCCCCCCCCCCCACAAACTAGAAATAAAGATATTATTTCGGGAGTTTTGGTTTATACTTGTATTGGGTTCATACATCATTACATCAGTGAGTGTCGAAAATTGGTTTGCCCCCTACCAGGCTACCATTCCCCTGCTAACCCTGCAACTAATAAGCATTTTGCCCTGTTGGCAAACGCCGCTATCCGCCGCACTGCCCACTACACTGCCCCGCCTTGCCCTGAAAGTACAAGTGTCAGTGCCCTGAAATAAGCATTTTCCCTGCTCTGGGAGGGCTGCAGCCCCCCGACCCGCCTCGTACGCCTATGGTTAGACGACTAGGGAGTTTGCGAGGACAGACTTTGACCCAGAGCAGAGCAGAGTTAGAGGGAGAGAAAGACGTGGACGTAAAGAAAGGCTGTTAGTGTGGGAGTTGGAGGGATGACAGCTACCGTCCCGATTTTATCTTTTCATCCGTATCAAAAAGGGATACTTAAAATCACTGTACCGGTGCAATTTTTTTTTAAAGTCACACAATGGGTGGAAAAGAGCCAGTTGCCAGTGCGTTGCCACGAACTGGGGTTTGCAATCAGAACGCTAATGAGTGGGTCAAGAAAAGTTGCCAAGTAAAGAGAAACAAAATTTGAATTTGAATATAATAGATAACGTTTGCAATGTAAAGTGAAGCATGTCAAGGAAATTCATACTAAATGGTCTTTTCGGCGCGCTTCGCTCTAATAAATCATAATTGCATAGGTTGTCGTTAGTCAGTTTTACAGGACAGTTTGAGCAGAATTTACTCAAAGCCTTATGCGTCCCTCATTTACCATCATCCATCCTCTCAGGTGCAGATCCAGAGGGTATGGATCCCATCTCCTCTAGGCAGAAAATAGGAACAAATTTTGAAAAATAAAAGGAAACAAACCAGCGAAAAAGATCGGAAAAGAAAGAGACGAGAATAAATTAGAAAAAAAATAGACAATTGAAGAAAAACAATGCCTTGCAGGGCAAGCTCTCTTAATTCAAAAAGGATTTTTCCGGCGTACTTGTTTCATTTTTGCTCTTTGTGAAAATCTTAAATGGATTAGTCCTTATGAAGACCCGTATAGTTCCCGGCATAATCCATTCGCTCCCATCTACACTCACCCAATCACCGTGAACATTATATTGACCTACCGATAGCCTAGTCCAAGTTCGGTAATTATAAAAAAAAATCAAATTGTGGTTCTATATTGTTTGTAGTGCGCATCCAATTCCATTTTAAATAGTTAAATATTTCGTTCAGGCTCGTCGGGTCACAGGGTAAGCCCACATAGACACTAAAACATGCGCTAGGTCCACCCATATTTTGCTCTGTCCACTTATATTTTAATTTTCTTTCAGGGGACCACCTGGTGTGGCTGAATGTGGCAGCAACCCTCCTAAAATCTTAAAACCAAAAAATATTTGATAATTTTAAGTGCCACTTACAACACCTGGGAAGTGTCATTTCCTGTAATCTGGGAAGGCATATTGGCCAAAATATTACCCTGTACGCTTCGCGCCAACTGGTGGTGGCGCTCCGCTTGGATAATATCTCAAAGGTCCCTCTGAGGAAAGGTTATGGATCCCTCCGGAAAAATTCCTCAATCTTACGTCCAGGTTACCACTGACAAGGTACTCCGGCATCATCAAATCGATCTTCATTTCTTCCGCTTTATGAAAAATAGTTAAAATGTGATCAACGTGACTTTATCAGTTCGAATACTGATAAGGCCATTTGAATATCAAGTCGATATTGTATTCTCATGCCCCAATTCTTTACAATTCCAGAGCTTCCGGACTTGGCCGGGGGGGGGGGTAAACTGGACCCAAAGCAAACGGTGGGTGGGAGAGACCCACCTCTACAATTACTTTGGAAAATCATAAAATCGGGACGAAAATTTTCATTTTGCCCCCCCCCCCCCACCGAGGAAGAGTCTGGCTACGCGCCTGAATAAAAGGGACTGTAAACAAGGGTTTATGAAAAACATATTTTGATGCCTATATCCACGCAATAATTTAAGTAAGTATGAGACTATTTTTCATGAAGGAACAGTCATCTAAAAACGTCCCATTAAAAGATGCAAACAAACAAGCGCCACGAACCAAAATCTTGCCAAATATTTCATCAGATTTGGTTAAAAACCAGACAGCCCAAGGGCTCAGTGATTCCTTGCCGAAAGGTGTTGCACTGAGGTTTATTCCTCAGATTTGTACCTCTTGGCTCTATCATTTTTAAGATATTTTCACAACTTGACTTCTGCTGACCTCACATGACCTTTGAAACCCACCAAAAACTGAATAACAAAAATGAAAAAAAAAAGAAACGTGTCGTAGAAGGGACTTGAACCCGGAACGTCTGTATGAGAAATCGAGCACTATTCCACTACACCATCAAAGAACTTGTTAAACGACGGTAAGGCATTTCTAACTAGAAAATGTGGTTACGAAAATCGTAACCACTTACTGTCCATGATTGTTTCTGTGCTGGTATTTAGAAACGTCCTCAGTGGTTATGCTAGCTTTAGAATATCGCCCTTTCAATTTTCAGTGTTGGCACAGCCAGCTCCCTGGGCACAGTTAAGATGTGCGGAAAAAGCTCGACGAGGGAGCTGGAAGACATGTCTTCCAGCTCCCTGGCTCGACCAAATCCGTCAGACAATAGGCCTATATGTACTTGAAGATAATTAAATCCTCTTCATGTACCGAAGTTTGAGTGACAAATCACTTTGCTTTTACCGTTTGACTTTGAGAAGCACAAATTTTTGGCTTTGCATGCAGGGAAATGATACTCTCCAGGTCTTGTGGGAAGTATTGAAAAATATTTCATGTCTAAACAAATCGCCCCTTGTTGAGACATATTTACCCCGTCAACGTGCATACACTAACGAGGGACCGCCTATGCACTGAGCACTGTAGGCCTAATAGCCCAGTGCATGGCTGCGACGCAGCTAGGAGTTAGCGTTAGTGTACTGTAGATAGCTGTCAATGAGCCTAGCTGTACTTCTCCGCAGATATCATCACAACTAGACTTATAGTAGGCTGCAAGCTTCATTTCTTGCTTCAAAATGTTTCAAGAAATCTCACTTTTCGTGATTGACCCAGGCTTGCCTACCTACTCTGAGCAATCGACCAATCAGCAAACGCGACAGCACTTATAGCCGTACAGTGTGTGTTTTACCGTTTAACGACATAAGAAGCGTACGTAGAGTACTGTGCGAAATACGACAGTACGACCATGTGCCACAATATATACTGTAGGCCTACTACTGTTTAGGTAGTTTGACTTACTCAAGCCATTCTTAACAAAACAATAAAATACAAAACTGCCAAAATAAAAACCAATCATGCTCAGCCCCATTCCAACCAAAAGTGACCAAGAAGTCTCGTTCCCATCTACATGATTCACTCTACATAATGAGCTCAATGGTAGAGCAAAGCACTCAATGAGAATCAAGAAACATTGAACGAAAGAACTGCTTCTCGAAAATGAGAAGCGTGCCTAAGGTACTGTCCATGACGTCATGGACAGTACAATTATGTTAGAGTCACAGCTTCCTTTACACGTGTTCATAATTAGGTATAATTCAAATGAGAATTATTGTACTGTCCATGACGTCATGGACAGTACCTTAGGCACGCTTCTCATTTTCGAGAAGCAGTTCTTTCGTTCAATGTTTCTTGATTCTCATTGAGTGCTTTGTTCTACAATTGAGCTCATTATGTAGAGTGAATCATGTAGATGGGAACGAGACTTCTTGGTCACTTTTGGTTGGAATGGGGCTGAGCATGATTGGTTTTTATTTTGGCAGTTTTGTATTTTATTGTTTTGTTAAGAATGGCTTGAGTAAGTCAAACTACCTAAACAGTAGAGGCCTACAGTATATATTGTGGCACATGGTCGTACTGTCGTATTTCGCACAGTACTCTACGTACGCTTCTTATGTCGTAAAACGGTAAAACACACACTGTACGGCTATAAGTGCTGTCGCGTTTGCTGATTGGTCGATTGCTCAGAGTAGGTAGACAAGCCTGGGTCAATCACGAAAAGTGAGATTTCTTGAAACATTTTGAAGCAAGAAATGAAGCTTGCAGCCTACTATAAGTCCAGTTGTGATGATATCTGCGGAGAAGTACAGCTAGGCTCATTGACAGCTCTCTACAGTACACTAACGCTAACTCCTAGCTGCGTCGCGGCCATGCACTGGGCTATTAGGCCTACAGTGCTCAGTGCATAGGCGGTCCCTCGTTACTGTATGCACGTTGACGGGGTAAATATGTCTCAACAAGGGGCGATTTGTTTAGACATGAAATATTTTTGAATACTTCCCACAAGACCTGGAGAGTATCATTTCCTGCATGCAAAGCCAAAAATTTGTGCTTCTCAAAGTCAAACGGTAAAAGCAAAGTGATTTGTCACTCAAACTTCGGTACATGAAGAGGATTTAATTATCTTCAAGTACATATAGGCCTATTGTCTGACGGATCTGGTCGAGCCAGGGAGCTGGAAGACATCTCTTCCAGCTCCCTCGTCGAGCTTTTTCCGCACATCTTAACTGTGCCCAGGGAGGTGGCTGTGCCAACACTGAAAATTGAAAGGGCGATATTCTAAAGCTAGCATAACCACTGAGGACGTTTCTAAATACCAGCACAGAAACAATCATGGACAGTAAGTGGTTACGATTTTCGTAACCACATTTTCTAGTTACTGTTGCAGTTATGCTTGTGAAAAAACATTTCAAGAATAAATGCTGTTTTCTATAATTTTATCTTTGGAATGGTACAACTGTACGTAGCCAGGCTAACTATTCGTTGGTCACGAAATGCGAGACACAGTTTGGAGGTACTTCCCACTGCCCATTAAGTTTACGTTGTTCCACCTCTGATAACCGCAGATGATCTTCAACCTTCACAAACCCATAGGGTTCTCTCCCTCCTCCCTCCCTCCCTCTCTCCCTCTCTCTCCCTCTCTCCCTATCTCTCCCTCTCTCCCCTCTCCTTCTCAAATGACCTCTGACCTCCACTGAAAATAGTAGGGTTTTCCTCTTAATATGATTAAGTTACATACCAAGTATGAAAAGGTGTCCATCATTGCTATCTTAAGATATCGTGTTTACCAGCAGGTTTTAAGAATTTCGTGTTTTTACCTCCGGTGACCTCAGACAAACTTTGACCTCTACCTAAACCAATAGGGACACTTCTGACTATAACGCATCCACGTGTCAAGTATGAAAGTATCCATGCTTCATACCTAGAAACGTCGCGCTTACAATGATTTTGGTTTATAACTTCTGGTGACCTTACATGACCTTTGACGTCCACCAAAACAGTAGGGTTCTTTCTCTAGATATGATAATTTTATATCCCATGTATGAGAAGTATCCATCTTTGCTTCCTACATTGAGATGTCGTGTTTACAAGCCAAGCGTCACAACCACACATAGACCTACATACACATATAAACACACATAACTCGCCAGCGTGATTGCAAATATTTCTTTCGCCTTCGGCAAGGAATTAATTAACAAGCTGTTTCATTAATCAACCAAATCTATTAATCTTTTAATCAAATTTGCTCAAATATTTGACAAGATTTCTGTTCGTGCTGGATGAATTAGATTGTATGTGGACAGCTAGAGCAATTCGAAGGGTTGCATGGGTATATCCCAATTCAGTGCGTTAAGTTAAAGGCCTTGAATATGAAGTTACATATAATTTGTGCCTGTGTGCGTCTTAAAGTGTCCCAGTAGTCTCTAGGCAAGCTTGCCTACGTAGCAGGCTGTACGGCATACTCCTTGTTCAGTCATATCCCTAGAGCCTGCCAAAGTGAACACCGAACAAATTCTTTTGATTATTCATAGAAATATGTGGCCTCAAGACTGGTTGAATGTTAGTGAATATTTACAAGAAGGCAACATGTGGTCCGTTTAAATCTTGCAGTAGCATATACCACCCACGTTGGTATGTCATGGTAATATCCACTCCCTGGTAGTGCCCACTGCACAGGTGGTTATGCAACACAGTAATGATAGGACTTCTCAGGTTTCAGTCTAGGCTTTCAGTTAACGACTACAGGAGTACACACACTCACTCAAAAACAGTAGCATGAATAATGAGAGATTAAATGAATAAGTCATATTATGGTAATGAAGTTTGCGTCTAAATTCCTCTTCGCTTTGGCGGACGGTAGTTTGGGAAGCTGAGGAGCTGAGCGTACAGAGTCCGCTCCGCGGGGTATAGGCAAGCATGATGTAACAGAAGATGTGCGCGAAGCTTCTGCGGAGTGTCATGGTCAAAATAGCTAAATATTACAGTCGTCGACAAAAAATTAAATCGATGAAATCAACCCAGATACTTGGGATCATGTCTTGTAGGCCTACACGCAAATATTAGCAAGTACTGCTGGCTTTGCAAAATTATTAAAGGCCATAGGCGTTGGAAGAAGGGGGGCTGGGGGTTTAGCCGTCAAAAATGTTGGGGGCTGAAGTATGCTCTCCGAAGATCCAAGGGAAAAAAACCCTTATTTGTCTCTTCTATAAGAAATTTCAAAAATTTGCAGCAATTTTCCTTAAAGTTTGTCCAAAATGTTGCACCAAATTGCATCTGAGAACCCTCAAATACCCAAAAATTTTCCAAAGGGGAGGGGGACACCCCTCCCATTAGAACCATCCCCAAGGACGGCGATCCGAAACAAGGTTCAGCCCCCCAGTCTCGAAAGGCTTCCTACGCCTATGTTAAAGGCACCCCATCCTCCTAACTAAATTATACATGTTTACCTACGAATGTCTTGTTAATCATCGAATATGCATTCTGGTAAGTGTGGGCTGGAAAATCGTTTTCCATACCTTGATTCATAGGGAAGTTTGATATTCAAGCAATTATTAGCAAATTCAAAGGTTTTTGCCAAAATCACAAAGATATTACAGTACCCTCAACCAAATTTTTAGGGAGGATATGTCTGACATTCACATATGAGCAAATATTATGGTCGTTGACCAAATATGTGGGAATGGGTGGGGGGCCAAAGGTGGTCCGGCCCCTTACAAATTGTTGGGAGACCATGTTCCCCACTACCGAACCCCGTGGTCGCCGCCCTTGCTATGTGATGTCTATAAAAGAGTCTAACTTTCATTTTACTATAACTAGTCTCATGATATGATGT
Organism: Holothuria leucospilota; assembly: GCA_029531755.1. Classification (NCBI taxonomy): domain Eukaryota; kingdom Metazoa; phylum Echinodermata; class Holothuroidea; order Aspidochirotida; family Holothuriidae; genus Holothuria; species Holothuria leucospilota. The sequence continues at coordinate 27,986,312 of CM055982.1, read as the reverse complement.
TTACTTCAACAATAAAATAATTTATTACGGAAATGACATTTCTCTTTCATCTTCAAAAAGCCCATCCATTCTTTAATGATTAAATTTTTAGGCCACCGTGTCATTAGAAGGTCAGAGGGAGCACCGCTCTAAATAAACCAGATACTTCTTGTGTACACTTCAATATCTAGTCTTCATATATTCTACTGTTTTCATGCTTATCGAACTGTTTAGTCTCTTTGCAAAGTGGAAACAGCATTTCACTGTGTCACACCATCCATACACTTTTAAGATTTGATTGATTAAATCGATTTCTGGAAAAAAAACGGCCGACATTTGGGATGTTATAGTCACGGAACGAAGGAGACTCGAACTTACTTTTGATGATCTTTGTATTTGACTTTGAATTCCCCAAGCATCATATATTAAAAATAAGTACATAGAGGATGAAATGCTATTAATATAGGAGAAAAAATATTATCATGGAATATTATTATAAATTATGAAGGAAAAGGTGCTCAAACTATTGATTACTATAATAAATATCCCTATGCGTCAATGGTCGCACCCAAACAACAAGTCTGATTTGCATGCAACAAAAGATGTGCAGAAATTATCCCATATGCTGAATCAAGTCCAATGTTTTTCCACATAGAAAGACGGATAGGCTGGGCTATAAAGCATTTAACCACGACACACGTAGCCTACAGTCAGGTCTTCACGTACATGCACTTTCAATCTATCCCTAACAGCTTAGTGAAGAAAATGTTCTTTGAATCGAAGGAACAAAACTTTTCATGCTTTGACCGATGCTGTGTCTACACACTACAGTGCGCGTGCACTTAGTTTGACGTCCAAAATGGCGATACAGTTAACCTGACCATTATGAAGCCACAATGACGTCATTATGAAGTCACAATGACATCATTATTACTCCACGTGAAGACATCTTGTAGATGCTCTTTTAGCTTAACATTTCAATGATCATGATGTTACACAAATCTGAAGACGGCGCAAAAGGCCTTACTGTAGGCAGCGCACGTATTGTTGAAAACGTCTACAAAGTTGGAGAGGCCCTAAACAGACCAAATTTATTGCGTAAGTAAGGGGAAGGATACTAGCGGTATGGTTCCTCAACTCAAATGCCCCAAAATGTACTGGTTTCATCTGAACATCTTGTGCCAGGTAGGCCTATGGGGACAAGCTGGCTTCGTTAAGAATACATATCGTGGTTTCGTAATTTGTTTGTCGCCCTCTTCTAATAAGATTTCCTTTCCTACAACACAGTCTGGAATGGGCAATCTGCCACTTTTCCATACGCTTTTCATCATCCACTGACAGAAATTACAGACTGGAGGATCGATACAAAGTTAAGAGACCTTAAATATGAAGGTACACTAACCTGCAGTTCCATTAGCAGTGCCGAGTTCAGCCAGTTGGTACTTCAGAGCTTCACTAGCAATTCTAAAGGATGCGTACTCTTCGTGTTTCTGTGACCCCTGTGATGTAACTATGTCAACTCGAAGTTTGTAAGTCTTTTGGTTGGAGTTGGTCAAGTAAAAAAGCTTTTCATTTCCTAGCCAAAAGTCATTACCTTCATCAATATTGCCGAAACCATTTTTGTAACTCTCCCAGTTTCGGTAAAAGTCGGTTGTACCATCTACTCGACGCTGGAAAACCTGAATTTGGGAATGCAAGGAGAAAATCGAGTTTCTCTCTGAATCATTTTTACTTCAATGACTCAAACCGTAAGGTTCCAAATTTTACTTACAATGATGAGAATTTTTGAGCTATGCAACAAATTTGTTGCGAGGTGAATCAAAGAAAGTGCAATTAAAATTTGCTGTAGCTACACATTTGCCTACAAAATCTTCGTAAAACAACGTGTTATGGTAACTCACAGTCCATCCTCCTCCATCTGTAGTCATATCGCAATAAACTTCGAAAGAAGATCCTAGCCACCCTCCTGGGAGGATAATATAAACGCCATCTTGTGTATGTCCAGCTTGGAGTACATCATGGCAATCTTTTGGTAATCGGCTGCATGTTGCGCCATCACCTTCAAAGCCTTTATTGCAGTAACATTGTGGTACTCCTTCGTTGAGTTCACAAGTTGCATTCGGACTGCACTCGAACGAGGAGTTACAGATGAGTTCATCATCCTGGCACACACACCTTTCTGTGCAGGTTGTATTCATGTAAACTACATGATTCTGTTACTCCATCATTTTGTCATCAAAGACAGTTGGAGACAAGTTGTCAAAAGAGAGGAGTACATAATGGGACAAATGTGAGAGAGAAAACATGCCGATTTTAATACCAACAGTGGTGGTTCTTTAAGTACATATACTGGTTTCTATACTCATTCTCTGAAAGACCTAGAAATTAAAGGAGCTGAGTAGTGGCGTACTTCCAAAATAAACACATCATACGAAACGAGATGATTACCCTCTGTGCGGGGCTAATTTTAAAAATTTTAATCCTAATGCGTTTTATATTCTTATTTAAAATAATCTTGCAAAGTAATTTTGCAATAACGTTCCTATACTATTTCTTGGGTTATTTGATTTTACACTTGCAAGATATTTTACAATTTGTTCTTTTGAATTTCTAGTTCGTTACTTTTTCTTCTGGCACCGGCAATTTTGAATCGTTTCTACTTGTATCAGTTCTGATCGATGCATCTACCCAGGCATGTAGCACACACAACTTACAACGTACGTATGTAGTATATTAGCGTTACTAGTGGCAAGGCACATGCCTATTTCGTGCATCATCTGCAGGAGGTTCATGAACAACATTGTGGATTTTGCAGGTATTGAAACTGGTTTTTTAGATCAATGAGTTTGTTTTTCGTGGTAGACCTAGGCCCTAACGCTAGCCTAAGTTCAGGGTTGGGAAGTAACGAGTTACAAGTAACGCCGTTACTGTAACGAGTTACATTTTGTGTAACGGAACCCTGTAACGAGTTACATTTGCATTTCAGTAACGGAGCAAGTAACTAGTTACAATTCTGTGTAAAAGTAACTGTAACGGCGTTACATTTGGGTCCCGTTACTTTCCCGTTACAAATAGTCAAAATGACCACAAATTGCATTTTCTTTGAGCTAATAACAGAATAACAGAAAATTTTCAAATTGATGACACTTTGGTAGTAAAATGTAAAATTATTTTCGATATAGGCTATTTATCATTCATCGCTATTATCGACGTCGCCCTCACCGACATCAAATTTTATTCACGATTAGAATCAGAAGTTGATATTAGATGCACACGCTGCAGGCTTACAAGCCGGGCCACTTGATTGTCTATTGAACCAGGGAGTTGTCAAATAGCAACTCCCTGATTGAAATAAGTTTAAAATTGATCTGTATGTCAAAATACTTATTAGACAGATCAATGCTTATTATCCATGAGACCGATTTGTGCGATTATTTGAAAAATACTGAACGGTCCTCTAAGGCTCAGCTGACTTTATGTATTCTAAGTAAAGTCAGCTGGGCCTTGGTTTACTCATATTGTCCTTTAGAGGACACAGTGGAGACAGTGTACCGTGAGAAACGGGTTGGCCCATGGGCATTCAAATACCAGCTTACTTTGAAAGTTTAATCATTGCCTCTTGAGACGTTAGGGCTGGACCCGTGTTCACCCTATCCGAGTCGGAGCTAACTGCGATTCTAGATTCCCGAATCTTTCCGAGCATGGTACTACTCAGGATCCTCAAATTTCTGCCAGTTTTGATTCCAATGGCACCAATTCCGAGACCAGGCTTTTTGCCAATGTATATCATATCACACATACAGATGTTTTAATTCTATCGTACATGTCCACCATTAATTAACAAAGTCATCGTTTGTACTCACTTCCATAGCCTGGCCTCCTGAGTAATTTAGTTGATTGTATGTGACAATACCTTAGATCTGTACATTGTGCACAAATGGAACTTTAAACACTTTTAATGTAACTTTCATATTTGAGAACTCGGCTGGAATGAACTCCGAGTCCGAGTCCAGTTACATCACATTCCGTAAAAATTTCGATTCCGGAACCTTCTATCCCGGGCAAATTCCTAATCTAGAAAAACGCTCTTGAGACCGGCATTAAGCTAACCGAATCCGGACTCTTGCGTTGGAGCCCAGTAAATCTATACGGTGCCAAGCGTTGGTAAACACCGTGCATCCATTTATGCATCTAATTTAACATGTATGGTATCTTTATTTGATGAATCAAACGTATGAATTTAGGCTATATCATATTCTTTTCAATGTCCGTAACTCCTTACACTGGAATAATAGTACGGTTAATATAAAAAAACAGCAGAATATTGAAATGGTCAATGGCGTTAAAAGTATCCTAACAAAGCTAATTGGAAAGAGAAGTGTCCGACTTAAAGCTTTACCTATTGTAAAGGGAAAGTGAATTATGTGCACATGATCTGCATGTATAAACTGCATAGTATCACCATTTCTATGCACTGTTTTATATCGACACAATGTGAAACTTGAAATTTATGGGGAAATATCACTTAGCCCAACCTTAGCGGTGAGGTTTTAAAATTTTACTGCTAACAAATGTATTCATCCTCTTATTATACCATATTTATGCTCTTGAGGGGTGAAGACTTTACTGCTGAAACAACGCTCTTCCCCTTTCCGGCATAGCCGCTAACCTCTCTAAATTAGCCGACTGTGTGATGGGAGTATAAAGATTTCAACCCTCAAAGAAGTACTTTGGTAACTGGAAAAGTTTTGGTTATAACCATATTCCTCTAACAAATAGTTTGCGTAAGCTCCGACACAGTATCATGATTCGCTGCTTCATGTTGAGCATTAGGAGCCTCTGCGACAATGCCCATTGAAGATCAGCTAGCTTCATTGACTTTCTTTGGGGAACACCTAAGGATAACCGGCACAAATGAGGTGTCGGTCGTCTCATGTGCCCCCGTCTTACTATCTAATTATGCCCCCCCCCCCTCCATTTCAGGTACCGAGGTACCGTATATTCACCTTGAAGTAACGAGTTACTTTTGAAATGTAGCTAGTTACTTTTTAGTCAAAAGTAACTGTAACTAGTTACTTTTTCAACATTGTAACTAGTAACTGTAACGAGTTACAATTTTACGGAATTAACTGTAACTATAACGAGTTACTTTCAAAGCGTAACGGGAACAACCCTGCCTAAGTTAGGCTAACGTTAGTACTGTTAACAACAGTACCAAGTGTACTGTTACACCAGGCGTGCACACTGCATACATGGCTTTGATAAGCATCGGTATCGGATCGAATCGATAAACCAAGAAACATAACCGAATGTGATGTAACGAAGTCGGCGGGTCCGAGAATTTATTCTACTTTGGCGACTACTCAGCTCCTTTAAAAGCGATATTCTGGGAGACTTGTTTCAAAGGTGACGTTTTTAAAAGACGTCATTAATTTTTCTTTAAAATATCTCTTACAATTTTTCTTTTAAAGGGGAAATGCAGTCACCCCAATTTGAATTAGTATATCCTGGTATCTAAATAATTGTAAATATGGAAAGGAAGTACATGTGTCAAAGATAAACATAGGAAGAAGTTATATAAGGAAGATGATATTACAGGAAGGTGGGTTTGGTGTGTTCCGAATTGTCTGATGATGTATGTAAAGATATGATATGCATAGATACCCAACCCTAAGATGGCGCAGATTGATTCCTCATAAGAGCAAAAATATCGAGATGCAAATGCCAATCACTGTTCAGTCGTTTTGAAAACAAACAGACAAGTTAATATCTTACATGAGTGTTATTACTTGTTTCTCGGGAGATTGTTAAATTTAAGAAGGAATCACACCTATAGGCTTATATTCCATTTACCACGGTAGGAGTATATTTCTTTCCCGAGGCATTCCACACAAACACTTAAACATGACCTAAAACGACAGATTTCAAGTCCATAGAACGATTTATAGGTCAGTTACCATGGTATCTTCAGATAACGAAGAATAAAATGCGCCGCCGCATTGATATCTTACGCGCGTATCAATGGAAGAAATTAGTGCGCGCCAAGTGCTTTTCCGGATAAATGCAAAGAGGAATGTATTATGCGCTTATACCAAGCACTTGCAAGCCAAAGTCAACAACGGCATTCTATGTAGTGGGTTCTTATTTTCGTACGCAGATCGTCGAAAAGGCGAGCGCGTCAACTTCACATTCCAGGCACGATATTTGCTAACTCCTTGAGATGTCGCAACAGTGTAAGAGTTTGGTAACTATGATTACAATATCTTTTAGATGTAAGAAAGTAAGAAACCAATACAAATGATAGCTACAAGACTCTGTTTGAGGAATACAAAAGAGTGTAACGAAATTAAAAGATGGGAAAGCATCTCGACTGGAAGGAATATGGGAAAAAGCTGAAAGTTTGTGATCAGTTGGGCATCAACACAATGATCGATCTGTGCAATTTTTCTTATCAAACAGCGTACCTACCACCTGGAATGAATTCCTCAAGTTTTAACCCTGCCAAAAAGGAGTAATGGTCAGCTTGCTCAGAATAAAGAACTGCTAGTCGTATATAGCTCATGCCCTGAACATACTTCTAAAGATCATACTTAGGAGAAATATAGGCTATTGTGCAGAAAATTGAGAGTGAGATTAGTAAAAGTGAAAGTAATTTGCAACTGGTAGGGGAAAACGAGAATTTTTAATTTGGGAATGATTGTGAAGGTAGGATGTTTTGACTGTTTTTATGAAAAGGTATTTTTACCGTGCAAAACATTTGACCATGCTTCAGTGTGATCAATAGCTAGACATGGGTGGGAAAGATGTAAATTTAAATCCTATCATGACAGCCAACCTTCGTGAAAGAGACGACACCTAATGGCAATTATCAATTATGATGAATGAGATGTTGCAACTTTGTGGTATGAATCAGTGAATAAAGAACTTATTCATTCCCTCTTATTCATATATATCTATATCTATATCTATATATATATATATATATATTGGTACGTTTGGCCGTGTCAACGATCAGTTGCATTTTTGCCATCTGATGAAGGGTTTAAAGGGTTTAAACCCGAAACGTCGTGGAATTTTTCACAAACTTTTAGCACTATTTACTACTTCTTTTTTATCTACCTACTTCATAAGTGCTACGCAGTTCTTTGACCTTATATATATATATATATATATATATATATATATATATATATCTATATATATATATATATATATATATATATATATATATAGTATGTGTGTGTGTGTGTGTGTGTGTGTGTGAGTCGATGCATAGTGTATATTATAGTCGCATAGACTCCCTGGGCCTTAAATTTCTGACATTGGCGTTTGCCTTATACTGAAAGAGGATATGAGAATGCAAAACTTAGCTTTGGGTGGGACTCGTGCAGCGACCTTCTTCTTGACGTGCAGAATGCTCTACCACTGAGCTACCGAGATTCATGTAGAAGGGCGCGGCGAACTAAGGTTGAATACCGACGAGGTAACTTTTCCACTGTTAAGTTATGGCAGAATGTTTCTCCTTATAGAATGTATACAGGCAGATTACAATGATTCAATACAATAGGCACATCATTTATTTCCACATCAAAAATATCAACAAAACCCTTCTTGCAGTCAAGAAAAGGAAAATATCTGCATATACGCCAACGATGGATAGACCTTTGCCCTTGTACTTACCTTTGCCCCACCAGAAGATACGAATATTAGTTCAGTTTTAACTGTTTGTTTGTATGGATTACATTAAGTGTTGTAAAAGATCAAATGCAGCCATCCCAATTTGAATTAATACACCCCTGTATCCTATTTCTTAATTGAATGACTTTTTTGATCACGTGCCAACATTTTCGTTGCTGAATTGTAAAATGCACATGCGCAGTCATTCCCTTGTTAACCTTTTACACCGGTATAGAGGGATTTCATATGACGTCACGCGATTGGGATTCCCAGGCACTGAAGGACAAAACACACACGCAGTAAGCGTATTTACAGCACACGCGCACGACATAACCATAGATACTACTGTGACACAATGGGCGCGTGTCCGTCAAAACCAAAGAGACGCGCGATCTTGCCCTTCAAAACGAAAAAGACGTGCGATCTTGCCCTTCAAAATGCGTCTAGTTGGTTAAAGTCACGTGACTGAAATCCCTCTATACAGATAGTTGTTGTCTGAAATATCTTCGTAAGATAATTGTAAGACAAATGAAAGAGAATCTGTAAGATTTAGCCGACGTTTCAAAATAAGGTAAGGCTACTAATTGATCCCTTTACTACTCAGTGCGAGGTTCGTACCTTTAGACACGTAGGCTACTCACCGGAAGTACCCATTTTCCTTCAACGAAACAACCGCATTCTTCTTCAGGTATGCAATCACTTCCTCGCAACAAAAACCCATTAGGACAAATGCAGGTTTGAGGTTGCCTGCAATCCTGGATACAGCTGTTAGGGTATGAACATAATCCCTGGCATGTCGAGCAGTCGGAGTATACCATGTTAGCCGGGCATGTTATAGTGGTAGTGTCGGTCGTTCGGCCAGTGGTAGTGGTACTCGATTGCTCATTGCTCTTGTCAATTTGGCCTTTGCATCCTGTGAGTAGATATTATTATTTGGAGGGATGCTGACCTAAGAATGAATTATTTATCAGTCTACAAATGGCATTGGATGGGCCCTAAATAAATCACAGAATCATAATGTGCTTTTGTTTTTATAATAGCCTTACACTCTAAAAACGTCTGGATAGAATTTGATCCCAGTCCGGATCGGAGAGGCACCTATACGAATCCGGATCAATAATTTAATCAGATATGGATCAAAAATGATTCGGATTGGATCATTTTTATCCGGATTTGATTACTGCAAATGACCCAGATTTGGATAGGAGCCCTTCTGACATGGATCCTCATCATGCAGCAACATCGAGGGTGAGGTAAATGGATAAAAATTTTGTTAACGTTAAGGTCAGGGGCCAGGTGTGCTCCTGAAGGGATCTATAGCCTATAACAGGTTGTGAATAAATAATTTGGCGAGATTTGCCTTCTCTTGTTGACTAATGCGGATGAAGAGGCAAGGGCATGCCAATCCTGCTCTTGAGACCGGCGGTACGAGAGTACGGGAACGAATGAGAGTGTACCCTAGTCTTTAGATGATGTTATGGGTTCGTTTAGATGATGATGTGGGTTGCAGGGGGCTGCAGGGGGGCTGCAGTAATTTCACTGAAGCCATCCAACAGGAACCTACAGGAATTAATGATAAAATGACTAGCGCATGCGAATGCCAACGAAGTATATACCTTTTTATTACGTTTGAATATTGTGTTTTCTATTTTATTTGAAAAAGGTTTTTCATTGTATTAACATGTCTAGTTTCGATTTTCAGTTAATGCATGAATTTCAAAGAGCGAAATGATGGTTTCTCAACCTTATTTTGGTTTTGGGCTCGGAGTGGACACGATCCATGTTATCATCAATACTGGGTCTATGTTAGGTCTTATATAACTACCACAGATTTTTAACCAAATTACAATCATGCCGTTTTATTCTTCTTACAAAATGAACATACCTGCCGTTACGAAATTCGCCATTCCAACATTCTCCTGACAGGGGGATATCTCCGCAAAATCACAGACACCTGAGAGGTTAATTTTCAAATACAATGGAGTTATTTGAGATTTGATTTTTACTGAGATTTTACCAAAAGTTATTACTGCCAATATAAATTCAGAAAGTAACCACAGGAACACTGTGTGAGTTTTTAACAAAATGAAAGGCTTTTTACTTCGTAGCTTGTAAATATAGTAGTTTAAGGTAATAAAAAGTTGCCAGTTGCCTCGAAACCTACTGTAATCTGTGAACCGTGGTATTATATTTTACATTTTACAAGCGATGGGTAATACTTCTTATTTAAAAAATTTCTGCTGATAATCTTCAAACGAATGAAGATATCTGTACATGACAGCAATACAAAACTGTGAAATTTACTAATAATTATGTAATACTCAAACTCACCGATAGCTTTAGTGCAAAGATAGCAATCTGTCAAAGTTAGAGTTAAAAAAACAAGCTTCCACACTCCCATTTTTGTACCTTTGGCTCCAGAATTGCCTAATGGCTGCACTTGCAAAACTTGAACGTGTTTTTGATTGACAAATACCAAAGTTAACTTTTCAAATTCCAAGTAAGCTGCAGAATAGAAATGGTTGTTACCCACAAACGTAAATACTTCGTTGCTTGAACCAGAGCAAGGGAAACTGGAGAACCATTCTAACGAATGCCAGTTAAAACACTCAGTTAACGAAGTTGTGTCCACGGGTGTGGCAGTCAATTACCGAGGCTGCGCAAACGTTGAGACCCACCCTGTTTGCTACGATTGGATAACGTGAATATGGGTAATCTTGTCTTTAAGAATATTAACATTAATGACCCCCTTTGAACCACATCAATTGGTATTATGAAAACGAAAACTTCCAAACTGTAGCGTGAAAGACACCGTTGAGTGTGTCGAAGCTTTGTAAGAACTGCAATTTTAATATCAGGAGTTTCGAGAATATTAGTAGTCAAGAAACTAATTTTCCCTTTTTTGTATCCTGAATCGTACAAACGATGAAAGGACTAAAGGAGGCAATCAATTGAATAGACGAGTTGGCAAATTGGATTTTTCTGTACCATGTAGTACCACAGGTCAAGCCCACGGATATTTTCGTACGGATGCGAAGATTTCGAGCGACTGCTTTTGTCTTGCACAATTTACAGTCATACTGTCCATCCTCTTGGTCCAAGTTAAGGAAAATACAATGGAAGTTATTTGAGATTTGATTTTTATTAAGATTTTGCTAAATGTTATTACTTCCAATATAAATTCAAAAAGTAACCACAGGAACAGTGTGTAAATTTTTAAGTAAATGAAAGGCTTTTTACTTCGTAGCTTGTAAATATAGTAGTTTGAGGTAATAAAAAAGCTACCTCGAAACCTAATATAATCTGTGAACCGTGGTATTATATTTTACAAGCGATGGTTAATAATTCTTGTTTTAAAGATTTCTGCTGATAATCTTCAAACGAATGAAGATATCTGTACATGACAGCAATACAAACCCGTGAAATATACAAAAAATTATGTAATACTCAAACTCACCGATAGCTTTAGTGCAAAGATAGCAATCTGTCAAAGTTAGAATTAAATAAACAAGCTTCCACACTCCCATTTTTGTACCTTTGGCTCCGGAATTGCCTAATGACTGCACTTGCAAAACTTGAACGTGTTTTTGATTGACGAATGCTAAAGTTAACTTTTCAGATTTCAAGTACGTAAATACTTCGTTGCTTGAACCAGAGCAAGGGAAACTGGAGAACCATTCTAATAAATGCCAGTTAAAACACTCAGTTAACGAAGTTGTGTCCACGGGTGTGGCAGTCAATTACCGAGGCTGCGCAAACGTTGAGACCCACCCTGTTTGCTACGGTTGGATAACGTGAATATGCCGTGCGTTTTCTTGTCTATATGAATATTAACATTAATAACCCCTTTAAAACACATCAACTGTTATTATGAAAACGAAAACTTCCAAAATGTAACGTGAAGGACACCGCTGAGTGTGTCGAAGCTTAGTAAGAATTGCAATTTTAATATCAGGAGTTTCGAGAATATTAGTAGTCAAGAAACTAATCTTCCTTTTTCTTTGTATCCTGAATCGTACAAGCGATGAAAGGACTAAAGGAGGCAATCGATTGAATAGACGAATTGGCAAATTGGATTTTGTTGTACCTTGTAGTACCACAGATCAAGCCCACGGACATTTACGTACAAATGCGAAGATTTCGAGCGACTGTTTTTGTCTTACACAATTTACCGCCATACTGTCCAACCTTTTCGGTCCAGCTTAAGGAAAATAACTTCAAAAAGAACTATTCCCTACAAAGGAAATTCTCTTTGGCCCGTGATTGATGTCTAGAGGACCATAATTTTAAACTCGAAAATTGTGCGTGAATACACAAAATATGTGTCTTGCACGGGCAGTCTCTATTATGTTACACTTTCCTTCCCAGCATGCATTGCGTATCGAAGTTTCCCAACTCGTCTATTACAAACCTCATCTTCGACATCTTGCATACATACCATGTGATTAATAAAAAATTATTATTGCGCTTTAGGTACACCATCTTCCATACTTTAAAAACCTTCTTACAGGTATCCCTGTATAGAATCTTACACAATTTAAGATGAGGCAGTTAGATGAGACTTTATTCAGAAATAGTGATCGCTTGTTGGCCTACTGACATTGGCTAAGATCATTTGTAATATTTGCTTTTTTTTTCATCATGGCATGGCAGAGCTATGATGTAAAGGTCTGGAGCTTGCGAAGTTTAGGTGGTCAAGTTAAGCTGGTGTCCCTTAAGTTAGGGGAAGTATAGCTCATTCAGGGAGAAGAAATCATAGCCGTAGGAAGCTTTTCGAGACTGGGGGGCTGAACCTTGTTTGGATCACCGTCCTGGGGGAGGGGTCTAAGGGGAGGGTGTCCCCCTTTGGAAAATTTTGGGGTATTTGAGGGTCCTCAGATGCAATTTGGTGCAACATTTTGGACAAACTTTAAGGAAAATTACTGCAAATTTTTGACATTTCTTACAGAAGAGACAAATAAAGGGTTTTTGCCTTGGATCTTGGGGGGCTGAAGCATACTTTCGTCCCCTCATATTTTTGACTGGGGGCTAAAGCCCCCAGCCCCCCGCTTCCTACGCCTATGGAAAAAAATCATCGAGAGAATTACATAAAACAGCCCACTGAGAACCCTTTTATCGGATTCAGTGCTATAACGTGATTGAGAAGCCACTGAGCCTCTCCAGAACGGTAAATGTGGCTTCTCTATGGTAGAAAGTATATCGTTTGACACCAAGACCATTCCTTTAGAATAGTTTTGCACAAAACAGTGCCTAAATGGTAGTTACAAACTGAAAATGGGGACAATTTTGGAAAGTCGGTGGTCATTTGAATTCCGAGTAGCTATCGGGTTTTTTTCACAGGGTTTCGGTTTGTGACCTCTGATGACCACTTGACATCCATCAAAAACAATAAGGATCTTCTTCTTACTATGGTAAATCCATATGCAAAGTATGAGAAGTATCCATCATTATTCATTGCTATCTTGACATATCGTGATTGCATTGAAGCAAAGAATCGCAAACACACATACATACACACACAAATCGTTTCGTGACCACCAAAAAGTGAGGGATGAACTGTTGTACGATTCCAAAGGATACAGAAGATAATTAATCTAAGTGTAACCCCCTTCCCAGTGACGTACCTTGGATAGTTGACACCCGGGCGAATCCTTAATTTGTCACCCCTCCAGGGAGTCGCCCAAAATGAGGGATCTAAGTAGAGGGTGACATTTATTTTTGCCAAAGAGTTACATTGTAAGTCGAATTTAAAGAACTTTATTTTGAGATTATTTTGGCATGTTTTAGAAATTTTTAGTTCCATAAAAAAGCGAGTTACTAAATTATTATGTTATTAAGTTATTAACTTTAATTACCTTTGTCTACCTGTTTTATTTATTGTTTTACGTAGGATGTTGGGAGTAATTTATTTTGATAAGTACAGTACCGCTTGAACGTTAAATGCAAGGCCAGATCCAAGATCTGGGGCCATGAGGGACTTATTGGTGAGGGCGAAGCTCTGGTATAAAAAACCAAATGTACGTCTCGGGGAATAAGAAACAATGGATCACGGGTAGGAAAATGGCCATTTCAGGTATCAAATGGTGTGAAATGTGTAGGCCGCGGATCGTAGGGGTAGAGTAACTTAAACGGGATACAACCAGCGTCAATTTAACTAACATTTTTCTCTGAATTTCGCGCAACCGTACATTACATGGGCAAAAGTTTCAGTTCAAAAGTCTTTTTTAAACCAAAAGAAAGGGATAAGCAAAAAAATCCCTGTGCCAGTAGGATACAGATCCGTTAGGCACATGCAAAAGTCGATAATCGGGTAGATAGTAGATCAGGGCAGGATTCCTGCTTTACCCAGATCTGGCACAAGGATTTTCCCAAAAAAGGGGGCCAAGCTCCCCAGGGAGTTGGGTACCAGCAACCCTAAGCCCCGACACAAGCCGAGGGTCTGCCGAAAATTGTTGGGTTTCCATTGGGGAAAATTTGAATATTTGGGGATTAATTTGAAAAAAAAAACTGGAAAAATTGGGATTGTACTGAAAAATCTGCCCTCCTTAAAGGAAGGGTATAGACTTTAATGGAGTTTTAACTTGTTAGAGGGGTACTTATTCTGAACATTCTGGTAAAATTTGCATTGAAATCTGATGTGTGGTTCTTTGGATATTAGCAACCGAAGCTGTCATATTTTCAACCCCAAATGCTCAAGGCTTGAAACAAGCACATATGACGTAATAAATTCGCATTAATAGATTAATGAGTTTTCTTTTGTTTTTACTGATAGCATCCAATTTTCTCCTCCATAGTCTCATGGTATTGGATTGTAAATACACGAGAGATAAGAAAATTTCAAATTCCCCTTAGGGGGCTCATATCCCTATTAACTTTAAGGTAAAAGAGAGAAAATATTGAAAAATAAAGAGAAAGCATTGCTCATCAATGTGAGATGATACAACTCCTGCTTGTTTAAAGCTTACTTTTGGTTACAAATGTAGTAACTCCATCTGCTGATATCTGGAGTACTACACGTCTGCACTGAATAAAATTTTATCAAATTTCTTACATTCAATTCTTCTTTCATATAGGATATCAAAAACAATTTTTGGCTTTGCACCCTTCCCTTAATGAAGGATAATTTTAGTTGTTTCAGACAGTTCATACGCACAGACCGATCTTTTAATCAGAACTGAATCAGTAAACATTGGCGTGATTTAGGCATGGGGGCTAAACGTTGTTTCGGACATCCATCCTGAGGGATGGGTAGACGATGAGGGGAGGGCGTGTCACCATCTTCTTTGGAAAATTTTTGAATATTTGTGGGTCCTTAGATGCAATTTGGTATAACACATCATGCAAAATTACTGCAAAAGTTTAACATTTTTCACGAAAGGAACAAGTAAGGGGTTTTTTGACTGGGCCTTAATCCCCCATCCCAAAGCCCCTCCCCGCTTCCTACGCGTATAGATTTAGGGGAAGATTCTAAAAATAAATAACCGCCTTAATGTCTGTAACGGTTACCGATTCCCGTGGGTTTAATGCATCTTATCTGCGAAATACTATAGTCAACGTGGCTAATTCTGCTCAAACCCTGGGAACGGGAGCCTAATAAACATTACTATATATCACAGTGGCAACGCAAAAGCCTAGCCATTCGACTGCCGTAACTACATTGGGAGACATTTTTCATCAAAATAAATCCATTCAAGATTGGTTTTCTGCTAGTTAGCCTATCGTTCAGAAAGTTGAAATTTATTACCGGTACCTTACTTTCTTTGGCAATATTTTTTGTGAAAAACTGTATGGCATGTAACAGAAATCCACAATTTCTTGGGCAGATGAAGTTGTCAAGACCTAGCAGTTTTGCAGTCTGTTTACTAACATGTTTGTGCTTACGTAGCTGAATGAATTAGCTCCCAAAATTACATTACCAAAGTACGCCCTAACTTAAATCTGGGTTAAAATTAAGGGGAAAATAACATGAAATCATGACTAAAGCGCCTATTTTTAATCGATTATAACTTCTTAATTTTTCTCCCCCTGAAGCGTGTTTCATGACAATTTGATGAAGACGAACTAAAAATTTTCCTCATGAAAATTTTTTTTGCATGGTCAGTTGACGAAGATATTTAAGAAAACTGCTTAATGTGTGCAATATTTCATATAACCATGCTACTGCTGGTGGTCGTCCGGTTACTTATATCGGATAATTGGCGTCACCAACTGTCATATTGAAATGGGCATCCCTTTGTGGCACACGGCAAAATATCGACAGCGCGTGAATTTTACGGATGAAGACAAGCAAGAAAGCAATGTGTAAGGTAAATAACTTTTACATAGTCGATGCGTGTGATGATTGTTAGTCGACAGTAACCTTCCGACAGTATGAGAAAGCTTTATTTACAATTTATATAATGCTTGATTTGTCATTTCAAAGAAATTTCATATCGGGCTATTTCATATATAGGCCTACAGCGATTATGACTGTGGGAATGAAAGTAATTTACTCTAAGTGGACATTGCTTTGGATGTTAAAGGGGGAAGTTTCAAGGCCTCTCGGCCTTTTGGCTAAGATCATGTGTAGTATACCTGTTCTTTTCAGCTAGTCAAGAACGGGACCACGCATGACATACCTATGACGTAGAGGTTCGAAGGTCAAGATTTTGGTCATGTTAAATCTTGTTGTCCCCTCAGCGACGTAGTTCTTTTGGGGAAACAGAACTCCTTCGGGACTAACGTTTGGTTTCTCCCTTCGACTCTTCACCAAAGAGTCGAGGGGACTTTGGAAAAGTACTTTACAGAAGGCCTGTCGTCACTAAAGTGGCTATAATAAGGGTCTTTATCGCAAAGTGGCGTAATTTCGAAGTTGGGGTTGCGAGGCTTGTGTCCCCTACAAAATGATTTGCTCCCTGGCCCGGATTCCCCTTCACAGAAATTTTAAAGTGTAGGCTATAATTTTATGTTTTGTACAGTTCATTATGTTATGCAGGTGGGCGTTAGAGTGTGAAAAGTCATTCTCTTCCATGATTCTAGACCGGCCTTATAGACAGAACATGGTTCTGAAGGATTCGAAATAGCTTTCAAGGGGACGAAATATTTTTAGGGTGGACGTACTAAAATGCATTAAGGCAATAGTTATTTTGAATTTTCTAGAGAACGAAAATTTTCCTGACCACCTTGACTACGGGCTTAATTTTAGAATGTGTTTGAGGGTTGCACGGGTTTGAATTTGCATAGCCGTAGTGACAAAAGCCCCATTTACCAGTGACATAATCACACGAAACAGGGGCGTAGCAAGGATTGGTCGGGAATTGGGTAGACCACCTACACTAACCCAATGATGCCAGAGGCACCCTCGAACAGTAAAGCCGTCCCTATCAGAGTGGGTCCAGAGGCCCGCCACTGGGCATTTTCCGTATTTGAGGATTGCAGGTAAGGGCGCAGGAAACCCTATCGGAATATTTTCATCAAAAACATGCAAATTTGGGTCAGTACTTTTGTTTGCAACTGTGTCGAGACGAGTTGAACACCCATCATTCCATTGTCTAAGCTCCTACATCTGTAATATTTTGTTAAAGGCGAGAATTCCTCCCTGAAAGGCTTAACTGCTGCCTCGAATTTGTGACACCGTAAGTACAAACACTTTGCACTTTGCAACTTGGTAGGACTTGACTTGCCCAATTCCTCGGGCAGGCGGGTGTCTAAAATACGAAGCAAGCATCCTCGTCAGGGGTCATTCGCCCTGCAGTTGATCTGTTTTTACTCTCATTATTAGGAGGACAAATTGTGTGGATACGAGAGTTAAGGCGCTTTCCGCACTTTGTGTGACCCAACTCAACTCAACTGCCGTGAATTAGTTTTAGAGTAGGTAGAGCAAGTTCCATTCTAACGATTGACAGTATATACTACAGGACTGGTTAGCCCGTTTTGAAAAGGTTAAAGTATGGAATTTCGAAGCCCTCTCTCCGCTTCGTGCACAATTGCTGGTATATGATTGGTCAAATTGCTTCAAACTTTCAACTGTTGCAGACCGCAGTTTGGAAAGACGATCGTGTTCGTTTTCCAGGACTGAAGGCGTCGCAACAATTTCGGGGTATCTCAACTGAAGGAGCATAATTTTTTAACTCAAGCCCTTCAAACCCTACATCCATGGCTTGTTCAGAACTCAAGATATTCCTCTTTAAAGATAGGTTATTCTTGTCAAAAACAGAGTTCCTGTTGCTTCAAGGTTACAAAATGTTATGTAATACTGGCAGATTGCTTCCAAAATCTTTTGTTGTTCTTTAAAATAGAAGTGTTTAATTTGACCTTGAAAATTGACGCCAGTGAAATGTTGAATGACATTCATTCCAGGCTTAGCTTAAAATTTTGTGAGAATATAGATTACTACTCTAAAAGTGTCTGCATATTTCTTTTACATGTGTCAAAATTTTACAGAAATATAAACAGTGGCGTAGCTAGAGTGGGCAGGGGGCAGTCGCCCCCCCCCACAAAGCCTCCGAAGGCCTCTGTCGGAAATAAATTATAAACATCTAAAACACATCTGAAACACATCTGAAACACTTTCAACACTTGTTATGTTTTTAAGCAGAATTACACATCGAAATGTCAACGTGAAAATCAAAAGTCGGTCTCAAATTGCCCGGAAAGCAAAAAAGAGAAAAAAAAGAGAAAAAAAGGGGTCCCCAGATAATAGTCTGTCGAAAACTTCGCCCCCCCCCAAAAAAAGATATCTATCTACGCCACTGAATACAAAAGCTGTTCAATAGTCTGCGTGCGTGACATCAAAGATTTCAGATAATACAGTGCACTGCAGTAAATTGAAATTTTCTTTTAAAATTCATGATTTCCAAATGCAACATGCTATTGAGATGAGATTTACACCGCGAGAAGAAGTTTTCTGAATTTATGAAACACTCGTATATATTGTCACCGGAGTATCCCTTGAAAGCATCTGCAATATTACACGACTGTGTGCGACCCAACGCCTTAGTCTTGGTCAAGATGTTAGTTTTCACTTTTCACACGTTCTAACATAATGAGGACGGTCGTCAACGTACGTACTCGCGAAGTTCAACCCTGGTATCGAACTGAAATTTGAAAACATGGGAAGGGCGTATTCACACTGAACGGTGGCCATACGTTCGCCTTTTCGCCGGTTTGTCCGGCTTTTCGGCAGCCTGTCCACCGTCCAGCGTTACTCGACGCCGGACGTTGATTTGTACTCCTTTTGAAGATATGCAAGGTCACAATGACAATTCTTGCAAATTTCGAATGAAAATATTAACCATGAATAATTTATTCCTTTCACGTGCGATATTTCGACATGAAAAAAAAGAAAACTGTGAATGTATCTCAAAATATTGGCGGTACTCATCAGTCACATTCTCAGATGACCATATTAAAATCCTATTTACATATTATAAAGAGTGCGATGTTTAGTCTAATGGACGTGTAACGAAAGTGTGTAGAAAGGTGGTATTAGCTAATACCACCTCCCTGATCTGTGTTCACAAAGCTGGTGTGTGACATTGACCTGACATGGATGAAGACGGTCATGTCCTCCTTTTTGGAAATTTGGAAACGGTCACCCTAATTCACAGTAGTTCCCAATGAACTTTCTAGTGTACTGTGTACAACTAGTACTAGGGTCTTGAACAAGAGTAGGAGACTCCTTGCGACGCGATTTTTCCCGTCTTGTCGTTAATTACGGTGGACAACTTTGCAGCCAGGTGCAAGTAGTTGCACGACTCGGTCCCAGGCAACCGAAGATGTTCGGCTGCCGCGGATGGTCGTTGGAGACCGCTACGCGTATTTTGGCAAAATGGTGTAGATCTGGACAGAGTCGGGAGGAGGGGGAGGGGGTAAATCAGCTTGTTGAAGTTAGGAAAAAACTTATACATGTAGTTTTGGAACGTTGTATGTTCGGAGTCACATACTGTTTGAATTGCTGTGGGAACATTTTGGAGATTTCCGTCAAAGAATCGTGAAGAATCGTGACCTTCGTCTACTAGTGCCACCATAAGATAGTGGAAGTACTCTTGCTCGCCATACCTTTTTAGCAATGGCCAAACACGACATCTCCTGTGAATCTTCCTTTTTAAAAATTTGCGTCCCTTTTGCATCTTCTACAGACCCTTTTCCAAATAGCAATTACAAAAGATTATGGAATAGAGTTTTGGTCCGCGTCGTTTTTTGGCCAAAATGGCATTGACAAAAACGACGCACACCAAGACTATCCTATAATTCTTTCTAATATCTGTGTGGAAAGGGGTCTATGGATGAGAAAAGGGCCAACAAACGCCGCTAGTGTTGCCTTTTTCTATCGATGTTGGTCGAAAGTCAAACGTTAAAAGTCAAATGAAGGCCAAAATTTTAACAGGATTGCCTCAGACAACTGCTACTAGTTGTATGGTGTGGACACCTTGGGTCTCACAACTAATCATTTGCCAGTTTGTCACCGCTACAAGACGTTCTCGTCACAGTGAGTCGCGTCCCATGATATGACAAGGACCTGCCGCACACCACAAGACTTCGCGCGACGCAACTCAACTAGACCGGAAAACCCCTTATTTTTCCCTCTGTAAAAAATGTCAAAAATCTGCAGTGACTTTTCTTAAAATTTGCTCAAATATTGCAGCAAATTGATTCTAAGTACCCTCAAATATTGAAGGATTCCCCTTAGACCCCTCCCCCAGGACGGCGGTCCGAAACAACGTTTAGTAGTCCCCCAGTCTTTAACAGCTTCCTACTTGTATGGAACTATATATTTTAGCAAGGAGATGCCACTAGATTTAAGTATGGTATTCTACATGAAAGCTTTTAGGAGAAACCTTTCCGACAAAGAAGAGGTGCACCCCACTGATTAAGGAAGGGTTAGTGACTTTTATCTTTCGAGCCAATCGATGAACATCGTACCTCTTTTGGGTTACTTTCACATCTCTTCTTCGATTGGTGAAGCCAGGGGTGGCGTCAGGTGGGGACAAGGCCCCCGTCGAGGAAGACTGGGCCTCCTCGACGGTGGTTGCCCCCCCCCCCCCGTCGGGAAATTTTCCATATATACATCTGGGAACCTAATCGGTACGATAAAGTATGTAATCCCCGAAGACGACCAATCGCCCAGACTAACGTCTTGGTTTGTTCTAAAAGGAACTTGAGGAAGGGTCTAGGAAGCGGTCTAGCTTGGTCATGAAAACCAACATTTCAAAATGTTCACCCACGGCTGATGAAAAAGCCACCAAATATTTCGCATGAAATCACGAATGATGATTCCGGGCCTTTCATAAAAAATGTTCAAGGTTTCCAGACAGAGTGCAACGTCAGATAGTGCACCGTCTATACCCTTCTCTCGCTGGAACATAGAGATGTCGTAACAAATACCCCAACCCTTACCTAACCCTTATCCTAACATTGACCTCAATGTAGACTTGTCGGAATAAAGAGACGTCGTCGGTACAAAGAGAAAGAAAGAGAGAGAGAGCAGTCCTCAACCTATGATGTCTAGTACCTCAACAACTCTTTGGAAACTAATGAAAACATAATGGTGACAGATCCTTTCTGAAGATTTTCTCACATTTCTTTGAAAAAGTTCAAACAACTATATGACAAAAGAGACCGATCAATAGCAAATAGTAGATTGGTTTTTCTTTTATGTTTTGTTTTCTCTCATGTGAATAAAGATCATCCAACATACAATTCTCTTGTCTGTCTGCTATTGTAAAAGATGTCAATAAATTGATTTACGTGACTTAAAGGGACTTTTGACAATTGATTGATATTACATCGGCAGACATAAAATTAACCAGAGACTGATGAAGAAATTCACCAGAATGCGAATCCATAGTGTAAAACTAATGAAGATAAGCTTAAGAGAAATGAAGTGGTAAAATAAAAAAAAGAAATGTTTGTTAGAATTGTTGTCGGAAGTGAAAGGCTGGAGTGGCATTCGGTGCGCGTGTTGAAATATACATATTCAGTAAAGGGTATGTTCAGTTTTTACGTGCGGTAGGCCTACTTTTCGCATACGCAACATTCACGTGGAGACAGAGAATATAAATCCCCTAACAGGCCCACCTTCATATAAGTAAGAAACAAAAGTGGACAGCAAATGATTGAAAAAGCTTGGGAAGGAAAGTAATCTTTTATGATATAAGTGCTAGCGGGGATTGAACCAGGGTTTCTTACCTTATCCGACGAGTATGAATAGGGATTTCCACTACGCCACAATACTCAGTGTATATCTGTATGCTATGGGTGTTAATTCACTGCAGCTTTCACGAGTGCATTTTTAGGTTATCTAAATATCGCTTACAAATGTACCAGAGTCATGCTGGTGAAGAGGTTAATTTTGTTCTATATCATTTGGAATTGAACGACAGTTCACCCCTCACTTTTTGGTGATCAGGAAATGACAGAATTTGGAGGGACGTCCTGCTCCATGTTATGATAAAAACGCAGATGCTGGTTTATTGTGGCTGGTGTACGGAGGTAGCACACGGAGCAAGATACAGGAACCTGCTCAGCTCAGCGCGGTCAGGATCGAAGTATGATGAGGGCAGGGGACCTACCCCTCCCTGAGGTTTTCAAACCCTACTTCAGTGATTAGGGGGTTTATCTCGTTTTGGCAACTCTAGGGGCGGTTTGAAAAAATGCTGATCGAGCTCTCAAATTGGTTCGCGTATAAAGGTGATAGAATGAAGTCAACATGTCTAGTAGGTTTAACATTCCTTCATGATCAGGTGCACTACAAAGATTGCGATTTATCTTTTTTTTCGTCAGGTTCCAGGAAGTTGCATCTAATAGGCCTAGTGTTTAATATCAAAAAAATTCCTGGCGAGAACCTTCATTTTTCCATCAGTGGCAGAGTAAGCGATGAGCGGCTTCGCGCTCCAAAATTATTTTCCTTCAAACATCGTTTCGGCACTTTATTTCCTTCGTTGAGACTTTGGGTTGCTGCCCCCCCCCGTCGGGGAGCTTGGCCCCCCTGTCGGGGAAATCCTGGCGCCACCCCTGTTAGTGGCTGGTGTCAGTTTGTTTTTGTGATAGGTAATGCCAGTCTGTGTTGTTTACATTATTATTTCGTTTTCCTTTTAATTCGTTCTTTTTGTACTTTGGTGCTTTTTGCCATATATTAAGTATTTGTTTATGTATCATTACTCTGTTAGTCTCTTGTGCCTCTTAAGGCGATAAAGAGAATAAACTGAAACTGAAATGAGAACCTCGCAGTATGAAAGCGGTCAGTCAAGCAGTAGCCTAACCTTATTTTGAAAGTCGGCTAAATCTCACAAAATCTTACGAAGATATTTCATACAATCAATATTTGCATATAAAAGGCAAACCAGGGAATGACTCTGCATGCATTAACAATTCAGTAGCAAACATATTGTCACATGATCAACAGATCAAGCAAAGGCATTCATGAATTAGAATACCTAGGGTGTATTAATTCAAATTTGAGTGGCAGTAAATACATAAGTGTTGCTTTGATTTGATATTTAACATCACTTAATGTAGTGTAATCTATAACAGATTGAACTAGTATTGGTATTTTTAAGTGGTGCTAAGGTAAAGCTCTATCCGAATTTGCGCATGTGCAGATACTTTCTCCCCCTGTGCGAACAACTGTACAAGCGTGAATATGGAGCTACTACCTGAACACTGTGGAGAAGAAGGTTCGCTTTAATCTAGTATGCATCATCCAATTAGACCCAGAGATGCGTAAGAAGATAATCATGTAACCATCGATGACGAGACTAAGGGCTTTTCAGCTCTTTTGTCTGGCACTTGCAATTTACACTTTTTATCATTGACAACTGAACCTCATTCATTTCTACTGATACCCTAACAAATCATGGATTAAATAGAACAATCACTTGATGCCGAGGAAGTTGCCGACAGCTAAATAACAAATGAAGAGTAAAAATTGAAAACGACTGGTTATTGCTTCTTAAGAATAGATGCTGGTGCTAGGAGTAATGTTAATGCCATATGCAAATGAGTCTATACTTTGCAGTTGAATTTTGACCATTTCCCGTACAATTGTGCATATTGTAAATGGTTTATACATATTCATCGTTTAACAAGGAATCAAAGCAACACTTATGTATAAGCGACACTACGAGACAAAACAAGCAATTTAATTTCCATTTAAGGGACTGGCAATGCAGAAGTGATAGGCAAACTTCGGCAATGTCAAACGGCATATACCTATTGTGCCTAGTTCCTAACACCTTTTAAAGGTCGTGTGACATGAAAATAACATAGTTGGATATTTGATGTAAAAAGCATTAAAAATCCAGAAAATAGCCACAATTTCCATTAAAATCCATCAAATATTGACCATTTTACAGGAAAATTTCTATTTCACGCTTGTATCATGAATAAACATGAGCTAAATATGCAAATATGTGACATAGAAAGAGGGACATACCATATATGGCACATGTTAGCCTTTGTTTTTTCAGCCTTAATTTCAAGGACACTGGTAGTATTGGTATTTCCTGAGGGGTTTATTATAAAAGTTAAAAATTTTTCCTTGAAAAATATTGATATCACTCACCAAACTGTAATCTATATGATCGGTAATTAATTAAGAGATAATTTATATAGGGTTAACAAAAGAAATCATAACACTGTGCAACACTCGACATCATTATTTTTGCATATGTAATTAGTTTCTTCAGAAACCATCAAACTTTGAAGACGTATATTTTGAGAACGGTAAAAGATATTGAAATAATTCCAAAGGATCTTTTATTGGAGGACTTAATTCTTTAACTGACAAGTGAAACAGCCCTTTTGGTGGCATGTCACACGACCCTTAAGCTCATGGAATTTTCAGTAAAGTACAAAGGGAGAGGGATTATTGCTGTTAACTTGTTTGAGTTTTACCTTAGCGGTATGACCATCGCCGTCTTCAAAGGGATTTGTCAAGTTTCCTTTCCTGTCCAAGTATTAGCACCATGCTGTGAAAGATCGAGATAGTTACAACAGGAAGAATTCTAACCCACTTTCACTGTGTATTAATAACTGCAAGAAGATTTTTTTGTTGATATTAATGTAATGACATGAAGATACCTGTTTTACCTATTGCTTTGAATAATTGTACTCTGTGAGTGTACGTTAATACTAATAAGGAGACCCGTTCACCTGTGAGGGAACTATGGAAAACTTAGCCAGTCGATATAATATATATATATATATATATATATATATATATATATATATATATATATATATATTCGCGAAAATATTGGTGTTCTCCCGTTTTGAGGATCTTCCGGATTGGTAGTAGGTCATACTGTGTCGTGTCCAAAACTGGGAGTCAAAACGTGTTATTAGTCTGTTAGATAATAGCAATTTTTGCGTTTGTAGTACAAAAGGCGTTTGTTCCTTTGAAATCATGAGTTACAGATATAGAGTGATAGGCAATTAAAAATTGATCGGTAATTTTTTATTCATGAAGTACGGCTCACAAAACGAAATGGACAGCTTTTGAGCCCATGAATAATTTTTTCATTTAAACTTCCATATTTTCAAGTGATTTAATATTTATTGCTCTTGAAATGCGTATATATTTCTAAGGAGGAAGGATTCTGGCAGAGCTTATTGTAGAGACCACATTGTTCAATAATAATAAAAGCTGTTTCCTTGCTGTGCCTCGTTAATGCAATGTTAACACAATATTTCTCCTTAAAATTCTACAAATGATGACAGAATTAGGTAGAGGACTTTAAGCGGTCTTTTAGAGAAAAGTAATGACGTTTTTGAAAAACGTTACCTTTGAAAAACGACACCCAGAATGACGGTTTGAATATCTGTGTCTGTAAAAGAATGAGCATTGCATCCAGTATCCAGTATATTTACCAAAAGAACCACCACTGTTGTTAATAAAATTGGCATGTTTCTTTCTCTCAAATTTGTTACATTACCGGTACGTCTACTCCCCTCTTCTGACAACTGGTTTTGACGGTGCCGGTATTCGCAACTGTCTTCAATAACAGAATGATGGAGTTTACATCAATACAACCTGCAAAGAGCGGTGTGCCTGCCAGGATGATCAACTGATCTGCAACTCTTCTTACGAGTGTAGTCCAAATGCAATTTGTGAAGTCAAAGAAGGAACACGACGATGTTACTGCAATAAAGGCTTTGAAGGTGATGGTACAACATGCAGCCGATTGCCCAAAGATTGCTATGATGCACTCCAAGCTGGTCATACACAAAACGGTGTTTATATTATCCACCCAGAAGTGTGGCCAGGATCTTCTTTCAAGGTTTATTGCGATATGACTACAGATGGAGGAGGATGGACCGTAAGTTATCATAAACGTTTTGCGAAGATTTTGCAGGAAAATGAGCAGCTACAGCAAATTTTACATGTAGTTTCTTCGTCCCCCCTGCAACAAATGTATCACATAGCTCAAAGATTCGCTTAATTGTGAGAAATCAAAATTTGGAACCGTAACGGCTTGAATCTTTTGGAAGTTAAACTCATTTAGAAAGAAAGTAAATTTTCCTTTTTGCATTTCCAAATTTAGGTTTTCCAGCGTCGTGTAGATCATTTAACCGACTTCTATCGCAACTGGGCAAGTTACAAAAATGGTTTCGGTCTTCTTAATGAAACTAATGACTTTTGGCTTGGAAATGAACAAATCTTCTACTTGATCAACCAAGGAACTTACAAACTTCAAGTTGACATTGTCACCTTAGAAGGGTTACAAAAATACGAGGAGTATGCATCCTTTAGAATTGACAATGAAAGCACAGAGTACAAACTAGTTGACATCGGCTTTGCAAATGGAGACGCAGGTTAGTGTACCTTTATTTAAGTTTTTTAACTTTGTATCACAGTATGGGATCCTCCAGCCTGGACACTGCCAGTGAATCAAGAAAAGCATGTGAAAAGGAGTAAATTGCCCAATTCAACGGTGATCTACAGAAACGAAATCTTATTAGGAGACGGCAACATGCAAAATAACAAAATCATGATAACTATCCGTAACACAGCTTGTCCTGCTACAAATACCTCCCTGGCATAAGGTGTTCAGATGAAAAGAGTATATTTGATGCTTTGGACTTTAGGAAACGTATCACTTATTATCTCTCCATTAACTTACACGATTAGGTTGGTCTGTTCCGTAGCCTCTGGACGTCTGTGGCAGTTTTCAACAAGTACGAGCTTCCCGTTATATGGGAGCTGCCCACAATTACGCCATCTGGACCGTCTTCAAATTGGTATGCCATGACCACTGAAATTTTAAGCTACTAGAGCTTCTAAAATAGGGTACCGGTTTTCTAGGGTTTGTCTTTGACAAAAAGCGGCAACAAATAGGGTTACGGTTTCCTAGGGGATCTGGCATGGTGGTAAAATGTACTACTTTGCATTCCAGAGGTCACGGGATAAAATTCGGGTACAACCACTTGGAAATTTTCTGGGGACTTAAATTCGCTTGTTCGGCATAGCTGTTCGCAGTGATGCTGAGGGTGTTGGAATAGGTGAGTTAAAATTGGGTATCTGGTTGTCTGTCTCGTGAAGTTGTCCGACTAAGGAAATTGTCTGGCTGAGAAAATTGTCCGATTTAGCCAGTTGTTCTCTTTGATCGGTTCAGCAGTCGAGCAGTGGTGCAGAGCAAGGATCCTCTACCCTTCCAACTTTTGGAAAAGTGGTTAAAGACTGGGGATACACTCACGTCCGTCAGATGGGGAAGTTTTATGGCCGTTTTGGGAGCAGGATTGGGAGCGATTAGTTCACCCCTGCTTCTTTACCATCTGAGCACTGGTCGGAAGAGAATCTCTCTGGTGTTCACTCACGATCATTCTTCCATGAGCCAAGTGGTTTTCTGACCCTCAAACGTTAAGCTTATACTATCCTCTGACACTTTCTCAGCATGCCATTTTCCACAGCGGAAAGGGGTAAAGCAAAATAGTGGCTGAAAGAAGAGAAATTTTCGTCATTTTTTAGTAAGGAGTATTTAAACTCATTGCTACAACGTCCACAACACATGCAGACTCACACCTCTTTAACGTTTACAACATGGTCGTCACTGTATCTAAATTTTGAACGGGTTTTTTTTTTGTCGTTTTTTTTTTTGTCAAAAATAGTTTAGCGCTAAGGAAATCTCTTGAATTAGTGGCTTGTCACTAAACTTCAGTTAACAACATCATTTTTATAACATCCTTCTCTAATAAACGAGTTTTAAAATGCTTTCACGCAATGCAACATAGGATGGGTCAAAAGTCACGTGAACCACTTACAATGGCGAAAAAGTTTTCACGGTACAGCTGACCTTTCGACCTCACCGGAAGTACTGAATTTCCCAACTCGTCTATTGGGAATCTATTATGTGGCTGTGACTGTTGAGATAATAAGAAGGGCGATTAACAAGGGCGGATGGAGGAATTTTTGTAGGATGGGTTGAACCTTACCCAGAATGAACCATCATGAATCAAAATTTACGCGTATCACACTACGAAACATGGGCCAAATGTGCCTACCAGATTGCATCAAATGGCTTTTCTCAGCATTTCTCCCTCATCCTTTATTCCTATTTTCATTTTATTTTGTCAGGCGAGACCAGGAAGGGTTCCGGATCCCTTTGGCCCTCACTGAACTCGTGCGTGATTTAGGTGCTTTCTCATTTGGTGATGCGTTTATATCAAAGTATCATTATCGGGATTGTCAAGATATTTAATTGTAAAGGGAATTAATGAATTGATGGGTGTGTCATAGATTTAAGCGCAATGCACATACAACCAACATCCCTTGTCCCCTTGCAGTTATTCCTTTTTCGTAATCATCTCTTACGGGTGGTAAGGAAGTCCAAAGTAACATATTTCCGGCTACGGTGGATTGCCCCCAATTGCTCAGATTACTAATGTTATTGATGTTTCAAGCCCCGTTAAGGGGAATTCAGGTTCGCTTATGCGAGAATTTTTCCTTTCTTGAGACTTTATAGTTTCGAGAAACAGTTTGTTACAAAAATAACCTGTGCTTGCCGGCTTACATTGAAAAAGAAAAAGTAAGCAAGATGACATCGGAAAATTAAAAAGAGGAAGCATAGGATGTAATTTATTCAGCTGCAATTTCATTATTTCTTTTCATTAATGTACTGGTAAAATTATCTAAATTGTCCCCAGTCAGTGACAAGTCCGTGCATTGATATGCTACAGTAAATATATATCTCTGACGTCAGAGTAGTGTGTGCTTTCTGTCATTCTGTTTGGTAAGACATTGGTCTTGATTCCAGCATATGGAATAGTTTATGCAAGTCATTTGTTGCACGTAAGCATGGGCGGCTATCACGGGGGGGACAGGGGGACATGTCCCCCTCGATATGTTTAGTGGGGACATAATATCAAATGTCCCCCAATATTTAGAGGTATGCAGAAAAAATAAATGTTGCGACACACATTTTCGATATGTATAATTGCGATATTGGCCTGTAGTATTAATGGCAGCTGGGGAGAACTTCGATCAGAAATATGTGATATGTGTCCTCTAGAATGCACCAAACTGCTTGTCTTCCAGGGCTTCGCCCCTGGACCCCAACCAGCCAACAGAGGACCTATGATCAGGCCCGTAGCACAGAGAGTGTTCTGACTACATGTGATGTTAAGGCTTCGTCTGCACACCAGGATATGACCTTAGGCATTGTACTATGGGTTTGTTTCTGCACAGGGAGGAGTTCAAGACAGATTGAGATTGGCTAGGAGTAACTTATTTGGAAAAAATGAAGCTTTCTGGGACGAGGAGGGGCAGACTTTTCCATAAAACTCAAATGTATTTAAATTTTTATAGCAAGAACCAAATATTTTCAATTTTTCTCTAACAGAATCCTAATTTTTCGCTTTCTCGCGCCCAAGCGTTTTCGTTTGACTTCCTTTTGGCACCCGTCGCTTCTGGCAGGCCTTCAGGCAGCTGGACTCCTTATGGAAGCTTGTTCCCCACGTCGGGCATACCCTTTCACCAATGCCAGATGAGTCTGCCAGCAGGTTTTATACAATTCATAGCAAATAATTTTCCTGAAAAATTTCGGCGCTCCTTGAGTGCAATTCTCACAAGTTGTATAACCTATTAGCAGAAAAATTCCCAGTGAACCATTCTTGCCAAAGCTAGGTGAAGGCTCAAAATTATATGCCGGGCAATAAGGGGTTTCCATAGCAACCGTCCTAATACCTTGAGTAATATACGTAACGTGACGTCTATAAACTAGAATTACTCATATCACACTTAATTCACAATTTGCTTTTTATCTTCATGCAAAATTTCAATAAAAAATGTTGTAATTACCACCTGAATTGTGAGCTGTTAAGAGCTTGGTGTGCTCTCACTGTCATTCATAGTCCTTCTCAAAGCCCCATGCTAGCGTTCTCATTTTGTTAATTCCTTTGACATTCGGGAAATTTTTCTTTGGATGCTAACAAAATCATACTGGATCACACCGAGCCTGCCTAATGGCAGTCCCCGGACCCCTCGACGTTCGCAAAGTAATTAACTCTTCACCTGCGTTTGTGGAGCTGAAGAATCACCATCGTGATCATAGCTTGTTCCCTTCACTTCTGGAGACTTTCCAGTTTCCACATTTCTGTATTGCAAAAGCAGGGGAAAATTCCAACCAGAGGAGTGAAATTTTCGCGCGCTTCGCGCTTATGTGCACATATATTACAGATAAGTTTGAGCTATCTGTGGTGGGCTTGAGATATATCCTGTGGTTCACTCAAAATGTTATCACATGGTGGCACTACTGACTACAAACATAATCTTCTTCAGTGCCCCTTGTGAAGTACCGGTCCCCTTATATCTTTCTTCCTGCATGGCTACGGGTTTGCCTATGATGGTACCCTATGCCTCTGCCGGAGTAGCAAAGTGTTCACTCAAGCAAGTGTCCACCCCCCAATAATTTTAACAGATCGCCTTCCTTGCATGTAAGTCTGACGTGTTGATTGGGTGAGACCTTAAACGCATAGATATTTAATGGTGAAGTTATGGTTTTAGCGCCTTTTCCTTCATAGTTATAAAGTTTATAATGTTAAATTATAATTTTTATAACCTTTATTAAATAACTCTTTATCATATATGTACTTATTTTAATGTAATGTTTGCAGAATTCAAAGTCAAATACGGAGTGAACCAAAAGTGACTAAGTTGGAATCTCCCACGTTCATTGCTAGTGGCTAAAATGTCGTAAATGTCGGCGAGATATCTATAGACCGTTTTCCAAATAGCAATTGCAAAGGATTGTGGGATAGAGTTTTGGTACACGTTGTTTTTGGCCACAGTAAAATGCCATTGACAAGAACTTCGCATACCAAAAGTCTGTCCCACAATCGTTTGTAATCGCTATTTGGAAAAGGATCAATTCCATCAATCAAAATTATCATGAAAGTGTATCGTTGATGACACATTGAAATACTATTGCCACTTTTTATTGGAGGAATTCTTAAAGAGACTAAATAACTCAATAAGCACGAAAACAGTAGAATGTGTCAACTTGAGACTACATTCGTTACTATTCGATATTAAAATGTGCTCAAACAATAAATGATTAATTTAAGAGCCATGCCTTACTGTGACCTTTTCACTTCACGATGGCGGAAAATTTAGCCATTAAAGAATGAAAAGGCTTTTTGAAAATGAAAAAACAACGTTATTTTTTTTTTTAAATATGTTTCAATGTTTAAGAAGACATCTCATGTGACTAGTTATAGTGAAATGAATTTGGGCTCTTTTATCTACACCACATAGCAATGACGGTGATCAATGAGGGGTATGGTCCTCACAAATAATTTGTTGGGGGAGGGACAGACCACCTTTCTTCCCCTACCCCTACCCCCACTGTTTGCTCAACGATCATAATATCTGGTCACACTGTATAAGTGTCAGACAGTCCTCTCCAAAAATTCAGTTGAGAAGGACGTAATATCTTTGACATTTTGGCAAAAACCGTAATATTTGCTGATATTTGTTTGAATATTAGACCTTTCCATGACTCAAAGGTCATGGAAAACGTTTTTTCCAGCGTGATTCGCACGCACTCCTATCAGAATGCACCATGATCATTAACAAGACATTCGTAAGCACGTGTGTTCATCCCTATATAATTTGGTTGGGAACGGAATACCCTTGTTAAACCCTACGCAGATCCGTAGCCAGGCGGGTGAACGGGGAGCCGTCCGCCCCTGTGCCGACCACTGTGCCCTTCATTTGGAAATTCGATCGAAAATAACACTTTTCTACCTGTGAACAGTAGCCCGGCATGCCTCTCAGCGATTTTTGAGCAAAATTTAAAATGATCCTAAAAGGTGTTTAAAAATAGGAAGTTTTTTGTTTTCTCTAACAATTCTCCCTATAGACCTTATGCATATGATGTCACAGAGCAGAATGTACTCCCTCGTTTGGTGGACAATGGCATATCATTGCAAGTTACACCAACAAATGCAGACAGCTGATTTGTGCACCGGGGGATACACGCGTAAGTCTACCACAGGCGCGTGCAAAATCTACGCCGTGAGTGAACGTATGCTTTATTGTTTTCCTCCAAGTGACGTCAGTGTGATGTCAATGCATAAGGTCTACAACTTCAACTTAAACAACTTTCATGCGCTTTCATCTTCAGCTTTTTCTTGTGGTAACGCCCCCGTTACAAACATAATGGATTTATTCAACGGTAAAGGTTCCACAATTATTGTTCTTCCGTGTAGGCGTGATTCTGGAGAAGTCTTATCTTCTTTTTCTCATCTTAGAAGGTTCTCTTTTAGACTCGCCATCGTGGAAAACATATTTTGTGAGAAAAATGATGTTTCAATTTCGTCGGGGAGCCTTAATGGGTAAGATAAAGTATGTAATCCCTGACGACGACCATGCAGTCGCCACAACAAATTTCTTGGTTTTGGACTTAAGTTCCATAAACCACCAAAACGTTTGCAACTTTTCTTAATGAAAACAAAAATTTTCAATTATTCTTCAACATAATCCCAAAAGTTTCTGCGGTTGGGAAGATTTCTACTCCTTCGACGCTGGTAATAAGCATATGTTGTTCCCACCATCACATAAATATGTGTTTACAGTACATTTCCATACATATACTTATACATGTGTGTACACGTTTACATGTAGGTGTATATACGCATGTCTAAGCATACGTATACATACACATATTGATCAAGTTGAGGTTTTCGTCCACGTCCTCCAATGCCCAATGTCCAACACAAATCGCCGCCCTCTCTACATGGCGTGATCTGTTGGTGCACACATCGAAAACCAAGCGGTCAGCAAGATACAACAAACTTTTCAATATGCCATGAGTGAGATTGATAACTATAATTTCATTGATCGATGTAACATAATTTTGTTACTTGAATCTTTTAGAATTTTAGAATTAGATTTATTTCTTTAAAAACAGGTGATGGAATGCAGTACACCAGGAACCGTTCATTCAGCACTCACGGCAGAGATAATGACATGTGCATTAACCTCGACTGTGCAAAGAGACACAGAGGTGCCTGGTGGTTCCACACAGAGGACATTCTTGACTTTGACCGATGTTCTACTTGTAGTGCAGGAAGTGAATGTAACCTCTTCACATTGCAAGATATCGAAGACGGCTGCAAATCACTGTGCTCTGCGTCAAATCTTAACGGTGACTACTTTGGAGGTACAGGAACAAACATCAATTGGAATTTTGATATCAATTGCAACCTCCTGTCTGCTGAAATGAAAATGCGCCCTCGGTAACATGTTTTATTATATTTGCTGTGGCTTTTTTGGCACTGCAACAATATGAAACAATTCACAGCAGATAAATACAATTATATAAAATTTGTGTATTCCTATCACTAATTTCAATGTATCGGCGAGGTAACACTTTACCGATACGGTCTTTTGCTGGAACTGTTTTTCATCTACACTTCGCACTTTCTCATTCACTGCACTTACTGCAAACACTTCACCATTGGAAAACAAACCCAAGCACAACAATGGATCCATTACCTTGCAATAACGCTAAAGTGTCAGCATGCGGAAATAACAGGCAAGTCAAAATGCTGCGTTTTGACGAATTAGCCTCTCTAAAAATGGTCCTATGTTACGTTGCCTGCTTTGCCTATTGAGGTAATGCTCAATAGCAGTGAGCTCAAAGGCACGATTGACACAAATATAGTTGACAGAAATGCAACAATGAGGCACTGGCAATAGCCTTGCAACCGGCTTAGTCGATAGTGACGATAGCACAATAATCCCACTTTCAGAATGGAATGGTGGGGTTGGAAAACAGCATTTTAGCACATTCAAAACAGCATCTTTTAATAAGTATGTTTTTATGAGAGTGCAAATAAAGTAGCAATCCCGTCCTTGGAGCTACGTGTGCAAAAGTTCTATTTGCAAGCTGAAGTTGTACAGGACTGTTTCTGATCGTGATTAAATTAATTATTTCCAAGAAAAAGAGTCTTTACCGTTAATAAAGGAATATTGGTATGCTTGTATACATTGCACTGTACTAGTGGGAGCAAGGACGCCAGTCTCCACAAGTTAAATGTAAACGTGAAACGTGATTTTATGTTTTGCCTTTGGTTGTCTTTGTTTTCTACTCTTTTTCTATTGGTCACCTGCTGTTAAAGAATACCTTGCACATATAGTTAATGTATTTTCTTTTGTGCCTTGTTGAGTAGCGAGTATAATAGTTTAGATGTATCTCTTATGCATAACTTGATTTAGTTATAAGATATTAAGAGAAAGGAAAGGAACAGAGAGTCAGAGAACGGTCAAAGAAGTTGCTAGTAGCTAGAAGAAATTGTAAGCAGAAGGGTACAATAAACGTGCCACTGACTGTCGAATCCCTCTCTTTTATTCGTTTTACATGCGTCTGTTTGCCACGCTGCATTAGCACTTTGACCGTCTCCTTTAACTGGTGACTTGCTGCTACATTTTGGCTAATTATAATTTTGGCTAAGTGCTATGGAATCTACCTTGAAATATCATGCTATCCAGTTTTTCAAACATTGACCTCTGGTGACCTGAAATAGTTACCTTTCACTGAACATTAAAACATACACACAGATTTTTTAAATATAATCGTAAGAAAACACCATGTATAAAACTTTTTAGAGTTTCAAAGCAAACAATATCCTAGATGTTATGGTCTTCAGATGTTGACATTTAGTGACCTCAAATGACCTTTGACCTATACTCAAGTACAGTGTAGGGCACCTTTACTCAATATAAAGCATTTACATGGCTAAGTATGGTAAGTATACATACCTCTTATGTTAAGGTAAATGTATTTACAAGCTTCTAGAGTTTCACCTCTAGTGACCTCAGATGACCTTTGATCCCCACCCAAACCAATAGGATGCGTTCTCTTTGTATACTGTATATACATGCTAAAATGAAAAGTAGGCATGTTCCCTAACTTGAGATATCGTTTCAACAAGGTTTTCAGAGTTTGACCTCTGATGACCTCAGATAAGCCTTCAACTCCATCAAAAGTAGAAGGATCCTTTCGCTTGATATACTGCGTCAACATACTAAGTATAAAGAATATCCATGATTTGTACCTAAAGATATCCTGTTGACAAGGTTTTCAGAACTTAAAGTCTAATATTTTCAGAACTTAACCTCTAATGACCTGAAATGACCTTTGATCCAGCAAATATTGATTTATACAATGCATCCAAGCTAAGTATGGAAAATATCCATGTACCTATCTCGAAATATCGTGTGAATAAGGTTTCCAGAATTTGACTTCTGATGACCCATGATGACCTTTGACCTCTTCCAAAAGCAATACAGTCCTTTCTCTTGATGTAATGCAACCACATGCTACGTATGGAATGTACCAATGCTTTCTACATCGAAATATCATGTTAACACGAGTCTCTCAGAGTGTGACCTCTAGTGACCTCAGATGAACTTTGACCTCCCAACATCAATGGGTTTCCTTTTCCTTTATAGAATACATCTACATGAAAAAGCATGACGAGTTTCCATTCTTCCTATCTAAGGATATCGTGTTAATAAGGTATCAGAGTTTGACCTCCGATAACCCTTGACCTTCACCAAAAGTGATAAGGTACTTTCTCTTAATATAATACGTCTACATGCTGAGTATGAAGAGGAGCCATGATTAGCAACCGAAGATATCCTGTAAACGATGCTTGCAGAATATGACCCCAAGTGATATCAGATGACCTTTGACCTCCACCAAAAACAATACGATCCTTGCATTTTAAATAATGCATCTTAATGCTAAGTATGGAGAATATCCATGCTGCCTATCTCGATATATCGTGTTAACAAAGTTTTCAGAGTTTTACCTGTAATGACCCATTAATCACCTTTGACCTCCACCCAAATCGATAGAGTTCTTTCTCTTGATGAAATTAATCAATATGCCAAGTATGGCTACTTGACATATGACATTTGACCTCCTCCAAAAGTAATAGGGTCCTCCCTCTTGATATGATGCTTTTAACACGCTAAATATGAAAAATAGCCATGGTTTGTAACTGAAGATATCCTGTAGCAAGGTTTTCAGAATTTGACCTCTGATGACCTCAGATGACCTTTGACCTTCACCAAAAACGATAAAATCTTTCCTCTTTATGTAATGCATCAACATGGTAAGTGTTGAGAATATCCAGATGCCTATCTTGAGATATCGTGTTAACAACTTTTTCAGAGTTTGACCTCCGATGGTTCCTGATGACCTTTGACCTCCACCAGAACAGTACAGTCCTTCCTCTTGATGAAGGGCATCCACATGCTCAGTACGGAGTATCCATGCTTCCTAGCTTGAGATATCGTGATAACAAGGTTTTCAAAGTTGGTTACCTCAGATGACCGTTGACCTCCACCAAAGCAATAGTGTTCTTCATCTCAATATTTGGCATCCACATTTCAAATATAAGAACTGTCGGCCTTTCCTTTTGGCAATCGTGTTAACGAGTTAAGAGTCAAACACGCACACATACTCGCATACGCACATACACACGCCATCACAACTGCATAGGTTTCTTTTTCATCGAAATCAAAACACCCAGCTGTCCTTGCATCACCCCAAATATATTTACGAGGCCTTGGCTGTCTACATGCACAACTGGAAACTGCATTTCGATTCACGTTAATTCAAATCATACCTTAAAAGAAAAGCTAATCTGAGAGTTCAATGATGACCTAGAAGATCAGTGGAATGTGATGCAGTATAGCCTACGCTGAATAGCGGACAGATCGGATTATATGAAACTACACCTAGCAGTATACTCTGCAGAATCAGGACTCAGGCAATTAAACCAATACAGGCGCAGTAGTCACATATTTTTATCTCATCTCCGAACATTTAATTCCTAGGGAGACATCAGAAATGTTTGTGAGTGTGCGCGCATGTGTGTGTGTGAGTGTGTGTGGGAGTTAGTGAACAAAAAAGTGTGTCGCAAACTCGTCCTTAACCGTTAGTCCGATCAAGTTCAAACTTGGTGGATCCGTATCTAACCATAAAAACTTGTGCATGCGTTAGTGGTGAATTCATAAGGTCAAAGGTCATCGGTCAAAGGTCAAACATGCTAAAAATTGGGGTTTGCCATTATCTGCCTATCACTGTGTTAGAAAAAGCAATAAAACCGTGTGATAGGCTAGAACTGATAAGATAATATACCGCATAATAAGGAAATTTTGGGTATTAAGGGTGGGGTCAAGGTCAAAATGTAGGTCAAAGGTCAAATTTACCACAAAGTGTGTCAAGAACTCATCCTTAGCTGTACGTCCAATGAACTCTCAAACTGGAGATGAGATCTGTAACTCCCTGGATTGCCCTCTTGTTTTAGTTGTATCAGGGCCTGGAAGTAAACTTCAGTTGGGGACCGGAGTTTTGACTGTTTGGGACAAGAATAATGAGCCTTTAAGGTTTAGTGTACTAGATCACACCCTTTTATATCGAGACATTCCAAGTAAACTTTAATGTTTAAGTCAAAGGTAATAGGTCTAAACATTAATAAAAGGAATGTGCAAGAAAACCTATTAGGTATTCACTCTAATGAGTAACTTTTTGTATATGAAATGGAAATTTAACATTTGATTTTCTGAGGTAACTCAGCTTTGTCTGTGCGATCGCCCACAACCATGGCTGTGTTTCCATCATTCGAGTTAGGACAGCTTGAGTATAACCATTGCCACAACACTCTATGTCTTACACGTTTCCATGGACGAGTGGATGATATCGAATAGATGCCTTTACCAGAAGTTCGACGTAGCCACCACCAGTACAGTACTTTACTTCGTTTTATCAATTAATATATTATGTTGGTAGGCTGCTCTACGTGTCTGAAATTCAGTTCAAATAAGAAATTATTAGTCAAATTGAAGATTAAAAGCGAAAGTCAACAATAATGAATGAAAATCGTTACTGAAATTTCCAACACGTAACCAATTAAGCACTACATTTGTGGGAAAGTACAGTGTTATGACATAGGACCTGGTGTAACCGTTGGGGTAGATTTTAGCTCCCATGATGTTCAAATAACAACATTACGCTTGATTTTTTTTCTAGAACATGTGGTTCCAACTACAGATTTTACCCTTATCTATAACCTTGACCCAAATCGGAGCATTATTTTTCATTTTACATGACTTCTGTGGATATTTCTGAAAAGGCTTTATTTCTCCCTGGGAAAAAATGCGGCCAGCGGTTCATAAATTTTCCTGTAGTTCCTAAGTTTCTTGCATAAGGCACGCCCATTTTCATATCTAAAATTGTCTGATACTTAGTTTTGTTTAAGAAGAAAAGCATTAAGACCAATAAGTTGTTTATATGCATGACGCGGCCTGGCCAACGAGACTGGCGGTCAGGGGTTGCGAGTGCCTAGCGGTTCCTTCTACTCCCCCTCTTCGAACTCATGCACCCAAAGAGGGTTGAACAAACGGATAGCGAAATAGTTGTATTAGGCTGCCTCCTGTTGCGTCAACTTCTTGCTGGCAACCCCCTCACACCCTCGTGACTTCCTCATGAGGAAGACAAAATAAGCGAGATAGTCCCGCCGAAGCGAAATACCTTGTTATTTCATTAATTGCAGACATCATTATTTATGACGAAACTGGCCACATCTGCTTATCACTCTTCAAAGTTGAGTTACGGAAAAAGGTCTCCCGTTTTGTAATTTTTGCATGGAATGAACTAAGTATTGAGTAACGAGTTCCCCGTGATAGGGAAAATGAAAAGCAATTCACAGAAAAGAAGATGAAAACAAAACACACAGAAATCTAGAAAAATGGAATTGCACAGCAAAAGAAAATGTGACGAAAAAAATCCCAAAATAACACAAAAGTTACGGTATCGCTTCAAATAAAATATGACCAAATACTGTTTTGCTTTCAGCAGGTCATTGTGCGAGCCTAAGCAAAGAAGAGTAGAGCAAGGAATTTGACGAAAACATGTGACACTTGATCTTTTTAAATCACGAAAAACAAGAATATGGAAACAAAGCCAAAAGTTGACTTTTAGGAGCATCGAAAAATACCCATTCTACTAGTCCACCTGTACTGGACATTGGAATAGTGTTATACGTTTAAGTCGGGGAGGCATCGTTGGATGGAACTTTAAATACCGGAGTGAGCATTTGAGTGTTAAAGTCCTTTCTGTGATGGAGTGTCGTCTATTTGGATATTAAACTGAGATTTTTATAAAATAACAAAGGGTGGTTGGATTCTCATATTGGCAGTATTTTGCAAACTTTGAAGCAAATTTATGTCATGTATGTTAGAAAATTGGCTTGAGTGACACTCTCAAATAGGGGGGAGGGGGTCGTCCGTGTTTAAGACGGACAAAAAAGCTAAGTGAGCTAAGATTTTTGTGGAAAAATAAAGGGTGGTTATATACT
The DNA here is from genome assembly GCA_029531755.1 of Holothuria leucospilota. NCBI lineage: Eukaryota > Metazoa > Echinodermata > Holothuroidea > Aspidochirotida > Holothuriidae > Holothuria > Holothuria leucospilota. Next base: position 27,946,805 of record CM055982.1, on the reverse strand, counting down.
TACGGGCAGTGTTTTGCAAACTTTGAAGGAATTTTATGTTCAGTTAGAAAATTCTCCAGAGTGGAACTCTCAAATAAAAGGGGGGTCGTCCGTGTTATTATAGATGGACAAAAAATGTACCTTTACACTTGCACTAAGCTCTTTTTTAGAATAGTAAAGGGTGGTTAGATACTTACTCGACAGTATGTTGTGGCAATTTACCTTAGAAAATTGGCCAGAGTGGAACTTTCATATAGGCCGGGGAGGTGTCGTCTGCGTTAAAGTGAAAACTGAATTCAGCTATTGTTTCTTACATGCAGTAAATTTGAAGTAACCAATGTTCTCTCGTATCTCAACAACTGTTTGAAGATTAATGAAAAAAATTGACGGTGACAAAACCTTACCGACGATTTATTGAAGAAGATGACTTAATGAAGATTTTCTCACATTTTTTTGAAGAAGTTCACCGATCAACGGCAAATAGTGGATTAGTTTTTCTTTCATGTGTTTTTCTCAAGTGAGTACAGATCATTCGGCTTACAATTCTTTGATCTGCCTGCCATTTCAAAAGGTGTCAATAAATTGATTTACGTGACTTAAAGGGACTTTTGATTAATGTTTGATATTACAACGACAGGCAGGCATACAACTAACCAGCGACCTATGAAAAGAGTAACAATTAGGAGTGCGAATCCAGAATTCAAAACTAATAAAGAGAAGCCATCGAAAAATGATGAGGTAAAATATAAATTATTAAAATTATTATATATAAATATAACGTTGGATCAGTTGTCGGAGTCGAAATGCTTTTAATATTAATATATTCAGTAAAGGGTATATTTCATTTGTCACCTGCTGTATAGGCCTACTTTTCGCATGAATACGCAAATTCTACGTAGGGACCGAAAACATATGTTCCCCCCAACGAGCCTAACTTCATATTAAATATTAAAACTATAAATGCAAGAAACAAAAGAACGCAACCAATGGCTGCGGATAACTTCAGAAGGAAAAGAATCTCTTATGCTACAAATGCTATAGCGGGGATCGAACCCGGAATTATCATTTAATTAATTCGCACGTAAAAACGAAGCCTAGAAACTGTGAAACTCTCACAAGTATTAAGTTACTTGGCTTTCCTTTAAGCAGAGGCAAATCCCGGAACAGCCTCATTGAAGCACACATGTTTGCAACCCAAGGACGTGGATCCATCTCCAAAGGTGGGGGGACTTTTCACCATTTGCGAATCGCCGTCCTGAGGAGGGAATGTCTCCCTCCCTTTTGAAAAAATGGAAATTGGAAGGTGTTTGTATGGCAAATGGTGCCATATTTGGGCGCGATTTAACTTTTAAAATGTAGTGTCAATTCATAATCTATGTTATATTATTGAAAAAGTGAGAGGACTTATTAGAGTTGTCCCCCTTCCAAAGAAGTGAGGGGGACCCGTCCCCCCATGATCCACGCCCATGTGGCAACCAATCATAATGTTTTCATATTTCTTTGGTTCGATTTTTCGACTTCTTCGTTTCCATGTTTCAATATTTCTGTTTTAACTTTTTGATGTTTCGGATACTTTCCACTTTTCCGTTTCGATATTGCGACTTTTACCTGGCTTGATACAAGCTTATGAGAAATACTTTTTTATGGTACAAGAGACAGGTTTTATGGCGCTTTCTGGTCCACGTGCTCTTGCTTTCAATTAGAACAGGTCCTCCAGAGCATAGAAGGACATGAGTTTACCGGGAACATGAACATGTAAATCATTGCTGCCATGGATTGCCGTCGGGACTACACTTTTCCATACTGCTCTCGAAGAAAAACATCCCAGACGGGGAGAGTGATCTCCTTAAAGATCATAGAAATATAGAAACATAGAATTATCGAAATGAAGAAGTCAAAACATGGAAACATGAACAAGTTACATAATGTAAAGGTTCTTACCCACCATGATTACATATAATAAAACGACTTGGCGACACACCCATTCAAAAACGTGTAACTAATTTGACCTTTGACCTATTCGAACTTTTACCTTAAATCTTAGCAACCACATAACACACTTTGTAGATAAATGGCTTTAAAACTGCTACGCAAAATGCTTTAAAGTCCAATTTAAGTTCATCACTTTTGGCCTGTGAATCGTTACCGTTGACTAATACCATCATAAATAACGCATACAAAACTTTACATGATCAGATGACAAACCTACCAAGTTTGAACTTAGTCGGTCTAAACAGATAAGGAGGAGTTCCCGAAACTTTTTTTTTTTGCAAAATTGAGACCACTTTGGTCTTTAACTTGGTCTCACTGTTGACATTGACCCTTAGCAATCACAGAGCACTATTTAAAACTTTTGTCACTATTTTCTACACATCTTGTGGTAAATGGCGTTTTCCAACGTATATTAAACAGGCAAATATTTGGAACAATCTTCGGGTTATTTCGCCCTTCATCCTGGCATTTGACACCTTTTTTGAAAAAAAAAACTAAAAATTGTCTTTTGCTTTTATATTCTTGTCAGAATGTTGAAAAATTACATTAAACCACAAGATATCCTGAGAAGGACGACATCAATTTTGAAACATTTCGTTGTTCCTACTGCAGGTTGAGGACAAAGATCAATGTTAATGTTCCAAGGTCACATTAGCCTACTTTTTTCAAAAAGTTGTCGATCTAAACCGGTAGCTCTTTCGATTCTAAACTTAGTGGATAGGTAGGCCCGAAAATCGTGCTTGGTGTGATGATGTCATAGGTCATAAATTAAATAACACTTTGTCTGAAGGCACTACCTCCTTGTAAATATGACATACTGAGTATGATAATTAGAAAGTTTAATGACAGTTTGCTTCATTCCATAAGTACGTCACAAAGAGATTATAACTACTATTTTTCTTACACAAGCCGGTCCCACTCACCAAACAATAAACTGTCACCATGCTTGTACTTCCCAAAAAATATAACCAGCACGAGAATCACAAAATTTGCGTCATTACAAAATTTGTATCAATGATAACGTACGATCTGCAAGGCAACGACTTTCTCTGTTTGAGGGTCTTCCTCTTTTACTTAAGCAGGGAGCTATCCCTTACATCTCCCTGGCTGAAGTTACTATTTTAAAGTCCCTCCATCAGAAGTCAAAATGCCGAAAAAGCAAATTATACCTCTTATCTGAATGATTGCTCCCTCTAAATGAGCTATGATGTGAAGGAAGACAAACTTAACGTGAGCAACTTCTCCACCTTCAGACCTCTATATCATGGGTCTGTCATGCCATGAAAAGAGCTAATATTTTATTTTGATCTTAGCCTATGTCAATATGTCTAGAGGCGATCCTTATTCCATGAAGAACACTTGACTAGCTCATCTTTAATTATGTAGTATGCTATATGGGGATAACCGTAAAGTAAGTTTCAATAGTATGGAACGTTGTGTACCACAAGTTCAAAAGTCATACTTCAAGCAGAATATGATGAAGATGAGATTTACAATTCGATCGATTCCCTACTTTAGACGTGGCATCACTTGTACGATTCAGGACACAAAGAAATGTAATATTAGTTTCTTGATTACTTATATTCTCGAAACATCTGATATTAAAATTGCAACTCTAACAAGGCTTGGGCACATAAAAGAATTCTTGTCATATAGACAAGACTACTTATGTTTTACATTTTCCAACTGTGAGAAACAGCGTCTCAACTTTTGCGCAGCGTCTGTAATTGATTGCCACGTCTCTGGATACTAACTTTGTTGTTTTTGTGTTTTAACTGATATTTGTTAGAATGGTTTTTTACGTATTCCTTGCTTAAGTATAATAAGCGACGAAATATTAATATTTGTGAGTAACAACCATTTCTGTTTTGCAGCTCACTTGCAATTTGAGGAGTTAACATCTGCATTAGTCAATCAAAATCACGATTAAGTTTTTGCAAGTGCAGCCATTAGGAAATTCCGCAGCATTAAGCACAAAAATGGGAATGTGGAAGCTTCTTTTTGCAACTTTAATTTTGACTGATTGCTATCTGTGCACTGAGGCTATGGGTGAGTAGGAGTTTACTTAATTACTTGTACATTTCATAATGTTCCGATGCTGTTATTTACAGCTATGTCCATTCGTTTTACGATTATTATCAGCAGAGCTCAGAGTTGTACAAGCTTTTGTTAAATACAGTACCACGGTTTACACTTTACAGATTACATTAGATTTCGATGTAGCTGGGGGAAAGGCGAGGAATTTCAATTTTTAGATACTTTTCTGTTGCCTCAAACTACTATGTCTACAAGCTATGAAAAAGAAGCCATAGGCCTTTGTTAACTTATAAATTCACACAATGTTGCTGTGGTTTCCTTTTGAATTCAAATAGTCATTAATAACATTTTGTAAAATCCCAAAGAAGTTAAAACCTCAAAAAAAAAAAAAAAAACTAACCTCAATTGTGTTTTGAAAATTAACCTCTTAGGTGTCTGTGGTTTTGCGAAGAGATTCCCATATAAGGAGAACGTTGTATCAGCGGATTCCATAACGGCAGGTATGTTCCTTTTGTCCAGCAGAATATAACGACATGTTTGTAATTTGGTAATATATTTTTGGCCGTTGATACCTGGTAGGATGGTGAAACCTAATTAGGCCACCCTAAGAAAGCTTTCATTTTTCTAAAGCAAGAAAAAAGAATGAAAATCTGTTTATACCTGCAAATCTTCTCGGAGGACTTCATCTTATTTTTGAGCTATAAACCTTTACCGTAGAATTTTCCTACTGAGAGATAAGCGTACAACAAGTTCATATTTTTCAGCTTAAGCAGAAAGTCTAAAAGAATCTCAGTTATAAAGTGGCGGGCGCTGTTTGCAATTTGATTTAAAGATATTATAAGCATAGATTCCAAACTTAAAATGGCGCGTTGACTCCTCATGGAAGCCAAAATGTCGGGGCGGAAGTGCTGATCACTGTTCAGTCGTTTTGAAAACATACAGAAAAATGAACGTCTTACAAAAGTACTAATACTTATTTCGAAACATTGTAAATGTAAGAAGCATCACTCCTCAATACTAAGTTCCCCTTACAAGAAGTTTATTTCTTCCTGACGACATTACAAGTAAGTACACTTGAACTTGAACGCACAATGACTGGTTTAAAGTTCATAGACTTATTCGCATTTATTCATTGGTCAGTTTGTATGGCATCTTTAAGTAACGCACTTTTATATGCCGGTTTAATTTCTTACTCGCTCACAACGGGAAATCAACTAGCGCGTTTGGTTCCCGATCGCGCAGAAGTGTGCTTCAAGTATTCCAGATAATACACAGAGCAATGTATTCTGCGCGTATAGAACGAGTTGTAAAAGTGCATGCACGCTAACTTCTTTAAATAATGGAATTTTCTGTAACGCGTTCTTATTTCTGTACACAGATCGCCGATTAGAACGGCCCCCACGTCAAATTCACACTTCAGCCCCGATATAAGCGTCTCCATGAGGAGTCACTGAGCGTAACAGAATCTACGCTTATAATATCTTTGATTTAGTCAAAGATATTATAAGCACTGAACTATATGCTTGGAAGGATCATTCCACAATAAGGTTTTAAAGCCATCATGAAGGGTCACGTGATGTAGGTTAGTTTACTCAAGTCAATTTCACCGCTTATCTAGAATTGAAAGCGCTGATGCAATGATGTACATGCTAACGCACCGTAACGAGCCTTAGCGTCTGTTCTGCTCCTTGGACGCTAACCTGCGCTATCACGCGTTAGCCTAACACCATTGCGCCGAGTAAAGTTGCCTTAGCAACTTCATGAAAAGGCCTACATCACAATAGCCGTATAACATACAGAGCACCAAAAGCGTACAGTGTAGGAGGATTCGAGGCACATTATTGGCCAAAATACAAGCGTGCATGTGCGCGCGTGGGTTAGCTTTCCTTCATGCGCCTTGGTATTTTTGTGTCAAAAGGACGCTTTGTGCAGAACATCTGTGCACATGTATGGACAGTCAGTAACAAGCGCGCCTACTCTGTCGGTACTGTAACGTTCAGTGACGGTACTATCGCGAATGTTACAAAGTCAACGCGTCTCGACGCACTATTGGAAATGTAGTCACACGCGCTGTCCTTCGAATAGTCAGGACCACTCCTAAAATCAAGAAACGTTTGTGAGAAACAATCTTTTGATCACACAATCATAGTGTAAAGATTCCCTACTCATTTAAAAAAACACTAGAGTCGTAATGAGTATAGTAACAAAGGATTGCTTTAGCGTGTACATCAATGATTCTGTGTTACATTACTTTCACTTTAGATACGCGTCTCTAGGGTAGTGGAATCGACTTGAGTAAGCTAACCTACATCACATGACCCCCAAGTCGGCTTCAGTTCCGAGGCGTATTCCGCATTGACGTGCGTCCTCCAGTTATATAGCTCGCTGATTATTAGCATAGATTCCAAACTTAAAATGGCGCGTTGACTCCCCACGGAGCCCAAAATATCGGGGCGGAAATGCTGATCACTGTTCAGTCATCTTGGCAACATACAGTCGAATGAATGTCTTACGAATGTATTAAGACTTGTTAATTCGAAACATTGTAAATGTAAGAAGTATCACTGCTCAATACTAAATTCCACTTACAAGAAGTTTTATTTTCTTCCTGGAGGCATTTCAGTGCACTTGAACATGACCGCACAATGACTGGTTTAAGTTCGAAGACTTATTCGCCTATAGAGCTTATGCACCTACGTCACGTCTCTCTATTTTTCCATCCAGGCGTACATTGTGCAACAATTGTTACTAAGGTGCTGTCGTGAGCGCGTAGCGTATCTATTACGTATGGCAGTTCCATCCAGTAAGCCAAATTGCAACGCGCTGACGTCAAGTGCATAAGCTCTGTATTCATTGGTCAGTTTATATGTTATCTTTAAGTAACGCACTTTTTTATGCGCGTTTAATTTCTTAGTCGCTCACAACGGGAAATCAACTAGCGCATTTGTTTCCCGAACGCGCAGAAGTGTGCTTCAAGTATTTCGGATAATACACAGAGCAATGTATTCTGCGCGTATAGAACGCGTTGTAAAAGTGCACGCACGGTAACCCCTCTTTACAACGGAATTTCTATAACGCGTTCTTATATTTGTACGCAAATGGCCGATTACAACGGCGCGCATGTCAAACTCACACTTCAGCCCCGATATTTACGTCTCCATGGGGAGTCACTAGGGAGCTTTAGATTACACGACGTGGGCAGGGCGACGCGGCGTTTTAACCCACAGTTCACGTCGTCGAGCTGATGTCCGTGCCCTGGAACCATTGCGCTTTACATTTCTACGACGCGGCATGAAAGTCGCGTGGTGATATTCGAACTTCGTTTGAGTAGCAGACGCGCAAACCGATCTGTTAATGGTAAAAGTATTTAGCGGGAAGTAGTCAAACTTACTCCTTATGTAGGCCTAAGTTGGAGAGTGGTAAACCTTCATCGAGTTCGTGAAGCAATTGCTATGGTTATTTAACTGATATAATGGTCGACGATAAATTTATGATATGTGTGCAACGCGTATTTTAAGTTTCTAATGCAACGATCTGCATGGCAACAAAATTATATGACATCATATGGTGCCTCTCGTTGCCGTTCTAGCCACAACGCCAAAACGACTCCCGGTGTAGAATTACACCGACAACGTGAAGTTCAGGTAGACGCATGCGCATAGTTACAAGATGACGTCATTACGTCGTAGCCGACGTTCGCGTCTTGCAATCTAAAGCTCTCTAATAAATGAGCGTAAAGCCGCGGTCACACTACAACGAATTCGGATCGGATTCCGATCCGATTTTTGTGAGTTTTTATTAAAATCTTCTCCATTTCGGGTCGGAAAGAACCCAAAATTTGCCAGTGTGTAGGCTCACACGTGTTTGTTTATAGTATCATACAGCCGTACGTAGTGCATGCACGCATTATATATCTCTACGTAAATATCTGTTCGATACTGTACGCAAATCAATGGAGCTAGTATTGCACCCTTCCTTGAGTTTACTGTACGGAATCGAGTGTGTCGAACTTCCGTGCACAGTTTATGGGGGCGGGCCGCGGGCCACGTTTCAGTCACCGCCACTGCGTAAATCATAAATGTACAATTTACACTTTCACACCACAGAGCATAATGTATTGAAAACTTGGCCGGCCTGACAAACGTAGTACAATAGGATTATGCCTAAACTGCCAGTGAGCACTTCTTTACAATATATCGTAGGGCCATACATGTTTTACTAGCAAATGCTCAACGTCATCACTGGTTGGCAAAAGAACGTGCAGCCTGTTTCAAAATAATCAGACATTGCACGCCGTCCTATCGTAACAATGTACAACTCAATCTTTATACGTCTATTCCAGCGCACAACAGTGCTAGCGTTTAACACGCACAGGCGCGTAGCTACGTGGGGGGGGGGGGGCTGGGGATGCCCCCAGATGTTTGCTAGGCCCCCCAGAAATTGTGTGTGTCCTAATAAAATTTGAAAGAATTAAGGACTGCGATCGATGCCGTGACCCCCCATTTGGTACATAGGCCCCCCTAAAATTTCATCCTAGCTACGCTCCTGAACACGCGCAGTATACTTTACACGCCCACATACTTATCATGGCGTGGTTTTGTCAACCGTGACTTCATCATATATTTTCCAGATAGGCCAGCTTCTTTTTTTCTTTTTTAAATAAAATAGTTTTAAATAAAATAGTTTTTAAAACTTATACCGCTCACGATTACCGCATGTAGTGTTTAACGACGAGTTTTGCATTGACGGTTGGTGCGATTGTAGGCTGCATATACTGACATTTTGTTGAAATCCTGAAAATACGTCGCTCTCACAGCGTTTCTCCATGAGCTTGTACGTGGCTAGACGTTTGACGAGGAGTAGTTGCTGTGAGCGGAGTGGTCCCCCTTTTTAGACTCACTTGTTATATCCAGTCCTACATTCAGATCGGTGTAACCAACGCATTCAGCGAGTAAATTTTCGATGCAGCATGCTCACCTCAAGCTCCCTGGCAAATGCGCGTGAACCCGTCATACATTTCAAGCACACACGAAAAGACATGCAGCCTCAAATTTAACGCTCAAAGCTACACAGAGCTGTAAACCAGACCTCGAATTAAGAATCGGGAAGGACAAGGCAATTTGGGGGACACAAAAGATCGCCTTGGATTTTTGTCCAAAGCGCAGGCCACCAAAGCAGTTTTGATCAACCAAGAGGGCACCAAGGCAACTCACGAAATTCAGTCAGGGCACCAAGGCATTTTCTCGAAACAGTATTGAAACGACAAAAAATTGATACACAGACTACCTATTTATTACCGTATATCAGTGACGAACGGCTTGGGGGCTCAACTTTAATGAAAAAAGTGAGGGGGATAAGCCCCCAATATTTGCCAAGTGCTCCAAGAAGTGGGGACCGCAGGGAGATTGCAGAAATGAGATCCATGTTTCAAGGCTGGGTACATGCGGCTTAAAACTAAAGGGAAGTGCCGTTTCCGGCCATCTGGAGGGTTTTAAAGCCAAAACTTCTTGTCAGCTCCCCGCCAACTGATGATTGCGCTCCGCTTAGATAGTCTTGCTAGCACTCAGCCCCCCCCCCCCTATGTTTGTTTCCGTTCCATATATATATAATCATCACACTCATAGAGTCACAACAAGTAATTTGATAGGCCAAGGAAATGTATTGACTAAGACTACAGACATTACTGTGACGGGCTGATTTCATCAACCAATCTCCACAGTCCACACCCATCCCATACTGTAACCCAAGATAAATTTTTGCGAGGCGATACGATAACGAGAATTCAAAAAATGACTATAATTTTTCGTGAAAAACTAATTTGCCTTATGTTGTCTTATTTCTTCTCATTGCCGTCTCCAAAATATAATTTTATTCAAGACATTCCTTTTTTGCATTGAACTGATGTAAAGTCGATGAAAGTTTGTCATTTCTCTCCGCATTTTTCCATCGAGGAGAGAGCGAAATGAGTTCGTGCAGTCATTAATCGTACGTTTGCTGAAGGTCTGTAATGTGCGAAAACACCGATACTTAAGGCCATGTCAGTGTTCTGTACAAAAGTTCGAGTGACGATGAGAGCACAGTAACATCAAGTCAAGTGCATGTGTAGGTCCTTAATTGTGTGCAAACACCCATACATTAGCCTAAGTTTCTGCCCTGTAGAGAAGTTGATGTACATCGCAAGAGCATGGGACATGGAAAAATTCAGTAGTTTTTCAATCTCTACTGGGGCCGCTTAATTTTTAGTTGTGTCCTAATATTATGCAGTAATAATGGTGGGGACTTTTTATGTAAAACATACATGTTAATTTGTGTGGTGTGAAAGTATACCTTGTACATTTATGATTTACGCAATGACGGTGACTGAAAGGTGGCCCCGCGGCCCGGCCCCATGAGCTGTGCACGAAAGTTCGACACACTCGATTTCAATAAGAGGTCTTGTACTGAAGGAGGAAAAATTTATTACGAGACCGCCTTTTAGAATCTAAATATAAGAAAAAAAAAGGAAAATATCGCACCATTTCACATCTAGAGTCCTTAAAATAGGCAGAGACCCCTCCCCCAGGACGGCGAATCTTCAGCATCGATGTAAACACCCAAAATGGTTATTCTGGCTACGGGCCTAACCTGACTTAAACGTAGACTTAAAGTGTACCTAAAGTCTAAAATTTAAACAATATATTTACAAAGCTTGAAATATGCATCCAAATGGTCCAACTCCCATCTTCACAGGACATTGCTGAGCTGAGATATAAAATATTGAAGTTTATTCACTCAGTTTAAAATGTTACATTAATTGCCCAATAATTTGTGATATCATTCTTGTGCTTAATTACACAAATTACCGTCTTTGTTTTTCATTGTTTTTTCGAAAGTAAAGCCACTGCACATTGCACCAATACGTGATCACTGTCTTATTGTTATAGGGTGACTTGGCTATATAAGCCCTCTACATACAACATATTATACGCAATGGAACAGTAAGTGATTCAAGGTCATATTAATATCTTAATTTCAAAAGGAAACAAAAGCAGGTAATGTGAGTTGCACAAGAAGGACATCACAAATCATTGTGCAAACGACTATTACAAACTGAGTGAATACATTTCAACATATTATATCTAAGCAACGGGATAAGCTATGAAAGTGTTAGTTGGATAAATGAAATTAATTTTCCGACATCTGTAATATATTTTCTTGTAATTGCAGGCTTTAGGTCAACTTTAATTATCATCCTAATCCTCGATACTGTGTTGCATAATGCGATCGACCAGTTGTTATTATGCTATTATAGAAGCAAAATCAATTTTTGTGATATTTTAGAGCAAAAACAATGTCATTTGTAGATTGACGAACAATTTACTCTTCGGCCAACAACCCTTCAACTATTATCATCCCAGAAATCCCGAAGCTTCGTCCTTGGGCCCATTGAGACGTTTAATCTGGACCTCGCCAAAAGCCCCTGTATTCACGCGGTAAAGGAAAGGTTTGCGTCGTTGGGGCGTTCCGATACTTTTTACTTCGCACCCACACTCCAACAAAAGTTTACGTTGGGAACTGCGACCTTGAGTACAACACTTGTTACAATTTCTATAGCGTGTACATTTCCCTACCCCGCTAACAGCAAAAATTCGATTTACACTTGTAGGAGAAACAGCCCAAAGGCGTAAATCCCTGTACGGTCAATTAAACAGAGGTTTATTTACTTCAGGGAAGTTTGCACTAAATCTGATTACAGCTCAGTGAAGATAAAGAGGTATGAATGGCCTAAGTTACATTTTTAAAAAGTCCCCTCGACTCTCTGGCGAAGAGCCAAGGGGCGAAACCAAACATTACTCCCGAAGGAGTTCTGCTCCCCTGAGGAGCTACGTTCCAGAAGGACACAATACATCCGCTAAAGGGCACCTTAACTGACCATGCGTGATCCCGTTCTAGGCTGGCTGAATTGAACAGATACCACGGATACCCCTGACCCTGGGAGCTCCGTCGTCGTGATCACGGATGCTCTTGCACCAGGGATCCTCCTCCTCTGTGATCACGGGAACTTCTGCCGCCAGCTAAGTTTCCTCAAAATTGCTCTCAGAGTGTGTAACGTAACACATAAAATTACACTCGGCCAGCCTGAGAGTAAAATTGGCGCGAAACTAAAATTGAAATAGTTATAAACCTCGAAATCCAATATATATTGGGTCTGCCTTTGCTGTAAAGCGATTAGGGCGATGAACAAAGTGATTGAAGTTTCAACTGTGGAATTAAATGTAACATATCTGTGACTGACATGTACGGTAAGCCATATGGGCTAAGACTGCGAAAGTGGTTTCCTCGTTTTGAATAACTTTGGCAAATGATTTTCTGATTGGATGTTGCACTGACGTAAGCACAGTTTCGACTTACATTTTCTCACAAAATGTAAAGGCCTAATTAGCAAGAAGACAGAGCAATCATATACTACTACCACTAGCCAAACGACCGACACTACCACTATAACATGCCCAGCTAACATGGTGTACTCCAACTGCTCGACATGCCAGGGATCATGTTCATACCCTAACAGCTGTATCCAGGATTGCAGCCAACCTCAAACCTGCATTTGTCCTAATGGATTTTTGTTGCGAGGAAGTGATTGCATACCTGAAGAAGAATGCGGTTGTTTCGTTGTGGGAAAAGGAGTACTTCCGGTGAGTAAGTGTATTAACATAAGAACCTCACAGTATTAAATTACCTTCGTAGCAGGTGTCGAATATGTACTCCTCTTTTCACGTATACATTCTAACACCTGCAAGTAATGACAACATTCTCATCCAGTTTTGCTATATTCATGAGCGTAATATGAAATTATCTCTCGGCTATTGATTGGTTTCAGTATATGAATATTCTTATTGCAAGACAAAGCTTACTAGCTGTAACGTTCTACGACTCACTTTTGGCTTTTGCACAGTAAGTCAATGTAAGTCCTAACACCTCCCTGGTCAATGGGACTTCGAGCTCTACGTTTACTGAAATTTAAAGGCAATAGGCAGTCGCCCCAAAATTTTCTTTGAAAAAAGGGTAAATTCTTACAGATCTCGTCTTATTGCTTTACAAGCATATCTGAAGATGTTTTGAACATAACTATTACAAACAATAGGTAAAGCAAGGAGAAATTCTCCTTGAATTTCACAATTTACCAACAAAAATGTTGTCACATGATCAGAATGGGCCAATCATGAACTGGAGTCACAGGATACACTCACTCTGATTGGGGTGACTGCATACTGCCTTTAAGCGAGAGAAATTACACAGTAAAACCCCATTAATTTTGCTCGTGTTAAAATAATACATGATAATCAGTTTTGCGTTAGAGGATTTTACAATTTATATTCATGAGTTGTGTTTGTTGTGATCGTTTATATGACTACTTAATAGGCATGGGCGTCCGGAGGGGGGCAAGGGGGCACTTACCCCCTGGAAATCAAAAACTTGAAAAAAAAGATAAAATAAAGAAAAAACGAAGAAAATATAACATCAACATTTCTTAACAGTTCACGCAGTGTGAATTTCTACTCTCAAAACAAGAATTGAATAAAAAATATCAAAACTCAGCCCCCCCCCTCCCGCGAGCATATTTTTGGTATTATTTAAAGTTTATATTTACGATATTGCTAGTGTTTCCCCTTTTTATATGCAGTAAATAGGCCTTGGAAGGGCCATTTCTAGCGATCTGGGAAGCATTTTGGGCCAAAATTTTCTTGCGCTCCGCCCACACCCATGGTGGCGCTGAGAGTCTGTCTGTGGACTTCGCCTCCCCCCTCCTTGACAAATTCCTAGCAAGGCCTTTGTCAACACTGTGTGAAGTAGCATCTAAACTATTTTCTGGGAGTAAAATATGAACCATACGACTTTCCTATGTCTTTGTCTCTTCGATTCTCTTTTAGGCTGGTCGGCTCTCACCTGGATACTCTAGTTTGTGCCGGTGATAACCGCTAGAATCCAGTGCCTGTTGGTAGGCAGGTGCTGCAGCGTCCAACTTCAAAGCTGCACATACATACATACATACATACATACATACATACATACATACATACATACATACATACATTCATACATACATACATACATACATACATACATACATACATACATACATACATACATACATACATACATACATACATACATACATACTTGCTGCAACGTAAACCCATTATTTCTCCCTAAAATTAAACAACAATGACTAAATTAGCTAAAGGATTGTAAGAGATCTTGTAAAAATAAATGACATCTTTGAAAATGTCACCTTTGAAAAATGTCTCCCAGAAGGTCGGTTTCAATTTTTTGGTCTGTCAAACATTGAGCATAATATCCATTATGTTTCCCAAAAGAACCACTAATCATCTTGTAAGTAAAATTGGTATACTAATTTTCTTCAGTTTGTTACATTATGTTTACTTTCCTTTTTTACAAATGGTTTTGACCGTGTCAATGTTTGAATTGTCTTGAATAACAGAATTATAGAATTTACATCAATGAAACCTGCACAGAGAAGTGCGTTTGCCAGGATGACCAACTCAACTGTAACTCTTCCTATAAGTGCAGCCCGAACGCATTTTGTGGAATCAAAGAAGGAGTACGACGATGTTACTGCCGTGAAAGCTTTAGTGGTGATGGAGCAACATGCAGCCGACTGCCCAAAGATTGCTTCGATGTACTCCAAAATGGTCATACACAAAATGGCTCTTATTTTATCTTTCCAGGAGGGTGGCCAGGATCCTCTTTCAAGGTTTATTGCGATATGACTACAGATGGAGGAGGATGGACCGTAAGTTATCATAAACGTTTTTTTTTTTTTTTTTTTCGAACTTCGATCTTGTAAGAAAACGAGCAGCTGCAGTAAATTTTAATTGTAATGTCTTTGGTCACCTTGCAACAAATGTATCACATAGCTCAAACATTTGTATGACTGTGAGAAGTATAAATTGAAATACCTTAACAGCTTGAATCTTTTGGGAGAAAAACTCATTCAGGGAGAAAGTAAATTTTGCTTTTCCAAATTCAGGTTTTCCTGCGTCGTGTAGATGGTGAAACCGACTTCCATCGCAAGTGGGAAAGTTACAAAAGTGGTTTCGGTTCTCTTAATGATAGTCAGGACTTTTGGCTTGGAAATGAACAACTCTTTTATTTGACCAACACCAACCTGGCAAGTAATCACTCAAAGTAGTTGCATCCCTTCTCCAACGTTTTATTCCTAATACTTCCTTAAAAGATTGGAAGAACAACACATTTATCTGATAATCAGTTTTAGTAAGACATGGAAATTGTCATTTTCGTAAGAGATTCTTTAATTTCATAGGAGAAGTACTTTTATTCTCTTGACAGATCAAAGAAAAATGTACTTTCTTAACAACACTTGGCATTGTCTTGGTTCTGGTAAAGTGGATAAGTCATTAAATACTTTGCCGATAGCATAAAGCTTACTTTATTAAGGTTCACTTTATAAAAACAAAACACAGAAACCTTGCTTTAGGACTTTCAAAATAATATAAACTTTTAGCTGTTTCAAGAGATTTGTGTAATCAAATTGCGGTAACTTCCGTTTTTCTAACTTGAAAGTAGTAAAGACTTACAAGATTTTTTTTTTAATAATTGAAAATTTAATCAACGCTCACACTTTGCATTTGTTAATCTAAAGGCCAAAATCTGAATTAATCTGCTTCATTACAAAGTATGTCGTTTCCGTAAAAAGTTCGACAAAACTTAGTACTCTGTTCCTTACCTTTAAAATTAAGATAAAATCGGTCGACTTAGAACAAATCTCTACTTTAAACAACAAGCACATGCAATCATTCAATGGTTTACACTCGGACGTTTCGTATGTATTTAAATTCATCAAGATTCTCATGAATACATTTTGCAAAAACATAAATGGTAGGCCTACTATACAAGACAGACCCGTAATGACTGCGGCTCTTACATCTTAGAGAGGAAGTTCTTCAAAGTGTACCAATCAAGCACTAAGTCAGTCCAGGGAGTTGCTATTTACTCACTGGTCAGTCTTATAAATGACATAGACACCAGCTGGAAGCGACGGGGTTGTTCTATTACAACAACAAAACGTGTGTATAGACCTTATGCACATCAAGTCACAGGGCAAAGATATTATAAGTATAGATTCCAAACTTAAAATGGCGCGTTGACTCCCCAGATATTGGAAGTGCTGATCGATGTTCAGTCGTTTTGAAACGTACATGAAAATGAATGTCTACAAAAGAATTAATACTTGCTATTTCAGCACATTCGTAAACCTAAGAAGTGTCATTCTTCAGTAAATTCCACTGACAAGAATTGTGGTATTACACCCTTGAACATGAACTCACAGTGACTCGTTAAAAACTAGAAAATGTGGTTACGAAAATCGTAACCACTTACTGTCCATGATTGTTTCTGTGCTGGTATTTTGAAACGTCCTCAGTGGTTATGCTAGCTCAGAAGCGTAGACAGGATTGTGTCATGGGGAGGGTTTTGGAGTACGACATGAGGGAAAGGTCTAAGGGGAGGGAGAAGAACGGCTATTTTAGGTCTCCAGATGCAAAATGGTGCAATATTTGTGCCTCAAATGTAATAAAGTTTATAGTTATCATGTGTTTTTGCAATTATATTTTCAAGGTTGGGTCATGGGGGGTTTCAACCCCCAAAACCCTCCCCGTGGCTACGCCACTGTGCTAGCTTTAGAATATCGCTCTTTCAATTTTCAGTGTTGGCACAGTGAAGATGTGAGAAAGATCGACCAAGTCCGTCAGACAATAGGCCTATATGTACTTGAAGATAATTAAATCCTCTTCATGCACCGAAATTTGAGTGACAGATCACTTTGCTTTTACTGTTTGACTTCGAGAAGCACAAATTTTGGGCTTTGCATGCAGGAAATGGTAGGCCTACTCTCAAGGTCTTGTGGGAAGTATTCAAAAATATTTCATGTCTAAACAAATTAGCCTATAGCTGTACTTCTCCGCAGATATCATCACAATGGACTTGTAGTAGGCTGCAAGCCTCATTTCTTGCTTCAAAATGCTTCAAGAAATCTCACCTTTCGTGATTGACCTTGCCTACATACTCTAAGCAATCGACCAATCAGCAAACGCGACAACACTTATAGCCGTACAGTGTGTGTGTGTCAATGGCAGCTCCCTGGTTTTACGACATGAGAAGCGTGCGTAGAGTAGGCCTACCGTACGGTACTGTGCGAAATACGGCAGTACGACCATGTGCCACAATATACTGTAGGCCTACTACTGTTTAGGTAGTTTGACTTACTCAAGCCATTCTTAACAAAACAATAAAATACAAAACTGCTAAAATAAAAACCAATCATGCTCAGCCCCATTCCAACCAAAAGTGACCAAGAAGTTTCGTTCCCATCTACATGATTCACTCTACATAATGAGCTAAATGGTAGAACAAAGCACTCAATGAGAATCAAGAAACATTGAACGAAAGAACTGCTTCTCGAAAATGAGAAGCGTGCCTAAGGTACTGTCCATGACGTCATGGACAGTACAATTCATAGGCTTATTCATAGGTCGGTTTCTATGGTATTTTGAAATTAAGTACTTTTATATGCACGTTTAATTTCTCACGCTTTCACAACGGGAAAGGAACTAGCGCGTTGCTTTTCAGAGAATGCAGAAGTTTGCGTAAGGTATTCGTGATAAAAACACAGAGAACTGTATTCTGCGCGGATTCAAGGCTCACGCAAGCCACGCTATTCTAACAACGGCATTTTCTGTAATGCGTGCCTATTATTATACGAACATCACCGAATAGACCTTATGCATATGATGTCCCAATGGAGAAAGTGCTCCCTCTTTTGGAGGAAGATGGCGGAAAAGCGCGTATCATTACAAGTTACACCAATAAATGCAGACAGCTGATTCGCCAACCAATCGTATACGCGCGTAAGTCAACTACACGTGGGGCGAAATCCACGCCGTTTGTGCACGTGTGCTTCATTGTTTTCACCCAAAATGACGTCAGTGTGATGTTAATGCATAAGGTCTATAGAAAAGCGCGTACATCAATCCACACTTCCGCCCCGATATTTGGGTCTCCATGAGGAGTCAGTTTCGGAGTTTGGTAACTGTGCTTATAATATCCTTGTCACAGAGCAGAAAGTGCGCCACAGCAGAAGCAAGCGAGTATCATTGCAACTTACACCGACAAATGCAGACAGCTGATTTGTTTACTTGTGGAATACGCGCGTGGGTGCAAAATCTACGTACCACCTGCTTGCAGTGTGCTTCATTGTTTGCCGCCAAAATGAAGTCGCGTGACGTCAATGCATGAAGTCTACAAGTTACATCAAGTAAATCTTATAAACGATAAAAGCTATAGTTATAGGATTGTATTTATCAGAATTGAGAGTTGTATTGTTTACACCAAATCAATCTTATTAACTACATAGTCTCTGAAAATTAAAGTTATCGAGTTGTTATATAGAGGGATTTCAGTCACGTGACTTTAACCAACTAGACGCAATTTTGAAGGGCAAGATCGCGCTTATTTTTTGTTTTGACGGGCACGCGTCTATTGTGTCACAGAAGTATCTATGGTTATTCTGTGCGCGTGTGCTGTAAATACGCTTACTGCGTGTGTGATTTGCCCTTCAGTGCCTGGGAATCCATTGCGCGTGACGTCACATGAAATCCCTCTATAGCAGAACAGGAAACTTGTATAATTTTACATCAAGTCAATCTTATAAACGATGTTGTATCTGAAAGTTATAGTTACAGGGTTGCTCTTTAACAGAAGGGAACTGGGTTTTTGCACCAAGTCAATCTTATAAACGACACAGTATCTCAAAGATTCAGTTATGAGGTTGTTCTTTAATACATAAGGAAACTTGTGTCGTATAATGTATGTAAATATGCCCGGTAACTATATTGCCTTGTCTTTTAACAGAAAAATCATTCGAGAAAAGACTCAAAGATCTTGCCAGACAATAAGAACTTATGGTCCCCGAAGACGTAACAGAATCCAACACATATGCATAGTCTGGGCCACATAAAATCTTTGATTTCTATTGTCAAATAATACTTTCATTGAAACTTAGTATGGATTCTTTCATCAGCCTAGGGCAAAGAATAGTGTGGCTGTAGCTAATTATACTTCACGGATGAACATTTTCTAAGTAAGCAAAGTTCACTTAAACTGAAATTTGTTTTTAATTGACTAGATTTGACTATGAGACTGAATCGGCAAACACTACAGTTTCGATACCTAATGCTTATGGAGAAAATAATACAATGCCTTCGAAAAGTTAAGGATTGTAGGTGAATTATTCGTTTACATTGTGCAATGGTTTACGAAGATACCGAAGTACAGATCACAGCCGTTTTTATGTAACAAAACACAGATGGGATGTACTATTTAAAATCATCAGTAGTTCTTTTAACCTTATTTTGAAGACAAATAATTTCTTTGGAAATTTCATTACTCCAGCTTATCAATAGACCTTATGCATTGACGTCACGTGACATCATTTTGGAGGCAAAACAATGAAGCACACTGTACGCACGACGTAGGCTTCGTGCGCGCGTGTAGTAGGCATACGCGCGTATCCGATTGGTCCACAAATCAGTTGTCTGCATTTCTTGGTGTAACGTGCAATGATACGCGCTTGCATCCAACCAGTGACGTCATATGCATGATGTCTATTTCCTTCCTGGTGTTTTAAAAGATTCATAGTGCTCATTAACAGTAAACGAAGAAGTTACTCTGCATTGAGTTGAGCACTTCAGGAAAAAAGTTATCCCAAGATTGAAATGAATCACTGCTCTCTTGAGTTACTATGGGGATATGTCATTTGCATCATGTGATTATTGCTGATCCGTACCTATACCAGTCATACTTTGTTCTGTTATTTCATTCTTTAATTTAGAAGTGTTGGGAATTGAGATGAAAGTAATTGGCATCTTAGTAGGTCTTCTTTTCTCTCTTTTTCTTTAAAATCTGCCATTGAAACCTTAAGTGTCATTTTCAACTACGTTGTCGTAGAACTATTACTATCTTACGTAAGAAATAAACATCACACATTAAAGTACCCCCCCCCCTTTTTTAAGTATTCTACAATTCAGGAGCTCTCATCATTAAGAACATGTTAAATTGCCATAACTTTTTGTTGTAAAATAAAACAGGATAGTATGTCGTGTTGTAAAACACGACATACTATCCTGTTTCAGGACGCACAACAAAGAGGTTTGTGTAACCGTATCGAACCACATGACACGATTAAGGCGTGTAATTACATGCCTCGTGACTTCGAGCATGAGTGTAGTATTCAGAAATAATTAGAGGAACTTTATGGATGACATCACTTATCGCATATCTTAGGTTTTAATGTTCCTGCAATTCTCTTTATACCAATTGCAATAGAAGAAAAGCGACCACAAATTTCGCTCAATCCATCGACGGAAGAAATATGAAATACCTCACTTTGGATTGAAGGCATAATTAAACTGACTACAATGTGTAACTTAGTCAATGGTATAAAGGGGTGCATTACTGCTGTAAAAACCAAACCGAGACCACCGGTGATCTTGGGCTCTGTTGGTTGGTCTCTCAGGCATTGAGACCAACTTCATTTTGGTCTAGCTGTCTAGGGGGTCATCCGTTTCAGACAACATTTTGCAAAAACATGTAACTGACAATTTATTTGATGTAAATTTGATGCCTGTTTTTCTCCAGCAATTTCAAAAATCCAAAACCAAACGTTATGTCACTGTGTGCCAAAGAAAGCTCTAGGATAGGTCTAAATGAATTTCCAAATTATATTTGTATTTTCAATTTTCATATCTAGCAGTAAATGCTACAAACATAACACATAACTTCGTCTTTTTCGGTTGAGTCTCGGTTGGTCTGAGAGCTTCGTTGATTGGGTGATTTGGGTAATTTGGTAACAGAGGCCGGTTTGGTATCTAGTGATTTAAGTACAATGTTTTGTCGGGCTCGGGTGGTCTCAGTTAAGTCCAGACAAACAACTGGGTGGCCTGGACATCAAAATCTAGACCAAAGCACACCTTTCCGATGATATTTGTACCTAATCTCATTACATGGGTGGACAACAAACTCCCATGATTTATGGAGCAAAATGTTATTTATGTAAAGTAGCTATAGCACTATAGTAATACATTATGGGATGTTACCACTATGTACCTTATTGGAATTGTGTTTACCGATTTGGCCCCACCTAATGAATCTGCTAACCTTAGTCCTAATCCTTCTGGTCACGCAGTGATAAATGAACAGAAATGTTTAGACCTTCCTCTAATTACGATAATCTTGAATAGACACATTTTACTAGGAATACCCTCTCTTTTAATGTTTCCCACGAGCAATAACCCCGAGAATGAAAGTGTGTGCTTAACGTATGTCTTACCTCTTTTCAGGACCCCATAAAATGCTGTTCCTTGAGAGAGGGTGCACAGCTTTTTTAAATGAGACAGTGTGTCCTGATAAGCTCTCATGTTCAATTCATTAAACATGCTCCAAAATGGCAAATGTCCTACGAATGTTTTCGTTTACATCATATAAACGAAAAACAGTTTTAAATTCCGAGACAAACTTAATGAGCCCCTGATCTTAAGTGCTAGTTAAACGACCTGTAACTTGACTAAGAGTGACGTGTAAAATAGAAGGGGCCTTCTCGACAAGATCGGATATCGTCCCTTGAGAATTATCCACTTTCGAGAAAGATCGCTTATTCGGTATTCTGTTGAACTCTTTCTTTTCTATACATAGAGAATCCATCTGGCATGTGAGCACTACTAGAGTGATCCGTGTCTTATTTCTGATTTTAAGATCACATACTTCTCGCGAGATGAAGAAGTGGACAAAATATTATGTTGTGATCTTTCAAGTTAGATTCATCATTTGAACTTTGTCAATAGAAAGAAGTGCAACGTACTGATACAGTTAAGTGCCCTGATTTTATTTTACTTTCTGCTGTTTATATACAGGGTGATGTAAGTTACACTTTTTCATATTGTTACATGTAACTTTACTGTTTTTACCTTCAGTTGGAGAGGAGAAAACAATGCGTTGTGTAGTATTTTACTTTGCATTTATTCAGTAGACACAACGTACATAGGTAGTTAGGAATAAAAGGACGCAGCTTCCGCCTATGAAGAAAACCCTCTCCCAGTTGACAATCGTGATTGGTTAAGCATTTTCTGAATTTGGGCCAAAAGGGCTTGTCATCAGAAGATGAAAGTATCTTTCCTTGCTTCGCCAACGGAGATATTCAGCAAGGAAGATTAAAAGTTGTCACGGCATACAGTGAAACAGATATCCTGTCAGCAATCTATGCAATGCAAAAACTCCAATTGGATACGACTCATACACAGTCACAAAACTGTACTTGTGGAAATTGGGGACTACGGAGGCATTTCATATTCATAGCCCAATAAGTCGACATGTGTGAAAAAGCTTTTAAAATGATTGATGGTCTGAAGGTAGACAGATTTAAACTTTTCTCCTTTCTTTAAAGTCTCGATTATATTCAATATTTCTCATGAGAAACGAATCAAAGTTTGACAGTGGTTTGAAAATTCGCCCTTTGATACAACTACCATCTAAAGTTTTACTGTGTGATGCAACTCAACACTCTCTTGAAGAATATAGCCGGAAATCTGACCCTGGAAACATGGAGTTAATACTTGGTAGTAGCTAATGCAGGCAGTAGCCCCATGCTGGGATTTGAATTATCCAAGCTACTTTTCTTATACCAGGGAGTGACAACTCCCTACTTATACATTTCTTCAAAAGTAAGTTACGTAATACACAAGGTTACGTTTCAAACAAGTGACCTTCAAATGTAATCTGAATGACACTGGCAAAGAATTCAAGGCAGTCCGACTAAAGGGCGAATTCTCAAATGTAAGCCGTGCAGAAGTTCGATTTTGACGGCTTTCCGTTTGGAAAAAAGACTTGTTCTTGTTTGGGAAATGACCATTTGAATAAGTAAAAGACGTGAACTAATAGTAACTAATGAGGTTCTAACGAGTGTTCCGTCAAATGACTTGAAACAATTAATCAAGCTGGATACTCTCAAATTCCTTGACTGTGTGCTCTTTAAAACAACTTTATTAACAATTAGAATGTTAATGAAGTTTCTCTTTCAAAACAAAAATCCAAATTAATACAGAACTATTTCATGACTCTTTCATCACGGTGATGTACCATCCATAAAACCCGATTGGTAAATGTTTGAAATGTACAAAACTTGTTATCAATTACAGAAAAATGTAATAGATTCCCTTTAGAGATAAAAGGGAAACATTAATTTCAGAGGTAAAAAGAAACCTTTACTTTGAGCTAATCTAAACATACTCACATGTGTTTATTTTGAAGGATTAGAAAACCACGAACAAGTAAAACTATAGACAATGCAGTTTTATGTTTAAATTTATGAAAAATTTAATTTATTTTGAATTTGCTTGCAAATATTAAATGGAGTTCAAATTCAAGAAAGTTTCTTCATTGTCATTAAGTTTATACCGAACGAACGGAAAGTCACTGGTATTTTGAATGGTACAATGGTACTGTGCATCATACAGTGTGGTTGATGTGGTGCTTTTGTTGTGGTACGTTGGATGATTCGACGTGCGAGTAATGGAGAGTTTCTTTTGCTGGAACTATAACTTTCTAACCTGGGACTAAAATTAACACTTTATTACTGATTGAAAACAAAAGCCTTTTGGTTGGGAAGTCCGTATTAAAATATTATATGTTCAAACAAAGGACAGCAAACATTACATGCTACACACGAAACATTACAGTGGCTTACAGGGTTTGTAATTTTTTTTTTTTCAACCTTAATTATTAAGAATTTAATTGTATATGCGGTCCGCAAAACACAATACCATTGTTATCTTTCCGTTTTTGTATGAGATAGCTAAATGATGAACTCCAACTCTCGATACCATCACCGACGTAATAAGACGGCACACTACTATTCCGTTTTTCTTGTTCTTGTCTGTGTTACGTATAACCTACACTTTTGAAAGTCTCTTTTTGACCAAGGAATAATATCAATAATCTAGATAAACTCACGATCTAATGTTAAGCAGCAAAAACAAACTTGTCAAAAAGAATCTCTTTTCCATTATTTCTTTTTACTTCCGTTCTTACAATTATCAGGAAGCTAACAATTTACAAATCTTGCTTCTTTCTGTAATCCTCTTGCAAGCCTCCTTGCCCCGCACCGCTACTTTCGAAATGAAATTTCTTCTTGTACAATGCATTTCCCAGCGAAACTAATTGTATATATTCCCCAAGAATAAGCACGCCCCGCTAGGGACGTTAGATACGTCTATCGAAAGGCATTTTCACAGTTCTTCGTCTCTTTACAGTAGAATAACTAGCTACGTGAGCCCTTTGCTGGAATTAATGTATTGTAGTGTAATCAATTTTGAAAATATGATGGCACAAACAAGACAAATTTTGAAGTTGAAACCCAAATCTCGCATAAGAATGGTGCTATAAAAAGTCTTACAAATTCCCAGTCGGAAAAATTAAAGTACTTTTTTTTTGGTAATTACATCAGTTTTGTCTAAATTAGTCGCACAACAAGAAAGTAATCAACGGTCCCTTTTGCACAGTGTTAATCAAGGAATTCTCCGGTACCTTTTTAACACATGCAAATTGTTAAAAGTACCGGAAACAACTATTGCTACGATAACTCGGAATCTACTTTTGCACTTGCTTACAGCTACAATGATCGTCATCCCTTGTGTATCAGTGCAGCTCTCAAATAATTACAACTGACCCAGATTCAAGTTTCATTACCATATTCTCATATGTAGTCTGTCTCTTATTAACCTTCCTCCTCCTGTAAGGAGAGACAAACTCAATAAAATCCTATATAATTTTTATTTGGTTTCCGACACGGCCATTGGTTGTGAAAGGGACTTATCAAATATAAAGGGGTGTTTTTATATCACCAAGAACACGTGTCAATCTTGTGTAAACTTGTTGTGGAATGTAGTTCTAGCGTCTCCTACTGAGTGTTAATTTGCTGTAATATCTGTCAGTCAGATAGTTACCCGTCATGTTAAGCTCAGGACTTAGGGGATTCAAGAACTGAGACTTTTTTGATATCGAAAGTTCTTCTCTTTTTAGTAATGACTAAAATATTTTGCGTGTGAATGGTACTGCTTATATTGACCTGTTGAATCCAAGCCCGTAGACAAGGGAGATCCAGAGGGCGCGCCCCTGGAACATTTTTTGCCCCCACCCCCTTGAAAATCCAGAAATACCATCACCTCAATGCTTTTTAGTATTTCTCGCCACCCCCAAATATATTTCTCCCCCTAAATATGACTTCGCTAGAAAAAGCTATTTCGCGGACCTTTTACATCTTGTCTAGCTACGGGCCTGGTTGGCCCCTGTAAGTATGCCTGCAGAAGAAGTCGGCCTAACGTTCACCTTTGCAGGCCTCAGAAAGTCAACCCATGTTACGAGAAAAATAGCACGGGAAAGTAAGCTGCAAGGTATTTTTTTAGATGCATTCCAAATCATTTTTAGAAGGTTGTAATTTTTCAGTAAATATTTTTATCAACTCTCTCCCAGTAGCTGGGGCATGTTTCCTCATACTGATTATCCGATTGTGTCATCAATATTTTATAATGTTGAAATCAATTTGTCGAATGTTTACGGTTAACTATACTTCGGTAGATTTTACCATCATGACGTCAAGGCGATGCCGTCATATTTTACTGCGCGCCCACGCATGTGACCAGGGGATGGGGAACAGGCCTGAACCATTCTTCTCGTGATGATAAAAACATGAAACTGTTGAGGGTTTCTTGGAATGAAATGATGCCTTCATTAGATTAATGTAGTCATAGACTGTATGGACGCCTGAGAAGGACGGTGGCAGTGTAATGTGTCACCCAAACTGAAGGCTGGTATTCTCTACTCTTCACTTGCCTTTTTGAACACTATTGCGTAGTTGACGGTATCATTCAATTACTTGATTATCTTCTTGAAAACCTAGCAAGGAGCAAGGGAAAGAATCTCATAAAATTTCCAACTTGTGAAAGTCAGTGTATAGCACAAGTTCTAAGGGAAAGGATATTTCCACCCCTCTCCCACCAACGAAGCCGTGCCCTTGGTCCCCACCCCCAGGTATTAATAACTCACGCTCCAAAAGAGAAACCCCTCTGAAATGCTCTCTCATTGTTCGAAAGCATTCTTTGTCCATAATCATTTACTGAGGTTCCATGAGTTGATTGGACGGTTACCAGGAAGGATGGGATTGCTTCGGATGCTGGAAAGTAGAATGCTGTTGTTAAAAGACACAAGCAGTCGCCCCCAAACTTATTTTGAAACAACAGCTAAATCTCCCAAGTATCCTCTTATTTCTCTTCCCTTTATCTTTCATCATATTTCAGGACATAAATTACTTTACAAGGTAAACCAAGGAGTTATTCTGGGTGAATTTCACAATAAAGTGAGAAAAATATTGTCACATGATTTTCAAGAGCTATTCTTGAAATGGCCTACCCTGGTACACTATTCCAATCTAGTGTGAATGCATTTTCTCTTTAAGGTGACAGGGGCTGCCGGACCTGCTTTTGGGAAGATTGTAAATGCTAAAAGAAGGGTAAGCTCAAATCAAGTTTTATTATGTTAGAGGGGTGCTTATTGTAAGCATTCTGGTGAAATTTGCATTGAAATCTGATTTGTGGTTCTCAAGATATTAGCAGTTTAAGTTGCCACATTTTCAACACGAAGTGAACTTGAAGCAAGCACATACGACATCATAGCCTTACATTAATGAGTAGCTTTTTCTTTTTCTTTAATTTTAGTTCCTCTTTCACACAGATATGAAAATTAAATTTTTTTACTTAAACCTTCCTTTAAGGATTTGGGTATTATTGTAGTAACTTGTGCTTCTAAGACTGGTTTTAATCTAGTAAAGCCTTTGCTGCTGCAAGAGCGGCCTAAGGAATAGATCTATCGTTGGTATGACTTCCAAATTCAAGAATTCTAACTTTTATTACATGATACTTCCTTCTGGTGCACGTGTATTCTGAAGGACTTATATTCGTGCAGCCCAGAGCGGCAACAGCTTCTTCTTATTCTTTTTTACCATTTACCCTTCAAGAACCCTGTACTAACAACCTTAACTTGTTTTCCTTCATTCCTTGAATTTTTTTCTCATTCGTTAATAGACTGTCTCTGGCCTCATGACAAATTCGTGTTTTTGAGAGACTAGCAACAGAGAGTAATAATACACAGTGAGCTCAGAGTAATGTATGAGGCATGCCTTATTGGGTAAATTGCACTGGTCAGTGACACGTAATTCTAAGCAACGCTAATTGTGAAGACAAGTTGGCCTATAGCCCTACTTCAATTGCAAATTTTTACGATGGTATCAGCACGAAGAAACTCGTGGTATCAGAGGCTGTTTGCCTCTGACAAAACACCCAGTTGAAATGGACACATTGAGTGAGCACTTTTGCCTTCGCGACGAAGAAATTAATTACCAATTTCACTTTTCAAACAAGCATGTTGAAAAGGCAGAAAATCATATCCTGAGCTGCCTCTTAAATTGTTCGTTGAACATTCTGTTCACATGTGCTTAGAGCCTACATGAGTGAGTGCATAGCAGGGGTCCTTTGTCACTGCCTAGGTTCATGGACTGGAAGTTATATTTTTTTCTTCTGATGTGAGATGTATGTGACACCTCTGCAATACAAAGCTTCAGATACCCTCTTTTTCAATCTTTCCTCAGAACATAAGTGATCAGCTAGCAACATACATCAGTAACGCCTCACAGACGTTTGGAGGATGGTGACTTTTGTCTGCTGCTTTTCTGTAGAAATTGCATTCATCTGTTCATCCGGGTATCTTCATTCCCCCAAGGATTAGCTTTTACTTGGCTGTGTCCCTTCCTAAAGGCAAAATACCGGTAAGCAGATATGATGTAGTCATCACATACTGACATATCATTAAGGAATATGTTTACCCACGTCTGTCGGACTGTAGTGATTACAACACCCTATCCATAGTTTGGGAGAAGTTTGCACAATTTTAAGTTTGGAATTTGCGGTTCCATAGAGACTGAATGTTTCATCTCCTTTAGCGATTACTGTCTGAAGATGAAATGACAAGAATCGACAGGAGAGGGTCATTCACTTTAGTAGATGGAAATTGTTTAACTACTGGCATAACACATGATTGCACCCATGTTATTGGACGAAATGTCTGCCATTCATTAAGTAGCTATAAAATGCTGTAGAGTACCTTACCTGTGGTGTTATTAAAGGGAGAAAAACAATTGCCCAATCTTATTTTGAATCATAGGCTGAATATCACAAATGGCATCTTATTTGCCTCAAAAGTATTTTACGTGACTTTTTAGAACATAAATATTTCATCAAAGCGTGAAGAGAGGAATCATACTGCTTAAATTTACCAATGAAATGTTAAAAATCTTTTCATATGATGGACAAAAACTAATATGGGATACCAGGTTAATTCAAATTGTGATGACTAAATTTTCCATCTAAGTGGTTTTACCAGAGAAATCGGCATCTCATTGGATGATGAATGACGGACTAATAATGATAATTATCTTCATTTTAACATCCTTAGATCTGATAACTTTTCACCATTGAGTAGATGGTGTAAAGCTTTTACGAGAAACCTCTCAAATCATAAGGCGAACAAATGACACATTTAAATTTGTTCTGTAAGAACACTGGCGGCTATCACAAGTCATCTAGTGATTTTACAACGTGTTTAGAGTTATTGTTGGGATGCCCATATTCCTGTGTCCTTAAATCCCAAAACTGGGTTATTACTTCATTATCCTCTGAAACAATTTGCTAGCAGAGAATTCTGGCAATTAAGAAATATTTCAGTTTATGTGTTGGAATGTTTTAGGTAATGACTAGCTTTCATAACTCAGGTTTCAAGTTTTTCACATGTACTTGTTCCTTATCAACTTTATAACGTTCGTACATAACAGACGAAGGCTTATGAACTCGGTCTGAAAACATTTTATCTTTCTAAAGTTAGAGTGGCAACTCCCAGGAGAAACTGACAAAACTAGTTACGGTAATGCTAGAATATGTTGTAATCAGCGAACAAAGGTCGTCACTGCTCTAGATAGGGATCTAGCTTTTCTATTAGAAATGTAACTCAACTCCATATAATGTTACGAAATCTGATCCACCTTGTTAAAGGAAATAGGGCAGGACATTAAATGCTGCTCAATCATTCCTGAATGCATTGTTAGTGGAACATTGTTACGTACAAACCGCTTCTGAGACCTTCCCCCCAAACCTGAATAACACTGACGCCATTAATAAATAACGATTTACCACATTGATCAAAGCAGGCAGGTGATCTCTTGGGAACAGATTGGAACATACTCTGATTCCACTTTCATGGATACTCTTTTTGTCATACTGATCATTCTGTACGTGAAACATTACCAATTCACTTCCTAATAGAGACAAATATCCAAGATTTGGTCGACCAATGTGGAAAAGATTCTTTTTAAAGGCAAAATAAAATCTTCGAAACTTATAACTTAATTTTCTTTGGATGCCTTGTTCTGTAATATTGTTCTATAATTTAGGGGCCAGACAAGTAAAAGCGTTTCCGCTTCCTCTGGCTCCTTTCACCCTTAGTGCTAATATGTTTTGTTAATATACTGTGTTGTATCTGAGGTGAAAAATAACTTGAAACTAATGTAAAACGATTTCTCCTTTTAAGTGTTAATAAAATTTACACTTACAATAAAATGTACTACAAAGAAGAGGAAATTGAACACTTCGCTCCAATTTATATCTTAATAGGACACTCTAGTACTGGAATACAAGAACTTCTCATTCAATCAATTTGAAATGTGTAAATTGTAAAGTAATATGTGTAATCACTCTTGTACTACTAATTTATCCTTGGTAGTCGTTCTTTGCTTTTCATTCACAGGACTACTAAATCTTCCTCCAAATTTTTACTGCCGTATTTCTATAGAAAAGGAATAGAATAACTTGGATGTATAACATGTAGATGGAAGGATGGGAATTAAATTCGTAATTTGTCTATTTAAAGTAACTAACAGCAGCACATCATCTCCGTCTCTTGAACACAAAACGATGACCTTTAAAAGCCGATTTTGTATTGTAACTGGCGTTGTGTACCTAGTTTATAAATCTCTTCATAATAAAAACAGTGCTTGAGATTTGAAACAGTCATCAATAATCACGAAATCAAACAGTTCCTCCAGAAAGCCAAACAGCGTTTATGTAGGCATAATTTACTCTTTGCAGAAACTTTTATTACGCAAAGGATCAAACTATGAGTTTTCTTGATCGTCACAGACACTGTTCTGCACAATCAGTCAACCTATTGAAGACGGGTGAACTGCGCTCTCACAAATCACTGCAAACTGAGTACAGTGATGTCAAGTATCAAAGAGGCCTCCCATTCAGAGGGGGCCATCTTGTCGAACTTTCTGAAATTTTTGTGTCTCATCCACGAAACGCCATTGAGGAAAGATAATGATTTTAGTTAAAGAAGTAAATGGATGGGAAACAATATTCATAGACCCGGCTTGTTTTGAGAAAAAGGACCTTCTATCAATTGTTTTTGCTTCATCAAA
The DNA here is from genome assembly GCA_029531755.1 of Holothuria leucospilota. Lineage (NCBI taxonomy): Eukaryota > Metazoa > Echinodermata > Holothuroidea > Aspidochirotida > Holothuriidae > Holothuria > Holothuria leucospilota. The sequence goes on along the minus strand of CM055982.1, from coordinate 27,916,147 downwards.
TGCAAAGTACAAGATTTTGTCGATTTCATTAAATTAAATTAAATTAAATTAAATTAAATTAAAGCTCGGAATTAGAATAAGTAGAGTTACGACGGAACTTGCGTCTAGACTAACATGGAAAGAGTAATTGGAAACAAGCATGCATTCCTGTGTGACCTACTTAATAACCATTGAAGCAGTGTTTTTGTTACTGTGATTTATGAACGTAATGGTCGTTTAAGAAGACAGAGGATAAACACTTTAAAATCAGAAAGGATCTCGGCAACATGAGGCTAATGAGAGAGGCAAGCGTTTTTGAAGTTTGTAAAATTTTAACGTACTAACTCGCAAAAGCGGTCCCTAATTCTCTACACGGTCTTTACTATGACACGGTCTTCATCTAGACTGAAGGTCCTGTATCTTGGTATGTAAACAGGCGTTGTACCACGTGGGTTTAGGGGGTGTCATACTCCCAGTCTGAAAAGCTACCCCCCTTGGGGAACTTTTCCAATTTTCTGGGTGGGTAAGAAAAGCATGTGATCTCCGACGGCGCATAATTACCCCACGATTTACACAATTTTGCTCTCAAGAAGGCAAATTTTTCAATTTACTTCAAATTTCCTTAAATTAAAATCCAACTGTTCGAATTTTCTGTAATAAACCCAAATTTTTGAAATTTTGAAACGCACATTTTTTTAAAGGTTTCTTCAATAAAAACCTCAAAATTTCGGAACGCCAAGTCGTTGCAAAATTTTCTTCCCGACCCCTCTAGCAACCCTTTACCTATGTTGGCAGGCTGGGGCTTTAATTTACTGCCTTCCTACCCCCACTCCCGTTTGGGGAGGCGCGGACCCCTCAGTCGTGCAAACCCTTCCGCCACTCCTGCATGTCAAACAACAATGATAACACAAAACTAGAGATAAATTTACACTTATATTCCCTACGTCACACAAATTAAGATCTTTTCAAGGCCGTCTGTTATAGATTGCCATCCATGTCAAGTGAATCACTTTTCACGCACCTAGCCAGATGAGGCCCAATCTTCCCGAACCCAATTTTTTCAGACACGAGATCCCTTTCTGGAGTCACTGGTTTTTTAATATTTTGCAAATAAAAATGCTCGAAATAGGAATCCCCCCAAAATGATTTTTCGCCCTGGAACCAGGGAAATGGCACACAAACGCTCCAGTTTTCAATATTTTCCCTGGGAAGTCTCTGGAACCCTTCTATTACAAATTCGATGCGCATATGCGACCAATTCGGGAGATTCCTCCTTTTGGAAAATCTATTTTCCAACGATCGGGCGTCTATATTTTGCCTACTTACCCACATGTCCTGGCGTTCTATGTGTACATTCCTAGTAGAGAATGGTTTTTTGAACCCCATTGCAAAGTTTATCAGTCTAATGTACTGGAATTAAATTCATTTTTGGTAGGTATATTGTCAGACCTACCAAAAAACTACGTCCTAAGTGGTGGAAAAAATCTGATGCCAAACAGAGTGACACACCTAGGAATATCAAAAAGTGATTTAAAGTATGTGGGCATGTTAATCTCGTACCAGCCTGTTTAAAGTGAAAAGCACAGACACAATTCCCATCAATATCCATCAAATATTGACCATTGCACAAGTATTTTGTACTTACGTCATGAGTAAATTTGAGCTACATATGCAAATTTGTGACGTGGAAAGAGGGACTTATGAAATACGCAGGTCTTATTTTATCCTTACTTTCTTTCACCTTTATTTCTAGGGACATTTGTAATCTTATAATGCCCTGAGGGGTTTACTCTGGAAGTTACAATTGACTTCTTTGAACATTAAACACCAGTCTAGAAACTAGCTCATCAGTACATCCAGTAATTAAAAAATTATAAAGAATTACCAAAACAAGTACAGACCCTGTGCAATATTCCATATCAATTTCTTCAAGCAAATGAGAAATCTCACAAATGATCAAACTTTGCAGAGGTGTATGTTGAGAATGGTAAAAAATATTCAAATAGTTCTAACATATTTTCCGTCAGGACATCTTTATCATCGTTGAGTAAAACAGTTGTTTTTGTTACGTGTCCACAGACCTTTAAACGATACTATGAAGGCCTTTTAGCAACGTCATCAGTTATGTTTACACAAGTACATTGGACGGTATTCCTACACAAGTAATAGGAATTTACAGTCCATAGTAAATGAAATGGTAATGCTTTAGTACAAACAGAATCAAAATGAACGTACGCTTGCATTTTACTTCAGTGTATGGAACATATATATATAGAATTTTCCTCCCGGGTGTGACTCCTGATAGCACATCCGTATGTCTGCCACATGACTTGATCATATTCGTGAGAAGCCTTTCTGAATCCTTTTGTCTAGGTGTGAACGCTTACAAACTCATCAAACGTTTGTATGCCCTAATTCAACTGTCGAATTGTCCTTTGATGAATTAAAGTGTAAAGTTATTACCAATGTATACGTAAAATCGGTCAACAGTTGTATATCCGTAGCAAATTGCAGATCTGAATCCTTCAGAAACACATCTCCGAGAAACCTCTCGACATTTTCCTACTGCAAACGTCCACTATGCAAAACATTAGAAATTCAAAACTAATAGACGTAAACATTTCTTAAGCCATTGTCTTTAAACCCCCAATGCATTTCAACTGTGTCAAATTTCATGATATGCTTTGTGAATGCTTTCATAACTTTCAACCGTTGCACACATTCAGAAGCTGGAGAAGTTGGAAATCCAATAGACCTTATGCATGCATATGATATCACAAATCAGAAAGTGCGCCTCGGTAAAGGTAAGCGCGTATGTATCATTGCAACTTACACCAGCAAATGCAGACAGCTGATTTCTGTACCGGTCGGGTACGCGCATAAGCCTACTACGCGCGCCTGCGAAGTCTACGTCGTGCATGCAGTGAACTTTTTTGTTTACCCTCCAATATGACGTCGTGTGGGATCAATGCATAAGTCAATAAGGATTTTCACCGAAACTCATTTTATGAAATTCGCAATATTGGGAGGGATTGATCACTGATTGCCTTTCATAGTTTATTCTGTTTCCTATCCCTATACTACTGAAATGCTTGTTGTCATTTGGGGCCTTCGGGAAATGGTTTGCAGCTCTTGAGAAGAACTTTAAAAATAATTTGACAAAGCTGGCTTTGTCGTAGTGCTATGCACAATTTAACATGATTTAACAACTACATGAAGAATGAGATCGGTATCGCGTTCATCAACAGTTAAGGAAACAACTACAGCATGGAAATTTCAGCTGCTTTCTTCAGATAATAGTGCTAAGCCAAAAATACAGAAACACAACAGAATTACTTAACCTAATACTATGAGATATGCCTTTACATTTGAAATCTCGGACTCGTAAAGCCCCAAAATATGGACGAAGTTTCAGTTTTCTTGAATTCATATCTTTTTTCACTCTTTTTAACCTTGTGTACCTACATTGAGAGAGCCGGTCGAAATCTGATAAAGAGCGTCAAGTGATTTACTCATCAATAGCTGACATCTTACAAGATATATGGAATCAAACTCCGAGGCCTCAACGGTTTCACAACATGAGCCTTTCAGGTAAATGATTTCCGGCTTAAGTGAAACTAACGTTTAGTCATCAGAAGATTTATGGAAACTTGGGGCAGAAGTAACTCAAAACGGCATTAAAAACGAGTCTTAATAGTTAAGCTAAATCTCAAGCCAGTTGTCAACAAAAATCATTGTTACCAGGGTGGAAAAGGGAGTCTTTTCTTTGCCTTTAAAATTTTGAAAAAAGTGCATTACCGTGTCCATATTGCAACACATGTCATCTTTTCTCGATCTTCTGAATTAATAAAAAAAGCTTTCTTGCATCAATTTGGTGGCTCAAGTTCTCTTAAGGCTTAAATTATTATTAAATTATAAATCATAATTGTTGATAATATGTTATAATTACAGTTAAAACTGCGATGGAGTAAAAAACATTAAAATTGGACCACATTTCCATCTCGATCTCCTTTATATTTTTAGAGAATTATAAATTTTGTGTACACGTTCCACATCCTACAAAATATTTCATGTAAATCACTGATCACACCTTTGCTGAAAATTTACCTAAAGCTTATTCTTGGCTCAGCGTGTCCCATAACGTTGCACGAGAAAGAAACGGTAAAACCCATACTCACGATAGCATGGAAAGGTGTTCCTCATTAGAAGCCTACTACCTCTAACCCATTTTAAGTGGCTATCGATCCTGGAAAGATTAGTGAAATGTTTATATTAACGCTTGAAGGATCTTAAGGAGGCAAGATTGATCAGGTAGGGTGTCCATGTTTAGTGTCTGTCAATATCGTTTCGCGCTGTGACTTTCTCTCAGAATGCAACCTCACTGGGCGTCATACCATAAAAGTATCACCTATAGTAAAGAAAAAACTTTCAGTGGTTATGACAACCGCATTTGGCTTTAAAAGAAAAAAGGATTTGGTTGAAAGTAATAGTTGAGTAACATTGACTATTTTTTACTCTGAACTTAGTTTTGTGGCGTACCAGTTCGAAAAAGTGGCTGAGAATTGACTTGTATAACTCGGTAAATGAAGAGCAAGTATAGATCTCAATATATGAGGCAAACGTCTTCACATATATTGTAGCTGCTTGTTGGCGAAGACATTAACATACCTTCAAGACAAAACAATTACACGGTATCCTGAAAAAAAACCCTTTATTTTACCTACAGAAAATTGGAATTGTAGGTGGGACCAGACATAATGCCAAAAATAAGTGTTTTTTATACTTTAACTTTCTTAAGTGAAAAACTCTACCTCTAGTTACTCTCGCTAAATATAAGCGATATCAAAAATATTACACTTTTCATGTCCCTTGGAGTTTTCTTGCACAAACTTTTCAGTTAATCGACTTCTGGTGGAATTCTTTCATGGCAACAGTCAATTCGGAGACTTCCGCTATGCGGGTATCTAACTTATATTCATGAGAGGTAAAAACTAAAGTGAGAGTATCCACATACCGGTCAATGACATTGCATATCGCGTTCCTTTTAAACTGCCTTTTTGAAATGTCTTCCCAACAACGTCTGTCGTTAAACAAGTTCCCAAAATTAAAGCAAACGGAAGAACAACTTCTGTAAAGGAAATCTTCTTTAAAACTTTTTCCTGTTCTAGATCAAAACTTGAATTGAAAGTTGTCATGGTCTTTTTTTCAATTGTGTAGAGGGGGAACCGGACTTTTAATATTGATCAGCTCCTTTTAACGTTATATTTGTTTACTAAGTTTACTCTGATCAATTTCTTAGAATTATCTTGAAAAACACTACCCAAAAGGTTCCATGGTTTCTTCTTATTTTTGTTTGATTGTTTGATAGTTTGATTGTGTGTTGTTGTTTGTTTGTTTGATTGAGTTTTTTTGCTTGCTGATGTGATTTTTGTGTTTGCTGGCCTATTTTTTAAAATGTTTTTTTGGTTTGTTTCTTTCTTTGTTTTCTTCCTTGTTTGATTGTTTTTTTGCTGAGACGAGTCTTCCAGCGCGTAGCCAATGGGGGGAAGGGGACAGCCTCCCCCTTAGGCATATTTTGGTATTTTTAATGATTTTTCATGATATTACTAGTAACTCAAAATAAAAAATGTTTAGATGCGACTAACAAGGCCTGGGACTAAGTGCCATTTCCAGCGATCTGGGAGGTATTTTCGGCCAAATTTTCTTGTACGCTTCGCCCCAAACTATGGTGGCGCTACGCTTAGATGCTTTGCCTACAGATCCCCCCCCCCCCCCTTGGCAAATTTCTGGCTACGCGCATTTCGTTTCATCTTCGGGCCCGTATTCTCATATCTTCATACTTACATTTAATTACTTTTTCATGAGTATGGATGGAACTTGAACTTGAGTCAACCATAAAACTTTTTTAAGCAAAACAACTAACACGTGCATAAAATACAGCTAATAAGAGATCATAATATGTCCTTACCCTACTAATTTGTGAGAAAATTTTAGTCCCAAGTGAACCTTAAAAATGTTTAAAAATTGCAGTACGCTGCACAAAATACCCATCTTTCAATTGTTTTTTCCAGTTCATGGGTAAAAGACCTCCAAAGTGTTTTATATTAAATAATACTCTTCCTCATGGGCCAACTAATAAGCTCAATTAAGCCTTTGTTGAACACTTCTCTATTCCTTTTGATTAAAGATTTTTGTATTGTTTACAAAGATCTTCCATTATTCCCTGATATGTTTAGTTTGTCCATTTATCATCGACTCCTCACCATTTCCTCATTTACCCACCAATTGAAACTCCTCAGGAAACTATTAACTCTCTTGAAATCGATGCCACACACTATCCTCACTCAACCACCAATCAAGGACTCTGTACGATAGAAGTTACTTACTTGGGTCTTCTGCTTCCTGTTGTTGTTGAAGTTCCAGCAAATATTCGTAAAAAAGATCATTTAATGCATCCCGTTTGCTTGGGTCGTCCAAGGCACTCCGAGCAATCCTTTCCAAGAGCTCCTGATTTTCGTCAACTGGGGCTGCTTCTGTGACCATGACGAGTAAGAGGACGATTGTGAGGGCTGCCATGACTGCAGTGCAAAGGTTCTTCATGATGTATTGTGCTAGGAGTCTGTAAATGGAAACAAGAAAAAGCTACATACAAACCAGAATCATGTAAAATACCCAATGTGATCAACAAAATCTGATGCGACATTTAACTAAAATTCTCCCGATACAGATTACTCTTAACCAACAAGAAGTGTTACTCTCAACCCCTCGTGCCCCCTCACTTCCCCCAAAATAATCTCGAACACTGAATATGAAAGATATAATCCACACTGCCCCAAACACTGAAGATTTTATCCACACTGGCCAGAATAGTGAAAGGGGGAGACATGATCCGTATTGTCCAAACACTAAATGAGGGAGATTTGATCCATATTGCCCAAAACATTGAATAGGACAGTAGGAAAGATATCATCAACATTGCACCAAAACACTGATTGTGGAAGATAAGATGCCCATATATAACAAAGTGGCAGTTATCATCCTCACTGCACCAATCACTGAATGTGGAAGATACGATCGACTGCCCCAAAACACTATGTGTGGTAGATATGAAGTTACTGCCCGAAACACTGAACGAATAGATAGATCCACACTGCCAAAACACTCAGTGTGAAAGATATGATCAATACTGCCCCAAATCAATGATTGGGAAAGATATGATTCACACTGTACCAAGAACTGAAGGAGAAAATCGAATGTGGAATAATTGAATTATTTAATGAGTGCTGAGGAGGTTAATCAATGAGGCGGGTACAATGGAGGACTGAACATGACTTGATTCCAGTCGCCACATCCCTATGTTATCCGTCTCCAAACACATGAGCGTGTTTGTCAAATTGGTCGTGACCGAGAGTACGCCATCAATATAACTGGCAACAGATAGAATACTTTAAGACACAATTTTCTTATCTCTCTGGTAAACCCAATTGGCGCGTTAACCCAGCCGAGAATCTACTATTTTCTTTATTTCGTGCCACACGGTGTTAAATTCATAATCCTGTTTGCATCTGTAGTATAAATAAGTTGTGGAATATTATTATATAGTTTGTGACTATGAATAGCACCTAACGTGGAAAATGACGAATTTAGAAAGTCAAAACATGCCTTCCGTAGAAAGGAACTTAATACAATCATCCCCAAGTATTGCATTTTAACTCTCTTGACCTTTTCAGAGTACTAATATGGTAGATAATCTGTTTGAGGGAAAACGATCAGGATGATATTAAGAGTGGTTTGAAGAGCGCACCTGCAGTCGATAGAGCCCTTGTGTGGTGTTGACAGGAAACTTGCGTCCGATTGCCGTTTTCATGATAAGTTTTTAGAACGTATTCTTGTAGGTAATGTTGACTATACCCCATTAGTCTTGCTTTTTTGTGTCCTATCTTAATTAGTGATAAATTGGGAAATTTTTTCGTGACCATGTAAGTAAACATTCCTATGATTTCAAAGGTCACATTTGGAAAGGTTTTCATTATTGAAATTGGCAATAACCACGCACATAGTCTCATCTTAGCAATTATTGAATTTGAATGATGATATGGGATAGCTCGTATGTCATCTTTAGAGAATAAAGTCTTTTTTAAATCCTAGTGAAAGTTGGACAACTTTTGAAAAGGTCCTCGTACCAAAGACATCCGAAGGATGATACCAAGGTGTTCCTCACACCTTGTACGTAACGTTGATGTCCAAAACAATATGTTACAAAGTATTTGCCGAAGTACGAGGTTGTTGACTTGAGTAAGTATACCGTAAATCAAATGTTGTTTTATCCAACTTTAAGCTCTAAGGAAAGTCAAGCAATAGAAGAAACCGACACATATACATCATTTGTATAACTATTCGAGATACTGACCTGCGGCCAATAGAACGTTATTATGAATTTCTTTAAAAATAATGAAACATTGTCCTCGACGCAAAGAAATGGTATTCTTGCATGTTTTGTCTTCGCTTATGCATTTCCTCACTCTGACGTCAGTTAGCCTAGCGTTGCCTATTCGGGGACAGTAAGATTAACACCCTTGGGCAACGGGCTCATTTCTGCGTGTTTGACATCAAAACCAGTGAGCGGAAATACTGATATATTTTCTGATTTAGAAAGATAACCGTTACTATCTAACCACTCACGCCAATAAGAACAAGAGAAAGCTTGAGAATCCATCCGAAATTTTCTAGGGGGTTTGGAAAGCCGTCAAGGCAAAAACGATGACAGATGATAAATGTAAAGAAATGTTCAATGGGAAAAACACTCAAACTGCTTTTAAGAATTTTTGCTGTCCGTCCCAAGAGATTGATTTCCTTTTGAAAGAACCTTAATTCAACATGACAAGACATTTTATGGACATATGCGTAACAAACTTTGTGGATTTTCCTTCATTTTACATGTCGTTACCTCGTTGGCAAGGATATTATATAAAATTTGAAAATCTGCCAATCAAAAAGTACTGAGTGAAGCCCTGACAACAGACTGAATACATAATCTATGTGATATGGTTCCGGAGATATTGACCGATGGAAAGCAGGATTTTGTAACTCCAAAATTGTGAAATATTTCAAGGTTCTTCAGGTGGAAATCTATTAACGCATTACATGTTGATTATTAAACACATAAATTTTAGCATTTGTTTTAATTTACTGGATTGAAATTCTTCAAAGATCGAATGATTTGTAATTACAATTGATAGATTTCATGAAATGAAGCATATATCTGCCGTTGGTTCTTAAAACAGGAAACCCTCCGCTAATAGATTCTTTTAAATATTCAAGAAATCACATGCTTTTCTCACCACAAAGATTTTCTAGTTACCAACGTCAAGGGTTCTTTTATCAAGAAATCACTGAGATGGAACGTACTTAACAGTGATTTTTAATAATATACGTACAGTTGTTGGCTATTTTTGAGCCTGATGACATCACCCATTGCACGTATTTGAAACCAGTGTGCGCCTTAAAAGCAAGTTTCGGAACCAGTCTGCCAATGTCACTATGGGGACGACTCCCTATTTTCGGTACACATTATCCATATCCGCCTAAATTGAAAACTGAAATGTCGAATAAGTGAAATTTGTACAACACTACGTATAACTCCAAACCAGAAGTAACCTACAGGTAACCAGTTGCCTCAAACATCAGTTTAGCCGAACTAGTTGCCTCAAACATTAGGTAAGCCGAACTAGTTGCCTCAAACATCATGTAAGCCGATGGCTTATCACGTGGTTGTAGTAAGTATGGTCAAAGTGTAGTTCCTTTGACTCGAGATTCAGGATCATAACAGGAAACCAATGACTAGATGTGGGAAAGATATGAAAAGTTATACCATGGAAGTATATACTACCTCGGAAGTAGTGTTTCCATAGTTTTACAGTAAATCATTGGTCAATCAGCAGACCGGGATCGAATTCTGGGAATAAATTCTCTGGGTTTAGAAACCTACAAATTGCTTGTCATATCACCGGTCACAAAAATAATGACTAAATGGTTTTGTGTATTTTTACTGTAATTTTGCTAGCCGTTCTGAAATCATTTAGGAAATGTTTGGCACTCTTTCGTAGGGACCCAGAGTTATCGTACTTAAAGCCAAAAGTTGAAACGCCATTTCCCCAATTTTTTCCGTTATCCTAACAACCTCCGAGTTAATGACCCTATGCGGACGAATACTGTGCGGTGACTAGTCACATAGCCTGGTGGATTTGTCGTTTCTGTGAACTCTTCATTCGGGAGTTGTCAAGTTTGGAGAGTAACATGAGTGCCCCATCTTTTTAGTACTGTTGGTTGGTCCAAATGTTGACTGTTAGTACAACAGTCTGGTGTGCTCTATTATGAGTAACTATGTGTGTTGTGATGCCAAAAAGCAACTCAAGCATCACGACGAATGAATTTTACAGTTTCAAACCTGTCATTTTCAACGAGGGTTGTGCTCTTTAAAGGGGAGAGGTTTCTTCCGTCTTACTGCATGTTCTTGGACAAAACGCGGAAAGTGACGTTTAAAGTAGGTCATTACTTATAATTTGCAAACTTCTTTGTCACGGTTTTTTAGGAAGATTAAGATTTCATAAGTAGACTCCAGTCTACACTCTTAAAAAGTTAAGTTGGGTAATTTTAGTTGGGCAATGGTGTTTATGACCAATCTTGGACATTTTTTACTAGCATGGGATTTTTTATGAGAAAGGCAATAAAAAGGATCTATAGGTTATGAATAAAAGATTTCTACCAACTTTGGGCAATTCTCCTGCTCAAATTTTGCGCAATCTACGTACGTAAATGTGTTAAAACTATCGGACATATGGACGTTGTAGTACATGTAAATGCAAGATACGTAGATATGTGTATCACGATTACGTTCTTAGTCATAGTTAGCTCATCGAACGATGATATACTCGATGATGAAATTCTCAGAATTACCTTGAGGAGTAATGGTCGGGGGTTATAAGTTCTACACAAAAATTAAATACTTCACACCTTGTGCTCATATTTACCTTCCATCATTGTTTTCGAGTCCCATGGTCAATCTCCACATTCTTCACGGTACTCTGATATTTATGCATTGTAGAATAAAAGGCCTACATTCACACTGTTAAAAATTATTTCCTTAAATTTACAAAAACACTGTTTCCAATCGAGTTTGATTTTTTGCATCCAGATTGAAATCATAAAATATCATAAAGATTATGATTCTTTTTTTTTTAAGAGTTTTCTTTTGTAAATTATGTTACAGAAATCTACTGTGAAATTAAAAGACATAATTTTCCTGTTTTAATAACTTTAATTTTATGCAAATTTACAGCCGACGCACTTTTTTGTGTCTAAAATTCCAATTTATATTGATATTTATTGTTTTTATCCTTTGTTTAGATTATTATTTCATTTAATCTGTTGCAACTCCCTGATTTCATGCTGCACTCATTGAGATTATATTCGTATTGCAACTTAGAGTACTTTCTTCCAAAGTCCCCTCGACTCTCTGGGGTAGAACCGAGGGGCGAAACCAAACGTTACCCCCGAAGGAGTCCTCTGCTCCCTAAAGGAACTTCATCCCCGAGGGCAAAACAGTTTAACTTACCAACCTCTTGACCCTCAGACCTCTACATCCAGGGTCTGTCATGTAAAGTCCCCTTCTAGACTAGCTGAGAAGAACAGATACTACTTTTCCAAAGTCCCCTCGACTCTCTGGCAAAGAGCCAAGGGGCAAAACCAAACGTTACTCCCGAAGAAGGTTTATTGGTCACACGTTTTACCCAACCATTAGGTAAAAACATTACCCAACGGCAGTTGGGCAAAATTTGCCCAATAAAGGTTTGGACATATGCATGCCCAGAGTTGGTAAATAGTTGCTTGCAATATTTGCCTAACTGTTTAAGATTTTACAACATGGTCATTTAACGACGTTGAAGGTTCATATTAATATTGCCGCTGTCATACTGCAAAGACTTTTGTACATTTTTTTTTAAGTAACATAGCTGGAACTTTAAAACATATAATTTCACAAATGCAAAGAAGTATTACTATATAAGTAAAACATTTTCTCTCTACAAGTAAAACTAGTCATAAAAAGAAATTTCTATTGACGACGCTTCAGACAGGGCATAAAGAAACAAGCCCTTAGCTAAAGGGCAGGGACGGGTCTGAGGTGGCACTTCCTAAAAGACTTTTCGCCCCTACAAAAACAAAACATATAATCTATGGCCTAAATGCATTTAGTACATTTCGTCCTCCCTAAAACAATATTTCGCCCCCAGGAGTTGTCTTGCTCCCTTCAGTATCTTGTCTGGGTACCGCCCTGTAAAAGAAAGACGTTTTGAAACGTACATGTATGACATAAACTTGCAGTATGTTCTAATTGCTACGTTTTATCGAACTTTGCCTTTGTGAACAGTACTTTTAAAGAGGGTTTTGTTACTTATCAGGAAGTGCATTGCAATGAAATTCAGTTTAAAGTAAAACTGTTCTGCCATAGGGTAAACAGTAAAACAACTGCTGCAGGTGTGTGCTCATGATTTAGTCGGAGGGGGGGGGGGGAGATAGGGACCATCCCTCCAAGCCACCACTTTTACGCCCTTCTCCCGCGATTTTTACAAACGCGGGTATGTTGAGGGAGCCAAAGCCTCATGCCCCGTCCTTATGCAGTGTACTTTGGCCATGTACACTAAATGAAGTTAAGAAAATGTATACAGCTATGAGTTTAAGATGAGTTTCCTTTGTCAACACGTAAGCTCGCTATGTGAAGTGCTCTTTAATGACGTTGATTGTAAAGTGTTTCTGATAGGGACTTCCTTAATGTTAGCTCCATTTACCGAATGTTGCCCAAACGAATCTAGGAGCTTTCACAAATTTCCATTAAAAATATTGAAAACTGGAAATAATGCTAGGATAAGAGACAAGGTTAGGGTTTGGATTAAATTTGTGGTTTCCACCAATCGTCCTAGAAAAAGTCTCGTTTACGCCATGACCACTGTTTTGAAGTAAATTTACTTACATCCCCCTTTTTTTGCTCAGTACCTAGACCTAAAGGTGTCCAGTGTGTAAGCATATTTACAAATCTAGAATAAACAAATTCACTCCCGGAAAGGCCACAGTCAACCCCTAAGAGTAAACTCACACCTAATTGGGAACCTTTGTAGTTATTAGGAAAATCATTTTGAAATGTGCATTTAATTACGTGTGAAGCGTATAAAGTATGTACAACCTCGCAACTCATGAAAATTCCTTGACGAAGTCTTACTTTAAATTCTCTTTGTCATTACAGAAACTAGTCATATAAATCACTCATGAACCATCCCATAGTGAAGATAAGGAAGTCTTTCGGAATTTTCGGAATTTCTAGTACGACGTTCTCTTGAACATGGCCAGAAGTAACCGACATAAAGTTTCACGTTCTGTGCAATGACGTGTGAAGCTGTAGGATGCAATCATGTTGGAAGTATTATATTTCACCACTTGAAGTCAATATGGCAGACATAGTCTATTCATATTATGCATCGTATTACACATTAGAGTCATTCCGTATCCAAGTTACTAACACTTGCAGTCCTTCCGTATCCAAGTTACTAACACTTACAATCAACATATTGAGTGAAGCTAGGACGGAATTGACATTTCAGGGAATCAAGCTTGGTCTCCTGCCTGAGATTGTGGGGAAGAAGATGACATACCATTCACATCATAACAAGCATATACCCAACGAGGTTAGTTTGTACTGACGTGATCAGACCAGTAGTTAAGTGGGCGCCCCTTGAAAATTTTCGCGTCCCACACCCAAAAAATAGCCTACCATTGCAGATTGTGTTCCTGAAAAGTATTTCACCTCTGGACAACATCTCTCCCCGTTCAGAGCCTTGTCCAGCTACGAGGCTGGGCTTGATTGGTTATTTTCTACATGAAACGACTGGTGGATTCAAACCATTACCGAACTTTTCCACATTGACATTTGGGAGCTTCCACTTAGACAACAGCTTAGTGCTAAAAACCCAGAGATTGGCTCCATGTCCAAATGACATCTCATGGTTCCAAGAAACATTTTATCGATGTTTACTTTCCTCAAAGCAACAATTTTCCTGACCAGGTTTCACATATAAACAGTTTTTCGGACATTTGAAGTAATTTTCTCCAACCCATTACTTAACGCGTGTCCCTTTTACCATACCTGCATATCAATTTACCATATTTGCATAACAAACTGCCCGAAGGCATCAAATCTCTCACCCATTTATTGACACCTTGGCAAAAACTAGGAACTAGCCAGAAAGTCTGGCAAAAGGGAGTAACATCACGGTGTAACGATATTTAATAAAGATTACTTTCACAATTGAAAGTAAAGTCATCCTTTGATCGATCTTGGTGATATTTTATGGGGCCCCTACGTACTCACACAACAGAAAAGGCGTGAAAACTTTGTAGAACAAGTAAATATATAAGTTCTCGTTCCTTTAGTTTTTCGTTAATGTTGCAGAGAGTTGTCTGAGAGTTTTAGCAACAACAAGAGCAATAAATTGGGGCCATGTTTTATGGTTATCATATTTTGCAATGTTTAATTAAGTCACATGAAGGAGACCAGACAGTTATATCTAGAGGTTTTATGCAGGATTACTAGCAGACAGAGCGGCGCATTTTGTTCACAGACAACGTTAATTGATTGAGAGATTACATGGAGATTTAATGGAAAGAATTTAGATTTTGCTGAGTCAGTTTCATTTACTTTTTTTAGAAAGTTTAGAAATCCTCAGTTTGAGTGCGATCTCAGTTTGATTGACGGCTACTCTCCATATCCCTCGCTTCTGCCTTAAGTTACCCCTCCCAGTATGAGGTTACCCTCTTACTCAGATTGATTCTTTATCTGATATCGACGGAGTGAAGTGTTCAGGGGCGATGTGGTCATCCTTTGAAGTTGACCAGACTAATAAGACTAATCTTGCATGAGGCACGCTCGAAACGAATTTGATGGCCACAATTACCAAAAATGAGCGTGAATAGTCCTTCTGGTTGCTTTATTAATTTCGACAAATAGGTCGCTCTTTGTACACCTTTCAAAAAGTGACAAGGCTGATATTTGAGCTCAGGCTGCAACATGTATTGTATAGAGAAAAGAACTAAATTAAAGATGCATAGTCCATTCAACCACCACGCACAGAATAAAGGTGTTCAGCTAATGATAATGAAAACTCACTTGCCCCAAGCTTGTAAACACGTTTAAACTTTAACATGTTTCACATTCACTACTGTGTTCGGCAAAGGTAACCGTGTTTTAATGCACAACGTTAGGAAATTTGACAAGTGAGCTTAGCATTGGTACATTTTTGCCAAATGGAGAAAGAAAGGTGTTTGTAATTGTTCTTTCCTTCCTACGAAGAAAAACCTATTGCAATAGACACATTGAAAATGAAGATACCATGCACTCACTTAAATGTGCCTATTGAAGCAGTGGATGAAATGCGGGGCCGCACAGTTTTTTGAACTATTAACACAGTTAATTTGAACTATGTCATCCTGGTTGCAAAGAGATATAGGCCTTTGGGTGATACCACTGTGGCCGTAACTGTACAATAGAAAGATAAGTACATAAAGTATGTGTCTATGTTACTGATACGTAATTTTGAAAGAAGGATCCGTGGATACTGTTTCGACTGTTTGACTTGTTTTCATATTATATCCGTCTACACACAGATCATATGCCCACTAGTGATACTTGTATGACGTTAAATAAGTTTCCATATTTTAATAATTGTAATCTTGGAATTTAGGGGACATGACATATGCCCCGTCCTTCCAAGCTCTCTGTCTCGCTTCATTTCTAGCTTTTCGGCCCAAAGTGACTACCCTTGTGAAACTCAGAAAACTCAATTTTTTAATTTCCCTTATGAGTTTCCGTTCAGTCTCTGTAATGCGGTGATAAATTTAATCATGGCGCTGTTGACTTAAGACTTAAGGAATAATAAACATATGAGATGCTTTCCCAGAATGTATAACTTGTTCTTTAAACAAACATAGAACCCGAGGGTACGAAGAAAGAGACCGGGAAACGCCGTTGGACTGCCAGGATTGCAAGAGGCTCTGAGAACTTTTTGTCTGAATATACGTACAAATTATACTCTACTTTGTCATCACTTCAACAATTTGCAGACAACTTTATTTACGTAACCGGAAAATGCTATCAATGCCAATTTTCTCGGTCAAAATGTCTCAATAATGTGAACTGTCTGCATAGCAGTATATCCCATGGATATGTTAGAATTCACTACCAACAAGTTCTTTTCCGCTTCGTGGAACTACATCTTCGCTATCCATTTGAGTATTTGATACAAGAAATAGTGAGAATTTTTGTTTTGACAATTGAATTGTTAGACAGCTCAGTAGTTCTCTTTGAATCATGTTTTGTTATGAAAATTCAATATCAGTCCATAGAAGAGTTAATGAGAGGGGGGAGTAAGGTGGTGTGACCGCCCCTTAAAAAATTTTGCAAAGCCTAAGAAGTTTGAAGACTTTCTTTAAACATGGTATTTTGAAATCCAATGTAAAAACTGGATTGAAACATGGCCATTTGTTTTTTAAAAAAACAGATATGTAGAATTGACTAAAACGATCCTAGTTTGCGATTTCTTTTTACGGACGTCACAATTTTTAAATTTCGTCCTTCGTCGACCTGTAAATCTCGACGGAACGGAATGCACAAGGTACTTGCAAAATACTTCACCCCAAACGCAGTTATGTCCAGAGGGTATTTCAACGAAGATATCCCATTTCCGAACGAAGGAAAACCTCGCCAGATTGCTCGCGGCGTCCCTGGTCAAGTGTTCTGTCAGTGTTGAACGCGCGCAATTTTTAGTCGAGTGTATGTCGCGTAGCTTTTCGTCCTGAAAACCGCTTGTTTCGGTGTCTTCCGTAGCTGCGTGAAGAGGGTAGACTGCTTGTATTATGCATACAGACCCTAGGCTAAATCGAGTTCCTTTGATACAGCTAGAAAAAAAAAGAGCTTTGTATGTGTTAAAATATCATAAGATGCTTTTATTCGGATTGCACCATTTTAAAAATCATAGATCAACGCAGAGATATTGTAAATATACCATTACGGTAGGCCCACACATGCTTGAAGAACTATATTGGTGATTGAACAGCCAGGTGAGACTTACAATTAGTTTGAAGTGTAAACCTGAGTTTTCAACAACACCGTTTGATGAAATAACAGCACAAAAGCCTCTATTTCATTATAGGAGAAACACGTACCGTGAGTAATTGAATGTACTTAAAAGCTATCATTGATTAGTTCCCCACTACTATAATAATTCTTTTTAATGTTACATCAACGGGTTTAACGTTTTCTAGTTATTTATACGTGTTCGTTGTATGCGGGACCGCTAAGAATATAAAGGGGTAACGGAGAAGAAGAAAATGATTAGGTAGAATTACTGTTTTATGAACAAAAACGTTTGTTCCAGTCACAAAATGGGATTATGCCCTTTATTAATGTCTTTAAGCGATAGCTTCGGGCTGTTTCACCTCCTGACTACAAAGAGTCATTTCACCAGAAACCTCAGTCGCCGAATGGCAGCCCCACTTTACAAGATCAGGAGGGGACCCTGGGTTGTTAATACTCATGAGTCTTGAGGTTACCCTTCAGAATGTAAATCAGAACGTCCGTTCGAGAATACCTCGCCGAAAGAAAATAGTACATGTCAAGTTCTTCCAGTGTGGGTGTGCCGGAAGTGTTAGACGTCGGTAGGATGAAAAACCTTACTATGTACCAGTAATATTACAGGGGATATACTATATCTGCAAGAGTGTTACTTAAGTTTGACCTTTGGTAACCTCAACAGACCTTTAACCTCCACCTATACTTTAGAATTCATTAACTTAGTGTGGAATATGAGATTCCTCTAATTTAGGCTTCTTGTATTATCAACATTTACAAGGTTTTCTTAGTTTGACCTCTGGTGACCTTTGACGACCCCAAGATCTTCATACTTCTTTAAGTAAATTTGGAGCGTCGACAAGCTAAGTGAGATGTCTCTCAAAGTTTCACTTCTTGAAATGCTTAAACTTGGCCAAGTCTCTCCTGGTGTCCTCTGTGCTCTCTGCATAGTCGTGTGCACTGTGCCGATATTTTGATCAACACGCCCTCTATAGATAACCTATTGGTATCGTTTTCCACTGTGGAAAGCGATACTAATAGGCAGCCGATAGAGGGCGTGTTGATCAATAGATCGGTAGAGTACCTTTACGTACTCTAAGATCGGCACAGTGCACACGACTATGCAGAGAGAACAAAGGACACCACGAGAGACTTGGCCAAGTCTACTACATGCTAAGTACAAGATCCCTAAGCTCAGAGATAACTTTCTTGAAATACCGTATAAATGAGTTCTGGTAACCTCAAATAAGCTTTTACCTCAATGAAAAGCTAGCCGTGTCTTAAACTAAATTTAAGGCATCTATATGCTAACCGTAAGACCCATCAAGGTTAAATCCCATGAGAAATCGTGATTTCGATATTTTACAGTTTGATTTTGGTGATGTTACATGACATCTTACAGCCACCAAAAATAGGTTTCTTGTACACATCATATAGAATCCACATGCTAAATATGAGATCCCTCAACATTAGCCTTTTTTTGAGATATCATGTTTACAAAAAGTTAACACGGTTCTCGTAGTTTTCATCTCTGTTGACCTCAGATGAACTTTGGCCTCCACCAAAAAACCGCGATACGGTGCCTTTCCTTCTATATACCAAGTATTAAAAGTATGGTCCGGTGACCAAAATTGATGCTTTCAAAAAAAGCAGAAAAATTTTCTGTGTTAGGCAGTGAAAACCCCATTTCAATAGCATCTTGCATTTGGAAGATACAATTTTTTGAAGAAATACTACATTTTCAGTTTCCGCAGTGCATGATGGGAAATATGTGATGTCATCTGGGCAAATGGATTTGATGTAGCTTTTGTATTTCTTTATAATGTTGATATCACTATATTGAATATTCCATAACTTATTTTGCTGTACCATAAGTATCGAACAGTTTTTCACTATATTTACACGGAAAAACATCTAAACATTCCAACGGTATCAAATTTCAAGGACAAACAAGGTAGCCAATTATAAAGAATAACAAAAGAAATCTGAGGCAATTTGCCCACTTTGGATCATGTTTTGTGACCTTGAGGAAACTTGGAGGTATTTCTTATTAAAAGTAACCAATCTTTAGGAAGAGATATCTTGAGTTAGGAATGGAGTTTTGATATGGGGTTTGGATGACATGTAATGAAAATTTTTTGTCTTTCATATAAGACCCCTACAAAATGCCACCAGACAATGCCTTTAAAAGCAGCCATTGTTCTTGTCTTGATATATCGTGTTGGCAAGGTTTTCAGTTTTTGACCTCTGCGACCTGAAATGACCTGTAACCACCAGGAAAAATTATAGGAGGTTTTCTCTCAATATGACATATATATATATATATATATAAATATCAAGTGTGAAACTTTACCATCATTGCTATCTTGGGATATCGTGTTTACAAGCAGGTTCCAAGGTTTTCGTAGTTTCACCTCTTGTGAACTCAGATGACCTTTGACCTCCACCAAAAACAGTACAGTTTTTTTAATTAATATGCACAATCTATATAGAAAGTATTAAAAGTAGCCATCATTCCTGTCTTTGAATGTCCTGTTTACAAGATTTTTAGTTTTTGACCTCTGGTGACCTCAAATGATCTTTGACGTCCCCCTCCACCACAAAAATACTAGGAAACTTTTTCTTAACTTGAAAAATCTATATACCAAGTACCCACCATCATTATCTTGATATTTACAGGGTATTCGTAGTTTCCCCTCTGGGAACCTCAGATGAACTTTGACCTCCACTGAAAACAACACAGATTATTTTTTTTAATATGACAAATCTATATACTAGTTATTAAAAGACTCCATCATTCCCCATCTTGAGATGTAATGCTAACAATCTAAGAGTCAAACACACATACACACATTCACCCACATACATAACTGATTGCATAAATTCATTTTACCTTAGGCAAGGAATCAATTAAGTATTATATCCTTTATGATCATCGACACCGCGTGACACAACCACATTGCGAACTATATGGAAATGTATGACAAAGGGTGAATCGTAGGATAATGGATTGTGACAACGGTAATTTTTCTTACGAACTGTATTTCATCGAAGGACAATGATTTGTGACAACAGTCAAGGATCACCACTGAAAACAATTTAAACATTCTACGTTTGTACTCAAACGACTTGCACACGTGGTAAGTGCAATAGCTGTTTCAATTGGCGTAGATCTTTTTTGGGAATTGGGTGATGAGGTCAATTGCAATATCTAAGCGTAGCGCCATCATAAGTTGGAGAGTAGCTTACCACGAATTTTTTGTCAAAATACCTCCAAAAATGCTATCTGTACTCGGCTTAATAAATTCGTCAACTAACCCTAATAAATATGTGAACTAAAGGCTGTGGAAAACGATCAGCAACATCGCGTATCCATAGCATTGGTTGATTAAAAGAGTCATGCCCTATAGTCAAATACTGGGGGATACATCCTCCATCCGCAGCGATATACACAAGTGGTTATACTCAAACTCACTTTGGAAAGTACAACACTCCATGGATACTCGACGGAGTGCTCTACCAGTTTATAGTAGTTAAATAAACCCCAAGAAGATTATCTACACAGCTTCATAGACGAGACACATAGACTCATACTTAGTTGCCTACCAACAGTAATTAATTTACAGAAGGTGCAACAAGGAATCACTGTTGACTAAAAAATACTGTTTGTTCACCTGAAACAATTGACGATACTTATTGACGACTTTTGGTTCACATTTAATTAAAAATATTCCCTATTACCTATCGAATAAGACGTTGTAATTTCACGTTTATTGGCAAAGGCGTCGACGATGCCGTAGTAAAACAGCTCATTTAGAAAGGCAGAAAAATTATATATTAAATATGTAGTAAATATAATTCAAACCTGGCAAAAAAAAATGGTTACATGTTAGCAAGAACGAAATCATACTTTTTATACGAAAGTAAATTTATCTGCAGTTTGAAAAGCAGCTAATAGCAGAATGCGAACATGAGTATTTATATTGTCTTTTGGGAAAGCCGACGTTCAGTTATTTTGTTCCTAGTGGATTTAAATGTTTAATATACCAGCACAACTTGCCGAAGAAAGTCGATTACGATCACACGTTGTGCTCAAAGTAGAACATTCGAAATTATTCGTGCGGCCTATGCTTTTTTTTTCTCCATTTCTGACAATGATTACTTTTTCTCGGTTCGATAAGTAAAATCCACAATTTGAAAATTGCTTTTGAAATTCAAGACGATTTTTGATATTAAACATGATTTTGACAATCTTGGAGTAGGTGAGTCATAACGGTTACTTGAAGTGACACCTATTTGACTTCTTTAAGAGGCTTAGTTTGTGATATATACTTGTCCAAAGATAATTGTCAATAACGGAAAAAGTTGAATTTTTACAGTTATCAGTAAGTTGAGAAGTAGTTTGATTGACTGAAAAGAAGAGTGTAACACGATAAAAGAGAAAAATGACAACTTTGCTTAAGTTTACAGGTATTAATCTTAATTTTGAGAAAGGCAGCTATCTGCGTAACTCTCATTTTAAACGTGATATGACAGCTCTTTGACAATTATTTGGCAACTTTCTTCTGCCGCTCATGATGCTACTGTGGGCACCCATGTTATACAGTTCACAACTTTAAAGTGTTTGTAACTTATCTCATGCTAATGACATAGTGATTGTCTATTAGTGACGTCATGAAAACGATACGAGAACAGTGGCGAAACGACAAGGTGTCCTAAGGTTAGGAATCCTGGAGCGCAAATGTAGAAGAGGCGCCTAACAGTGATGCCATGAATGGCTTTGAGATGTTTTCATTTTGTAAAGCTTGGAGAGGGCTGCCGTCTCTTTATACCGCTGCATGAGGGAAAGTGGATTTTGTAAAACTTCTTTCTCTCCCCCTTCCTTCTGTTGCACTCCCACAAGAAGTTTCATGTATAAATTATAAATATTCTAAAGTGTAAGTGAACTTACAGGAAGGTTACAGAGTGTTAAAAAGATCAGCAAGC
The DNA here is from genome assembly GCA_029531755.1 of Holothuria leucospilota. Taxonomy (NCBI): domain Eukaryota; kingdom Metazoa; phylum Echinodermata; class Holothuroidea; order Aspidochirotida; family Holothuriidae; genus Holothuria; species Holothuria leucospilota. The sequence goes on along the minus strand of CM055982.1, from coordinate 27,894,009 downwards.
CAAAATGGGATCTCTGATATTCCGGTTACAGGATCAATACATAGGGGGGAATCAAAAAGGGATATTCAAGACACCATTCTCCCTCTTAAAACACCTCCCTGCCCGCCTGGCACTGGAGAAATCCTTGTTGTGTCATCATACTTTGCTTTTAACATCTGAATGTATATACGACTTACGAAGATTTCTTCAATCTAATTTCCTGTAACATCACAGCTTTATGAGCCATTTTCGTTTTTAACATGCTTCATACTCTTAGCATGTTCAATAGCTTTGACAAAGGCACAGCAACGAAACTGCATTAAAACTTGTCCAAGACAAGTGTGAAATATGGGTTTCAATACTCCATAGCACAGTTCCAACAAAGGTTCAAGTAAATCCACCTTGCAAAGTACAGCCTACGCGCTTGCTAAAGTGTTAGTGGTTCTTTTATAGACTTAATGCATATGACGTCACAGAAAAAGAAGGTGCTCCCCAATGAGGAGAGCGCTTATAATTACAACTTACACCAACAAATGCAGGCAGCTGATTAGTGTACCTGTCGGATACGCGAAGAGTCTTCGACGCACGCGTGTTTTTTCTACTTCGTGCGTGCCATCATGTTTTGCCCCTAAAATGACGTCAGTGCGTAAGATCTATAATGCATTTAAACGAGGAACCCGAGGCAGCACCAACCATTGCAACAAGGGTTTTCGCACTCCCGTTATATTATAACAATTCATTCATTAAAATAAAGTCCTGTCTATAAAATGTCATTTACTTGTCTCATCTATCGGTAGTAGTGGAGACCATTACAAAGTCAAATCGATCAAAGTTTTAGAAAGCAATGCTGAATTCTCCTTTAAAGTTTATTTATTTTACAATCTCGGCCTCGTCAGGTACATCTGGTATCTCCCGGTTCGCAAGTTCTTAATTAAACACTAGCAATTAACGAGCAATTTACCATCGATACGACGTCACAAAAGGGTCGTGATTTACTCCAGTCTCGTGACCTTAGATCGATCGACAGTAAGCCAGACCCAATACATCGTAGCACATAATGATCGACTTGGTAATTACCCTTCGATTCTTTTCATAAAAAGTTACGCAAGTCAGATTTGGAAGCGTAGTGTGGATACTAACACAGTGGTTATTTCTATAATGTACAAAATTGCAGGGCAAGGGAGGGATGTATTAAAAATCAGGTACATGAAAAAGACAGGAAAAAAGAACGTATCGTACTACTGTCTTTTTTAGCAACATGACACAGGTTCATCGTACAATTGCATTCTGAAGCAAGCTTCACTGATACGTCGACAACCGAGTTTGAATGATTTCCACAGATACCATTCTTTTTTCCCCTTGAATTTTTCTGGACAGTCGATCATGCACCGGTTTTAGGTAGGCAACTTGCGACCAATTGTATGTGCAAGTGAAGCACGACGATTGCGTTGAAGTATCTCTTATTCCCCAATCCCCCTTCCCGGAGGACATTAAGTAGTTAAATTTACATGTTAAAATTTGCTAATTTGAATATAATATCGAAATAAATTTCTGGTTATTTGTTGCAAAGAAGTAGCTTAATCCCGCAGAAATATCAAAAGGGGAACTTCTACTACTAATAAACAGATCAACGCCAAAATATTTTTTATTTCATTTGAAATAAAAAATAATGCAAATTTCCACTAAAAGATGCAAACAAGTTTTTTTTTTATTATTATTTAAGCAGAACTGTACCTAAGTCCATCTAACCCGATTCCAGTGACCAACACTGAGGGCCAGTCCCGAGTCCAGTATCTTCCCGTTCCGAGCCAGTTTCGATTCCCCGCATTTGACAAAATAGCATGTCGTACAAATAGTATTTACAATATTTTTTCAAATACAGTAAAGTGACAAAGTCATTTTTAGGAGTCAGTTTTATAATCTTGCCCACCCTGTCAACTTAGTGGTCTGTGTGACAATTCATTGAACTGTACACCGATAACATTGTAGCAATAGGTAACATTTATGCAAAGTTCCTTTTGTGGACGTGGCTGGAATCAGCCCAAGTCCCAGTATAGGTGTATAGGTGCAGCTCATTTTCGGGCCAATCTCGAATCCGGTTAAAAGACTCGAGCCCGTAATTTTTTCCGAGTTCGGAATCGGGTACTACAGCTCTAGGGTAAAGTACCTCCCTGGCTTTAGCAGCAAATCAAATCCAAAGCATCTGAATGAATAGTTGATAGGTTTTTAATAATCCTTCTCTGCTTACCTTGCTGTATTGACTACGCTAGAAAAGCTTTATCACACTCCATTATTCTATTGTCTAAGTAGGGTATATTACGTTACTAACCCACGAGACGTAGACCATTTCAAGCACAAGTAACTGTGCTAACTATTTTGTATTTATCTGTTGTGTCTTTGGAATCCCTTCTTTAACTGAAATGTACACCCAAAGATATGTCTTAGAATGTAAAAGTTGACCATTTTGTGAAGGCTTATTCGTCTAGTTTGAAAACAATTTTGAACAAACATAATTGTAATTGCATCCCATTCGCCACCACAAAGTCGATTTTTGCTTCAAGATTTTACAGCAATTACAACTTGAAATTTTTCTCTCGTATAAGATTGCAAATTTCCAATACATTTGTTACACTTTTTTCATTAAATCTTAAAACAACTTCCTCTCATAAATAAGATAAAGATAAAATTGCGCTAGCTTTAATCCAGGTCTTTCGTGCAATTCCGTAATAGCCCACGCGTGACCTTTTCCTATGACTTTGATTCCATGAAGTGGAAAAAATGCTCTATTCCGCTACATTTGACACAAAATTTTACCCCACAAGAACCTTAAGGTAAACGTCTTCAGAAATTTGGCGATAGCGCTCCCGAAACAACTTTGGGGTATATAATATTAACTGGTTGTAAAGTGGATGGGAAGATATTAAGTGAAACGTAAAATATTCTTCGTTCTTAGAAGACAAAAATCAATTCGAGTAGACTTCATTTTGCATTTAAGGCTGAAAAAGTTGACTTGGTTTGTTCATCTTACTTAACGTCCATTTAAAGCAGTTATAGTTCCACTGTCGTAATACAGTATTTAAGGATATTTTCAATAGGGAAAGAGAAGTCATCTGCGAAGAGATTAATCACAGCAGGATGATTTCTTGTAAATGACTAATTATTTCAATAAGTTCTTGTATCATGAATCAGAAATAGTGAATTATTTATTGAAGACAATCACGAATGACTATGCTAGTTAAAATGACTTTACGTTATCTTCTTGAGCAAACTTTGCACCATGTTACGTGTGCAATATTGGAAATTTACCAGTCAAAGAATGTATTTGTCCTAAGCAGGGATTCAGCAGTAGACTATTGTTGATACGGCATTGAATATGTACTGTTTTGAGAGAACTAAGTTAACACGTAGGCATGTAGAACTTTCCTGTTTGGTGGAAAACTAATTCAACAAAGAGGTGGAAAGAGGCATTTTCTCCGTCAAGGCCTTTCCCCCTCCCCCAACACTTACCCACCAATCTGTTTCTGTACAAAGACATACAGTTTACAGAAGCAATGCCACACAAAAATTTTGTCCTCCCCCAAATTTCTGCGGCCCCCATACACTTTTAAAATAGTGGTGGCGCCGTTGAACACTATAAACCAATCCTATCACTATGAATCAATCCTTCTTTCAAAGACAACCGGGAAAAAGTGTAAGTACACTCTGCCTTCTTTCAAAGATATAGGATTACCTCGCATGAAACTCCTGTGCCGAACATCACTTCGTTCACAAGAACCTTTCTCGAGATTTCTTGGGAAACAATTGTAATAGAGTGGACCAGCAGTTTCTATAACTTTGTACTTATTCCTAAACGTCTTATTTTACGAACCTGAATTATTTTCGATTATGCATCACACATACACTTCAGCTTACTACGGAATGTCCACCTTGATCTCGTTGAAAAGGTTATTTCCTGCCATTAGAACCAAGCAATCGCCTGCACGAATCTTCTATCTTTATTCTCTGTTTATTGAAATGATGGGCACAAATCAGGAATTAGAGATCGATAGTTGTAATTTAGAGAATTGTGCTATTTTGTATATTTTTGTTTTTTAGAAAGAATTTCTCTGTTAATTGCGCTTCATCGTCACTATAGTGAGTCAAACACATGAAAGAGCTTGTCGTTAGGTAAAAGAGCAGCGCATCTACTGACTAATGTCAAAGAACTAAGCGAAACCTAGGTCGGTGGTGACGTTACACCCTTGAAGAGAATATTTGTTGACGTAGCTGAAGTAGGAATAACATAATTTCTAAAATGTATATGTTAATTGACTCATACCACTTGTTTTTACTCTTACCTTGCCGTAACCTATTTATTACACAGTTTGATTGTTTTAAGCCACTTATCATAGCAAAACGAAGACTCCTTCTGTTAACATCACAGCCCACGACTAATTATTCTCCTTGTCTTTTGTAATTACGTTTTCCACTATATTTCACATCTCCTCGACATTTACTTTTTTCCAGACATTTTTTTTTAATTTTGCTTTACGTTTCTCATCGTTTGACATGTCTTTCTTTTTAATCTTGACGCCAGACAAGTGAGAAACTGTCTCTAATCGCCTTGACGCTAAAATTACTCATTCCTACGACGGATGACCAATATGTCTTTCTTTATACCGTTATGGTACTTTTAACATTAATAAAAAGTGAAAAAAAAGTTGAAATAGAAGAACTGAGAGGCAACATTTTGACATCTCAATTTTTCTCTCCAGAAAGTATCCCAAATTTTCTGTCGAGAAATCCCTTCATCAAATAACCCTTACGTCATTGGCATAGCCAGCATATTATCTCCTCATTTATGGTATAAGCAGCACCTTTTTGCCCCTTCTTTGTCATATTGACTATGACAACCCCTCTTTGCTTACAAGAATTTTAAGCAATAATTTGCGGTAGAGAATCGCCTCAACTTAATCATCACATGTAATTCGACATTATGGATAATAACAAATCTAATTTTAAGCAATCGATATGTACTTTAAGTAGAAGAGTGTTGATGGCACAATGATCCCAAATACATTGGTTGAGAGAAAAAGATTCTTGCTTAATGTACGTAATATTCTGCTAAGGTTTTATGTGTACAAGACCACTTTGCCACCACTTCGTGATGACTAAAATGACTTTTTCCGCCATTCTTCGAGAGGATCTGTTTCCATAAGTACGACAATCATGCATATGCATATAATATTAAGTGGAAAATTTCACACAGCGTTAAATCACTTAGGTGCTCTTTACAATATTAAGTGCCGATACAACAAAGAAACTGACCCATAAAGAAACACTGGCAGAAAAGGGAATCATGAGAAATATAGACGTAATGAACAGTATTTTGATTTAGACTTGAAGATGTTAACCAAGGAGGCAAGGCAAATGTCTCTTGGGAGAGGATTCCACCAGGCTACCGCAGTAGTCCCAAATGATCTTTCCGGTCTTTCCGCAAAGACCGACTAGGACTGTACTAGCAAACAAAATCCGAGATGAATGAAGGTGTTCATTCCATGGATTGCCTTTCAAGTAAATGAAGGATCTTTACAAAGGTTCTTTAATTGGCAGCCAGTTTAACGCATGCTCGTAGAATTTATGCATAGCTCGTTGAGACAATACAAAAACCAAGCCCGCTGCGATGTTCGAATGCGTTGTAGCTTGTTGAATGCTGCCTCTAGTGCGCTAAAAAGGATGTTTTCGATCCTCACTTTTCTAATGTCTAAGTGGGGTATATCATGTGACCATCTCCATCACCTGGGGCCGTTGCAAATGCAAGGAGCTCTGAACTGCATTTTTGTGGAAGATGTTTGTATTAGTCAATTGTATCTTGCACTTCTACACCTGAACTTTACATCTATATGAGGCAAAGCTAGGAAAGTAATAGCTGATCATTTCCAAGGAGACACTTGGCCATGTAATCTGGCAATCTAGAAGACCAAAAACCACGGAAGTGTTGAAATGTGTTCTGGACAAGACAGATGCATTGATGAGTCTCAAGACTGTATCACGAACGAAATATTATCTTACTTTACCAATTTTCCTAATAGATTCATTCATGTTTACAAACAAATGACCTCACGGATGGTTGGTAGAAGAGGTGACAAGGCGGGCACATGTTGTCACAGTGAAAAATAGATTCTAATCCGTCATCTTTCTACGTACAATCGCTCCACCGTTTACACTCGCAAAACCTAACATGCATCCATATATTCTTGTGCAAGATCTATGCCAACTAGTACCTACAATTTCGTAATCGTGAATGGTCTAATAGCGGACAAAGTTGCCCTACAATTGTTATTAATATGATCGATTTTTAAAAAAACAAGCCCTAATATAGCACCAAGATTTCGCGCTCGAGCCGAAGTGTGAATAGTTGTGTTGCCGATAACAATGAAACGTGGGAGAGGTGGGAATGTTAAACTTTGGAAGAAACATAGTATAATCTCAGCGTTGTCTATCATTCAACACCAGTTCGTTTGAAATGCACCATTCCCTATATTACAAAAATTACATGCCTCAATTTCTTCAAGGTACTGGCGAGATCTGTTGAAAGTTAGACACAGTAGGGTGAGGTAAGGGTTTATAACGTTAGCAATACAATAAGCCTCAATAATGTCTCGAAAGGGTGTACTTTACAACGTCAACATTTCATTACCTATAACAGAGCCTTGTAGAACCCCACAATTTAGGTGCAAAGGAGATGAGATGGCGCGATCTATGACCACCAGATAAACCATTTTATGGGTAATTTTGAGATACCATTACGATTATGGACCTGACGGATGTGATGAAAACGGATTTAATGGTCAATGATGTCAAACGCTGCCGTAAAATTCGATAGCACAGAGAGTTTTATCACGTTTATAGAGAAACATAGACACATTCGCACAGTAGCCTATCCTGCTCCCTTCTGTTAGTCCACTGAAAGTTTGGCGATACATTCGCTGATCTTGTTGATATTTATTGTTACATATAATTTGTAGTTACATTGCCTTTGTGTTTTTGTTTCTTTTAACCTCCTCCTACACTTGTCATCCTAATTACGCTAGCGTACACTTCTACACATATACGCAAGCCTGTATAGCCACGTATAGGCATGTTTATACTTAAACATATTTACAAACGTCCTGTGCAAGATTCGTGGCACGTTTCTCCCGCCTCCATTGCACAACACAAATCGCCACCCCAGTGAATGTATACCATAAATATTTCTTCGGTCCCAACCACTTTGTGTTGTACAGGTAAAACTTAAACATTACATAATCAGTTTAAGCTATTGTAGAAAAATGAAGAGAATAAAACTCAATACTTCCACCTCCACGGTACACCTAAGACTTGAGTCAGCCATCAATTTGGGTAATGGAAGTTAGGCTGAGATAATAATGTTACGAATAAGTCATCATTTTACAGTTTCTTGATTTATTTGGGTGTTTATTATCATTTGAGGCCAGTCTTTCAAAAATCTCGTCTTCTCTTTTTTGCAAATCTTTCTTCATTAATGACGCAAGATTCCTACAATTTTGTTACAATTTTAGTACTTTTGTCAGCTAATGAAAGTTGATTACAAATACAAAATGCATGGAAAGCCAATTTCTCCAAGGATACAATACATTTTGTCATCATAACCGTTGTATATCGTGCACTCCGGCCTCAACACAAACGAATGCAGAAACCAGAATGTTATAACACGAAGTTATATGGATACTACACTTGTGGTTACAAGTATAGATGACAGTGTTGTAACCGAATCATTGTAATGATCTTCACGGTACATGAACTGAGGTTCATAGGCGGTTACCAAAGAAAATAATGCACGAATGTTAATTACTACAGTAAGAAATTATTTGCCTTCCGGTAATTAACCATCGTAATAAGGCACCGTCGAGAAGACGCCTTCGACTAAATTACACCATGGAGTTACACATTTTTGATAACAGTGTCAAAACTCTTTGCTATGTTAGTCATAATGCTCCCTCTGTAAATGTTTTCCTCAGGAAATGCTCAGGAGAGGCCAAAAGTGTCAAAAAACATCAGCTAAACTTTTTCTCCTCGAATGATTTCTATAAATATTTACACTTTAACTTTGTAAGTAATTTAGTTTTCTATTTTGAAAAGAGGATCTACCATGGGACGATAAGATCTATCACCTTCTACGTATACTTTAAATGAGTAATTGAGCCCCTAATAATATTGTTTCAAAGAAGGTAAATTCTCTAAGTTTACCATGTTTGTGTAAAAATCCAGAACCCAGAATACATCAGGCAGAAATTATTTAATGACTTTATAATATTTCATAAATATATCATGAGGTCTGGAAAATCATATTGTTGTTCATATGGTATTTCATAAATATATCATGGGGTCTGGAAAATCATATTGTTGTTCATATGGTATTTCATAAATATATCATGAGGTCTGGAAAATCATATTGTTGTTCATATGGTATTTCATAAATATATCATGAGGTCTGGAAAATCATATTGTTGTTCATATAGTATTTCATAAATATATCATGAGGTCTGGAAAATCATATTGTTGTTCATATTGTTGTGCAAACTCTTGTTTTATGCTATCCCATAGTCTCGCACATATCATAACCTTTACAAGGGTGACCTATATGTAATTTTCAATCCTGACAAGCTTTCATAGACTCGTCCTTTACATTGTTGTTCATTTCTTTTTATTCTGTTGCTTTTTTGATGGATGATATTTGAAATTTAAATTGACAACCATAATTGACAGATAACTGATTGTGATTTGTCGTGAAATTGAAAACATACATGAGAAAGCAATATCCATAGCCCAGACAATAGCTCTTTATTGTATTGTGAAAGTTTGCTGTTGGGCTTAAGGTTGTGGTAAGGTGATGTGTGCAGATTTACCTAACACTTTTAGCAGTGATGACTGATTAGTTTTTCACTTTTACTGGGCATGTGTTTAAATTGTTTTATAACAAGGTAACAGATTCTAAAATATGACACTGAATTGTTAAATGATTGTTAACGAGGTACAAGAACAATAAAATGATTTTTTTAAGAAAAACAAAACAAAATACAGGCTATCCCTACTGGTACTTTCCCATACATTCCTTTCTTTGCAAAGAGCACAGCAAATATTTCTTCACAACTTAAAAATTTAGGTTTTGGTTTAAATGTGGATGAGTGATGTAGGAGTCGTCATTGTGACCCAAAGTCTAGTACGACTCCTGAATAGTTCAGCCATTTTGACCTTGGACAAGATTCGTTTGGGCGCACTAAACTACATCTCCTACTGAAAAGCGAAGGCTGAGAAACATTCACATGATGGACAAACAATCGATGACTAGGGGAAATACGTTTGTGGCAGGGTTGGCGTCAGGTGGAGGCAGGGCCCACGTCCCCCCCCCCCCTTCGCGTCCTTCGGGATAATAGGCTTACCCGCGGTCTGAAGAATGTTCAGTTTTGTCGGAAACCGTGATGACTACTGTTAAACATTTAATTCCCGACGACGAAGAGTCACCCTAACGGTTTACATGATTTTGCCCTCAGGAAAACAGATTCATTTATAACAACCTAAAATTTACAAATTTTCCTCAAAAAACTTAAACTTTTCAAATTTTAATACAGAAAACCACCAGATTTTTCAAAGTTTCTTTAAACAGACCAGAAAATTTCGGCACACAAAGCGCATGGGAAAAAAGTGGTTCCAGAATCCTTCTGGCAATCCGTCTGGGACTCAGGTAGCTGGCTCCTACGTCTGGGAGATTGCCCCCTTCCCGTAGAAAGATCTTTGGTGCATGTTCTGTTACTTGGATTGAGTAAATTTTGTTGTATCATACAAGAAAATGTTATATTTTATCACTTAGCACTTTCGTTACTAGTTTTGGAAAATCAGTTTCACCCATTTTCATTTTATTAACAAACCGTTTTTTTTCTTTAATCACTTTTGAAGCGTGCTAGTTTTGCACCCTTCAAGTACCTAAGCACAATAAGCTGATCTCTGAGAATTTGGCCGGGGCAAGTTTCATTTGTTATTTTATACGGCAGTGGCGACATCTACAGCGGACACAAACCCCCAACAACCAAGGTTTTACTTTCACTTTAATTAACAATTCTGTCATAGGCGGTTCTTCATATCTACTTCCGAGTGTGCTTTAATTAATGTTGTTTATCTGAAGGTGTCTTCCTTTTGTTTCCTTCTGTGGGCGTCTGTCGCCTTCTTCAATCTGAAAGAATCTTGAGACAGGTTTACTTCTTATGGATGAAACTATAAATAAGGCTACAAGTTATCAAAGAATAAAAGGATCTAATCACTTCGTGGAAGTAGAGAGCAATTATGTATTCTACTCCTCGTGACAGGTAGCAAGTGTGACGAAGTTACAGCGGACCGTTACCAAAAAAGTGCACTTTGGGGTCATGTTTCTGCTGACGTTTATCTATGTTATGTGTTTGGCGCTGTAATGTCGCTTTAACCTCAAGGGACTCTGAAAAAACTCTTGGCTATTTTGACTCTTTTAGTGAGTTGCCCTTTGCAAATTCTGAAGTCATGTGATACTAGTCCATTCGTGTGGCATTTTCAGCGTTCTATAACTCTGGAAGTAATCAACGTTGAATTGAGAGGACGGTTTTGTCGCAGTTCTTACAATCAGTCCGGAAACGTATTTTGCATTTAATTGCTGAGTGTTGCACATGATTTTTAGCATGGATTCCAACTTTTTTTAAATAAACCGAATTGACGCCTTAAAATCAATTCAGCGTTACGACAATGAAGTGTCATTGACTTTATTTTTATGGTCATTGATCCACACATATCGTTAGCATTTGGAATGGCTCCTATATGAAGGCATAGTTTGTATTTGTCCACATTTTATGTCAATCGGAGTGCAATGATCGATTGTGAAATCTTTTAGGCTCAGTTTTAAAACATATGTGGGGTTTGTAATGGGTCCTTAATAATGTCCGTATAAGCTTCGATAAGTATTTAAGTATTTGTCTAGTCTAAGGTCTGACACGATTGCATTTATCGAACACATACCATTAAAGCATTTTGTCCAAATTTGTCAAAAACAATTACAAATTAGCAGGGCTTGTGTTATACATGACAATCTTGAATTGTGGGTGGGCAAAATTGTTGGATAGGGTTTGAAAGATGTCATCTCATCCACGAAATACAAAGTCAAGTGTTATAGTCTTCAGTTACCAGACGTTTGATGCAAGACCATGATAAATAAACTAGTGACAACCTAGATAATGTCGTGAGTTGACGGTTGTTATAGGAAGGAGGCTGCAACACTGAAATCCAGAATATACAGAATTAGAAAAGCCTCAACTAAATTACATACTGAATAAAGCTTGAAATCGCAAGCAATATATATATATATATATACACTTACCGTAAAATCGGTCCTTGGGACTCATGTGGTCACAGTAGGCCTACAAATTACTACTTTTTAACAGGTTATTATTTATAATCGGTCTGTAGGCCTACATGCATTTATGATACTTAAATGTAAATTTTAAAGTTTCCAGTACATACAGTTTCTTGTCTAAATGTGATTGATTTTGACCTTTGATCATAGAGTTGTTTACCACTAACCATATACAGTTGTAAACTTGAAAAAGGATTTGCAAAGGTCAAATCCAAATCAAAATTGTGGGCCAAGTCGAAAATTATGCTTGTAATAAAGTTTTGCTAACAGTTCCATGGTGTTATTACATTCTAAGCTGTGTACTACTTTATTCATTCATACACAGTAGTGTTCAACAGTCCTGTAGGTAGCTCTCACCGACTGCTACGTGGTTTTGGTAATCGTTGCTAGGCAACCAAGAACTGAAGAGCAAACAAATCAATTCATGTACAAATATATTCCTAACCTACGAGAACAAACTCACAGCAGTATTCGTTGTGTTACAGTTTACAGTGCAGTGGGTATTTGATGTGTACTGTAAGACCGCGTGTTTGGTCTAGTGATAGAGCATCCGACTCTCACGCGGGAGTCCCGGGTTCGATTCCCAGGTCGAGTCATACCAAAGACTTTAAAAATGGAACGTTCTGCCGTTGTGCGTTATGCTCCGCATAAGCAATGGAGAAAGGGAAAACAAGCCAGTGAGCCACAACTGGAAAAAAAGGCTGTGGCCGGCTCGACTTGAACCAGTTGGTTGGAAACTGGGCCGTTACACTTCATCTAACTAACTAACTAACTAACTAACTAACTAACTAACTAACTAACTAACTAACTAACTAAATAACTAACTAACTAACTAACTAACTTGACGTGTACTCCATGACAAGCATTTCATCTCTGAATTTGAACTTTTGACCTCAGCTTTTAGCCTTCTTATAGCAGAAATGGTAGTAAGTAAACTTCAAGGTATATTTACTAGCTTAATTTTAAAGCAAGTCTAGACTAGGCCTAACAGAAATTACGAGAGATGAAACTGTTTGCAACTCAAACTGACCTCAAGGGATTCTGCGCAATAGCCCAGTTTGCGCAAATAGAATAAAACGTATAACAGGAAGTGATGAGGCATCGCTCTAAGCCAGCAAGTAGGTGTTCCTACAGAAGGATATTTATGGTATACTCCTTATCAATTTGCGTATTTTGCCATGTATATTTCAGGTAGATTCATCCACATAAACTAGTGCTTAAAACAATGCATGTACCGACTCTTTGAATAAATATGAAGTTTTATTTGGCAATTATATATAGTTCAGACAATGAAAATTAGTGTATAGCCTTAAACTGAGATAATACGACCCAACCTGACTACTATACCTGAAGGATTGCCACTTCGAAGAGAGAATGTTTTCTCTTGAGATAAGACTGACCAGTCGTCCAAATTGGAATAATTAGAGCAGTGACACCAAGTCTGAAATGTCAATCCTGTTTTCAGGGCAAGGAAAATTACATTTTTCTTCGGAGGGTGAACAACCTTGCAAAATGAATGCCCTTGTTTCAACGTATCGTAAGAGTGCATTAAGTACTTACATAGTCAACGAATGCTTCTGTTGCCTACAAATTGTAACGTTACAGTAGCAGAATATTTATGTGTGTAGTGGATGAGTCTAATCCCAGCTATCATGATATATGACATATGTAACGGTTATTCCTAAACCAGGGGACAGTGTCTTAAAAAGCCTAACGTCCCTCATCAAGACATGTAATATATGCGCTTGTTTCAATACGCCCGTCTTAAAAGGGGCATTCGAATTTCTGTCTATTTACCTTCATTAAATATGTGTATGTTGCACTTGTAAAACAACGTTCTTGTAAAATGTTACACTGTTTCCGCCAAACTACATTTTTTTCACACCTCAGCTTTCTTGTCTACTTTTAAGGTTTAATACGTTACAAACTCCAACCCCTATGGCTATTTTTTATCCCCCAATGAGGATTGTTTTCCACTCAGTTTACCCAAAGTACACAACAGTACTCATTCCTTAATCAAGTCTTTCTTATTTGCTTCTAAGTCAATGGTTACATTCAATTGCAGGTTGCACAAGAATCTCCTCTTGTATGTACGTGTGCAATGGCACAATTAAGAGATCTAGATGCACTTTTCTTGAAATAATCTTTGTCAATTTAATTGTTCCTACATACTTCAGCTGTATTGTATGACACTACTAGGTTCAAAACTGTTCAACCCAAGGCGCTTGTGATGAAGATGTAAGGGAAAAGAGCTGACAATTTCAACGAGATCGATGCATCATGAAGAAAGCATGCTAATTTTGCGGTAATTCAAGATGAAAATTATGGAGAAACTGTGCAAGTTTCATAATAATCAGTCTAGTTACAATTAATTCAACCGAGAGGAAACCTTCCAGCTAGGTCTTTTTACCCAACTTGAGTTGCCGACCAATGTTTTACAGTCATCAGATTTTTGGTAAAGATTAAAATCTCTAACTGTTTACTACAAAGTTGATTATAACTCAGTTGGTGTCGTCTTGAAATTATCCCTCCAACAGCTGGTATACATCACTTGAGGAACCATGAACGGAACAAACGGGGTACATAGTAACCGGGCATACAAAGTACACACTCTGTCAGCAAAATCTGCTTAAAAAAAGAAAGATTACGCAGAACTACAAACGCTCTATTTGGTAAAAATTTCCCCATCACTAGGCAGTGGGCATGTATGCGAATTAATGAAACTGGGTAAAGTTTGCCCACCAACAGCTGATTAATGGGTTAACAGAAAGGTTGGTTCAATATTTTCACACTTACCTACAATGGGGTATCGGTAAATAACCCCATACAGCCCGACTCATGCATACTTTTACTCAACTCCCAATGACCCATGCATACTTTTACTCATAATTCCCAATGGACGAATCACTAGTCGAGACTTTGACTTGCCCACATTCTGCTTGCATTACCAATTCAGAAAAACGTATTGATATATATAGACCGATAAATTATTTTGATTGCTCCACAAAATTAAAATTAAATCGGTTTATTGACAATCAATGACTCATTTTGCCCATTTCCTGTGAAAAAAGTAGCGGCAGCGTGACATTTTGCCTCCAGATTTAAGTCATCGGAGAATCTTTATTAGATATTATACACTTCGACGTAATGATTATGAAAAGGCACGACCTATGAATACCAAAACAAGGCGTGGATGATGAAATTACTTTTCCGAATCTTTATTATACACAATAGGCTTACAATCAATATCAATATTATGAAATATCCTGAGGGATCTGGTAAAGGTCAGAGAATTATATCGGTAAGAAATCACAATTTTTAACCATTGAATTCCAATTAAAAGATTCACACATGACGTGTTGGTCTTCACTTTTACCCTTGTTATTAGAGCCCGTCAAAAGAAGCTCCATAAAAGCTTGCTCTAATTAAAAACTTGTGTGAAATAAGAAAAAAACCGTTGTCCACAATTTCCTTTCCTGGAAAGCTCTGAACAATTTCATGGAATTTTCATATTTATCCGACATTTCTTACTCAGTTGGTTGCATTTTAATAAAGATTAAGCACGTGTGGTTGTCTGATTGTGTCATGTATTTATCGTACACAATTAACTTTCCATTCTCATACTCACCAGGTGTCTTTTTCAAGAGTGAATGCACTTTTGTGGTGACATATAGTAAGAGGTGGAACCAAGATATGCCCCGGCAGGGAACTAAGCTCCCCAACCGGGGGAGAGTTAAGGAAAGGGTGGCCACCGGGAGTGTTTAGAGGTTTGGTAGAAACCTTACACAATACCATTCTATGACACAGCATATTTTGCCTAATATAAGTACATCTGCTATGAGCATAGTTCTGACAGCGATTTTCCAGGAAATCTTAAGTTGCAGAGAGCACGAAGCAGGCGAAAATGTTTAGGATTGCTCTATTTGGCTGTATGGTTCTGAACTGAGGGAGAGGAACATCTAAAATCCTAAGGCGACGGAAGTGGGCAAAAATTTGTGATGTTTGTTGTAAAATTTGCCCCACTGAGAGTTACAAGAGGTATTACAGTTGAGGCGGCTTGCTCCTACAGTTGGTAACATAAATTGTATTGTATTGTATGCACTCCGCCTGGTCGATAATGATAGTCAATCGTCCAGACAAGCGTAGCTAACCGTAATCTATATAGGTAGTTGGGAATGAACTTTTTGACCTTTAAAGAACACTTTGAAGGTTCTATATAGGTCACAGGGTGAGGAGGGGTGCTTGTTGCAATAAGCAACATGGGGAAAAATGGAAGACACTTAAACAGCAAAACTTAATTGTGAGGTACGAACCGACACTTTTGCTTCTTGTTGAAGAATCTGCCATAGATGAAAGGAAAAACGGGAAACCGTCGGCGACAAAATTGGCAAAATTTATTCAATGGGGGGGGGGCGGCCGCGCAGTGGGAATGCTAAGGAAACATGAGGGGCATATGCCTCCTCTAGTCCATGCCTCTGCCCCAATTGCCTCACAACATTTGAAACCCAAAATTTTGCTTACCCCAACTCCCTCCCCACACACATTTTTGAAATCCTGGCTGCGCAACTGAGTTGCAGCTTCCTAGAACCATAAAGAACGGCACTCTGCCACTTGTTTGGTTATACCCCTGATTAAAAGGATATATGTGTTATATTTCACCAGTTTCAATACTCAAACAATGTTTCTTTTGCACAACCAATTCATTTTAGCAATTGTGCTTGTTTCACCACTTTTGTAGATGTTAGAATAAATTGAACGCCCATTTATGAATAACCCCTCAGCTATACAGGAATCCGTATTCCCTTGGGCTGAATGTGTATAAAAACATGCACATGCTTAAAAGGAACCTCATTTTATACACTCAAATAAGTAGCCTTGAAAAAATCATTTTGCAACAAAGCTCATATTCAAAGTGATAAATTGCATAAAGATGGTATTAGAAAATAAGTAAGGAGGAAATTTTCCTACATTAACAAGAACATGTCGTTAAGCTTGCATTCTTAATCGCATCACATACTTTTGGCAACAATACCATCGGATTTCAACAATTTATATAGTGAAAGTAACATGACAAGTCTAATGGTTGACAGGTAAATCACTTAAGAATGTATGATCCCCTAGGTTCACCGTTACACCTCTCAAAGGGGGAAGCCACCTTCCTGCATGGAAGTTCCCGAAATCTCTATTTCAATTGGCAGAAAATTTATATTGTCGGAACTGGGCCCTGGGCTTGTGAGGCCAACAACTAGTGCCAGATTCCGATATTTTTTACTGGGGATGACTTGAAAAGAAAGAAAAAGTGAAGAAAGCAGGTTAAAATGAAACGCTTTAGAGTCAGTCGAATTGGCATCTTATTTACTTCTGTGAAATATCAAGCAAAATTCATTTAAAAAAATTAGTTTCCTTAAAAATGTATACAAACCACCACTGCAAATGTATGCCAACACGGATGGCTTCTAAGAGTCCTTCAGTTTATAGAGTCATAGAAACGTCACCAGCCTCATCGTGAAAGTCTTCAGATCTTGCATTTTGGTCTAGTGAAAGAAGATCTTGAAGATCCATTCACAAAACTAGTCAGAGACATTAAGCTTTTAAAGTATTATCTACTGTAAGGAAAACCTTTATGTCGACCATAAAAATGATTAATTGTATAAACAAATTTAACTGTAAATTTTTAATAGAAAGTGAATTTCACACACTTTAGTAAATCTTCAAAGTCGATCTTGTTAACAAGTATCGTAAAGAGTTATTAAAAAGGATTCAGAGTCATTGAATTTTTTGAGGAGAAAAATGTGGAAGACGAACTTTAAGCTGACAATAAAATCCGCTAATTGTATAAAGACTTAAAAATATAAAGTTAATGTACATGTGTATTTGTCACGCCGTCTTATTATTACTTCAGACCTTCAAATATTAATTATTTCTCCT
The DNA here is from genome assembly GCA_029531755.1 of Holothuria leucospilota. Taxonomy (NCBI): domain Eukaryota; kingdom Metazoa; phylum Echinodermata; class Holothuroidea; order Aspidochirotida; family Holothuriidae; genus Holothuria; species Holothuria leucospilota. The sequence continues at coordinate 27,876,671 of CM055982.1, read as the reverse complement.
TTTACTCATTATAATTGCAAATTATGTAAACATCCAAACGTGATCAAAGTACCTTCATGAAAGTAAAATTCATTTTTTCTTTTGTATTTTCTTTATGAATACTGGATAAGACAGAATGAGATGTTTAAGTGATGCACTTTTTCGTCAACAGCATCACGTGACCAATCTTGATTATTTTTTCTCGGTTTTAAAATATACTAGACGCTTTTAATAAAGAGGTTCTTTATTCCTGAATATTAGATAGTACATCCACATCAACTCATGTAAGCAAAATAATAGTGTCACCGTTGGAACCAATTTAAAACAGCTTTTTAATATGCAAAGATAAGCTCAAACTTAATTTTGTCTTTAGACACTGGAAGTAAGTCAAAATTATTACATTATTGATGACTTTACCTCAATCATTACTCCAGTTTTTAGAAAGGTTTTGAATATTTTCATTAAAAAGGAAGGATTTGAAATAAGGTACAAGGGAATCTCACAAACTTTCAAATGCAATAGCACTTTCTTATCAGTTTAACAAATTAGCAATTGTTTCATTTATTACTACTTGGCTTAATGTGTCGCTAGATGCCAGATCCTTATTCTTCATAATTTAGTTCGTCAAAACTATGAGCTTAGAGTGTACCTGGTTTTACCACATTTAATGTGTCTTAAAACAGTACAATAGGTGCTTTAATGATGTGAGATTTCAGAAGACAGTCCCCTAAGTACCTGACCTAAGCAACTGTAATTTTATGATACCATATAGGTATCGCTAAACCATCTTATCAAACCTTCATGCATAATATCATATTCAAAAGTGTTAACATACTTCCCTACTTATCAATTTCAATTCTGCAAAGAAAGGGCTAAGTTTTAGTGATATTTGGTTCAACGGCTTTCGTGAGGGAACCACTTACTGTAGGTTTCCCTAAAACTATGGTAGCTTAGCATTATCTTATAAGAACTAAGTCTCAATTAACAAACCTGTTTCCACCCATAGTGAATAAATTGCCTTAAATCTGGTTGGTTGAATTATATTAAAATTTCTTTGAGTTTTTTTTTTCAGTTTTTTGACAAAGTTGGGAGGCTTAGGATTTGCCGCTACCATATCTATCATCACCTTTAGTTCTCAGACTTAACAGTTAATCTGAAGTATTCATCTAACTACATCATCAATACGGCACTGAGTGCGTTTATGTTCACTGAAATGAAATGGCCTTTCCCTAGCGCTGAACCCAGTACTGGTAAAACTGAGCAGTATAGTGCAATCAATGGACAATTCTTAACAAGGATATCGATAGCGAATCCCCCTCTTCAATAACTTCATCTCAAGTTGAACAATGTTGTGCGTGCTTGATGTTTGAATTGGTAGCAAAAAATTTTAAAGAGGCACATATTACTATCTGATATTATTACATTACAGGCGGGGCAAGCACAGGTTTAAACAGAAGAAAGACATGGGGAGTATGTAACGTATATCGGCTTTGCAATACCAAAATAGCAGAAAACTCAACATCGTCATCACACTGTAAAACAGATCAGATCAAATTTGAACCACATCTGAGCACCTAGGCACTAACCCGGAATCTGATCAATTAATTCACTATATTTCGTTCATAAATGGCCAGAACTGATTCATTTCTGAGTCGATTCTAGTTAAATATTTGACCAATTTCCAGTTTTGAAGCCAGTTGATCTGAGTTGTTGTAGACTGCCTCATAACCAGTCCTTTAAAGTAATGAAGTATCATCTTGATCACCGCCGTCTACAAGACCATTCACAGTTACGTCACTGTAGATACTGGTTAGCATAGAGCATGTCCAAGAACAAACGCGTGCTTGCTAAGTTCTGCGTGTGTAAACAATCGCGCGAGCGTTTACACACGCAGAAAGTAGACTAATTTATAATCTGCTTTTAATTGTGACGACAGAGTTAGTGCGCCTTACTCTCTTGCCAACAAGCCGTGATGTCATTCGTAAATATGAACGAGTCTATTGGAGCTGTCGTAGCGACCTGCTAAATTAGACACCTTTCATCGTAGATAAGAATTTCCCCATATCTATGATTCAATACCGTCAATCATTAACTTTAATTGTAGGTAAGTCGTAACTGGTTTCGAACATGACATCTTCATTTTTTCTTCTAAAACTAATTTAACTCTTTTCATATTGAATCTTAAACGCAATTAGAGTAATAAAACACCTTTCTTTATGCAACTTAGGTTATTGGCTCTGTTTGAAGAAAGATCATAGACAACTTAATGAAACACGTTTCGTACATAGAAAGAAACCAGCTGGAACATGACTTGGTCACGTTTCAGCCTACCGCATAAATCTTATGATCATAAAGTTTTAAACTATCCTTCCACGTTTTTCTGTGCTCAAGTTTTGTATTTATGATCAAAGTAAGCGTATTTACTCAACCATATCTTGTGCCAGAATTCAAGTTGTGATTCTATCATGACCAGAATTTTAGAATTATTTGTGCCTGGGCCAATACGTATGTGGATTTTGTGAATGATTAAAAGACAATACGCAAAGTTCAGTGTGTAAGATTGGAACCAGTTTAACACAGAAACAGGCATTTAGAAATCCTTTACTTTCGTTATGTTTTTGTATGTTTCATCTTGATTGCAATTGTAAAGTACATTGCTGGCCTGTATTATTTGAAAGTGTGACACTTTCGTAGTCGGAAAAGAATAGTTTCATACTGAAATTACCTAGTTTCCCCTCACTCGTGTTCTCTCAAGTGTCTTTTGTCAGTAAATTCTTTGTAGTGTAACACGTGTAACACAGTAGATTATACAACCTGGATAAGGAGAAGAAAGCTTTGTAGGAACTTATGATGTAAATCGTCCTCAATGTGACATTTACATCGTTTGTAAAAACGAAACGAAACGCTAATCGAAACCGATTTATACACAGTAAAGCAAGACATACAGTGCTTCTTGTGAGTAGAGTCTGCTCTACCAATCATTTAAGTAACTCTTGTCGCAATCATATCACGTTTGCAGTAAGCTGCAAGCTTTTCTTGTCCTTCCATGACACACAGCTTTTATAAACGAAATGTGTACCTCACGAAAGATAGCTCACCTTTTTTAGTGAAGTTGTAATGATCGAGGAGATGAGTGTTGAGTAAAAACCATGTCTCACATGATGTGATTTAATTACTGACGTGAACGCTGTAAGAAAAGTGTGAATTTTCTTAAAAATTTTTAAGACAAGCTTATTACCGGAGATGAAACAGTAACTCAACCGAATTTACCATCTCACGGAATTCTTGTAAAAGTAGTGATCAACCCTGTTAAACACTTCTACAGAGTTGACGGGATTTAAGATGTACTAAGAACGGGGAAACAAGGATTTAATTTAACGACTCGTCACTTTGAATATACCCCAATCATAAGTTGCAAGTGCTTACTACATTTCCGTGACACCGTCATAGTTACCCTTTAATGATATCGTCGACATGAATTTATTAAATGGTTGGTGGAATTTTAAGACTGTCATTGATCGTATTATGACTTTTTCTGCAGGACGATGAACCTTAAAATTTCGAGGTAAGAGTAAAAAATCGTGACTTGTCGAAAATAATTTCGAGACACAGAAGGAAAAGATGGAATTTTATTGTTATTGGAAGCTTAATCCAAATAATCAACATAGCTTTTCTGTCATATCGTATCCATCATATGATGTTAGGGACTAATGAAATGATGCTATCGACATTAATCTGATAAACTGCTATTCTTTCATTCTATTATATACACCAATTACTCGAATAAGGTACAACAATTTCCTGCTTTATAAGGTAAAACATACGAATCATTTCAGAATTTTAGGATTTGGGGGATTCGTAGAAAAACAAGATTTTATTAAAGTTCTCATGTTTTATGTTACATAAAATGCTAGTTTAGTGAAGGACATGATTGATAAGGTAAGTATCGGCTTCATTAAGTGATTTTTCTGATGAGTTTTGCTTTTCCAAAAACAAATTTATGCCACTGTGTTAATTATCAACTGTCTGATATTTCATTTAAGTGCGCAATTGACTTTGATTTGTAGAAAAGTTGGACAGAATTAAGACAACTGCTGGGAATGAGACTCTAGCAGTAAGAGGGGGGAGGTGGGTGACCTACAATTCGTGGAGTGGTCTGCTAGAGACTTCGTGTCTTATATTCACGCGTCCCACGTGATTGGAGGAAATCCATTCAAACTTTGGACTGTGTTTCTCTTCCCACCTCCCTTTCTATATTGTCAGTTCGATCGATCCATGTGGAAGGTATCATTTGTGCTCGTGTTGGTTTGCAAATGGTGTAAGCTTTCATGTAAACTTGAGTCGCTTTCTAAAGAGTTTGTACCTCTAGAATTGTATTGACCATTTACCTGTTGTTGTGGCACTATTATTAGCTTAAATTTGATATAAAATATGGAACCCCTTGCTTAATTAACACAATCCATGTGAACCTGCAGGAAAAATATTAAGGACAGTTGAGTTCCTTGCGGCAAAACTTGCCTACGCACTGTATTCTTTTTACGCTAAGTGGAATGCAAAAAGCTTGGAGTTTCTCTTACGTCCATTTCAATAGACAAATAGCGTCGTGAAATTGAAGCAGAGCTCACAGCAAGATAAACTCATCCTAATAAAACATGATCTTTCGTCCGTAACACGAGGGGAGGAAAGGGCCCTATCCTAATACGAGATTGCTTAAACCTTAATTTAGATTGACGTATACGGCCTTACAATTTGTAACATCTTGAGAGAAAAAAGTAACGTGAACTTTCTCACATGGGCTTCCGGAAATATCAGGGGAAAACTACAGTCGGGGTTCGTGACTTCCTTATGGACGACCTTCGCACTTGGTCACGATTTTAACAGGAGTATTTTCGAGTTGTTTGCCTATTTCCACGTTAGATGCACGTGCCACAGCGTTCAGTAAATACGTGCACCCTACGATTCGCGGTCAAAATTGGTTTGATCAATATCAGAATTGGGCATGTATTGTTCCTCGAAACTCACAACCGCTGAAAGAGTGTTTGTTCTTTCTTAAGGGTAAATGATTCGTATTTATTGTAAACGAAGTGCATTGCGGCAATAGTTCGGCTAATTACGAAGCCTTGAAGAATCACATCAAGACTGTGGCTTAATACATATGGATAGCGTATCCATGATACCAACACGTCATGCAGGTATTATGGTAACATGAGTAGCCGCTCTCTGTTGCTTCCTCTATATGCCAGAACAATAGCACACACTCTGCCCGAAAATAACCAACGTTCTGCCACTTTCTTCCCCGCACCTCACAAGCTTATATATGTAGATACATGGGCTGAACGCAAAACGTTGTCTACTCCTCGGGGTATTTCCACCATACAAGGCTGCTTTTTTGTAGCTGTAGGATGATCGAAAACCGTCCTCGATGGGGTAGCAGTATTAAGGCTATTATGCACCATCCCATACACTGGGTTACCTTCGTTGAAGGTATCAAATATCTACGCGTCTTTTTACGATATAGGCTACTCTAAAATCTTTAAACAATGACAGAGATTATCGAATTTTACTATATGACCCTAATTTGAAGTTACGTTGTTCGACTGTTGATTAGTTTCAGTCTAAACATATTCATATTTCCAGACGAAGCTCAAACTGTAAAGTTGTTCTAAGATCTTCACAGTTTAACATAGTAAGTCACTGGGACTTCTTCACTGGGTAAGTTTTAAGCGAGAGAAATCACACACTAAAACCCTATTGACTTTGGCCTCGTGAATTTTATGGTAATCGATTATGGAGTGGTATTACGAGTACAGTCAGTACAGGAGAAGAAGTAACACGTCCTCCTGACGGGCAATTCAGTCTAAGACTTTTGGCAATATGACTTTGTGAACGTAAATCTATTGTGTAATTTTGCAAATATAAATTGACAAAGGGGGACAAAGGGGGATTTGTGCTAATTTTAATGCTCTTTCATACTATGGATCAACCAAATGTGATAGTCTTCGTTTACCGTAACTGAGACATGTAGTGACTGTTTAACATAGTTAACCCAGCCGTGTATCTTTAAGCTCTGGCTATTACCTCAAACTAACAAGTGATCACATTATATCAATCATTGTTTTAAAAGTTTTGCACACAAAATTGTTGAAGTACAATGTTCTGGCAGTTTCACATAGCACATTCATGGCAAGTTGAAAATATCACCTAATGTAAAACTACGCGTTTAGATTAAAGTGTTCAGATGTAAGTCTACGACCATCTGTCCAACACAACAGCACTCCATGGTCGTTTTATGAGATGCTAATCATCTTGTTTAAATAAATAATGGGACTCATTACACGTGATGGAAAGAATATAGGTTACATGGAATGACAACCTGTCAAAGTCAACCTGTTTGGATAGATTGTCACGAGAAGTGCAAGACATAAACTAATCTCACGAGACCAGTCAGTATTCAGAGAGCTCTGGAACACACTAAAGCGATGATGTAGATCTGGACGTTGATGATTGGGACCATATATTCCAACATTATCACCGAATTATACGAGATATGAAACAGAAACAGGACACCTTCTAAGCATTACATAAAAACCTACCTAAGAACTTGCTTTCTTAAGGTAGTTAAAAAGCTATAATTACTAGAAGATATGTTAACTTTGAAGAGCATTTATCGTAAATCAATAATTCTGTTAACAGTTTAACATGCACGTATGGGAAAGTCTTGTGTTTTGCACCGGCTGGTATTTAGTAATTTCACTTAGCATTACTTCAAGGAATTACACTATACCAGATGAATGAATGCAAGGGCGTAGGAAGCGGGGGGGGGAGGCTAGTAGCCCCCAGTCAAAAATGTGGGGGCTGAAGTATGCCTCCGTCCCCAAGATCCAAGGGTAAAAACCCCTTCTTTGTCTCTTCTGTAAGAAATGTCAAAAATTTGCAGTAATTTCCCTTAAAGTTTGTCCAAAATGTTGCACCACATTGCATCTGAGGACCCTCAAATACCCAAAAATTTTCCACATCCCCTCCCCTTAGACCCTCTCCCAGGACGGCAATCCGAGACAAGCCCCCAGTCTCGAAAAGCTTCCTACGCCTATGAATGAATGTATCAATAAAGTAGCTTCTTCATGTAAATTTAAATTTTCGTTATAGGCCTACCTTTAACCTTAAGTTTTCTCAAAAGCACAACTTTGTTATTTTACAGTAAGTTTGCTTGATTCACTCACTACTTGCATAAAAGGGTGCAAAGTTAATGATATATTTCAGCAGCTTCTTAATGTAGCCTTTCAGTGATATGGATGCATGAAGGTGCCTACATCGATTGCCCTGGAAGTTTACAAACTACAATGGCACTCATTAATCTGTAATACTAACCAGGCAGACTCAAAGCGTGTTGTATGTGTATTTGGTTCATGTGACACAAACAAAGTGATGCATATTACACAAATGCTAGTAAGGCTTGGTTCACGTTACACATAAAGATGTCCAAAATCCCAATTTCGTGTGTAGTTTATTGAATCCAGTTTTCAGCCATTGTGTGAACTTCGTAAGTAGTGATTTAATAGGTAATATAAGTCTTTGCTTTGGAAGCAATAATTTATATGTAGGGTTTTAATTCCCTTCTTGTTTTCCATTTTGTTTTTGTGAAGTTTTTGTTTCTCAAGTGTTCCACACTCCACTTGTTTCCGATGGTGTTACATAACAAGACTGACAGATGTCCTTTTCAGTAAAGGTTTCAACTCGGGAAACTGTTATCTGATGCTATGTCACTTTTTGAAAGGGTTCTTTTCCCTCAATTAGTCTTGCACCCGATGCATGATTTATCGGTTTTTGATCAGTACACATGGTAAAGACATTACACCTGTCTTATGCGATTGCCCATGTGGCAATATGCAGACATACAACAACACCGTCGAGTGACTTTTACCTACTATAGACGTGTATGCAGTTGAGCAGTGACTGCTTCCTCAGATGCTAAGATGAGAGTTTCCTTATGTACCAAAGCTAGCAAGAGCACGATGTGCCTACACACAAAAACATGACTGGGTATGAAATATGATTACACACATATCAACACAAAAGCAGCTAAGGTGTCACCAGATGAATCGCTTCAAAACAGATGTAACACTTTTGCTGTATCTCACGAATGTGAATGCTGTAGAAAGAGACTAGGCAATGAATATACCTTTGTAAGGGTGCATGCCGTCATTGGCAAATACTTATGAATGAAAGTTAAATTATGACGAGTTTCCACAACAAGTAACGTATGACAAGTTACTTCCACGGTAAAAATGGCAAAGTCTGGTTAGGCTAAACTGTTTTCTCATTTTCACCCAAAGCAATTTCTTATTCAAGAATAGATGTCTGGATGGCAATTACTGCACCTTACCCTGCTTTAATTTACATTTAAGCTTTAACACATAAGACATAACATATCTGGTACAAATGGTTGTTGAAACCAGGGACAACTTTTATAAATTAAAACGTGATTTAAATAGTGGATATTCGTGTTACCGACTAAGACCATTACTGACAAATCAAGACCCATATATAAAGAATAAACAACAACATACGAAAACCTGACAAACGTACGGAGTTTGTGCTGTCAGTGGTGTTTAAAGACCTACTTTAACTGTGTGCAAAAGTAAGCTAACATGTTCTTGCGTGGCAAAGACTCAATTCAGGAGTAGTCAGAGAAGAAACAAGGGGTTTCTTCCACTGTCAAGACCTATTCCCCTTTCTACCCCACAAATAAAATATCCGAATGAATTTTACTTGTCCAAAGTTTTAGACTATATAATTCATCTCACCCGAAGAAATTTAAGCTTTTCCCACTCGCATCTCCCTAAAATTCTACGGCCTGGCTAAGCTACTGGTAACTTTTGTTTTAATATAATAAGATTCTTTTGACTGCCAGGAGGATAAAAGGTCAATAAACCTGACACTAAATAGATTCTTGGCTATTTATGGGACATTAAAAAGGAAATATTGTCAAAAGTATTCCAAACTAAGCAGCGGTTCAAGTAGGAGTCCAAGAGCGCAATGGTTTACTTCAGCATAGGTCTGTATTGTCCCCTTGTTCCATAAACCTTATGCATTGACGTCACGCGACGTCATATTGGCGGCAAAACAATGAAGCACATTGCACGCACGCAGTAGATTAAGCACGCTCTTGTAGTAGACTTACGCGCGTATCCGATTGGCTGACAAGTCAGCTGTCTGCATTTGTTGGTGTAATTTGCAATGATATGCACTTGACTCTAAAAGAGGGAACACTTTCTGTTCTGTGACGTCATATGCCTAAGGTCTATTCACAAAGTGTGATGCAACTAGAATATGAACAGGATCGAATTTCATTTGTACACACTCCTAGAACGTTTTACTTTCCATATGTTTCATTAATTTAATCATTGACGTGTCGTCTGAAGACATTTAAGTCAAATTACTGGCTATTCCATTTCAATTAAACATCGTGGAGTTGGTAAGTCGTTAGAGTATACTGCTTGGTATTTGAAACATCCCCGGGTTAAGCTGTCGAGTGCTGGTGCATGGCTAGTGCCCTTCAACCGTTGTGAAAGTGGTTAAAGACTGACCATAAACTTTCGTCCGTGGGATGGGATTAAATGTTGATCCTTGGAGTAATATTTGGACCTATAAGTACACCCTTGCTTCGTTGCCCTCTGAATAAATGAGGCAAGTAGTATTAAGGGGAATCATCCATGAACATCATAGTATTCAGACATGATCAGCCATGATTATAGGGTCCTCGAGGAGACAAAATGCCTTGCTAGTGGTGTATTCGTTGACTTAAACTATGGAGATACATTATGCATTCCTTTGCCATCACTTTTTGGAAATTTACTGCGTGGTTTCAGGTCTGAGAAGGTTATACTGGGTGGAACAGGGCATGAAAAGGGCATTTGACATGCATAGAATTCTAGGGACTGAACGACGATACATGTAGATTCAGGTCTTTCGGAGCCTTTTTGCCCCCAATGTTTGCACGCTTAGATCTTCATGAATTACACAAAATGGTATCTTTATGAGGTATGCCAGAGCATTAGATAGAATATACGAGGGTCACAAGCCTTACTAGTAAGAATAAAAACTGATAACTACCATACCTAAATATTCTCAAATAATAAGTAATGGCATTATTATTATTATTATCAAATTTCATAGAAGTCGAAATTTGGAGAGGTAATTTAAGCTGTTACATACCTTAAACTTATCCAGGTTCAATAAGTGAGAAACTTATTCCAAGCAAAAAATATCACCTAGGCTAGAGTTGCAGAAATTGTGGAACCTTCTCGAACCTCTTTTACCATTTAGTTCTGTCATTGAGAATCGATGACATATAATTGCATGAATTATGCCTTTAGCTGATAAATTAAAGAATGTGCCTAAAGTTTTGGTATCAGTACAATCTGTAGACTATGGAAGGTTTGGTATTTTGGAACAAACACTGACTGACTGAGGGGCACCTTAGTATCACTACTCTAAGAAGTACACTTACTACAGTATCACTCATTACTGTATAGTGTTGTATTCGCAAGTCACTCAAATTGATAATTTTTAAATGGGTTGTTCCTGTGACATGTTAACAAAAATACCCCTTTAACCGTGGCGTTCCTCCATTGACAACGAAAACCTTATCTATCTTGTTATGTAAAACTTTAAAGCCAAAAAGCTCTCCTTTCTTTTAAAAGGATTAATTTTCGAAAAGCTTATAAGAAGACAAAACTTGTTTACAGGTGCATAACCAGGATTTTGTAAAGGGGGCAAACTCGGGTTGAAGTGACAACATGGCGTCAAAGGCACTGTGGGAGCACGAAGCGCTCCCCCAAATAGCCCAAATGGTGTGGGGCTCAAGAGCCGCCTTAAGGCCCTGGAGGGGTGAGGAGCCACGCCCGGTGGGTGTTCGGGAGGCGAAGCCCAAGAAAGCTCTGGTGCATTATCGAAATTGTGGGCATTCGAGTGATGATTTAACCGTCTTCAGATGAGATTGCATGGGTACTTAACAGACCACGTTAATCACACTTTGATAATTTTGTCATTGTAAATACACTTACACTTACTAAATGTAGCCTTACTCCGACTGACTGACAGCCGACAGGAATTGATGATGCACAGGTATCCCCCACCCCCACCCCGTCCTTCTCTACACCCCTAATTGTTCACTACAAAGATACAAAAAGGCATTGAGGTGTCTCTTTTGCTAAACATCTAACGGAGACGAACGAAGGAAGTATATATATGTTTGACTAGCTTACACCTACTCAAAAGTGGAATAATCCGCTTGAGGCTAGACCTTAGCCTACAGCCACTAAGACCTTCTCTCGTCACTCCTATTATCACAAGTTCACTGATTGAAAGGTCATAAAAATACAAGTACCCCGAGGATCAGCTAGCCAGCATGCAAATAAGAGACGAGTTATATGTATCTATGCCCGGAGAGTCTTAAATGCGTTAATCGATTTTGATTCCAGAACGCTTGTGATGCTCAATCATTGAATTTATAGACTGCCTAAAAGGTTAAATATCTACTTGCTTTCTCGTATTTCATTTATTTTTATATTTAAGTATCGAAAATCAAGATGTGAAAACTAGTATAACAATGAAAGGAGTAATTCCATTCCAAATTGATGAATCTATAAAAGGTTCTTTTAGAAGAAGGGATGAACTCTTTAACGTGTTTTACTATGTTAATGTTTCAGAGCTATTCCAGTAGTTATGGTGCGAGGATTGTTTGTGACATGGAGACCCGAACGATGAAAACTACACCTTTATTACATCCATCTGCCTATTAAGACTTAAAAAACCGATCTCCAATACTGAAATTCAAACGACCTTTAAAACAGAATCATTCTTCTATCACGTGTTAATTATATCTACATTTGTACCAAAAACGACCATTTTTGGCCTTATTTTGCGCGACACTTGCGTTCTAGGATCTAAAAGGGAGATAAAATTTCCATTTTGATATGAATATGGGAATTATTTACATGATACTATTACCTAGGTAGCAGTTCTTATCGTTCTCTATAAAAATGATTGTCTTGACGAAGGCTTGACATTTGTATTGAACTTTGCATGTTTATACAAGTTGCGCAAATATAGTTTTATCTTATCAATTACTCCATTCTTCAAAATATAGTTTTGTATTATTAATTACTCCATTCTTCAAAAGATATTTCCTAAAGTAGAGGGCTAGATTAAAGCTCTAGTTTACTATCCAAACGTGCGGGGATCAAGGTGGGGGTGCACCCGGCGCACGCTCCCACCCCTTTTATCGATGACCAACGATTTTTGAAAAAATGAGCAAAAAGATATGGAAAATATGTTTCCCAGATGCTGGGAAATCGCATCTAAACGATCTAGAATTCAAATTTGCTTGAAGGAGGAACGCCAACCCCCCCCCCTCCGTAGTGGCTTCGCCCCTTCGGCGTTCGCTCGTCGGCCTTCGGCCGACGGTGTGTGCGCCCCCCTTTCTCAAAATCCTAGATCCGCGCTTGCCAAAACTAGTCGAGCTGAAATAATTGTTGCCATTTTTAATTTGTTCAACAATGGGGGCTACCATAAAACGATTTAATTCGTTTGTCAATCAAAGCCTAAGTGCCTGTGGGAGATTTAAGTAATATCGTATAAGATATTATGAATGTTATGAATTATGACTTCTTGAAACTTTTAGAGAAAATCGATTTTACTCAAGCCATCCTTTAAAGCTTTGTGCATTAGGGGGAATGTCCATTAGCCAGGATTGAGAAAAACTCTAACCACAACTAATCATCTTAGCAAATAAACTGTGCAGCTCAACTTCCTGGCAGGCATGAACCTCATCTTGACTCCTGAGAACTTGTATTGTTGAAAGTCTCTCATGCATGACACACTGAATAGCTGTGCTGGGCCTGAATGGGAGAGCTTCCCCAACAGTTGTGAGGAGGAAACCACAAAGCAAACAAATCAATAAGGAGGTCTAATATTACTTCCCCGACTTGCCACTGGCAGATAGGGTTAGAGTAGGTAATGGAAGATACCTGTCATGTGTAAAATGTTACCATTGCAATTATTATTACCAAACAATACTTTTCTAGCAGTCATTTAGCCTTGATCCAATGATTGCGGTCACTTTTTCTCAGATGACAGTATAGTTACAAACAGATAACTTTTCACGTCTCAAAGTCGACGAGCCTTCGAGTCTGCCTATTTCTTTAAGGATAAGTTTAATGGTTATCTGTCAAGATAGAAAACGATGATACATATTTTTGTCAACATTTAACGAGGGAATAAGTGCACCCTAGGATCATGTCCCTCAAGGCCACGAACTTCATCGGGTCAATGACTTGACGTTTCTTTAAAGTTCAGAACTGCCTTATTTCAGTTTTCTTTTCCCTCATTAATCAAAATGATACTGATAAAATACATTTCCTTCACAGACTGGATGGACAAACTGTCAAATGGCCGCTGGAGTTTAGAAATGTATGTACACAACCTTAAGGACTCATCAAACATAACACTTTCAGACAACCTAAGGGCTCTTTAGGTTTATTACTGCTAGGCAATTTGTCAAATTTGCGGGGAGTTTCCATTTTACCATCGATGTTACAGTTAAAGTCGCAGCAAAATACATTTAAAGCCAGTGCAACCACCCCTGAGATGAAAATCCGTAACAAAAATGAACCAAACGTCGTCCCATTTTCATGTAATGTGGAAAAAGCCGACATCTCATGTAAAGTGTGTGTGTGTTTTGTTTGTTTGTTTGGTTTTTTTTTTTGTTTGTTTGTTTTTTGCAAAGGCTGTCCTCAAACAAGTATGGCTTCTGTGTGGTAATATTTCCATTTTGCAGACGAACACTCAGACCACACGTTGCTTTACTAACTTGATCCGGCATGTCATTAGTAATGGACGTGGTAAAAAATTAAAAACGTTTAATGCTCCCTACGCCACCCTGATGTTGATGTGTCCATATTATTACCGGAAATCAAGTAGCCTATCCGTCACTCAGGGGCCTGATTCACAAAGAATACTTACGCACAAAAACTTGGGTAAGTCAGAGTAAAGGAAGCGTATCTGGCTTAGTCGGTATTCACTAAGGGAAAAGTTGGTAAATATTTTGCGTAATTTTACGCATTGCTTCAGAGTTGTCGTAAGTACAAGAAGCCATAGTAACACATACAGAGACACGCTTTACCAAATTGTTGTGTACGGCGTACGACAGCGCGTGTAATCACAGAAGACCGTGCGCGTCGTTTTAAGAAGAATAGTCAATGTGATTGGCTCAAAATGTGACAAAACAAAATGCAACCGCACACACGATTGGTTCATGTGCATTTATTGTAGTTACGCAGCGTATCTCTACAAACTGCGTAAGTTCTTTTAGTGAATACCACTTAAGAAAGTTCTTACGCACTTCGTAAGTATTTTGACTTACGCAAGAACTTACGCAAATGCTAGTGAACCCCGCACCAGATCATGATTTTAGTGATATAACCAAGGTTACTCCAGAAGTATTTTTAAGTGTAAAAGGTGACATTTACGGGGAAATTTACCCACACATCTCTCTATACTTTGTGAGAGATTTACCACAGAAATATGGAGTAAACGGTTAACAGGGAACACCTGTAACATTCCTGTCACATTTTAACCAACTTCAGACTTACGGAAACGCTTATTGGAGAATACTAGAAAGCGTTAATTTTGGATGCAAACAGGCTATTTTAAAGGTTATTCATCTCTCAACATTAAAACTCCATACCATATTTGATGTTAGCATTTTACATGGCAAAAAGGGACAGTCTAACTTAAACAGTTTTTGTAGATTGCCTCTGACCTTAAAATGAGTTCTAGACGAAAAAGGTGACCATCTGAAAAGGAGTCACCCCCTTTATGTTGTCGTGGGCAAAGTTATTGCCCGATTAGACCATTATTTATTATATTAAATACTCGTTTGTGCAGTGTTCACTAATCATCTGACTTGGCAGTAAATTATTACCAAAAAGGTGTTTTATCACAAGTTCGAGAAACGGTTAAACTTATATGATACTCGTGCACAACTGAGTAAAACTTCAAGTAAGAAAATTGTATGTTTCGACCTTAAGAAGTAACTAGGTGACTTTCCAAAATGTATGAATCATTTTTAGTAAAACTTTCCTCCCTGGCAAAACTGATAAATTAGGGTTTGAAGATTGAACTTCAATATAATAATTTTTGAAAGCTTCTGTTGTAAGTACTATTAACGATATTACCATTAAGCATTTTTTTTTTGTATCGAACCTAATTTTCCGAATAGAGAATGTAATTTTTAAGTAGGATTTAATCACTACATAAAAGTAGAAGCAGAGAGGCCAAATTTATCAAATAGTAAGTTTCACTTAGAGTTTTCCACTAATAAGGCAAATTAGGAAAAGTGTAACTCCCTGAAAATTGTTAACAAAGATTGTAATGTACTTTCTGATTTGTTTCTAAAAGTGACGTTTCTCTTATTAAAGCTTTTAAAGTTTTAAAGAAACTTAAACCCATGTAACTTGTGCACACAGGTGAAATACTTGCAAATCTTAGCTGTGTTTAATACCCTGTGGCGTAAATAATGCGCCTGCGCCGTCTGTAGTGCTCGAGTTTATTCTAAGAAGTAACCCATACTACTAGTCTCGTAATTAATCAGAGGTGGTTCAGAGCTGAAAGTTAACTGTTGAACTGAGGGACACTGATATTACATCACTGATGTTATACTTCTCTTTTTGTTTGTCACTTTTAAATCACAGTTCATTGTACCTCAGGCTACTCATTTGAACACATAAGAGGAATTCTGTGTTCACTGAGAGGATGGCATGAGTGCATAACAATGGGACTAGATAAAAGCAGATAAAATCTTATGTACGTAAGGTAAGATGTGGGCTATTGATTTTGAATTAATATTACATTTTCCTTAAAGTAGGAGAAAAATTGAACCTTTGTGCTGCTTTTGGAGAACTATTATCTTATTTAATACGTTTCAGTAACCATGGCGTCTTTTGTGACATAGCATTATTACCTTAGCTACAAACAAATGTTAACACAAGAATGCATGGGCACGTTACTACCTGACCTTATGAAAAGAAGTCTGCGAAATGATTTGTCGTTTATCAAAATACTAGAAATAAATGTGAGACATAGTTTTAACCCTTTAGGGATGTGCCATTGTTATAAGATTTTCTTTGAAAATTTGAACTAAAAACGGAACAAAAAACATGTTAAGACAGTCTGTAAACAACAAACTCCATATGATAGGGAACTCTTCTTTCATGTCCGCAAGCTCTCTATTGACAATTGTTTTATTGCTTTTTACCCCAACTATCCTTGTAGCTATGGAAAAGGAGTTCCGAGTTTTAAAAAGACGTCTTTTTGACAATACTGAATGGACAAATTTAGAAAATGACAATTCATTAATATTTGAATATTCTTTCATGGAAAAAATTCCCTTTTGATTTTTTTAAAAGGAAACATTCTCAAAACAACATCATTTTTATGGGTGGACAAAATGGAGAGCAACTGCATTTTGTGAATGAGGTTACCATCGCAATCAAAAATATTTTTCTGTAGGTGGCAACTTATGTTGTAACAGTTTAATTAAAAATTGACTTGCAATGCTACAGAATATTTACTTTGCTTCACATTGATTCAGGATTACAGGAAAATGTAGAATACACAAGCTGCACTAGAGAAAATTTACTACGTATCCCTTTAAACAATGTACGGTGTCATATATCCAGGAAATTCAAGTGGTAATGATGACTTAGGCAGATATATTCGTCAGACATAAAAAATCGCTTCAATATTATTGTTGTAAGTTTTCGACACGGTGAAAACTGTTGGAGGTTTTCATTTCTAATTGCAACAGATACTAAATATACATGTGAAGCACAAATAAGTTGATAAATTAATATAGAAATGTATAAAATCACATTTACATTTAAATGATGCAACTATACAGTCGTAACACAGTATCAAGTCTTAGTATCTCTAATCCATCCTAGCGTAGATAGCGGTTCGTGTGTAATTCAAAAAATAATCAAAAATTCCCTCACCCGTGTCCTTTGCCAAATTATTATCTAATGTGGATCCTCAAATCATCAAGGCGTGAAACTTCAGTAACCATCGAAGCTTGATAGTCAGGTTACGAATCTAATTCTGCATGAAGTTCGCTTGACATTTTGGATGGCGCCTTGAAACTACCGTATGATAGCTTACCCTGCTAAAGAGTATTTGCCAATCATCCAAGGCTAATGGTCGAACTGCTAGTCTAACCCCTGTGTCTTGCAGACTTGATAGCGTAATCCCTATAAGGTTTCCACTCTTGAGATTTCATGATACCCACTCGACATTTTAAATGTAAACCTAATTACAGTACGAATATTAAACTGGTCCCTCCGACGTAATGATTTTAGCAAATGTAGCATTTGGGAATTATATCCTTCTTTTAAAACATACTATCTATGTTGCTGAATGAAAGTCATCGGGGAAATAAATCTAAGATTTTTTTTTCTCCCATATGATGGCTAGTATCATTGATTCTGCAGAAAACCACAATTCTAGTGAGAAGATAGAGCATCACGTGACAAAAATTCATTAAGATAAAGAAATGAGAAGAACAAAACGTCTGAAAATCGTTTAAATTGTCCTGTAATTGCCTATAGTGTTTTCCTACCGTCCTTTGTAACTTCGCGCAAGCGTAATGAAAATTGAAAGGAAAACTAACGTAATGGAAGCGGAACTTAAAGCAAAGTACATTTTTGGGTTAGTTTCTAAACAAATGGTAGCTGGAGCTAAGGTAAATATCTTAATATCACACTCTAAGTTTACAAGAAAAAGTGATTTACTTAATTTGCAAATATTTGCATTTAAATAAGGTTCAACAAGCAGTTTGTCTTTATAAATGACTAAAAGTCTTAAGACCAGAAACGTTTGCTCAAATAGAGCTTCAATTTAGAAAATTGTACATGACACATGGAAAATAAATGCTTGAATGGCGTCACCAGGCTACGCAACGCTACGACAAAAAAGGTAATTATTCAACAATTTTAGGTCTTAACGACCATAGCCCTCAGT
Source organism: Holothuria leucospilota (assembly GCA_029531755.1). NCBI lineage: Eukaryota > Metazoa > Echinodermata > Holothuroidea > Aspidochirotida > Holothuriidae > Holothuria > Holothuria leucospilota. The sequence goes on along the minus strand of CM055982.1, from coordinate 27,858,614 downwards.
GGTTTAGTTGTCACTACTATCATGTTGTACCGCCCTCGTGTTAAAAAACTGAACTTGCTTTAAAGTTATATATTTCGTTTTTATGTTTTGGCTTACAGTTCATGCCTGTCACATTATGTTACTACAAGTTTAACACATACTTAATGATAAGTGTCGCACGCACCGATGATCTTTCATTATTCATTGCTGTCTTATGTAGATACAATAAGTATTGGTGTAAAAACTGTCCTATCTCATCATTTGGATGAGAAGAATCGTTGATGTAAGGGTAACAAAATGATTTACATACACCCATTTGTTGTGTCAATTTAATGTGACACGCTCACGACCTGTATGGTATCATATTATTATTAGATGACAAATACAGTCGCCTAAGTTTGAATATGTACACCAGGTGTCAAAGTTCATGTATGGTTGCATTTGTTTTGACTTAAGTAACTACATTTTGTCAAAGGAGCACAATTCTTTCTTTTATCGTTAGATTCCAATAGTTATATTATGACACATTATGAAAGATAAGTGTAAGGCAATTACATGATACTTTTAACATTCATATGATAGTTCAAAATATGCCTGGGAAGACTGTCTATTTCTTTCATGTAAATTTTTTGCGCTAATACGATTCTCTTCCTAACCCATACTCTAAGCGTCTTCTCCATCCGTTATCATGCAAATTCATCTTTGTGTTTATACATACCGACTCAGTTGATAGCACATGCCTTCCAGTGGCCTTAAAAGTTGAAGGAGACATCGAAAATTTGCTTGCACAGAAAATTTAATTCAGGCTTTGAAGGGCACTTGTTTGAAGATGATAAGCGACCACGAATTTCGGAGAAGCCTGTCGCGTATGGATTACAACTTCACGTCGGGTGGCTTACCCACTTAACAATTTAGATTAACTTTGGTTTCTTTTGAAAGGTCAGTTCAAATGGGAAAACTCTACACTGCTCTTGGATGAAAATTCCACCTTACTTTTACCCGGCTGGGGATTGAACCCTGAACCTCCCGGATGCTAAGATTCATCACTCCAAATACCACCACCTTTATCCACTCGGCTACAGCACACACTGGTTGGTGCTGTGGTCCAGTACTCACTAAATTGACTTTACCAACACTAAGTTTAACTTTCCGATAACATGACCGATCTTTTAATTTTTGTCTTCACTAGTCAAGATGAGTTTAACTTTTAATCAAACTGCTAATATTACAGGCACGGTCACAAGATTACTTCATTAGTTTACATAATATGTCACCCGTTCACGCCACTGTAGTGTACTTTTTCAATTTCGTTGCACGATACATTGAAATATTGCATTACTAATTCAACAGGGTAATCACACCACACAGATAACTGATGGTTAAAGGGATCCTTTTCCTTTTCACTTGAAAGATTTTAACCTTGAAATCCAGACGATTGCAGTAAATAATGCAGGGCAGAAGTAAACAGTAAAGAAATAATAAAGAAACCTAGGGATAACTTTAAAGTCACCTTTAAAAAGGATCAGTTTGATTATAGACGACACATGGTTACCGATATTGTACGTATACCCCTAATGGTTAGAAGTTTTATTGTAGGTTACCTTTTGCTTTATACATTCATAGAAACAGTGCTTCCCCCTTAAATATAGACTATTTACATATAATTTATCTAATGGAGTACCACACGTTCTAAAACAAATTTAAATAAGAGCTCACGTATTAGCTTCCTAATTCAAAGAAGATTATAATAGCATAGAAATATATAGTCGAAGAGCTGGTATTTTTCCTTTCTACTGCATTTGTTCTGCAAGTTACTCTCTTCTGAATTCGTATTTTAGTAGGCTCACATCACAGCAAAAATTGGGCTGGGTGTCATTTGTTGCTTCTTTTGATCGATTGATCAATTGAAGAATAAATCACTGCAGAAAGAAATGCACTTTCGACATAACCGTTCAGTTAACATTTAAAGAATATTCTTGTTTCTCTGAGTGTCTCCTGTACGTAGCTGTTTCCTGATTATTCTTTTTTTACTGATTTGGTGATTAGTGAACATACTTAAATATGAAAGTTAAATCCCAGTCAATTGCTGTCTTTTTCCTCATTTAATAAACACACTTTCTCCCCATTATCTTCCTGACTGTTTAGCGTAACATGGTTATAAAGTAACTTTGCAATAAACTTTAGCAAGCAAGACCTACCTACCTTTTAATGATAACGAAAATATCTCTTGGTCTTCTCTTTTCAGACTGTAGGACACGGTTTCTTGGTTCCGGACTATTCGGTAAGTGAGATAAAATTGTCGGCTTTCCTTCCAGGTGAACTTGAAAATGATTCCCTTATTTTAGGATTGAAAGTTCTTTTATAACCAAACTAAAACGTCCTCTAAAATGCGTATCCGTTTAATGAGCAGAAAACGGTCGTGACTGCCTGTTTAAACTGACCGTGGAGTCTTAATTTGACTCAAACCGTCTTGTCAACGTCTATAGTTCAACGTCACCGGCGTTGATGAAAAATCCACCAATCAACGAGCGGTGATAAATATCATTCATTACAACAGCTAGAGGAAAGTCTAATTGCACACTGATTCAACGAATCACGTTAAATATTGACTCCTCAGTTAGACGTACAATGGGTGTGCGTAGGAACTATTCGCGAAAGTAAACTTCAGTTAAATGTTGGGAAATTGCGGGAGAAATAATTTCGTAACGGAAATAAACCTCCGAGTTTAAGCTTTCTCAAGCAACGAAGAAACCTACAAGCAAGGAGGGTAAATTTGTGTAGGTGGGAAGTTGGGAATACATTTCGGCAGACTTCGTTCGATTTTTAGTTTTACTTTTTGATTTCACATCAGCTTGACTGAGATCACGTGCAGATCTAGAACGGAACCTCACGTGATACACCAATCTTGTAAAGTTCTGAAGGCTGAGCACTTCGTCCCGGTCAGCTGCGTGTTCGTCTGGTGACCTCAGATGACCTTGAAACTCCACCAAAACCAACAGAGATCTTTCTCTTAATATGGCAAATCTATATACCAAGTCTCGGAGCTATTTATCATTCCTGTCTTAAAATATCGTGTTAACAATTGTTTTTTCGGCTTCTGACTTCTGGTGACCTCAAATTACCTCCGACCTCCATCAAAACAGTAAACACCTAATACTACAAACCTATATATCCAGTATGAAAAGTATCCGTCATTGCAATCTTGAGATAACGTGTGTTCAAGCGGTTTAAAATTATTTCGTAGTTTCACCTCAGATGACCTTTCATCTCCACCAAAAACAAAACGGTTCTTTCTCACATCAATATGACAAATCTATATGCCAAGTACTAAAAGTGTCCATCATTCCTATCTTCAAATATTGTGTTCACAAAGTTTCCTCTTTTTGACTTCTCGTGACCTCAAATGACATCTGACCTTCCCTAAAATCAATACGGTTCTTTCTCTTAATATGTCAAATCTGTATGCCAAGTGTGAAAATTATGTATCATTCCTATCTTGAGATAACGTGTTCACAAGCAGTTTCTTGGTTTTCGAAGTTTCACCTCCGGTGACCTCAAATAATCTTTGCCCTTCACCAAAACGATAGGGTTCATTTGCTGACCATTATGTATCCACACTCTAAGTATGAAAAGTATCTGCGCTTTTTTCTACCTTGAGATATCGTGTTTACAGTGTTTTAGGTTTTGACCTCTGGCGACCTCAAATGACCTCTAACCTCCGCCAAAGCAATAGTGTTTTTCTTCCCAATATGATAAATCTATATAACAATTATGAAAAGTATCCATCCTTGCTATCTTGAGACATCGTGTTTATAGGCTAAGCGTCACACAAACACACCCACACACACGCACATTATACATACACTCGCCAGCGTTATTGCATGGATCTTTTCATCTTCGGCAAGGAATCAAAAATGTTTCACATTCATTTGAGGTTGCAAATTTCTTCTCTTACATTCCTGTTGGAGTTTGGAATAAATTTTAATAATTTTTCTTTCAATTTGCCATAAGATAGGTTTAAAACAAAGCCTTAAACGCCAGGAACTACAGCCGAAGGTAACAATACAAGTTCAATCCACATCCCTGTAGTGAGTGATAGAACCAGGACTTTCCTCAAAAACAACCCATTATAATGACTACAATTGTGCATAGACAATGATGATTACATTGTCGATATCTTTGGACATTCCCAAAACATTTCGCAAAATGTCATATTCCTCTAGATTACCTGTTAATCATTAGTTAGATTTGAGCGTCAGGAAATGAGGCACAGCGACGGCACGTGAAGAAAATGTAAATTTGTAGTAGGTTTTACACGACTAAACGTGCAATGGGAAATACCTAACAATTTTGGACTTGGGGTCCTCATGTATATTTGTAATCAAAGGCGTTGGAGCCCAAGCTGATTTTGGGGGACTGGACCGACTTGTCCGAAAAAAATATAACCCAAATTTTCCGCGCGCTCCACGCACGTTTCGACATGTTAATGTGCATTTCATATAGGCATGCATCGGTTATCACACCGCACGCCAATTACATGCAATAATTTGCGGTGTTACTAACTTCCTTATTGGTTTTAATTTTGGCCGAAGTCGGTGATCGCCCGCCTGGGGGTCTAAGGGGAGGGGAAACCCCCTCCCCTTTGAAAATTTTTGAAAAATTAGGTGTACTTATATGCAATCTGGTGCCACATATGCTACTTTGAAGTGAAATTTGTGTTAAAACATTTACGTATTTTTAGGTACTAAAAAAAAAAACGGCATTACCCCGTCCTCTTTGAAAATTTTTAAAAAATTAGGTGTCCTTACATGCAATCTGGTGCCACATATGCTACCTTTAAAGTAAAATTTGTGTTAAAAAAATTACCTATTATAGGTAGAAAAAAATCAGCATCAGTGAGGGTGGGGCATGGGCGAGTGGCCCCTCAAATACACCACTGATAATCATAATATAAGTTCAACCATTAAAAATACACTGATGAATTAATACGGAATATATAGGTGCTGGTGCAATTCAAATCAGAACTTTATAACTAACTTTTTTAAAGTATTAATACCCTTTAGCTACATCATTACATTATTTTTTCTTCCAGAAGGTGCCCGAAAAATTCTCTGCATTTTGTCCGAATTTTCACAAAAATTTTTGGTTGGGGGGCTGCAGCCCCCCTCCTCCTACGCCTATGTTTGTAATTATTGTTGTTCTGAAAATAACACCATAGATAATATTGAATAGAAGAAAAGTTTTAAGTTTCCGTCCGGTGCTCCCTACTAATGGCCAGGGCTGTAATGTCCGGACTCGAACTCGATTCCGGACTGGAATCGCATTGGTCTGAAATGGAAGGTTCATCCCTCTCTTGAAATATACTGTTCACAAGGTATCTATTTTTACCTCTGGCGACCTCAAATGCCATCTGACCTCCCCTGAACCAGTAGGGTCTTTCTCTTAATATGTCATACTTGCAGGCCAAGTGTGAAAAATTTCCGTAATTCCAATCTTTAGATAACCTTTTTACAAGCCAACTTGGTTTTTGAAGTTTCATCTCCGGTGACCTCAGATAAAATTTGCCCTCTCCCAAAAACAATAGGGTTCATTTGTTGACCATTACGTATCCACACTCTTAGTATGAAAGTATCAGTGCTTTGTACGTTGAGATATGGTGCTTACAATATTTAAGGTACTTGACCTCTGGTGATCTCAAATGACCTCTGACCTTCATCAAAAACAATAGTATTTTTTGCTGGTGCAATTCAAACCAGAACTTTATATTAATTACCAAGGAAGTTTTTTAAAGTATTAATACCCTTTAGCTACATCATTGCATTATTTTTCTTTCAGAAGGTGCCGGAAAAATTCTCAGCATTTTGCCCGAATTTTCACAAAAATTTTTGGTTGGATGGCTTAATATGATAAATCTAAATATCAAGTATGAAAATTATCCATTACTGCTATCTGGAGATCTCGTGTTTACAACCTAAGCGTCACAAACAATTCATTTTTTCATTTCATTCATTTCTGATTTATCACAACACAAATTTAACAAATGACAGAGGCATATAGGTAGTACATTGCGAGAAAGGAAGTGCACTGAGAAACCCTGTAGGGTTTATCGAGAAGTGACACTCGGTGATTACAAGTAGAAAAAACAAAACATAACTACCTCCCGTTAATAAACATTCCACCGAACTACCCCATCCATCCCCATTCCAACCACGACCTACCCCCACTCACCCCTCGACCTTTAGAAAAGTGCTCATAGGTAGGGAGAGTAAACAATGACATAGTATTTAGTACACGCTTATAAAGTAAATTTCAAGATCTTTTTCTAAAAGGAAGCCAAAGAAGGTTTGGTCAGTAATGTTGGAGGTAAGGGATTCCAAGGTGTAATGGCACAGTAGTGACGACAACTCTTGTACAAGTTGTGATATTTCCTTGTGTGCAGGTGATCAGCTTTCCTTGTGTTGTGTAAAAGGAAAGATGAGTTGTGTGTAATGAAAACATTATGCAAATTTGGAGGCATTTCGTGCAGAGAAAGGAAGAAAAAACTGGCCACATGTAAGTTGAATAAGTCAATAAGTTTAAGTAAAGTCATAGACTTGAATAAGCCGTTGTATGATCCCTCGAATGAGAAAATGTGATATGCCTTAATGCTTCTTTCTGCAGAATAATCAACTTGTTTAAGAAAGTATGAGGTGAATTCCACTCTGCTCGGATTGGAATTTTCACTCCTTAGAGTTAATTACCACTCCAGACAGAGTGGAATTTCGGTCTTTTTCCAGTCAAAAAAGAGTGGTCTCCGTAGGCAATCGTCGAAGAGTGAATTTCACTCTATTACATTAAGAGAGTACTTGCTTGAACCAGACCAAATAATACAGCAGTAAGTCAGATGTGAGAGTACTAGTGTCAGGTAAGGAACCTGAGAATGTTCTTAGGAATAGTATGTTTCAGTTTCGAAAACATGCCTTCACCATTTGCAACAAGAGTCCATGGAAATGTACTTGATGCGCTCGTGCCAAGTGAGTTTAGAATCAATGGAGACACCCAAGAATTTTACAGAATCCACCTTTTGAAGAGATTTACCATCAATACTAACGTTAACCATATCATTTCTTGCATCGCAAACGAATAAAATTCGTTTTATCCACGCTTAACGAAAGCTTGTTTCAAGCAAACCAGTCCCTGAAAGCGCTAAATTATTTCGAATATTTTGTTGTAGACGTGCATAATCACAATCACAAAAGAAAATATATGTACCATTAGCAAATAATACAACGGACGCATTAGATGAAATTTTTCTGACGTTATTCATATAAATGATAAAAACGAGGGGTCCAAGGATAAAACCTTGGGGACATCACTCTTAATATTATTACATCTGGACCTTGAAGAGGGATAATTTGGTTTCTGTTGGAAAGATAGCTTATAAGCTAAGAAAGGAATGTGCCTCTAATACCGTAATGAAATAATTTTTGACAAAGGATGGTATGATCAACAGTGTCGAAGGCCTTTGATTAATCAAGAAATACACCTACAGCAGTATGATTTTTGTTTATGGCTGTGTTAAGTTGTCGACTGCATCAACAAGGGCCATATCAGTAGACCAACCAGGTCGAAAGCCATATTGACCACTAAAAAGAGTGTTATGCTTATCAACAAATTTTGAGAGTCTTCTGTAAACAATACGTTCAAGATTTTAAAGAAACAGGGCAAACGGAAACAGGTCTATAGTTGACAGAACAGTTGGGATCACCTTTCTTAAAAATCGGGACTGCTTCGGCAATTTTCACATTATCACATTATCACATTAACCCCAGTAGATGAAGACAAGTTAAAAACATAAGAAGGGTTTACAAATAAGACAAATAACCCGGGTAACAACAGAAGACCCGAGTTTTTTCAAATCCATCTGACTTGCCTGATTTTAATCAGGATTTTGATACACCTATTAATTCATATTCGCTCACTGGAAAAAGAAAAGCCGAGATAGGATTACTGTCCGAAAGATAATCAGATGAGGAAAGATTTGAAGAGTTCTTTTCAGCTAGCGACGGACCAACATTAACGAAATAATTATTAAGATTATTACCAATAGCAGCAGGGTCAGTAAGTTTCTCACCAGTCATGAAACACTTATCCGGGTTGATGGGCTTTTGCTTGTTTTTGTTCAACAAATTACTAATTTTGGACCAAGATTGCTAATTTTGGACCACGTTTGTTTGGAATAATACTTACAATTGTTAAACACTGTATATAATAACGTGGGCTAGTTTATTCCTAGAAGTTTTGTACTCGCTGAGAAGGTTTGTTGAACATTGTTTTATAAAGCTTGTTTTTCATTTTTATAGACGTAATTATACCAGATGTGATCCAAGACTGCTTATCGGGAAGCCGGGAAAAGCTTTTTTCTTATACATTTTTAAAGAGGCCAAGGAAGACAACATATGCAGAGACCACATTAAACTCACAATATACACTATCCCAATTCGTGCTAGATATATCAGAGATAAACTTTTCAATATTAAACTTAGAATAATTACGAACCAAAATGTTACATTCACACTGGCGTCCAGTTTACACTGTTTGTTTCGAAAAACTGGGAACTTGTGATTAGTGAGATCAGTCAAGAGAACTCCAGAAACACTGTCACTTCAGGTTGTCCCGAGTGAGGTAACATTTGTAAAAATATTATCAATGAGCGATCACGACCTCTCGCCAACTCTAAGCGCTTTCAAAATGGTCGGATAAAACCCACAAGAAATAATATTATCAATGAAATTATTATAACGATTACATGACAACATTAAGTCCCCCATGATGTAGCATGACTTATATTCATCATTAATGTGACATAGAATGTTGTAAAGAAGATAATTCTTTAAAGAAAGGTAAATTATTTGCTATTGGTCTGTAAACAATACGAATAAGACACTTTCTCGTTTGATAGGGGTGATTTCAATGAAGATGGTCTTCATAAAATCATTCAAGATGGACAAATCATAGCCGACACAAAAACTAAAATTATTCTTTACAAAAGGACACACTTCTCCGTCCCTTTTCTATTTGCAATGGTTTTCAACTAGATTAAAGTCATCTATGTTATGAATGGTGAGGAATGATCATTTAACTAAGTTTCAATAAAGCTTAATACAGAGAAATTGTGGTTAAGAACCATACGGAAGTAGTTTTTTATATCCTTAAAGTTTTTATTCAAGCTTCTACTGCTAAGGTAATTAAGATTAAGCTCATCATTCGTCAGTTCCTTAAAGCCATAAACGCCAAAGTAATTACACTTATTAATACATAAGTCATCAATATACCCATTACATATATCAAAATTTAAGCAGACCTCCTCTCATTCCCTAAAACCCGTTAGCTCCAGAAAACGATTTCAATCAGAGACACTCTGAAAAGGAATCGATTGGCATTACTTAAACTATCACAGGAAAGAAAACCATGCCGAACACAGAAGACCAACACAGAAGAAAATTGCTATACAAATAGGTGTAGAGTTCATGACCTGTGCCAGACATGCAATGTCCCCAGCGGTAGCTTCATAAACTTGGAGTCTGAGTTGCAGACAAGATTAAAATGGGATCTGTCAATTCATAAAGATCACAAATTATCTCACAAGGATAAAGACTGAACTGTAACGTGGAAGAAATTGAGTAAAGCTGGCTTGCGAATTCTTGGAAAGCAGTGAATCATTTTGAAATGGAGTCCACTCCCTTAACCATCACAAAAGGATTACAAAGTAGAACAGTGAAAGTTAAAGCAGTATGAAGGTGGGCAACAGTTGAATATAAAAAGAAATCTAGACAAAACAAAGCACTTGGTTAATTCAGGTGACTCCTGAGAATTTCCATGTTTTTTATTAGAAGAGCATTTCCGTTGCCCTCTTGGGTTATGGCGAAAATTCTGCCATCTCTGCTCAAAGATGTCTTTACCTTTTCATGGTTATTTGTTGGCCGTAGGAGTTGTTGGTTTTTCACTGTTAGGTGTTCCTTAATAACGACTTTGGATACAAACCAGGGAGCTGTTCTAACAACTCCCTGCACAGGGCAATAGCCTAGGCAAAATCTGTAAGGGGCAGTTTATGACACTATCTAAGCGGAGCACCAAATGGTATGCCTAAAGATAGGTAATACCCAATCGGACCCTTCCTTTTTCACATGTTCTGGGTACCATTGCGAACGAGAATAAAGGGAGGGGCACATGTAAAGCCTTAAGTTCAGGCTTTTGTAGGCAAAGTTTTGAAGTGATTATGTCTTTACAAATTGTCATTACTTAGTGATATTCTTCGCAGAGCTTCGTAAACCGTTGAAGTGATTACATGTTTAGGAATCCTTATTAGTTAGTTACTTTTTCTATCCCGTTAAGGTGTAATTGAAGGGGATATTGCCCAAGGGGAGGGATTACACCTCTACCCTTTGAGAACTTTTTGATGTTCTAAGTTTTCCTGTATCCAAAATGGTGTTGTCTTTGTGGAAACTTTGGACTCATAAAATGATCTAAACTTTTAACTATTAACTGAATTGTTCAGCTGTGGTATGCAAGGCACCCCTGACGGGCTGGTGAACTTTCCCTTCCCCAGCGCTCTTAGTGCGACACTGGGCGAACCACTCTCAGTTGGTGTGAAGCCATGGGGTAGGCCTTGCAAGAAAATGGGGGAAATGACATAAGTTATACCTTAAAAGTTGCATCCTAGCATTTTTCCTGACATCATAAGCTTTCATTCTATACCAAATTGGTCCCCTACACAGAGGGTGGTCAAGGGATGTTTTTTAGAAGAATAAAAGCCTTCAGCCCACTGTCCATTTCAAATTTCATGCTTTAGAATCAAATTTATATTTCAAGAAGGAAAGTAAGATTTATTTAAAGGGGAAGTGCAGTCACCCCAATCTAAATTAGTGTACCCGAGCATCCTATTTCATGAATGGCTCTGGAAAATCATGTTTCAATATGTTTCTCACTGCATCATCATGTGAGAAACTTACGTATAGAGTAACTCCTTGTTTTTTTTTTTGTGAATATGCAATATTTATATTCTGACATATCATGAAAGATACTTGAAGTGAAATAGAGGATATTTGTGAGATTAAGCTGTTGTTCAAAATAACTTTACGGAGACTGCTTATTTCCTTTAAATTAAAAGCTACTTTATAAGTTGACTGACTTTAGTTAATAATTAAAGGTAATCATTGGCCATTTTATCTTTAGCTAGTGAGGAGGGTAAAGGGGGTCGGGAGACACTCCCCAGGGGGCCGAAGGCTCCCGCATTTGGGAGCCGTTTGGGTGCCGTCGTAGTTCGGCCCCCGTTGGGTATGTGGTGTCTGTAGAGGCCTCCGTGCATATAGTGGTGTGTGTGTACATATGATTAAGCAGTGGAAGTGCAATACGGGTAGTATTTTTTTTTTTTTTTTTTGCTGATAACAGTACACTAGGTAACACAAAATAACACAAAAGGTATATACGTGGTAATTTCTATAGCTACAGTTTCAGTATTATTTCAAAGTAAAGATCTTGATTACTTAACCCGTCTGTAGGACATTTCATTAAACTCTCAACCAGTGAAAGTCAGCTGACAGATTAAGTTGCGCCAGATGAAAGCAATTAAGAGTTTGATCAAACAATAAATAACAGTACCAACAACTGCAAGAGTGTACTCGAAAGAAAGTCTGTATTAATTAGGCCAACCGATTTGAAGTATATTAATTGATTAAAAATCACAACCAGTGAAAGTCAGCTGACAGATTAAGTTGCGCCAGATGAAAGCAATGAAGTTAACCGTTGAATGACGCAATTATTTCATATTTATGAAAAGGTTTTGACCATTTTTTTTATAACTGACATTAGTTTATGTAGAGACGATGGGTGAAATAGGGAAAATCGCACGGAAACTTGGGAGGAATTTTGTAAATGGCAAATTAAAGTCCCATCTGTCACCTTACACCAAAGCCCTTTACCGTTTGGGGAAAGAAATTGAAGAGAAGTTCGAGACGGCTTTAAATGAAATGATAAACCATTTTCGCCAGTGTGACAAAGAAACTATCAAAGCTACATTGCACGCAATGTTTGAAGACGGATTATTCAGTTGGGGTAGAATCGTGATGGCTTACGTATTTGTAAGGAAATGCGCCCAACTATGTCGCGAACAAGGAAAGGATAAAGATACAATTGAACAACTCGCACAGTTTGTTGGAGAATACGTTGAAGACCGTTGTACACAGTGGATCGAACAACGAGGAGGTTGGGTAAGTATATTACCATAATAACATAGACCAAGTCTGCATGTAGGAAAACGCGCTTGTTTCTGTTGTTGTCGGATTTAACAGGATGACTTTTGTCAAACATTCATGAAGAACACACACAATAGCAGAGCAACTGCAATCAAGCTGATGGTGAAAGCCGTCGTGACCATGAATATCGCTTACAAATGGATGCATTTGCCGTAACAAGAAAAAACATACGTGAGCGTGTATGGGTATGAGAATGACCAATACAAAATATCAACAATAACTTACCCCACGTGAGACGTAGAAAACGAATATCGAGCCTATTCTGACAAGAAAAACCAGCAGGCCAGTTCCACAAAGGATACACAGCAAGTCGCCCGATGACAGTACGCTAGTTTTACACACAATGTTTATGCAGAAGGACGTGCACTGACTTACTATAATTACAGTATAAGTTTTTACTAATAGCAGATTAACATGAGGACACTATTTACACATGAAATGGCTACCCAATGTGATCCAGGGAGGTGCCCCTGTTCCGTGTTGACAACTACCGAACAAAGAAAGATTGGGTTGAAATGGTCGAGATGTTTGGTTACTGTATGTGCTGATGGGGTGTTGGAAAACTTGTATACTGGCGAGTGTTTGAAAGCTCTTCCACTCAAATAAAACAAAAGAAATTGATGTAAGAACAACGTAAGAGAGTATATACTACATGTCATTGTTCGGCATGTAACAGGTCATGCATTTTTGTCATTCTCTCTGCGTCATGCATGTATGTATGTCGAGAAGAGCCCACCCGTAGATCTGGGTTGGAAAAACTATTGGCAAAGCCTAAGCAAAAGATTTATGACTGCGACAACGAATAAAGCTAAATATTATCAGAGCATGAAAAGAAAGAGCGGACTCTTGCGGATAAAATACTACCATGCAGGGTCAACTGTGTCTCTGTCTTGACGTTACGAGTCTATACTGCCAAACATATGGGGCGCACAAACGTGCTTGTTTGCAACACACTGCTCCGTGCCTGGCTCCTCTGCTCCATGCCAACCACCAGGTATGCTCCTCTCCCCTACTCCGATTACCCCACAATTCCATGCTTATAGGCCCTACGTACCTAATGACATCTGCCTTCGGCCCCGGTGTTATCACACATGCTCCCCGATCCGCATGCGCATGCTTATCGGCCCTATGTAGGCTCACTCATGGCATCTGATCTCGGCCCCCAGTGTTATCACGCATGCTCCACATGCTCCATGTACTCTACTGAATATACTCCTCTGTTCCATGTGCTCCATTGTCCATGCTCATGTGCTCCGAATGCTCTATGACGCATGCTTGTCTGCTCCGAGCGAATGGGGGTACATTTAAGTCGATAGGCACTCGTGTTTCTCACATTTTGTAGCAGATCGTCATGATTACAGCACTTTCAGCAGGTCTCATATTTGTCATATCTGCCAGTTGCCTTTTACGCGAGGTAACAATCTCCGTCGGCATATAGAGCGCCTCAAGATGACCGGTGGGAACTCTAAGAAGAGCACATGCAGCAAAGCGACCTCACGACTTTTTAGACGGGGGCTCATACGAAGATTTCCCAGAGAGTGACACTAACGACAGTGCATCAGAGCTTCTTGAGGAAGACGAAATGACTGATAGCAGTGAAACTGACGACAGTGATGCCGATAGCGACACCGCGGAAGCCGACAGGAACAAAGAGGATTCCAGACAAGACGGAGTTTGGACCGATAATGATGGCGAGGAGGACGATGCTCCTGGAAATGTGTGTTGCCCGATCGACACTTGGAAAGCTCTAGCTCAAATGAATGAGGCTATGGGAATCATTTTAAAACGGGAACTTAAGAAATTGACAGACTCTGAATCGTAAAACTTAGGATGAAATGTACCCGTTCGAAATCCCGATGTTGAAGATCTTTTACTGGAAACAGTCCTTCGACAGATGTCCTTCAATGCTCAGGCACGACAGTCGTGACAGCAAAACACTGATTGGGGTGCATGGCTACGAATTGGGGAATGGGAATGATGAAGGTGTTGGTTTATGAATCAATAAAACAGGGGAAATGAAAGCATAAAAAAGATAATTATCGTGTCTTTCTTCATTTGCTTTATTCAATTGTAATTTCTATATATTGCAGTGAACATGCTAAATACCATAATGCTACTCCACAGCATGATGATTGACTTTTTCCATTCACCGCGGTATGAATCTCCCTTCTAGACGAGTGCGAATAGTCTGTTCAATGTCTTTTTCCTTCAGTGCATCCCATACACGTTTCGGTGACTGCAGCCAACCTTTTCTAAGTTTTTCCAACCATGTCTTCAGGGTAGGGATATCGACAGTGTTACAGAGATAATCCTCTGTAGCATTGACGACCCACTCGTCTTTCACAAAATGGTGAAATGTATCAATTTGGCCAATATCCAACTTCTCCATTGAAACAAAGCTTTAGCACGTCTGGTCCCTTGGAGACTGCCAACCCTCCTCCCATCCTTCACAGGTTACACGTAACCATCCGTAGGCAACCCTAGCTACCATCGACGCTGATATGTAAGCTTCGAGTTTCTTTACCCTCTCACATACAATCTGGCCTGGGTTTGTTTTAACGTGAGTATTCATGTGCCTTTTTAAATTATCCTTGCAAAAGAACGACTTATTACACAAATTGCAAGGATGACCCCTTTCTCTTCCTTCTTGATGACGTTGGTATAGATGTAGGCTATCTCGTCTCGAAACGAAAACACCTTCTGACATATTTTACACACATCTTTCTCCTCGCTAATATGTACACTAGCCAAGGGACGGTACAGTAGATGTTTTAATTTGAACTCTTTCGGGCAAAAAGAACACATGAAAGCCATCTGTAAAATGGAAAAAGAAAACTTCCTCGTAGTTGCGACACTTTAGCGCATATTCTATCTCGTGTGGGAATGAGGATAATTTACAATAAACTGGTGACTTTAAAATATCGCCTGAGCAGAGCGAAATCATGTCTGGACGTGACTCCAAATGTCACAATCACAGTATTACTCAATAACTCTTCCACGTACCTGCTGCTCGCCTACTGTTTACCTGCTGCTCCCCTGTGATCGTAAGTTTGGATGAGAAAAGTTTTAAGGGACATTCCCTTCGAAGAGCTGTCAAAAAAACGATGTTCTTATGTTTTAAATCTATTTTTAAGAAATAAGGCTTTTATAGAAAAAAGATCATTTTATTGAAGCCCATGAATATTTGTCTTTCAATCTCATTTAAGTTGGAACAGAGGAGCATATCCAGTAGAGCACATGAAGCATGTGGAGCATGCGTGATAACACTCGTGGTAGAGGGCAGATGCAGTGTGGCACATAGAACCCACAAGTATGCTTATGTTTAACGGGGAGCATGCGTGATAACACTGGGGGCGAGATCAGATGCCATGAGTGAGCCTACGTAGGGCCGATAAGCATGCGCTTGTGGGTTAATCGGAGCAGAGGAGCATACCTGGTGGTTGGCATGGAGCAGAGGAGGAAGGAACGGAGCATCAGAGTAGAGGAGCATACGTCGGTGTGTTGCAAACAAGCACGTTTGTGCGCCCCATAAGTTTGGCAGTATAGACTCGTAATGGCAAGACAGAGACACAGTTGACCCTGCATGGTAGTATTATATCCGCAAGAGCCCGCTCTTTCTTTCATGTTCTGATAATATTTAGCTTTATTCGTTGTCTCAGTCATAAATCTTTCGCTTAGGCTGTGCCAATCGCTTTTCCAAACCAGATCTACGGGTGGGCTCTTCTCGACATACATGCATTCATGACGCAGAGAGAATGACAAAAATACATGACCTATTACATGCCGAACAATAACATGTAGGATATACTCTCTTACGTTGTTCTTACATCAATTTCTTTTGTTTTATTTGAGTGTTTTCTACGTCTCACGTGAAGTAAGTTATTGTTGGTATTTTGTATTGGCCATTCTCATATCCATACACACTTATCTATGTTTCTTTTTCTTTTTAAGGCAAATGCATCCATTTGTAGGCAAGAGTCATGGTCACGACGGATGTCACCATCAGCTTGATTGCAGTTACTCTGCTATTGTGTGTGTTCTTCATAAATGTTCCACAAAATTCATCCTTTAAATCCAACAACAACAGAAACAAGTTAGGTGCGTTTTCCTACATGCAGACTTAGTCTATGTTGTTATGGTAATATACTTACCCAACTTCCTCGTTGTTCGATCAACTGTGTCTTCAACGTATTCTCCAACAAACTGTGCGAGTTGTTCAATTGTATCTTTATCTTTTCCTTGTTCGCGACATCGTTGGAAGCATTCCTGACAAATACGTTAGCCATCACGATTCTACCCCAACTGAATAATCCGTCTTCAAACATTGCGTGCAATGTAGCTTTGATAGTTTCTTTGTCACATTGGCGAACATAGTTTATCATTTCATTTAAACCGTCTCGAACTTCTCTTCAATTTCTTTCCCCAAACGGTAAAGGGCTTTGGTGTAAGGTGACAGATGGGACTTTAATTTGCTTTTTAAAAAGTTCCTCCCAAGTTCCCGTGCGATTTTCCCTATTTCACCCATCGTTTCTACATAAATTAACTAACGTCAGTAATAATAAAACTGATCAAAACCTTTTCATAAATATAAAATAATTGCGTCATTTAACGGTTAACTTCATTGCTTTCATCTGGCGCAACTTAATCTGTCAGCTGACTTTCACTGGTTGAGAATTTTAATGTAATGTCCTCCAGACGGGTTAAGTTATCAAGATCTTTACTTTCCAACATGACTGATACCGTAGCTATAGATATTTCCGCGTATATTCCTTTTGTGTTATTTCTTGTGAACTAGTGTACTGTTATCAGCAAAAAAAAAAAAAAAAAAAAAAAACTACCTGCATTGCGTACTTCGACTATGTATACACACACCACCATATGCACGGAGGACTCTACAGACACCACCTCCCAACGGGGGCCGAACTACGACTGCACCCAAACGGCTCCCAAATACGGGAGCCTTCGGCCTCTGGGGGTGTCCCCGCCCCCTCTACCCTTTTCCAGTGTATACGGTGGTTATTCAAGCGGTCTTTCCTGACGGAGGAAGATGGGTTATTCGTCAAGTAGGGAAACCCACATAAAGAAGCTTCCCTGGTGGGGATCCGAGATCTCCCGGGAAAATTTTGGGAAAAACGAACCCTTAAATGCCACTTTTAATGATTTTTGGGCCTTGTGTGTGGACAGTAAAATTTTCGGCATTTCTGTTTATTTTCTCAAGTAGCCAACTTTCATTTACGATTTGGATATTTCAGGGGGCAGTAACCCCCCACAAACACCCCGCAGGCTGCGGCCCTGCTGCACATACATACATGAACACTTATACCTTCGGTAAGGAATACAAAATGTTTCACATTCATTTCATGTTCCAAATTCAGTTTTATATTCACGAAAATGTTTGTTGGCTATTGTCTGTGTAAAGTTTAGACTCATGTGCTGCAGTAGTATATACCTATGAGCTGAAACATTTTGAGACACACAACCTGGGGAATTTTTCGAAAAATGCCGGGCTATGTGCAATGTAACGATCGATGAGAAGACGTTTCATATTCTTTTATTCTTGTTGTGTTTTGTTTGAAATGATACAGACTGGTAGTCCGTTTCCTTGTAGTGTACAGTTTTAACCATGGCCGTACGGGAGTGTTTTTCTCAGAGAGGGGGGTGATTTTTACCCGACTCCAGACCTAATTTAACTGTCCAATTTTACGCCCGACTGCGACAAAATGTCTGTCCGATTTAGTCAGGGTTCTGACATTTGGGGGCGGCCACCTCCCCCCCCCCCCCAGCACTCCTGACCATGGCCATGGCTTTAACCCTTGACGCTTCTATCTTTTAAGTAATATTAAGTTAAATTGGGGAGGACTACCACTAAAATATTCGTCTTGTTTTAAATGTTTGGTCATAGGCTAACCTTTTTTCTTGCATCCCATCAACCCACCTTCAACCACTTCCATCATTAGCCACCAGAAAGGTGAGAAAGGTTGGCACAATCCTCTTGATTGGTCAAAAGAGTCATTAGAAGAGCAATTGAAATACTGACGTTAACTCGGTATTTTGATTTCCCTGGTATCCACTTTCGCCTCCCTCGGTGACGTAATTTTGCTTGTAATAAACGTGGATCTGAAAAGGAAGGTATCGAACGAGATTTGAAGATAATGATATCATGTATGAACTAACTACTTTCTTTTCATCGTGAGCCCCATAAATGGGACTCCTACAGAGGTCCATCCATGAGACCCCTCGAGATTCACAGTAGTGTCATATTAAACTTTTACTAAGGGTTTGCTCGAAAGTATTACTTTTTGTCATTTCCGTCCAGATTTCCCAGTTGACAGTCCCTGATAGTTTCTGTTTTCCGTAAAAGCTGCGACAGATTTTGTGATATTTCTACTGATATAATGAGGCGAAATTTGAGGTAGCCTATGATGTGTAACATTACTTATTAGGGAGTTGTTTAAGTCCACCAAGTAGATGAAGGTGGGTGTGCCCTTAAGGAGCAAATACTGTCTCCCCGATTTTAACAAGAATCTCATCGCTCCCAAATTTTCTACATACCTTGAGATTAATTAAAGAAATTCCATACGGTTTCACACTGTTATGCAAATACTGGGTAAGAACCAATTTCGGCTCATTTGAACTTGACCTCTTGATATCCGAATATGACGCCAACGATCGCGCATGCAAAAATTTAGGCAAATGTGACCAGTGACCTACATTTGGACCTTTGACCCCCACCCTAAGCAACCAAATAAAAGCACTATTTCAAAACGTATCTTATTAGTCAAAGAATATCGTGTGATTTTGTTACTTTTTCTAAAACACTGAGTGGAAATAATGACAAAATCCCAATTTCAGCAAATTTGACTTTTGACATCTGACCTTTCACCTATGAAGTCATCATTTACGCATAAATGAGTTCTGATGGTCAGGTACTCACGAATCAAATTTGAACTTGATCGGAAATACGGTTCAGGAGAAGTTCGCTGCACACTTTTTCGTAAAATTTAGGTAAATTTGACCTTTGAAATTTGAATTTGACCTTCAACCAAAAAACACTACTTCAAAAATTATCTTATCAGTCCTAGGATATTATTTGGTTTTATTGCTTTTTCAATACACTGCGTAGGTAACTAATGGCAAAAACACCAATTTTCAGCAAACATGACCTTTGACCCATCAATTACGCATGCACAAATTGTTATGGTCAGGTACCAACCCACCAAGTTTGATCTTCATCGGACTCACTGTTTAGGAGAAGTTTACGACACACTTTATTGTTCACACACAGACACACGCACTATCAGGCACTCACACCTTCACATTTCTGATGTTAGGTGAGGAATAATATCTCATCTCCCTGTCTGGTCAAGTGGATAGAGCACCCGACTTGCATCCGGAAGGTCTGGAGTTCGATTCCTAGCCGGGTCATACCAAAGACTTTAAAAATGGACCGGCCCGACTTAAACCAAGTGTTTAGAAACTGAGTAGTAAAACCTCATCTAACTCATCTCCCTATCCGTTACATATAGGGAGATGAGATAATACGTACACCTCCTAATCCCCCTTCATGTACGGCTTTTTTCAATCTTGTGACAATAGTTTGTTGCTGAATTGTAAAAATCATGAAAAAAAAACTTTGTTGATTACTCGGAAATGCATTATTAATGTTGTGAAACATAATGAGAGGTACTTGTAAGGGCAAGAGGGATTTATTACATTGGGCTAGTGATTCACAGTAAGGTATAGCGGTAACTGTTTATTCCCTTTAAGTGGAAGTGAAAGGAAATACTTGGTATACTCCTTTCTTGAATCCACCAGTAAAATTCCGATTTCTCGTGGGACATTCTAGCAACCGACCTGATATTAATCCCTGCATATGTATATGATTCGGGGCTGGTCGGGGTTGTTCAGAACGAATAGAAAAATGTGTTATTTTTTCACACATATCCTGTTTTTTTTTCTTTTGGTTTTTTTTTTTATTTGACTAGAAAATTAGCTGAGATCTGTTCTACGGTACGGTATTGCAGCTAGCTTGGAACTAGCTGAAGATAGTTCTCCACAAATTTAAGGTGCCACTTCAATATATTCATTCATGTATTCATTTTTTATTCATTCACTCATTCAATCATGCATTCATTCATACAGTCATTCATTCATTTATTCATTCATTCAACCAATCATACATTCTTTCACACAGTCATTCACTCATTTTTTCATTCATTTATGCAATCATTTACTCCTTCATTCATTCAAAGCAACATCCCTCAAATTTGTGATTGGTTGCAGTACTTTACTTGATACAAGAACATGGTAAATTCGAACTGTACCTTCAGATGTACAAAAGCGATTCTGATTGGTTAAAGACCTTTGGGGATCAATTGTATGTACTGCATATAGCACAGGAACAGCAGAGAAGGCTAATATCCAAATTCTAAATTACATTACAGTACATCTTCTGAAAAGGGTTGACAGGCTACCTGTAGTGTCCTTCAGAAGGGAACTGTCCCTTTGTAATGGTATTAAGCAGCAGATGAAGATGCTAAAAGTAGGAGTGTAATAGGGGGTTTCATACGAATGGCAAATAGCCCATTTGGGGAAAATTTTGGGCAAATTGCTGGCAAATTTTTTTTATCAATTTATTTCTTCATGAGGGTAAGTTTTCTATCCTCACTCACTACCCATCTTTTACAGGAGAGAGCTGACTACGCCCCTGCAAAAGAAAATAAAGCTTTTCGGAATAATTGGGACCATTTGGAATAATGAAATTCTAACTTTAACATCCTGACAAGTTCTTGCTAAAAAGTTGATTGAAGGCAGTATTGTGTTTGCTCTCGCGCAAAAATTATGACCAATGGCAAATTCTGTATGATAATAACTACATACTTTTGTCAGTTTGCTTTACCAAGGTGCCTGATGACCTAGTTAAAGTAAAATATCCTTTCCAGACCATTAGTTGAGTAATTGTAAGTCTTAGTTTTGAGACACTCAAGAGTCTATAACCAGTTTCTACCCCTTTCTCGATGGTTCAACATGTTTCACCTCTTTTGAAGCCTGTACAAGTTATATGTGGTCACAAAGACCTTTATTCCTTGTTGACTTAGCACAAGAGAAGTTGATACTAAGAGAATAAAGTGCAAGATTTGGGCCTTGTTGTTTTCCAACTTTATATTTTGTTCAGAGTTTTGGATAAAATCCGTCAGTAGACACGAAACTGGTTTAAGGGCGGGTTCTACGAAAAGCGAATTGAATGTTCTCAACCAGTAAGCTGCGCTTCAATTTTCCGGCTTAACAACCTTTCATGTTTTTCGTTCCTTTCATCTAGCAATATTTAATAATGTTCATCGAAATGCGAAATTTCGCTGAGAGTTAATGTTTAAAATTGTAAAAGCGATATTTAGCAGTAGCAACGTTGCACTTGTTTACTTTACTTGAGGGTTGTGACAATCTTAAATTAAAAATTATTTGGTATGAAGATATCAATGCAGATAATGCTGATATTGATGTTCGCACTGAATTTGGTTGTTTTGACAGGCGTGATATGAACTATTAGCTAAAACGCTCAAATCAGTTTGGCAGTAGACACACATCTTTTTCTGAACGATGCTGCCATAACAGTTGGCGTTCATGAAATAGTTTTCCGGGGACACTTTTTACACTTTATTTACCTTGCCAGGCTACGGGCCTGCTACACAGTCGAGCTTGCTTACCCAATAGACGGCTTAGAAATTTGACATTATGCATGTGTATATTAATTGTGTCTTATGTACTGATCTACTTATGATAAAATGGTTGTACTTGATCTTCTGTAACATTTTTTCTTTATCAATGTGTCGAAAAACAACCTCGTAAAGTGGTTTTATTCGCGCTTTACGAGGCTGTTCTGGTTAAAATATTCTTACACTAGTATTAGCTCTTAAACTTCCATCTAACTTGTTCAGTGACATCTCTTTTTGCAATAGAAACAAAGCTGACAGTCAGCTTAGGGTTTTTGAAGTTACGCACTTTCATTTCTCTGGGTATCATCTTTAGCACCTACAATTAATTCCACTTCTATGGGATTGTTACACAGTGGAGTAGCCAGGATTTTTAGCAGGGGGCACTGGGGGTCACGAACCTTTCCTGGGAGGGCACAATTTCTGAATTCTCTCCCTCTCTATAGGGCTAATATATATAACACTGTACATTCCAAAATTTTCCGTAGGGGGCATCTGGGGTGGCACGGGTTTGTCGTGCGGGACACGTGTCCCCTCATGGCCGTAGCTACGCCACTGTTGTTAAAGGAGCAGACCAGTTTTAGGTCATAAAGGAAGATTACAATATTCAGATCAAAGAGACTGAAAAAATTCTAGAACACACAAAACAGCATCTTTCATCATGTTTCGATGTCTCCATCCTCAATATTAATATGGACGCCGGCATTTTTACTTGTGACAAATCTATGTTGATGTCACAATCTCGCTTTTTTACCATACGTTATTTTTTAGGTCATTTCCGTTTATTTTAAAAGTCCAGCACTCCAGCTAAAATTTAGAAAAGGAATTTTAGCAAAGACTAGATTGAGTACTTTAAGTATGTAATTTGAATCGGAAAATCACATCATATTCATGTGTGCAACGGGAAGTAAAAAATGCAAAAATTACAAAGAAATCTAAGACACGAGTGCGTCTGAAATTCAAAACAGATTTGCTACAAGTCAGGGAGTTTTAAAAATAGGAGCTTCCGTTTTGCATTGGACTTTACAAGGTGCTTATTGGTCGTGTACTGAGCTGCACATAGCACCGTGCATGGGTGTACGAAATTTTCTGGTTCGTTGTTTGTTCTTGTTATTGTCTGAATGGCCAATCTCTTTCCTTAAGGAACGTTTCTTTTCATCAGCTGCTTAATAGAAGAGTTGGGAAACTTCGATGTACAATGCATGCTGGGAAGGTAAATGTACCACAACAGAGACTGTATGTGCAAGACAGATATTTTGTATAATCAAGCACAATTTCCTAGTTTAAAACTATGGTTTTCTATACATCAGTCACGGGTCAAAGATAATTTTCTTTAGCGGTAAAGTTCTTTTTGAAGTAATCTCCTTATCTTGGACCAAATAGGCTGGACAGAATGACGGTAAATTATGGAAGACAAAAACAACAGTCGATAGAAGCGTTCGTATCTGTCCGAAAATGTCCGTGGACTTGATCTGTGTTACTTCATTGTACAGCAAAATCTAATTTCCCAACTCGTTTATTCAGTAGCAAGTCCTTTATCCTTTCTGTCATCTAACTGGACGGTCTTTTCACAACTCAAACTAAATTCCACGTGCAAGTGTAATAGATATTATTGACCTGAGGATCTTTTAGTTCTTTGTCATTCTTTACACACAAGTTCACTTGAAAGGGGCCTAGGGAAGCACCCCTTAAAACTTTCACCTCTTGGAATTTTGTTTGAAAAATTACGAACGCCTTAACTAACCTTGAGATATCTAGCCCCTGTGAAATATTTCGCCTTCTTCAAGCTATCCCACAGCTCTTATAAGAACTATTTTGACTACGAGCCTGTTAACGCATAGACAAAATTTCACATCATTAACCTACCAGTTTGACAAGTATTATCCAAATATAAATGAGAGGATACTTGTGAGTATTATACTCAAGGATGCAACAAGGATACAACAAACCATATGTACCCTTCTGTCATTTTGATTTCACCAAAACATTTTACAGAAATTTGAACTGCGAATTAATATTTATACCTGAGAGACACTAGACGTAATTTGTGGTACTACTTTGCCTGCATTATTCTACAAACATGTTTAATTGCAATGACACTATAGTCAAACCGAATATTCAACTTATTTTACGAATGACGTTTTCTTAAGTTACACTGAAATATTCTGAGGTCAGTGACCCTCCTGTAACATACACAAATCAGCTCAAGTCGATGACGAAATTCTTATTCCCAATGGGTCAATGTTTTCTTGTTTGCCGTTTGAAATTAACTCAGTTTTGGATTAAATTTCGTCATATCAATGAGGCCGGTCTGAAAAGTGTTATGAAGCACTAACTAGGACAACCGGAAGGTCACGATGCTAGCAGAGATTTGAACTCTTGGTCCTACAAAGAAGTTTACCAATTAGAGTGTTTACGTAAATTCCACGATTTGACTATACTATATAAAAGGGACATTACGTCATGGCTATAAAAGGAACGTTACGTCATGGCACACTGTGTTGACTGCTTAGACGTATTCTCAAGTCATCTCAAGTCTTCTACGTCATTCTTCAAATTGAATGTTCTCGTCGGCCTGTAACTGACATAACAATATGGACTAGCAAAATACTCGGTACTGAACCGAGTATTCCCCATCCAGACGTATCGAAAAATCTAACAGCATTCGACAGAAGAGTGACAGGCTACCTGAACGCGGTATTTTACCTGTAACAGATGTCTATGTTTCGCCCGTTGTTGAAGCCGACCACTGAAATGTGTTGACCAGCTAGTCTAGCCTATAGTCGTTATGGCGTTGGGATACTACGACCACCAGCCTAGCCTTCACTATCTGTAAATAGCCGATATCACCGCCCTCTTCGGAGAAGCCAAGACCATTCTGGTACGAGTGTCTCCTCCGAGCAAAGACTAGAGATAATCATACGGATTAAATATTGTAAGTATAGGCCTAAGTGAAAATTTTAGTGTATTTTGTAAAAATTAAGGAAAAGGGAGTTGAAAAATAATCAATTTGGATTCTTCATCTCATTCTTCTGTGTCTTTTTGCTGTTTCGGTTCTTTGTACTGCACCTAGTCGTAACAAAAGTGCGATATTAGATGAAGAACCCACGGGTGGGAATTTTACCTAAGTATCAAGATGTATCTTGTATGAACAAGCACGCAATCTGATGTATCGTATGAACAAATCTTTACCTTTTATAATGTTTCATGTAAAACAAACATGTATAAGAATAATTCCTGTATAAACAAAAATTTGTCATACATGGACAAATATTTATCAGTGTGTATCGTGTTTAAACAAACCTGTACCATGGTACTTCGTGAATGGAAAATATGTGTCAGAATGTATCGTGTGGTATAAGTATGCATCGAAATGTATCATGTATAAACAAACATGCATCATAATGTACCATGAATGAACAAAAAACCATAATGTGTCATGCATGGGCAAATATTTGTCAGGATGTGCCATGTGTGAGCAAACATATACCATGATACTTTGTGCATGAAAAAAGTGTCAAGACGTACCATTAAGTATCATTTTGCATCAAAATGCATGAACAAAAATGTTCCCAAATATATCATCTACGTTCAAATATGTTCCAAAATATATCATGTACAAACAAACATTTATTACGATGGGTCATGCATGGACAAACTTTTATCGATAGAAGATCATGATGCATCATATGATCATGATGCATCATATGATGCATCATATGCGACAGAAAATTTTACAGTTATGCACAGTGAATGAACAAGCGTGTGTCCGGATATTTTTTCTTAAGAAACGTTACCGTAGAGCAATCAGATCGGCTACTGGATGAAATGACTACACTTTCGTTGTGCAAAATATATGCAAAAATATTCATTTAAAGAGAATGTGCAGACGCCCCAAATTTGCTTTGAAATATCACTTACATCTTACAATTTTCTCTTATTTCCCTTGAGAATACTTTCATTATATTTCTGAACAAAATATTTCAAAGAAAATGTAAACTAAGTAGTTATTCTGCATGAATTAAGCATTTCAGGAACAAAACTATTGTCACATGATTACACAGAGCCGTTCATGAATTAGGATACCGGGGTACACTAATTCAAATTTGGGTGACTGCATTTTGCCTTTAATGGCTCACTTGTCATAGCATAGTGAATTATATCTATATCCCGTATATTGTGTTGAGGCATTAAAGATAAAACCAGTGAAGACAGCTATCGAGTTGAACCTGAAAATACCTTTCTTAAAAGAAGAGACTAATTTCATTCATACTGAACTGCCAAATTGCCAGCATCAATTTGTGTGGTTACTTTAAAAACTATTTATACACATTACTGCACTTTATTTTTGATCTGTGGTCAGTCCTCTTAAGGTCAACCGCCCTATACTATGGCATCATGGTTCTGTCCAAAGATATCTAATGCACTTTTTGAACCCTGACGAACTATCTTCACCCGACCCATTTGACATAATATAGTGACATTGCTGTGACCGTAATCATCTCCAAATTTGTAATCTGTTTCTGAGCATTGCTGGCAAAATTAATCCCCGGTCATCTCTCTTGTAATTGCCAGACCGTATTTCGCGATTTCACTTCAAAATGGATGAATCTACAATTTGTCATTCAATATTATTAGTTTTAGTGAAGATCACCGCTGTTCAGTGACCGGAATATGAAGCATATCGCCAGGATTTTCATTTTTAACAGCCTTCTCGATATAAACGCAATTGAATATATCTCTTGCGCGAGAGTGAGGTCATCTAACTGCATTTTAGGGTTGTAAAGTTTGAGAATATAATTTTAAGAAGGTTTACCGCCTTACGCTAAAAAATGAAGTACTCTAAAGTTGACAAACATTCAAAACAAAATCTATGGACGATTATCGTTTTTTTTTTATTTTTAATAAATGAAGTGTAAAAGAGTGAAAAGTCATTGCGTGAATTTTTCTATGTCGCAAAACAAGTCAAAGTACTTTAATTTCGATAAAAATTGGAGATGTAGACCTTAAGCACTGACGTCAAGTAATGTCATTTTGGAGGGAAAACAATAAAGCAAACATTGCGCACGGCGTAGACTTTATACAGGCTCATAGTAGACTTACCCCTGTATTCAACCCGTGCACAAACCAGCTGTTTGCATCTACTGTGTTGGTGTAAGTTGTTATGATACCCGCTTACCTCCACCCGAGGGCGCACCTTCTGTTCTGTGACATCATCATATGCATAATGTATATTAAAGGAGATGAGACAAACTGCCACGGCACATTACGTACAGGAAGGGTAACGCAGTAAGATTGTGTTTTAAATACATTCTACAAATATTTTACTTCATTTCACAAAGCAAAGGATATCCGAATTATTGAATTTTCCCCACTTTTGTCATTTTTTGCCTGTTTGTGCTTTGGTTTGTGGATGAAAAATATATTCGAGAGAAAAGTGAGGGAACTTTTTTAGCATTTAGTAAAAGTGGGGCCACCACTGCCTCACTCCGTTTGGACGAATATCTGATCAAATATCAGCAAAGATGTCATTGCATATCCATCTAAGGGAAACAGATATAAAGAAAAAAGATTTCTAAGTCTAAATATTGCAAAGTCCATTTTCGTACCTCAAATTTAGACAGCTTAACATCTCTTTTAATATACATTGAAAAAAGTAATGTCTAATCGTCTAGTTTAATATGCAGATGCATGCAAAGGTATGCAGATGTATACAAATGGTTAAACTTAGCCTCATCTTAATGTTTTAATGTGCGTAATATGCAGTGTAACTACCAAAAGGGTTATAATATATGGATATGTGATATGTGTGAGGCATCAACATCAAGCTGACTTGAAAGTTCCCACTGTCATAGCAAACTCTGGATGTACCGTACTTTATTATTATTCGTTTATCCAGGACAGCCTCTTTTCCGCAAAACAGACATTCAGACAACCTGCGGGAGTTCTATATCAAAACCCGATTCACAGCGTTTCTATAAAGATGTTCCAAAGAAATGCTCAATGACTTTAGGAAGCTAAGTTGTACGCCTGACATACTTTCACTTAAAGGTAGTGATGTAGAAAAGGTTAATAATTAGTGTCTAGGGGTTTCCCTATATAACGCGCTTTCCTGGAACCATCGCAAGGGACTTTCTGATAAGTAGGCTGAATGCCAGTATGTATTGCATGAATAACTCTAATCATTTTATGTCAGTCCTGAAACTTTATCTGTGTATTATAATTGTTGTTAGTGGTGTGCCGTGTGTGGCGTTATTATTTGTTAGGGTGGGGTGGTAACAAGTCAATGTGAAAAAGACCGCTTAAATCGTTTGATTAGAAGAGCTAGTCGCATGATTCGTATTGAACAGACAGGGGTTGGTAATGCACATCGTGCCCGTTTGCCTCATAAACTGCACACATTGTGGACTGACGTCAGTCACCCTTTAAATGACCTCCTAGCGAGTCAGCTTATTGTTAGTAGCGGCAGACTTTTACATCCAATCTTTGGCACTAAAACCCGGCACCCCTTATCTTTCCACGGGCTATTGGCTATCAAAATAGTAGTTTTACACAATAGTTGTACTTTTCTGCTTTTTATTTTTATGGCTGCTGCCTTTTGTTTTATTTAAGTATTTGTTTCAGTTCCTTCTTTTCGGTGCTTGTTATGATATAGTACAATATGTTTATTTCATTGTTTAATTCGGTTTTATACTTCATGTTTTGATTTTTATACTTTCTTGTTTTTCTGCTACTGTTTTAGTTAGATTTTACTCGTGATTGATCCTTTTATTTTTCCTTTTATTTTTCCCCTTTTATGGCGAGCAAGGTAATTGCAAGTGATGGATTAATAAATACCATTCTGTTCTATGTTTCATTGTTTTTTATTTTTGTTTCTATCAGTTTCAAGCCTCAGGAGACAAGAGCCCTCTCAAGCTAACTCGTATCTTAGTAGGAGTGGAGGAACAAAGTTCCTAAAGGGCAGGCCACACTACAGCGATTTTCAATCCGAAATCCGATCCGAATTTTTCTTACCCGAATTTTTCTTAATCGGGCCAATAGTTTGTTATTCACACTTTGTTCTAAGGATCGGCACGCAATATCGATAACAGATCCTAGTTTGTCTCACGATAAACTGTTCTGCTACCACTATATAACTTATACCGCTCAACAGAGACGTATTTGTTCGAAAATCAATCCGACTTTTCCACGCGTGTCCGATAAACGCTGTCTGCCGATGTGACGTCACGAAATAATTAGTTTACATTTCATTTTCGTTAACCTCTGATGCAAATCACATATTTACACAGGTTGGCAAATTTTGGCTCTTTCCTACCAGGAACGGCCAATATTTTAACTAAAACTTACAAAAATTGGACCGTAATCCTATTTGAAATCGCTCTAGTGTGACCTGCTCTTAATGCTGGGTCGTCGATTACACGAACTACCCTCACAAAAAGATATAGAGTTTTATAAAATAAAAGATCTTATAATTTCTACAATTTTTATAGCTTTATGTAATTTCTCTACAAATACAGACTTTGTAAAGTCTTTCTATATATTTCTTAAAATTAAAGAAGTAGTTCTATTGCCTGAAAAGCTCAATAAATTGATAAAAAGTCCCATTAAATTTATAAAAAATGTCTAAGACGACTGAATCACCTCTAAAACTTTCCAAGTATTCCGATAATTCCATATAATGTGTAAATAATTCGAAAGTGTCATGGATACACTCTGTAAATCCTTTAAAAACATTTAATATTCTATGGAAGTTAAAGAGAGTTTTGTACAGGTTATGCAGAAAAGATTTTAAAAATTCTGTAGAAATGTGTTTAAATCCTTATCAATGGAATTTTTATTTGTGTTCGATGCACAAAACCGGTGTGCTTGTAGTCACTGCATTCTTGCTCCCTTATATGCGTATAGACCAACAAGTTTGTTCGTTTACCACAACCACGGTGTACTGTGTAAAGCAAAAATCACTTCTCAGATGGATATTTCACCTTTATTTTTCCAAATTTGCTCATCGTTTGTCACTAAACTGTTAAAATAAGATTTTAAATTAGACTCGAAAAGTAATCAAGCCCATGCACGATGGTGTTCAAAGGCTAATGTTAGATTTCCATTAGTGTCAATTGCAGATTACGGCAGTACAAAAAAATGGAGCGCAATCCCAATGCGTAGCCACACGTCAAAAATATACAAAGTCGATATAATCTGAGTGTTACTGGGTACTAACGCAACAATCAGTAAATACAACTGAGTGTTAATTTCCGCACAGAGAGAGAAAACGTGCTTGTCGATCTAGTGACAACTGAATGCTAATGAGAACCGGAAGTAAGTCAATCACATCCGTCCGTAATATTTCCAATACCTGTAGCCCTCTATGGCAGCTTGTCACAGCTTCATTAACTCCAGTATTAAAATTCCACCTTTAAGATTCATTTTGAAACTGTCGATGATTTTTTATTCTGTTCGTAAACAAAGATTACGCACATACCGTTTAAACAACTGATGCAAACCCCTATAATTGCTTTTATAAAGCCCTACATATAGCAAAGCAACAAAAATGTAAACCGTGAACAGGTTGTTATTTTGGGGGTAATGACGAGTATATTGCAGTGTTCAAGTCTGCTTTTTTATAGTACCTAAATTTTACTAATCATAAGAAACTGCAGGGCCTGGTAGTCTAAAGGGTCTTGGCTCCTTCCCTAGGATTTTGCTTTAATCTGAACACTGTCAAACTTTCAGGCATTTAGCAATCAAGGTAGACTCAAAGTTTGCCTTGCAGAATAGGGATCTTCTCGGGAAAGAAACTAATGGCAAAAGGGTGGAGTTTGAGGCCAGACCCATTCCCCCTCCGGTTCTGGACATTTATCATATTTTTCCAACGTCCCCTTGACTCTTTAGCGAAGAATCGAAGGGCAAAAACTAAGAATTACTCCCGTTAGAATTTTGCACCCCAAAGGAGCTACGTCCCCATGGGACACTCAGACTAAACGCGACCATTCTCTCGACCTTCAGACCTCTACTTCATGGGTCTTTTTTACGTGGCCCTGTTCTGGACTTGCTAAAAAGATGGTTCCGACCATTTATCGTATTACTTTTTCCAAAGTCCTCCCGACTCTCTGGCGAAGAGCCAAGGGGCGAAACCAAATTTTACTCCCCAGGGAGTTCTGCTCCGAATGGGAGCTGCGTGCCCAAAAGGAGAACAAACTTAACTGACCAACCTCTCGACCCTCAGACCTCTACATCAAGGGTCTGTCATGCGTGGTCCTCTTCCCAACTGGCTGAAAAGAACAAATACTACACATGATTTTAGTCTAAAGGCCGAGAAGCCAGCTTGGAATTTAGAGATGGGAGGTCTCCTGCTAATCCGCAAACATCGTTCATCATGTACTTTTTTCAAAAGTCCACTCGACTCTCTAGCGAAGAGCCATGGGGCGAAATCAAACATTACCCCCAAAGGAGTTCTGCTCCCCAAAGGAGCTACGTCACCAAGGGACAACAAACCTAACTGACCAACCTCTCGATCCTCAGACCTCTACATCATGGGCCTGTCATGCGTGGTCCCGTTCTTGACTCGCTGTAAAGAACAGGTACTACACACTATCTTAGCCAAAAGGTCGAGAGGAACGTAGTACGATTTTAATCGGCTTACATTTCCCTTCTTTACACAATATTATTTACCCTAACTTTCTGTGGACTAACCGCTTTATACGCGTATGTTGTTGTAACAGGTATCAACCAGTGAAATGACCTTTCTACTAATAATCACACATTCTAGTTTGATAGTGAAAATGAAGTTGATCGCGACCATTGTTATGCTTGTTGTGAAGCCTTTACACTAAAATAAACCCAACATTGCAAAGTGTTTTGTGTGTGTGTGTGTGTCGTTCGCTTGAAACAAACTACCAGCATACTAGAAGTATAGACCCCATGCACTGACGTCACGCCGACGTCATATTACCGGACAACAGTGAAGCTAGCAAGAAAAAGGTACACACTTTGGTACACACACACACACACCCAAGTCGATTTTACATACAATCCGAGGACCTCATTGTTATTTCCTTTGTGTTTACTTCCTTAACCCTAACCTTGACAATAGACTCTCTATTGTTCAAACTTTTGAGGACTTGACAAATCTATTGAATTTCCTTCAGAGGACCTGAAATCCATTGTTCAGGTCCTCAGTCTGATAGGAAGACAAGTTCACACACACACTGCCCACAGGACGTAGTCTTCGCGCACGTAGACTCAGGCGTGTAGCCGACAAAAATGAGCTGTCTGCATTTGTGTTGGTGTTAGTCGCAATGCTACTCGCTTACCTCAGTCGAGGGCGCACTTTCTGTTTTGTGACGTCATATTCATTAGGTCTTTACTTTCTAGACAGCAGAATCTGTTCAGAGAATGTTAACCTTACTGTGATAGGGTTCCTGCTTATTCTTGCTGTTACAATGTTGCTCCTCTCTCGTAGAATGTTAACCCCTCCGGCTCCTCACTGAGTGGGATCTCAAAATGGGCTCCAGTTCGAGATAATCAGCAAATTGTGAGTTCTTAATTTGTCTATGAGGTCAGGGACCACGTGCGGCGATCCGGGGGACAGAGGGGACATATACCCCCAATATTTGACAAATCAATCATTAACTTTGATTTTTCACACAGTAAAGTATTTGAAAATGGGGTCATCCCCCCAATATTGAGAACAAATCGCCGTCTTTGTCGGGGACCAAAAGAGGAATTAATTCGAAGCTTGAAAGAATGGACACATTCATTTCCCGTTACAAAATAACAAACATATCCGAGTCAAAATAACCATCTGGTTAAAAATAACCAGTGTGTAGTTACAGTGCTGTTACAAGATTGGACTGATCTTTCACCTACCCTCACAAAGTGTGATACTCAATTAAGTCCAACATTTTTTTCTTTCTGAGAGTGGTGGTATATGTCAAAACTTTTGTCGGTCTTAGAAATGTAATTACTTTATCAGGAGCCCAGTTTTGATTTATGACTTGCCAATAAACAGTCCTCTGGAATGTATGTATGCATTCAAGCCTTAATACAAGAAATACCCGAAAGGTAAATTTAACGGTAATTTCAACCGCAGTGAGAGCTCCTGTTAAGATTTTAGTCTTAAGTTTCACTTTCGTGACTATTTAACTATTTGTATGTAAATAAGCAAAGATACGGTAACCGTTACCCAATATTCGTAACCCAGGGCTATTCAAAATGAAGGAAATGTAATTCGTAAACGAAATTATGTCGTAAATCTTGAGAGGTCCAATGTTTGACATCCAACAACTTCATGGAAGTGAGCTAATGCAGAAACAACTTTAACGTAAGTGACGCGATCTTAGCCATTTAGAATACTAAAGTATGGTAAGAAATGTCTTAAGAAGACTGTTTTAACATTCAGTATATTCATAAAGGCAACTGTGTTACATCTAACCAAATCTCAGCTTCTTTAAAACTGATACTAGGGATGAACGATTTGTGTTTTATGTATTTAACCAAATAGAAAGGAAACCTAATCCTAATAGTTTCAGTGTTGGTCATTACTCCCTTCAGCAGCGAGATAACCACATCTCACATTGCGATAATCAGACAGGTAAATATCCTTTTCATATAAACAAGCGTGAACTTCCATTGTCATGGAAGAAGAAGACATTTTGTATCCTGCTTCCTGAAAATATAGCAAGATCACTAGTTCTAAGGTCCCATTAAGCGAAGCCCGGGGCGAACTTTGAAATACTTCCAAATAAAATTCGTCCCCAGAGGGAACGCATATTGAATATGACCGACAGCCCTGCCTTCAGACCTTAATATCATGGATCTATCATGCGTGGTTTTTGGTCTAGCTTGGCTGAAACGACATATAATCGTAGCAAAGAAGCCGAGAAGCGATCACGACGAATCATCCTGCGGGCCTCCAGAAGTTCTACATTAAATTTCGTTTAAGTCTGCTGTATTGTACATTAAAATACATTCCAGCTTCTAAATGGTAATGGTAAATTCAACAAACTAGAATATTTTAGGAGATGGGTAAACACGTAAACACATTAAAGATGTAAATGCTACCGGTGCCTAAATTAGGTTTTCGAGGAATCATTCTAGGACTATCACTTTCAGAGTGTGAACTTTGCGTCAAGAAACGATCTCAGATAAGTAGCTGTCATGAACGACTGCGGAAAGACTATAAAGGATTACACGTTAAGAATGTGTCCAAATTAAGAATTAAACATGCCAGGAGCACTTGACGGCTGTAAATGCTACGGATGTCTGAATTAGGTTACCCGAGAAATCATCACGTGATTATCACTTTCCATGTGTGAAGTTTGCTCTCGGAGACACTTTTAGTGAAGTGGTTGTCATGAGCGACTGCGAAACGACTAGCAAGTAATATGAATGTGCAACACAGTCAAGCGAACCTGAAAACGTAGTCTAGAAAGTAGGCTTCTTGTGTCAATCCCAGATCACTGTTGTGGAAATGTCAAAGGAGGATGTCCGTAGGCTTCATTACGTATGGGGAACATGCAATGAAGTGAACACTGAGTGGGACCCTGCGGTCAATGTGTTCGCACACGGTTACAAACAACACAAGCAATGGCATCTTGTTTACAAATGGAATGTTATGCACGCTATATCGTGTGTAACCTCTTGCTTTCTTGTTTAAAAAAGAAGTCTATGGTGTGATTTCACTTAGAACCCTGATTATATTTTGGCAACAAAATGCAAATTTGTAAGCAAAATGCAAATTTGTAAGCAAAGTGAGGAAGCGATACTTAGTTATGTAGGTTAATGGTAACCTGCAGAAGTTGACACGCTGCCTGCATGGTCTGTTTCATAAATACGGTAAGCATACCAATGTGATCATGAAGTAAAAACTGATATATTCATTCTAGCTGGGCTATTTTAGATGGACAAACAGGCTACTTTCTGTTTGTCTGTCTGTTTGTCTGTGTGTCTGTTTGTCTTTTCTGACTCTCTGTCTCTTAACATGCATGTTCCTCAGTTTAACGACTGCGAGATAGTATTTTAATTGAAGCAGAAAAGCAAGGCAACTGTTGTAAAAGCACCTTACTTTACGTGCCCCCAGGCAATAAAGAAAAGAACACTAATGGAAGAATTTCACAATTCTTTACCAGCACAGACCAAGAATTTGCAGCCTATTTTCCATTAAGTCATGTGAGTGATACTTGCAATGTTTGCCACAGCATACTTTCTTCACGTAAGACCAAGGTACGAGAACATGAAACGAAAGAGCTGTCTTACTCATACTGTATAGTTTACGATAATAAAGGAATTATTTAAATGTTATGCCACTCCTAATATCCAGGGCCATAGTCTGGGTGAAATCTATACGGGGCAGTTTGTGACACCATCTAAGCGGAGCACCAAGTGACGTGCCTACAAATAGGTGATATCCGGGCGGAACCTTCTTTTTTCACCCGTGCCATCCTGGGGGAGGGTGCTGAGGGGAGGGGTACATGTAAGGCTGGCTTGGTGCCAAATTGTGCTATCGTTGGCAAAATTTTAAGCTGATTATATCTTTACAAGTTGTCATATTTTAGTGACATTCTTCCTCTTTTTCGGCTGGGTGTAAGGCAAGAGGTGCTGTCTAAGAGAAGGGAACGACCCTATACTCTTTGAGAAATATTTGTCTTTAGACTGAGGTTGCTTTTATGAAAAATTGTGCTATCTTTAGTAAAGCTTCGTAAAGCGTTGAACTGATTGTATGTTTAGGAATCCTCATTATTTAGTGAATTTTTCTGTTTTGGTAGGGTGTAATTGAAGGTGATTTTGCCTAAGGATCACACCTCTACTCTTTCAGAAATTTTTCTTGTTCTAAGTTTTCCTAGATCCAAAATAGTGTTGTCTTTGGTAAAGCTTTAGACTAATCACATGATATGCAATTTTAATTATTCACTGAATTTTTCTGCTGTGGCATGGCACCCCTACAAGGCTGGTAACCGGTGCGGGATTCTCCCTAGGGCTCTTAGTGCGCCAATGGGGGAGTCACCATCGACTGGCGCGTAGCCGTAGCGTAGGCCTTGCAAGACAATGTTGGGTCGAAATGCCTCCCAGATGGGGAGGGGGAATGACACATTTTAGACCTTAAAGTTGCATCTAAACATACTTTACTTTTAGACTGGATCTTTAAGAAACAAATTTAGATTTCAAGAACAAAAGTAAGATTTGATTTAAAGGAAAAATGCAGTCACCCCAAATTTAATTAGTGTACCCGGGTATCCTATTTCGTGAATGGCTGCTCAGAATTATGTAACAATATGTTTCTTACTGAATTGTGAAATTCACGTATAGAGTAACTCCTTCGTTTAACTTGAATATGCAATGTTTATGTTCTAACATAACATGAAATATGCGTGAAGTGAAATTAAAGGAGATTTAGCTGTAGTTTCAAAATAAGTTTGCGGCAACTGCTTATGTCCTTAAAATTCAAAGTTACTTTTAAAAGGTCAATTGAGTTTAGGGAATGAACAAAGGTAATCATTAGAGAATGAACAAAGGTAATCATAGGGTGGGTCCAAAACGATAATAAAAGGCAATTTTATCTTTAGCCAGCGTATATGCTGGTTCATTCAAGCGTTGTATCTTGTAGGACGAAAGGGTTTATCCGTTAGGACGAGAAACCCACAAAAGAACGCCCCTGGAAAAATTTTGGGAAAAAGGAACCCTTATATGCGAATTTTCAGGTTTTGGGGGCCTTGAAATCAAAATCTGGACAGTGAAATTTCCAGCATTTCGACTTTTTCTCAAGTACCCCAACTTTCATTTACGGTTTGGAAGTCTCAGGGGGCAGTTGCCCCCTCTGCCCCCTGCCCCCCGCAGGCTATGGCCCTGATATCTGATGCCACTCCTTAGGTAGACTACCATTGTAACATACCTAAAAGGATATTGCAAAAATATGCACTTAAAAGGCTCCCTTATTTCACTCCAGACAATAGCAATTCTCCTTACTGAGTTTGTTTTAGCCCCTCCTCCAATTTAAACCAAACCACCTGTCTAGTACACCTCTAAGACAGAACCACAGTAGCCTTCACTGAGTTTACATTGTTCGAGGCACGATTGTCACTGCGTGTGTGAGCTTAAGTGGGATGACAACTGACTTCACAAGTCATTGTTGAACAACCAGAGTGGAGCTATACTGTTTGAACGAATGGCTATCAAAGTGTAGTTACCAACTGTATTTATAACTCTAGGGCTATTCCTAAATCTGTTTGGGCAGGAAGTTGCTAGCAGCTGCCTGGCTTGGGGGATGCCATATCTCCTTTAATATTATGTCACACACTGAAAGGCAAAAAGATGGGAATAACTTAATTCAGGCCTTGAAGGACAGTTGCTTCACAACGCTACGGGACCACGAATGGGAGAGAAAGCTGTGGTTTATGAATTATAACTTCACGGCGGGTGGCTTACCAACTAAACAATTTCAATCAAATTTGGGTCATTGAAAGGCCCATTTAGATGGGAAAATCTGAAATTGTCCTTGGTTTAAAACCCACGTAAGTTTGACCTGGCTGGAAATCGAGCCCCGGACCTCCCTCCCGATTGCTAAGTTTCGTTTGTAAGAAACCTACGTTGTTAGAGAATTCGACAAGCTGAAATACATCATAAAACAATGAAATATGAATAACTTGTTTAATATGCCTTATCTTGTCTAGACCTTCCAACACATACAAAGCATAGGTACACAACAAGAACAACTTAATGCAAATAACAGGAAACCAGTCTTAAAGCCTAAAAGTTGGCAAACTTTCACCAGACAAAGACACATTACTATGGTGACCATGTCAAAGGTCACCATAGGGTGAACGCTAAAAAGGCGTAACCTGTATCAGCTTGTCATTTTCCACAACTACAGTCGTTTCAAATGCCACCGCCTCTATCCACTCCGGCAGAACACGGGTCGACAATTCATGTATAATTAACAAAAGAAATATTACCACTGTGCACCATTCTTCATTATGTCAAGTGTTGCAATGTTATTTTGTTACATATGTTCAAATTTTCAATTGCTTTCAATTTACTTTGCATTGTAGTCTGTAACGTGAGATTTTTCAGTCAAAATAGCTGACTCATTGAAAACAAACTCGTTACTGCTTAATTGCATATTAACATTACAACTGTCTTTGACAAAAAAAAATGGATAAAGAAAGCACAATATAAGGAACTTCTTGTTGGTCCCTCCTTCGTGACAAAAATGTAGATATTTAGATAATTTTAAATCGTGTTTTAAAACTTGTTTTGTAAAATGGCCAACGCTTGATGGATCGTCAACATGTCAGGAACCAATAAAACTTGAAAAAAATAAGTCGTGATGTGGATGCTACATTTTATACCGAAGAAACATAGGCGTGCAGGGCGAGGGAGTGTGGCTGCAGCTCCCCTTCCCCAATGGTCAGAGTGTGCAGTCTTTTTCCGTTAGGCAATCTTGCCACATTGCTTGCATTAAAATTCCATTCGACTGTATTCAGCCACCATCCCATCAATTAAAAGTAGCCCCGTTTGCTAAGTTGACACTCACCATTCATCAATCACCAAGGTTATCATTCAACCTACAACGAATTGATTGAAATTCTAAGTACGTTTCTTCTTATCTAATTAAACCTTCTTTATATTCATTTTGTCATATCGATGTTATGAATTATTTAAGAATAACTGTTGGGCTATTGCACACTTTTAGGAGTCATTCTCACAGGCTGGTTAATATGCTTTGTGCAGTAACCTTAATCAGATTCAGTTCTAATATTCGGTATATTTGATATGATCTACAACGGGTTTTCAGGGTAATGACACGTGTAGTCACTGGGAATGGAAAAAAATCAACACTCTAGATTGAATCAGATCGTAAAAAGGCAGAGAAGTTTTGGAGTTTTAACATATAATTCTTCTATGGCAAAAGAAACACTTTTATCAGTGGCGCATTCGAGAGGGCGAACCCCTCCCCATCCATTGGCACCTATAAATAAAAAATAAAGGAAGGGATAATAAAGGAAAAGTCGATATTTCTAGTACATGAATATTCTTGGGGGAATGGAAGTGACATTTGGCATCTACTCTCCCTTCTGAGAACCAAAATTATGCCTAGGCCTATCGATCGTGAAGTATGAAAGTCAATGGAAAACATACATGAAGTACGTGTTGGACCACCAGTACTACTGGTAAAGTCTAGCATATCCTGCACCCAGCATATCTTTCGTAATAGAAATATACTGAGCATGCGTAGTTAGTACAGTGCACTGTGCGTTAGGTACATATACGCAGAGAGGTGAAACTCTCTAAGCACTCGTCTTTAAACACCGTGACATTCAGGCCCGTTCCCAGGAGGGGGTACTAGGCATTACTATGCCCCCAACTGGAAAATCGGTCACACAATAAAATTTTCCTACCTATGAGCAATGGCACCGACACGGGGTGTATCGGTGCGTGCCCCAAGATGTTGTGGAACAGAATTTATAATGATGCCAAAAGTTACAAAATGTTTGCTGGCAGGTAGGAAAGTGGGGTTAGGATGCTTTACAAACGAACAATGGACGTATTTTAATTGTTTTCTATCACAAATCTTTTGTTAACTGCCAAAGAATGTACCAATTTCACTTGATCTTCCATATTTCTTCAACACGTTTTCAAACGCATTGACTTAATCCAACAGTAAATGTTTCACAGCCATCGACCTTCTGTGCAGATGTGATTATGGTGGGATACAGATTGCGAAGGAGATTTATTTGTTCATCGCTCATCGTTCATCGCTCATTGCTCATCTCTACCTTTAAGAAGATGGTCATTTCAAAATGACCATAGTAGCAGACATATTTTGTTAGAAAACGGAAAATATGTCAGTGCTGACTTATATATCAACGAACAATCATTGCTAATGCGAAATTTCGACGCCTTTCGAACACAAAATTA
The DNA here is from genome assembly GCA_029531755.1 of Holothuria leucospilota. Classification (NCBI taxonomy): domain Eukaryota; kingdom Metazoa; phylum Echinodermata; class Holothuroidea; order Aspidochirotida; family Holothuriidae; genus Holothuria; species Holothuria leucospilota. Next base: position 27,818,719 of record CM055982.1, on the reverse strand, counting down.
TAAGCACAATAAAACACACGAACTGATCCGCCCCACAACTCCAATCAAGTTAAAAGGACGGGCTAATGAGGTTTCATGTCTCAATTTAAAAGAAGGGTTTAAGCTAAAATCAAGTTTTGATATGTAAGGTACTTGTTCTAAGCATTCTGGTGAAATTTGCTTTGAAATCCGATGTTGGTTCTTAAGATATTAGCAGTTAAAGTTGTCACATATTCAACACAAAGTGAACTTGAACCCAGCACATATGACTCCATAGTCTCACATTAATGAGCAATCTTTTGTTTTTCTTTAGACTTTACAACTAATTTTCTCCTCTTCAATCACATGTTATCGAAATTTGATTGCAAGAGAGGTTTAAGAATTTTACAGACTTTACATTCCACATGGGGAGGTCCTGTCCCTATTAACTTCAAGGTCAGCACAACAGACTGAAAAAAAACAAAGGAAACAAAGCATTTCTCATCAATGTGAGGAAGTGATATGATCCCTGCTTGCCTCAAGCTCACTCTGGGTCACAAATGTAACAACTTCATTTGCTGATATCTCGAGTACTACATGTCCAATTTGAATGAAACTTTTAACTGGGTGAACTTAGTTCCTCTTTCACATATGAAAATTAATTTTTTGCTTAAACCCTTCGTTTAATACTTTGATTAACAATCGTATAGAGCGATGACTATGATTTAAGCCTTACAAACTTTCCGGTCCAAGATGATTGCGCTTTTACTTAACACATTTGCAGAAAGTTAACATTTAAAATCATTGCTTATTAGTCGTACCCCCCTTTGGTTTTACCTACTTCCTTCTCTCTCCTTTTTGCAAGCTCTTATCTCAGATTTACGTTCAAAATTTGTAAAGATTCGATGACTGTGAAGAGCTTGGTGTGCTCTCTGGTTCATTTGGAAATCATTTGGAAAGCTCCATGCAAGTGTACCCATTTTGTTGATAAACCAGCTTCCGGGAAATTTTCTCCTAGATCCCATGAATGCTATTTCTGGATCACGTCAGGGCTCTCGCTGTTCATAGAGCACTCTATGCTTCAAGCTGAACTGCGCTTGCGAAACTGAAGAAGCATTATCTTAGCTAGTTCTTTCGCTCACTTGTGAAAACGTTTTACTCTCCTATGACAAAAAGAAAGAGAAAATTGCCATCGGGCAGGTGGAATTATGGCAAATTTTGCGCACATGCGCATACTTAACGACTTCCTGAGGTTATTGTGCTATGTCTGTCTATATGTGCGTATAAAGGGATTTCAGTCACGTGACTTCAACCAACTAGACGCAATTTTGAAGGGCAATATTGCGCGTATTTTACGTTTTGAAGGGCAAGCGTTTATTGTGTCACAGTAGTGTCTATGGTTATATGCCGTGAGTTGTAAATTCGCTTACTGCGTGTGTGTTTTGCCCTTCAGTCCCTGAGAATCCCACGCGTGTGACGTCACATGAAATCCCTCTATACACCATCCCTTTTCTGTAAATACAAAGTGTCAAATACACAAACAGATAAGAATATTAATATATTCCTTGAAACAATCTTCCTGGAGCATCTGAAACACTAAAATGCCTCGAACTTCCGGGCGCTTTGCACCCCTGGCACAGGTTTTGCGCTTTGCTCTCGCCGTGTACTCTAGTCGTGCACATTTTTGGCTCCCACTTATATAAAGACGTTTCGCCCCTACTACCCTTACCAACTTTGTGCCCGTTCCCCACCCCTATTGAAAAATCCTGGATTCGCCACTGCTTGTATGTCTAGGTTTGTTCCTCTCCGGTTTGGTCATGTCCGTTTTGAAAAAAGAAAAGGGCGTCATCTTATTTTTTATGATAGAACCAGGGAGGCCTAATACCTCTCTGATAGAACCCACGAAAGTACAGGTTTAATGTGTTTCCTTCAAGTTTGCAGTATTACTTAAGTTTCCGTCACTTGTAAGGCTAAAACAGATTAGGGAGTATACACTAAAATGATCTTTTGATGAAGCTTTTTAATTATGACAAGCCAATGCAGATGAAGTGCGCAAGAGAAGAAATATCTATTTCATGATGTATACTGTCTATGTACGACTTGCATTTGTGCACTGTGGAATTTAAGCCGTCACTTTTAACCATTTATTAAAAAATGAGCTAAATTTGTAGCCACGGGCCTAGTACGGAGGACCTTGCTCATGGATTTTTTTGTATCTAATAGACTCACTCAAAAATGTATGCTACCGAAACCAGCATCGGATGGACCAAAAGCCAGTGTAACGTACTGAACGTGGAAAAGGCAGATGTCAATAGTTAAATCTAGAGACAATTAGAAACTAGAAAGCCCAAAGGCGTGGTGATTCCTGGCCGAAAGGGATGCTTTGTTGCACTGAGGTTTATTCCTCAAGTTCATCCTTTTTGACCATATCATTTTTGACGATGTCTTCACAATGTGACCTCCGCTGACCTCACATGACCTTAAACCCTACCAATTTTTTGTAGGAAAAACCCCACCAACAATTGAAAAACAAAAGAAATGAGAAAATGGAAATGCCTTAGGAGGGTTTCGAATTCGGGCCGTCTGTGTGAGAAACCGAGCACTTTCCAACACGCCATCAACAAACTCGTTATACGAATGCTATTTCTAATCACACTATAGTTACAACATCTTTACACGTGTTCATAATTAGGTAATTAAAACTAGAATTAATACAGTAACGGTCATTCTTGTGAAAAAGAAATGTTTTCTCTAAAAATTCATCTTTGGAATGGCACAAAAATTCAGCTCTAACTTACCGTTGGTTACAAAACGACGGACGCAATTTGGACGCACCGCCCACTGTCTACGTAGTATGCGAGGACCTCAGATGTCCTTCGACCTCCGACAAACTCACAGGCTTCTCTCTTTGTTAAAGTGACAAATCTATATATCAAGTATGAAAAGTTTCCATCATCCCTGTCCTGAAACATCTTGGTTTTTTCAAGGTTTAAGGTTTTTGACCTCTGATGACCTAAAATCATCTCTGAACTCCACTGAAAACAATGGAGCTCTTCCTGTCAATTTAATAAATTGATATACTAAGTATGTAAATTGTCCATCCTTGCTATTTGAGATATTGCGTTTACAAGGGTTTTAGTTTTTCTCTGGTGACCACACATGATCTTTGACCTCTACCAAAAACAATAGGATTCTCAATATCATAAATCCGTATGCAAAAAATACGAGTGTATATCAATCCTATCTTGAGATACAGTGTTCACAGGCAATTTCCAACGTTTTCAAAGTTTTAACCCAAGTGACCTCAGATAACCCTTGTCCTCACACAAAAACAATACAGTTCATTTTATGATTTTAAGTCATCCACATACCACTTATGAAAAGGATTCATGCTATCTACTTTGAGATAATGTGTTTACAAGGTTTCAGTTTGTGACCTCTGCTGACCTCTGCTGACCTCACGTGACCTCTCACCTCTACCAAATCAAGAGGGTTCTTCCTCTAAATATGATTAATCCATATTACATATATGAAAAGTGTCCATCATTCCTACCTTGAGATATCGTGTTTTCGAGAAATTTTGCAAGGTTTCTGAAGTTTTACCTTCGGTAACCTCAGTTAACCTTTGACCTCGACCAAAACCATAGCGTTCATTTTCTGACAATAACGCAAATACGTGTAAAGTATGAAAAGTATCTATTTTCGTTACCTCCAGATATCGGGTTTACAAGGGTTTGATTTATGACCTCTTGACCTGGCATGACCTTTGACCTCGTCCAAAAAAATAATAGGCTTCTTTCTCTAAATTTGATAAATCTATATACCTAGTATTAGAAGTATCTATCATTCCTATCTTTAGATATCTAGTGTACAAGCAATTTCCAAGGTTTTCGTAATTTTACCTCTGGTGACCTCAGATAACCTTTGACCACTACCAAAAACAGTAGGTTTCTTCAGACTAGAACGCATCCACATACAATATATTGGTTATATTGGTTATATAACGGTGATTATACACATTATACATGGTTCTATACTAGGACCATTACTTTTTATATTATATATTAATGATATGTCTAAATCGTCAAGACTACTTAAGTTTGTACTCTTTGCTGATTACACAACTGTTTACTGTCACAACTCTAATGTTCAAGAAGCTCTTCAAGGGGCATCTTTAGAATTAAACCGTGTGCCTGGGTGGTTAACTGCAAACAGGTTATCATTAAACATTAATAAAACAAAGCTGTTGGTTTTTGACAACAGCAGAGGCGATACTCCTCAATTCACCTTAAATTTCAAAGGCACTAGCATAAAAAACAGTCATTTTACAAAATTTATAGGTATTACAATCGACAGTAAGCTTTCTTGGAAAAAATCACATAGACAATGTCGCAAAATCGGTTTTTGGAATGGTTGGTGTTATGAATAGGTTAAGATATCATCTTCCCAGCTAAATCTTTATAATTCTCTAGTAGTACCTCATTTTACTTACAGTATCTTGTTATGGGGAAATTCCTCCCAAACTTACACCGATAAACTCTTTGTTCTCCAAAAGCGGTCTGTTCTTATCTTCTCAAATGTTCTACCTACACCCATGCACTTCCGTATTTTTATAACCTTAATATTCTTACTTTAAAGGATCACTATAAATACCAGTTAGGCATCTCCCTATATAGACACCACAATGACCAACTCCCCCATGATTTGAATTCGTTTTTTCACCCAAACAGCACTCATCATAACTATCCTACCAGAGGAAGAGATAATCTAATACAACCTTTCACACGGACAATGTTTGCTCACTCTCACGTGAGAAGTTATGGTGTACACCTCTGGAATTCTCTTGATACTAAATTACGAAGTTCCCCTAATATTAATTCGTTTAAGAAGTACTTCAAACAATTTCTCTTTTCCCTATATCTTGTTTAATTTGTTCCTTGTGTATTATGAGCCTTAAATTCTTTACGATTTATTGCTGCACTTTTCTGTATACAACTGCATTATAATATTTTGTTTTATTTTTAAACGAAAACCTCTGGATAGGACCAAACTAGAAAAGCTTTTAGCTTCATCTGGTTCCGTTTTTTTCTTTTGATACGTACATCAATTATTTGTCTGCTCTTCATTCTGTATAAACAAGTGTATGTAGTACAATTGAAAAAATAAACGAAACGAAAGGAAAGTATGAAAATTATCCGTACTTCCAACCTTGCGGTATCCTGTTTACGTGATCTTTGGTCTTTGACCTCTGGTGACCTCACATGGTCTCTGACCGTCACCAAAAACAGCAACAGGGTTCTTTCTGTTGATATATATATATATATATATATATATATATATATATATATATATGTTAACGGAAATACTGTATAACGACAGTGCTACAGGATTGAACGGCTGGATCCCACAAAAAGATACGTGACAGCGGTAGAGGCTTGAAATTTGTAAGTAAAGCAGCCATAAAAGGTTTTTGCAAGTTCTCGGTATATATATATATATATATATATATATATATATATATATATCAAGTATAAAAAGTATCCATCAGCCTATCTTCTATCTTGAGATATCGTGTGTACCAGCCAAGCGTCACAAACGCACACACACGAGGTTACAAAGTCCTCGATTTTTGACCTTGACCTCTGGTGACTTCAAATGACCTCCGACCTCTACCAAAAACATTTGCGTTCTTTACCTAAATATGATCAATCTATGTTACAAGTAAAACAAGTATCCATCATTCCTATCTTTACATGGCGTGTCTGCAAGCTAAGCGTTTCAACTACACATACAGACATATGCATACACACGCATACACTCACCACACGAATGCATAGATTCCTTTCGCCTTCATTAAGGAATCAAAAGAGGTTCCCTTCACCTAACTCCCCCTGTTTTTTTGTCGGAGCTACCTCTTCTCTAAGAGCTGACTGTGTCAGTAAAACTTTTTACATTATAAAATTATAGTGTTGCAAAAAGGAAGCGAATAAGATTGGTCGTTTACTGTCTTCACTCTCATGTTGAGTTACACTGTCGCGACCATGGTTATAGCAAACTTTACTTTAGGCTTCGTTCCGCTCATTTCATTTCTTCGATTGGAAACCTTACAAAACGTCTGGCCTAGTGTTAACATGTTTAATATTTAATGAAAGTATGTCTAAGACATTGTAACAACAGAAATGTTCAGAGGTATTTTGACACATTTACCCTTAGAGGAACTTGTACTCGTATTGTAGGCCCTGTTAGTGTTCGCATTAGAATGCATCCATACTTCCCTATGCGCAAAGAAGTCAACTTTGGTCACACTTCATCTGAATCAAAGACACCTAAAAATGTCCTTTAAAAGATTTCAAGACCTGTGGTAGATGTATGACTTTTAACATTTTCTGCAGAAGGGACTTCCATACTAACCTTTCTCCTTGTTCCACCCTTTTTGATTCAATGCCGAAGGCGAAAGGAATCTATGCAGTCAAGCGAGTGTGTGTGTTAAAGTTAGGGTTAAGGAAGCAAACACAATAGAGAAAACAATGAGGTCCTCAAACAGTATGTAGAGCACAACTGTGCGTGTGTGTGTGTGTGTGTGTGTGTGTGTGTGTGTGTGTGAAAGTATGTGTGTTTGTGACGCCTGGTTTGTAAACACGATATCTCAAGATAGCAGTGATAGATACTTCTCATACTTAGAATGTAGAATTATCATACTGAGAGAAAGATTTCTGTTGTTACTGGGGGAGGTCAAAGGTCATTTTACTTCAACAGAGGTCAAAACCGCAAACCTTGAAAACACGATATCCCTAGGTAGGAAGCATGGGTACTTTTCATACTGGGCATGTGTATGCGTTATAGTCAGAAAACATAAACCCTATTGGTTTGGTAAAGGTCAAAGGTTATCTGGAGTCATTAGAGGTGAAAGTACGAAAACCTCCTAAACTTAAACTAAATAGACAGTGGGCGCTACCTCCAAATTGTGTTCGGCGTTTCGTTACTACGAAATAATAGGTCTAAACTTTTCTACCATTCGAAGATAAAGTTACAGAGAACAACATTTATTTTTTCACGAGCATAACTGTTACAGTAACAATTCGAATTTGAATTACATAATTATGAACACGTGTAAAGGATGCTGTGACTATAGCATGATTAGAAATAGCATATGCTTACCAGGTTTTTTTTATGACGTAGTGTATTGCTGCTCATTTTCGCAGACACATTTTTTACAGACACCCCGGGTTCGAATCCCTTTTAAGACACTTTTTTGTCGTTTTGTTATTCAATTTTGGCTGGGTTCAAAGGTCATGTGGAGTCAGCAGAGGTCACATTGTGAAAACATCGTAGAAATGATATAGTCAAGAAGTATAAATTTGTGGAGTGAACCTCACTGCAACGAAGCACTCCCTTTCGGCAAGGAATCACTAAGCCTTTGGTCTTTCTGGTTTTAGTTCTTGACGAAGAAAAAAAGGAATTCATGCAATCACCATGGCGTCTGTATGTGAGTGTATTTGTCTGTGTGCTATAGTGATACTTGGTTTGTAAACACCATACCTCAAGATAGGAATGATGGATACTTTTCATACTTGGTATATGAATATATCATGTTATATTAACTTGGAGGAAGAACCCTATTGTTTTTGGTAGAGGGTCATAGGTAGTGCGAGATCACCAGAGGTCCAAACCCGAAACCATTGTAAACACGATATCTCAAAGTAGAAAGCACGGGTATTTTTTATACTTAGAATGTAGATATTTAGTGGTTAGTAGATATAGACCCTGTCGTTTTTAGTAGACGGCAAAGGTTATCAGCGGTCACCAGAGGTGAAATTACGAAAACCTTGAAAAATACCTGTAAACACGTTATCTCAAGATAGGAATGAGGGACACTTTCCATACTTGGTATATAGGTTTTCCTATGTTTGTCCCATAGCGTGAGAGGTAACGCTTACTCTATTTGTAGTGGCAAAATACAGCTCGTGTTATGAATATTCATGACTTTCTATCATTAATTTACAACTTGAAAGTAGATCTACAACTTGAAAATGGATTTGAAATGTTCTTCAGAACTTGCTACACTATAATCTTCAAAGAGTGGTAGCGAAAGACGTAGTTGTAAATACATCTACATTTGCCTCAAACAAAATGGGTAGGAAAGGGGGAACCGGGAAACATGGGTGCCAATTTTAGTTAAAACTGTTTAAATGAATAAGTCTGTTGCATCAGAATATCCCTGTGAAAAATGGACAGTTTTTCTTTTAAATTTTTAAATCATTTTCCTGCAAAAACTGGGTTAATTAACGAGTAATTTTCTACTAATTGACAACCAGTTACTTCCTTGAAATTATAACACTCGATGCTGTCATGAATTAATCTGTTAATAATTCGACAAGCTGGCTTTTTCGTAAAAGAGTAGTTTTGTTCTTCTTCTTTTTTCCTGTCCCACTAGTGAGCGGTGGGGGAGACAGCTTCCGCTATAAAAGCAAACGTGAATATTTGGTAAAGCCTGCTGTACATGTACAAAGCTACTTTTATTTTTCACGAGGTAATGTATTCGATGAGGACAAGAAATGTCAAAATCTTCTGTTTTTTTTCTTCCTTTTTTTTTTTTTGCTAAATTGTGTAGGAAATGAAATGATATATCGGCTTAGACAAATCAAGCAAAACTTAGTGCTGGATCTGCTTGACGTAACAATTCTACATTTTGTGAAGTTCTGTTGAAAGCCGATATTTTTAGACTTGATAATAAATAGGCTACATCATACGCGTTAACAATATAGGTCATATGAAAGCACACGATATACTTATCAATTAGTGTTACTTCTTTAACTCAAATTTTAGAAAGGGAAGTCAGTTACGTCACCAAAACTGTGCCCACCAAATTGTTGGATTCATCTCAAATGGCATACCGTATTCAAAGCACTGACCGAGCAATGATTTGACATGTTACAAAAGTGAGTCTTCCAGTCTTTCCTCTAGTTTATGCGTATTTTGCTTGCAATTGAATTTTAAGGGTATAAGTTTGCAAACCGGTTTCAAATTCCTTTAAAGGGAAAATGCAGTCCCCTAACTTGAATTAATGTATCCCGGGATCCTTATGCAGTTATGGTTCCTATCCATCATGTGGCACCGTTTTTGTGGCTTATTTGTTAAATTTATGCAGAATAACCTCTTGGCTTACTTTCATTATTCCATGTTTTATGCAGAAACATAATGAAACAAACTATAAGCAACATCAGAGTATTAATTTGTTAGATTTAGCAGATTTTTGAAAATATACATCGGGGACGACTGCTCTCTCTCTTTAAGTAAAGTCGTCTTTTGCCCTTTCACATGATCGAATCAAAGTTTTACCGTTAATGTTAGATTACAATTTTGGCTCGAAACAACGGATAATTTTGATCCTACTCTGACAGTAACAACTCTTATAACTATTATATTTCCGTGTGTTCAGATGAGAATTTATGTCAAAGCCGGGTAACGTAGCGCGAAAAGTCGAACAAGGTTACAATATACGAGGTGTGTCTTGAAAGTGTGGGCGATACGATTTCGGGAAAAGCTCGTGAGGAAATCACCTTCAAAGAACATTTGTAATTATGCAACAGAAGAAAAAATGGGTCACTTCTGCAGAAATGGGCAATATTTGACGTATGCTTGGTCCCTGTACACATCATACTTATTAGCAAAGAACTGACTATTTTTCTTTATTTCACACGATTAATGTATAATCTGGGGAAAGCGTGAAGATGCTGTCATGATGATTTAAGACGGTACATTGCATATACAACATCTGCTGTATAAGTTGGCAACAAACAGCTCTTTCACTAGACGATATCAAATCACTAAGAAAAGTATAGTCGGAGTCTTGGAATGAGATTACCCATAATATAATAGTTAGAATAAAATACTCTCAGTTTGTGACAATTCAAAATGTCTACGATATTGGAATTCTAGCCATACAAATTTGGTAGCCATACTTATCGTGTTATTTTGCAAGAAAATCTAAATTATTGTCGCATCTTAACGGAGAAATATTTCATTCACGTTGCAGCAACGTTGACAAGTAGAATGCTAGCTAGAAACAATGGAGAGTGCTTCCATCTCCTTATTATAGAATAAGGTGACACAAAGTTATTCTCAGATTATGTGTCACTCCACAAATAAAATACTCAAGACGATCTTAATAAGTCATTATGATGTATTATAGTATGATACATCATTTCGTTTAATATTACAGAAAATGATGGATCCCTTACAAGACGAACTGTGACATGCCACAAATGAACAATCTTAATCACATGCGGCAGGAGGTGTGGAAATGCATAAGGAAAGAAGTGTGAAATTGTGGGTAGACACATGTAGTATCGGACCCAATATTACACCTCTTGTTTGATTTACACCTATGAAAATTTGGGTCAAAGTGTGGAAAACTGTCAATATGACACATGGGACAAACAGAGCAAAGTATGATATACAAAGGCGGTAAAAAGATTAAATTATTATGCCGCACGAAACTCTTGTCATTCTGTAATTATAAACAGCATGCACCACATAAGCTACTTTCACCTCAGTTTGCCCATGTTACCTGTGTCAATACTTGTTTTTATCCACAATTTGTCTCATGTTTAGACTGTGGTAATGCAGGTAACTAGTTTGGAAAGTGTATGTCATGAAACTAGTCAGTGGAGAGATAAAGTGCCATGTAAAAAAATCACGCAATCTGCACAACCACTCACATTGCACCATGGTTACCCACAGTTATTTACACAGTATTTCAAGTGTGGTTTGAAACTTTTGCCAAGGGATTTTTTTTTGTGAGTGATGTCTTTTTTATTTTAAGAGTGTTCCCACATTAGTCAAAGTACTGAAACAAGTAATAGTTTACAAAACGTGTTCATACGTAAAAGAACATGATAAGTTTTCACGAATATAGCACCTTATAGAAAACATGTCACACTTAGTAACTAATTTTTACTACTGTTTTTTCGAAAGCATGTTTTTTACTTCATTTTCGTTTCTCTCCCACCAGATACAATCTAAAAGTACAAAATTTCTGTCCCCTAGTGTGGCCTATTATTTTCACTCATATAAACTTGCACTTTTATGAACTACCCTGTAGAATTTTCTCGATCAGGCGGGAAACCAAACTTTCTCTTAGGAGCCCCGTTTGTCACAAAATACTTATCTCATCTACTCTTCAGAAACTTAGACTTTACATCAAGTCTGTCACGTGTCTTCTGTTTATCATGTAAAAGAAGTGAAACGAAACATATATCTTAGCCTTAAGGCGGAAATATTTTACCGGTTTCGGTTTGCACTATCAGGGTAGTAACCAGATTGACATACAAGTAATCTTAAACAAGGGAAATATCTTTTTTCAAAGTGTTATAATTACTAAGTGATCAAGAAATTTCTTCCCCATTTTCGGGCAACTTGTCCTGCAACATTGATGTCAGCATATCCTAAATTAGATAAAATGTAGAAATATAGCTGGATTTCACGTTTTATCCAAATTTAATTATTATTGTTATTAAGATAAAAACCATCGCTAACGAACCGGCTTTTACACTTTCCATTACGGACTTTGACCATAAATTATACTTCGAGACCAGCACGGCGACAGTCGGTTTTTGGTTCTAAGCCTTCTCATCTTGTGAATTATCACATAGATAGTTTTTCACATTCACAAACGCAGTGCAAACACCGAGCCTATATATAAAAAAGCACATGTGAAGTAGGGCAATGACTCTCGGGCTCTGGTATGAGCAGTATGCATTAATTTTCAAATTTTACTTGATCATTGTTTTCCATAAACAAGAGAACATTTCATGTAATGTAAACTTTTGGAGTTTAATTTCAGGATTCAAGAGGTAAGCGATGCGTATTCTAGTACCCCTCACCTTTGTGAAGCCTGTGTAAAAATGTTAAAAGGTAAAAAGGTTTTATTCAATTCATTTTATGCGGTAAAGAGAGCCTGCATAAAGCGACTTAAAGGGTAGAACATGTATGGAACAGTAAAATTAATGACTACGTTTGATCAAAAGTAAGTGCTGTGGTGGTGCTGTAGAAACAGTACCATCAGATTTTAGGACATTACTACGACTGTATAGCTACTAAGCTTGATTCCGAGGTGTATTGATTTAGTGTGCGTGTATATACAACATGGCTAGTTTTCAAGTAATTAAAGTCTACCCCAGCAATTAATGCAAACACTAATTAAAATTATTTTAACGTTTGTGAAGTCTTTACTGAAGGTTTGAAATAACATTAACATTGCTAATTTGTAAACATCCTTATCCGATAAATTTTTCTGGCAGTAGTATATACCTTAAAAAGAAGTCGAGTATTTATTTGGTATCAGGGTTGGGAAGTAACGAGTTACAAGTAACGCCGTTACTGTAACAATTTACTTTTGTGTAACGGAACAGACTAACGAGTTACCTTTGAAATAATGAAACACGGAACAAGTAATTAGTTACAATTCAGTGCAAAAGTTACTGTAACGGCGTTACATTTTGGTCCCGTTACTTCCTCGTTACAAATAGCCACAGCGGACACCAAGTACATTTAATTTAACGATCACTGGACGTTTGAGGCGAGGAGAGAGGCTGAATTTGAGTTTCAGTTACTTGGGAAAACAAAGGTGAATGTAGTTATTAGATCGTAGTTTAGTATGTGTATACAGTTTCCAATGTAGGCACTTGTAGGTTTATGATTTAGGTTCTGACGACTAATACTCCATTTCCCTGCCAACTTAAGGAAACCTCTTGTATTTCCTATGCAGTGTGTAAAGTAAGTTGCGAAATATCACTTCAGTTTGTCACTGCAGTCACACCCATCCTCTTTCTCATTATCTACCAATCTCTGTCCTGAAAAAAAATCGTACCAATATTCATATTCTGAAGCTGTATCAACTCCTGCAGTCTTCAGTACAACCAAAGCTCGATGGCAGAAAACTGCATGATCTCACAATTTTTATTTCAAAATTTTCCATGGAGAAGGACCAGCAAGCCAAGTCCGTGATGCTTCGCGACCATGGGTGTTTTGTAACTTGCAGTACAGAACTGAGGGTCAATGCAAAAATAAAAAATTGTCTGCTACGAAGCACACCGCTCCACCACAGTGTCGTAACTAGTGGGGGAGGTGGCTGCCCCCTCGACTCCCTTCTCAGACCAAACCCACCAAGCTTTCTCAAAAGATGCGGACTTTGTACATCACCCGATCTGGGGCATCAGGGGTCCTCACTTATTCAACTCAATAGCAAAGGGGTCAACCTTTTTTAAATCTTCATTGAGGAATTGTTCAGTTCCACTATAGAATTCTGAAATGTCTTAAAAATTCTTTTTCCGGCGGGCTCTGCGGGCACTCACCAAGGGTATATCAGAACTCCATACACATCACATGAAAAGGACCATAGGAAACCGGTGTAAGCTTGCCATGTGCACTAGTACTAATGTATCTGCAGGGACCCATCATTATTCAACTGAATTGAAACGGGCCTAACCGTCCAGGCGCATCGCGCATCGCAGATACATGCTCTCTAACTGGCCTTCTACCAATACGACAGCTTATGTGAAACTCTTTTTCCAAAACCCCAATGCAATCTCCAATCATCATTCATCCTACCCGTCCACAACCCCATGCATCGAATTGTACGGTCTCTAGTTCAAGTATCATATCACAAAAAATTGTCAACGTGTGACTTTTGTGGTCGTTTTGTGCACATTAAATGTGATTTGAAGGTAGTCAAATGCTTCTTTCTGATGTTCACACTTATGAAATTATTCCAGGAGCTCCCCGAGTTTCGCTCTCTAGGTCCCACAGGGCAATGCCCCTGGACCCCACTAGGAGTCCAACGGCGGTCCCCTGAATTCCACCGAGAGAGGTGCATTCTGCACCGTTGTTCGGTTATTTCAATTTTTCAATATTACTTCATCTTAGAAGAGCCGGGTGGGCCCCCTTGGGGTCGCCTTCGCCCTCTCTCATCCCCAAGGCTAGTTAAGCCGCTGTCCCCGATTGATAAATAGATGTATTCAAGTTGACGTAACTAGTTACTTTTTAGTTGTAACAAGTTACTTGTCAGTCAAAAGTAACTGTAACCAGTTACATTTTGTGCATTGTAACTAGTAACTGTAACGAGTTACAATTTTAAAGAAAAAACTGTACCTATAACGAGTTACTTTCAAAGTGTACCGGGAACAACCCTGTTTAGTATATTAATGAAAATAAAAACGTGCCCTAGCAGAGGCACGTTCTTTAAACAGAATCCAAGATGAGTATATTTTCTATCAAGGATATTGCATTCCGATACTTCCTATCATTTCCAAGTTGAATGAAGATGTCCTTTGGATGAAATTAAAATTCTTTATCTGGAAATAACTTATTTCATGGAAATTTAGCTCAACACTTGCAAGTTTTCAGTCAATTCAAACACGATTTCCTAGGTTGGCCTTCTAGGAAGTAAACAACTAGAAATATAGCAACAATGAAGAGATGAAGTAAAGGGGAGCGACAATTTGAGGTCATGAGGAAATTAAACAGCATTAGCATTAGCGCATGAAGTTTTGGAATTGCCGCTTTGTGACGACTGTGAGAATTACCTTTTGATCCACTCCCAAGCTACGATCATACCTGTAAGAACCACTTTTGTCACAATGACTACTTTTTACAGCAATTCATTTTTGTCAAAATCATCGCCCACTTTGGTCACAATTATGATTGTGGGCGATGTGTGTGACACAAGTGGCGACCTTTTTAATTGTGGCAATACTCGTGACCTCCATTATGACAAAAATGGGCGATAATTGTGACAAACGTGGTTCTTGTGACAAAAGTGGGTTATAACCTTGACAAAAGTGGCTTTTTGACACAGTTTGCGATAATTATGACAATAGTGGGTGGTGTGACGAGAGTGATAGTTCGACAAAAGTAGTTGACAACAGTTACTGATAGTTACCTCCACTCACCGATAAACTGCTAGTATGTCCATCTTGGGGATAGTTGCGAAGTGTCACACATGTACTTTTTACAACAAATATACCAGATGAAAACATTCCCTGGTTGGTCCAACTTATGTTTCGTAATAATTACCCGAAATTCAATAGTGTACAGTAAACCTTCAACCAGTGCCATTTTTATCGGGATATCGCTATCTAGTTTTTCGTCAGGTGTATTAACTTATTAACTTTAGACATTTGAAATTCCGCTAAAGCGATTCCCATAGTAATGAGTACAGTTATTTATAAGTATAGCGTTATTTATAAGTATAGCTAGATCATAACCATGTTCCTCAGTAGAGGAATAATAGTGTATGTATAGTATATCTAAGGCATTGCATTTCCCATTTAAAATTTCAGGAGAGCATTTTTGTCATTGTTGTTGGAACAGGTGTCGAACATTCCTGACTCTGGACAAAATGTCAAGGAACCAAAGCGAGTTTACACTAAGTGAAGATGACAAAAATTGCAAATTACTTCCTAAGAAGAATTGGAAAGGGTCAAACTTGAAGAGCAACTAAAGGTCAAATGCCTTTGAATCCAGGATCTGAAAACGCATAACTAACTCCAGTCTGTTTGTCCATAATTCGTGTGACAAACATTTACATATACTGGTATTTACCTCAGCCATTCACAATTTGTTGTACGGGATTATGTCGTCCAGTGGTGTAGGCATCCATCTTTTGAAGAGCGCACTACATCGTTCTCACAATTCTTAGCTTTACCTTGCAGTACTTGTATGCCAAACAGATCAATTTTAATCGTAATTCATTAACAAAATCATCTCAGCCTCGCCATCGTGACTATGACTAGAAGTTGTCCTTTGAAAACCTTTTTCTTTGTCAAAATTTGCAAGCAGCACAAGGGAGCGATAGATTCTTACCGTGGTTTTTGTCACATTTCAGGAAAATGCCTTAACCTGATGGTAACACAATCTGAAGCAAGTTTGTCCTTCTAAAAGTGAGGGCTATTTGATTACCATTATTTTGGCCTACAGTAGTGAAAATGACGCCATCTTATTCATAAACGTAGAATGCCTAGAGTACATAAGTATAGGCTAAGTTTTCACTCGTAATTTGTGGTCAAGGGCTCAATGATACGATGAATATTAGGCTTGGATAGCAGTAAGAGGTCTGGTTTACGCGAGTCAGTGGCTAGGCTATGTCAACAAGCCAGCCAGCTCCGAGTTAGCAAAACAATACTGCAGACATGTGAACTGTTAAGCAGCATTTGTAAGTTGGACACTAAACGATCTTTATCATAATTTTGGGGTCAAAATGTACGACGTACGTGACGAACACGCACATTAACCTTTCCATTTACGAATGAAGCCTAATTATACAGTTTGATTGAACTAGGGCGATCTTGATGGGATACAGTTTCATCGTTCTTCCTTTCATGCAGAGTTGTTTGATAACGGTACGAATTGGAGGTCAGCATCCCGACTGATAAAGTGTAGATTTCTCGTAAAAAAGTTCCACGAAGTCTTTTCTGTATAATCAAGGACAGCGTGTACATTCATTAGCATTTTAGTATCATCAATGTACAAAGTCCTCGACATTTGTTTATAATGAATTGGTTTATTTCAACAAGTCTCGTTCCAAAAGACGCAATACATCATAAATCTCCAAAAAAGAGCTGTCATATAGTATATTAAAGGTACATATCATCGTGTCTTCTAATTGGGTCTGGAACTGTGACATTTCGTCCTTAATTTCATAACTTTTTGGCATCTGCCGACAGAGTGACCCTGTTTTTGCACCAATGTTTCTGACATCAAACAGACATATCATAGTCAAGTGTCATAAGAAAATGATATTTTCTGACTTTTTATCGTCAATGCATGTGAAATAGGTAGAAGCAAATTGTTAATATCTTCATGATTAGTTTCTCGCTAAAACTGCTTGCTCTTTCCTTCCCATCTCCCTTAAAGCGAATGCCTAGAGCTGGATAGTTATGACCATAAAAATGTCATGCAGTGCAACTAAAAAGAATAAAGACAATTTAATTGATACAAACTACTTTCAGAAAGACATACATCATATCTCTGTATCTTACAGTCGCAAATGGATATACAACAGGAGGCTTTAGGTGCAACTTGCATTTTAATGTAACCTTTGACCAGGGAGACAGTAAGTATAAGGAGTAGCACCGCTATGTTATAGCTCGTAACCTGAGTGGAAAAGAACAACCCCTCGAGTGGTGATAAAAACAGCACGATGGGGTTTGAAAAATGATAACCCTCAGTAGAACAATAGAAAGGTGAGGTTTAAAATACAGGTTTTTAGCGGCATCAATTCAGCATGATGGGCACTACCATTTTCGTCATCATGATATCTAGCTGACAAACCAAGATGAAATAGATAGATAAAATGCATTGCAACAAGCCAGATCAGAGGAAGTGCAGGAAACCAGATGGCATGTGATGTGAATTTTGAAGAGGATAATTTGTCACTGAATCCCAGTTTCAAATTCAGTCTCCTTTAATTTCTCATCTGATCTAAGCAGAGCACCATCTCTTCTTACACGAGAGTGATTTCTAGCTTCAGTTGTACAGTTTCAATATGAAATCATTGAAAATAATATATCTTTCGGTAACGATTTTGAAACAACAATAATAATACACCAGTAGCAAGGTAATCCGGATTAAATTACCATACTGTTTTAAATATTTAAATAATTTCAAATAAAGGGACAGAACGTGACCCAATCAGTTTTGTCTATGCCAGACTTGCCCTATAAGTAGTATATCAAAAGAGAGGGCTGTTGTAAAAGCCACGGTATTGTAGTATATCAAAAGAGAGGGCTGTTGTAAAAGCCACGGTATTTTGCAAAAGTAAACCAGTTGCGCGACACGACAGACTGCCTGGACGTCCATGCCAGTGGCGTTGAGATCACAATTTGAAGGTTACTTGTTTGGAACATGGGCCTGTGTATTGAGTAACTACTCTTACAACAGTGATAAAACAGAGCAGCTTGGATGATTGGCTTCCCGTGGTCCGATATTGCTATCTACTTTAAAATTGTGTTAAAATGCCTCAGGCAGTACAAGTTCATATGGCAGTGGTATAAAAGGACAACTTCCCGGAAAAAGAAAGAGACCGTTTTGATAATCAAAATCACTAAATTTTGGTTTTGTATGTTGATAACGATTAGAAACAGCAAATCATCCTCGAAGTTTTGAAGCCCAGGATACTACGTACATTTTCTTATCAAACTAATTTAAAACAAATTTTAGAGTTTTACAATGAAGATGTTACGTTGTATTCGTTATTTCTATAAAATACATACTGAAGCTTTACATACTCTTATGTAAAATTTTATACTTTTTTGACTAATTCAAAATGTATGATCAAAATTGTATAATAATTATCAAAACATAATGCATTTATACTGAAATTAAAGGCACTTGTTTATCACGTTAATCCGAAATAAGACTGGTACCTTTTAGCAATTTTCAAATATTTAGTACATATAAAATTGTTGCAGGATATAAATTGTTTGCAGGATATAATGGGCACAGAAAAACACACGACAGCAAAGTGTCTCTGAGAGTCAAAACGTGCTACCTCACTTTTTGTCGCCTTCAGATAGGTAAAGCCAAAATCTTAACTTGAGTGTATGAGCAAGCTCTCGAGTCTCGTAATTAGTTACGGAGAGGGCATTTAATTCAAGTAGACCTTATGAATTTTTAAAATTTAAATGCATATCTCTGTACTTCTCTTTCATCTAACCTTAGCTTACATTTACTGGATAGGTAGTAAGACATTAGTGATATCCACACTATCGGATGTGTTTTTAATACACGAATTGTGAATTCTTTCCATTTTAATGTTATCACTGGTTTGAATGATGAACACAGTGAACCAAATTTGAATCAGCATACCTTCTAAAGTTATTCATGCGTGATGGCTTTCCGTAGGTGTTTAATCCCTTGACAATACTTCTCTTATTGATTCCCTACATTCATCCAAGATCATACCTCGCTGGTATTTATAATTTGATTTCATTTGATATGATTTGATTTGTTTTTTGCACGAATACATACAATTTGAAAGAAAGTCCTCTAGAATGCCACATTCGGTTTAACATAGTGAAAGCTTCCCACAAAGGAAAAAAAAGATGTTCAAAATATTTAAATTTTTTCTGCAATTATGTGTACAGTGTACCGATTACCCAGAAAACCAGATGTTTACAACAAAACTATAAATTGTCTCCATTTTATGTAATAAATACATTGGACACAAAGCAGGCGTCACCACATATGATATGGTCTAGGAGGATGCAAATAGACTATATATATTATCAATACTTTCTTTCACAAAAAAAAACATAGAGAGGGAGAGTTTTTCACTGGATTCTGTGACGGTATGCCACATTCTCGTACTACCATTTCGCAAGCTAAATGAACCATTAGTCGAACGACAACAATGATAAGCAAGGTTTGCGCATCTAGTGTCATGACTATGTGATGAACAAGAGTATTTGTATTAATAGACCTTATGCATTGACGTCACACTGACGTCATTTTGGAGGAAAACAATGAAGCACACGTGCACTCACTGCGCAGATTTCGCACCCGCGTGTAGTAGACTTGCTCGCGTATCCCCCGGTGCACAAATCAGCTATTGCATTTGTTTGTGTAACTTGCAATCAGGCGCGTAGCCAGGGTCTTCGGCCCGGGGGGGGGGGGCGGTGGGCAAAATGAAAACTTTCGCCCCGATTTCATAATTTTTTAAACTAATTGTAGAGGTGGGTTCCCCCCCCCCCACAGTTTCTTTTGGGTCCAGTTTTTCACCCCAGGACAAGTCCGGAAGCTTCGGAATAGAATTTGGGGCATGAGAATAAATTATCCACTTGATATTCAAATGGCCTTATCAGTATGCGAACTTCTAGTCACGATGATCACAATTTAGCTATTTACCATAACTCGATTTGATGAAGCCGGGGTGAACTGTCAGTGGTAAACTCGGTGTAAGATCGAGGAGGAATCATTCTTGAGGGATCAATGCCTTTCTTCAGAGAGACCCTTTGAGACTTTATCATCGCGGAGCGCCACCACCAGTTGGCGCGAAGCGTACAGGGAATATTTTGGCCAAAATGCCTTCCCAAACTACACTGAGGAAATGATCCTTCCCGGGGTGTTGTACGTTACACCAGTGGCGTGCGCAGGATTTGTGAGGTGGGGGTAGACTGTGAATTCCACCGACTGGCACAGAGAAAAGTCCAACTGGCTAGACGCAAACTATGAACAGGGGCGTAGCAAAAAAATGTCGAGATAGTGGGAGGGACGCAGCTCATAGAAAGTTTCTCAGCGCTCCGCGCCAACCCATGGTGGCGCGGAGCGCAAGGAAATTTTGGTCCAAAATGCCTCCCATATGGCTGGAAATGGCACTTCCCGGGCCTATTTATGGCATATAAAAAGGGGAAACACTAGCACTATTGTAAAAAGTGAACATAATAAAATACTAAAAATAAGGTGGGCGGCTGCCCTCTTCCTCCACCCCCTGGCTTCACGCTTGCCTAATGACCAGTATAAAGAAAGTCATCTTTATAACTAGATGATCGACCGTTCTTCAGACTGCTATTTGTTTAGTGATTATTTTTTTAATAGAGAGACAAAAAATTGATTGTTCGCCGTCCCGGGGGAGGGGAAGTTTTGCTTTTAGAAGCTCGCTGAGATGAAAGATGGTGCTATATTTGACACATTCTGAAGCATGTTAAAACACCCATAACGGCCAATTGGGGGAGGGAGAGTGCGCCTGATGCTCGGCCAGTCTCGGTCAGACTGCTTCCGATTTCCCCCGACTAGCTAATTTTCCCCCGACTACTTACAACAGTGGGGCCATGGCCCCGGCACCCATTGCGCACGCTACTACGTTACACTCCAAAATTACTACATATTTTGGGTTTTAAGATGTTAAGAGGATTGCTGCCAAAGTCAGCCACACCAGGAGGTCCCCTGAGAACAAAATAAAATGTAAGTGCATAGAGCTAAGATTTATCACTTTACATCTAGTCAGCTGGGAAAGCAAAATATGGGTGGAGCTTGCCCATGTTATATTCATATTCATGCTTATAGTTTCTCTTGGCAATTTTTCTTGACCACTCGTTAGGGTTCTGATACCAAACCCCAATAAGTGGCAACGCAACTGGATACTTTCCACTCATTGTGTGACTTTGAAAGAAAATCTGCACCGGGACATTTATTTTAAGTATCCCTTTTAGATAGTGATTAAAAATAAAAATCGGGACAGTGGCTACTATCCCTATAGCTCCCACACTGACAGCCTTGCTTTACGTCCATTTTTCTATCCCCTTACTCTGACTGCTCTGCTTCTTAGTCTGTCCTTCCGGACTCCCTAGTCGTCTAACGCTCTCTATTCCCTTTCCTAGTTCCTCTTTCTCTCTTTCTTTCTCTCTCTTTCTTCTTTCTCATGCACAATCTGCCTCGCTTCATCCCTCGTCCCGTTTCTGCCTTCTTAGCCCTTCTCTTTCTCATTCCCTTTGGTCTTTTCCACGGTCCCTATCCCTACCTGTATCAGTATACTCGTCCCGTCGATATTTGAACCAGTGTTCTACCTTATCAAGCCCGTTTCCTTCTCTCCATCCTTTCCTTCCATCGATAATGATTCCTATTGTCATTATTTTGATTCCCTTTTCTCCTGTTATTTTCCCTTTTTTCTTTTTTTCTCACTTCTTTCCCTTTCCTCTTCCCCTTCCCTTTTCCTTCTCCCTCTTTTTCCCTTCGATTATTTTTTTTTTCATTTTTCCGTCGTCCCAATTTTACTTCGATTTTTCGCCCGGGGGGCAGTCTGCCCCCCTGCTCCCCTCTGGCTACGCTACTGCTTGCAATGATACGCGCTTAACTCCAAACGAGGAGCACTTTCTGCGCTGTGACATCATGTGCATAAGGTCTATACAGTTATAAAACGTATCTGATAATAACCTTTTCCAAGACTTTTAAGTAAATAAATACTTATATATATATATATATATATATATATAAAATATTAAATGTTTGTAAACTTAAACAACTTAAATTTGATAAATTGTGAGCTGTTGTGGTTCTGGGATGAATCAAATATATGACGAATGGCTCTTTTCTGCAGAACATTACGTTGAGTAAAACTTGTTTTAACGTGCTGTAAATTTATCTGAACCAACATGAAAGATATTTGTAAGAACTCACAGAAATATTAAAATATGTAGTTGATATATGAATATATAGGTTGCGGTGACTACTTTCTACGTTTAAATTATGCAACTACTTTGTCTTCTGAAGGACTATGTTAAGGATTAGATATTGCATTTAGGAGACTCACATTTTTATGATGTGATTGTACTAGCCACTTGATTTTATTTATCTCCTTCAAACAATACTTGTAACCGACCTTTCTTGAATCATCTTTAAAGGCCTTGTGTACATAGCTGGATATTTGATGTAAAAAACATTAAAAATCCAGAAAATAGCTCCAGTTTCCATTAAAATCCAGCAAATATTGCCATTTTAAGGGGTACTTTCTATTTCACACTTGCATCATGAATAAACATGAGCTACAATATGCAAATATGTGACATTCAAAGATGGACATACCATATATGGCTAATGTTAGCCTTTTTTTTCAACCTTAATTTCAAGGACACTGGTAGTATTGTTATTCCCTGAGGGGTTTAGTGTGAAAGTTAAAACTGCTTTCATGAGAAATATTGATATCACTCACCAAACTGTAAACTATCTGATCAGTAATTAAGAGATAATTCACATAGGGTTAACAAAAGAAATGTTAACACTGTGAAACACTCCATACCATTATTTTTGCATAAACAATGAGTTACTTAAGAAACCATCAAACTTTGAAGACGTGTATTTTGAGAACGGTAAAAGATATTGAAATAATTCCAAGGAATCCTTCATTGGAAGACTTAATTCTTTAACTGACAAGTGAAACAGCTCTTTCTGGTGCCACGTCACACGACCTTTAACGAAACTTGAGTATATTCCGGACGACATGAGAATGGGTTGAAGTTAACTACTTACATATGGACTCAATTACTTGTTCATGTTTGTGTAGGTGTAGAAAAGCTTCCTTCAGCAGTGACCTTCAACTCAGATTCGTCGAATACATTTTAAACTGATGTCAAAGTCATTTGAACTATATTATGACAATTATTCATATGTTTTTGTTGCTTGCCGAAGGCAAAGGACTCTATGCAATCACGCTGACGATTGTGTGTTTATGTGTGAATGTATGTGTGTTTGTGACGCTTGGCTTGTGAGCATGACATTTCAAGATAACAGTGATGGATACTTTTCATACTTGACACGTAGCATTATCATTTTAAGAGGAAGATCCCAGTTGTTTCTGGTGGAGGTCAAAGGTCATGTGAAATCCCCAGAGGTCAAAAACAGAAAACCATGTAAGCACAATATCTCTAGGTAGGAAGCATGGATGTTTTTCGTACTTGGCATGTGGATGCATTGTAGTCAGAAAATGGACCCTTTTGACTTTGGGAAAGGTCAAAGGTTATCTGAGGTCACCGGAGGTGAAAATACGAAATTCTTAAAACTGCATGCTTGTAAACACGATATCTCAAGATAGCAATGATGGGCAATCTTCATACTTGGTATATAACTTTATCATATTGAGAGAAGAAACCTATTTTTCAGAAGAGGTTAGAGGTCATCTAAGTTCACCAGAGGTCAAAAACAAAAAACCTTGAAAAAACACGATATTCAAGACAGGGATGATGGATCCTTTTTCATACTTGGTATACAGATGTGTTACTTTAAGAGAGAGGAATCTTATGGGTTTGTTGAAGATTGACTGTCTAATGGAGTCAGCAGAGGTGAAACTACGAAAAGCCTCGTAAACTAAACAGGCAGTGGGCGGTACCACCAAATTGTTTTCGGCGTTTCGTGACCAATGAAAAGTTAGGGCTGAATTTTCCTACCACTGTAAAGATTAAGTTAAAGAGAACAACATTTATCCTTTCAAAATCGTAACTGTTAAAGTAATAATTCAAATTTGAATTAACTAGTTATGAACACGTGTAAAGGATGATGTGACTATAGCACGATTAGATAGTACCTTATGTTTAAGTTCTTGATGGCGTAGTGGATAAGTGTTCGGTTTCTCACATAGAGACGGCCCGGGTTCGATCCCTTCTAAGGAATGTTCTTTTTTCATTTTTTATACTTTATGTTCAGGTGGAGTTCAAAGGTCAAGTGAGGTCAGCAGGAGTCAAACTGTTAAAACATCGTAAAACATGATGTTTTCAAGAAGAATAAATTTGAGGGATGAACCTCAGTGTAACCAAGCACCCATGGGCGTCCGCAGGTAGGGGCAAGGGCGGGCACTTGCCCTCCCCTGGAAAATCAAAAATTTGAAAAAAAGAAGAAAAATTAACATCAACATTTCTTCACAGTTCACCCAGTGTTACTCCTATTTATATGCAGTAGATAGGCTTTAGAAGTGCCATTCCCAGCGATGTGGGAGGCTTTAGGGGCCAAAATTTTCTTGCACTCCGTGCCAACCCATGCTTGCGAGGAGCTTTTTTCCCCCCTAAAAAATTTTTGCAAAAGTTTTTGCCCCTCCCTGAATTTTTTTCTGCGGACGCCCATGCAAGCACCCCCTTTTGGCAAGGAAGTTCTAAGCCTTTGGGCTTTCTGGTTTAATATCACTTAAAATTGATTTCTTTCTATAATCAATATTTTTTTGCCTCGGCTTTCTCACTTCATTGCAATAATTTTCCATAAAGAATACTTTAAAATGTCAAGTAAAGAGCTGAAATAATTACGATATCAGCCTCCAGATTGAGCTGTATCTCACATAATGAAGTTCAAGAATATTGTTTATTTCACCTGCCTTTTCCAATCAAAATTGAACGCCAGACTACAGATTTTACTATTTTTATACTGTAACCTATTTGGCATGAGTTACGTCGGCGAAAGGTGGCGCAGTTCACTCATATTTGAACAAAATAGCAATAGTGACGGTTGACTTCTCAGGGTGTTTTAGGACGAGGTAGTGGTAGACATTACTGGTGTAATAGCAGATCCAAATCTTATTGAGAATAAATTCAAAGCAATGTAAAGCTGTGACGGAAAATAAAATGCTGTGGAAACTTAAAATAAATAAGTTCATGTCAGGCGCGTAGCCAGAAATTTGCCGGGGGCGAAGCCTGTAGGCAAACTGTCTAAGCGTAGCGCCACCATAGGTTGGCGCGAAGCGCACAAGAACATTTGGCCGAAAATACCTCCCAGATCGCTGAAAATGGCACTTCCCATGCCTTGTAAGTTGCATCTAAACATTTTTGAGTTACTAGCGATATCATAAAAAAGTCATTAAAAAATACCAAAATATGCTCAGGGGGCAGCTGCCCCCTTCGCACCCCTTGGCTACGCGCCTGGTTCATTTTCAAACAGTTGCATATAAACGAAGCGGAAAACATTTGCTTTGAGAGACATTTTTCTTAAATCTTGTTTCGTTGGCCTTTCCATTCAGTAAATTTACGTATTTGTTAATAACTTCCGTATCACATTGAATTCGATCACTGCTCAACTATGGTTTTGCTCCAAACTATGTGGTATGTAAGACGAGAGGCAACTGCGAGGCATGCTAATAACTTTCCAATTTTTCAGCATCTGATCGAGAAACATATTTTCCTGCAATGAATGCCATTAGTTTTAACAGCTTACCGATATCTACTAATAGAAGCGTTTATTGTCCAACACCGGTTACAGATATAAGACACAATTGCAAACATTTCCCAAAACAAATAAAAATTTGATAACACTTCACTCACAAAGATTGTGTAGTAAGGTGCGCCAGGTCTTTGCCGGACGGAGGGCTCAGCCCCCAACGGAAGGGCCAGCAACAAGAAACCCCGACAAAGTTTGGGAGTTGCCAGAAGGGTGGTGAACCCCAAATCTTCGGGGCGCTTCTATCGCCCATAATTGTTGTTTTTTATTGAAAAAATGAAAAGTCAGGTTTTAAATGCAGAAAACTTAGGGTTTTGAAGTAAATTTGAAAATTTGTTGTTTTATTTAACAAAACTGCCTCCTTGAGAGCACAATCAAGTAAACCGTCGAAGTGCCTTCTAGCCACTGGAGGTCACATACGTATTGTACCCATTTAAGGTTTCAAGACGAACTAGAAAATATCCCTAGAGGTGGCCCACCTTTCTCCGATCGGGAGCCATGGCCCCTGCTTCCTTACCTGGCACTGCCCTTTTTGTGGTGAGCTAATTGTAAAAACAACGAAAATAGAGACATCTCAGGTAAGTTTGAAACTACTGTCATTATTGAGCTAATTATGTAAAGCTTAAAATCGTCGTGCAAATAAAAACGGATAATTATTGCTTATGTCCAAAATAAATTACTAAACAAATCGTTACTTTCACTTTTAAACTTCTGGTTATTTTTATATGGTAAAAGCTGGACACTTACCCAGCCATGGGCGTAAATCCCGGGGGGATGGGGGATACATCCCCCCAACATTTGACTAGGGGGGATGGCCCATGTAATGTTTCAGTCGACAGATACGTGTATGGTGGACAGTGTATTTTATTCTTAATTTTCGTAAGAATTTTTTCAATCTCACTTCACTTTCTATCACAAATGTTTCTCAAACTATCAGAATTTTAGCAAATCTTTGGCAATCTATCAAAATTTTCGCGCGCTCCGCGCGCTTCCAACCTTACGTCAGTGTCACTTATATTATCAATATCTTCCGATAGCAACTTTCCGAAAAGCACAGCGGCAAAAAGTTGAAAGTTTACAAATTAATAGGTAAAAGACGGGCTTATGGCAGTGGCATGTAGGTTTGTTGGGCAATTGAAAGTGTCTCGATGTAGAGTCTGAATGCAGGTTTTAAAATGCAAATATTATTGGTCACTGTTTACACTCCATGTCATGACCATTAAGGTAATAATACACGACACTGTTCTGATCACGGCACTTTCCGAAGAGCAGAGATACATCTCCAAACATCTGTGGGGACCTCGCATCAATATGGGATCTTTCAATCTAATATGTAGCATGATGTAGAAGGTTGAAAGTACGAATCTGCCGTTAAACATTTTTCCAAAAAATTTTACCAGAGCTTCGCCAGTTCGCGCTGAGACATTATTGGTATAGATGGTTATTTGTAAATACACTTATGACGAAAACAGCACTCTGTAACGCTCTTATTAGTCCTTCACCCCTTTTACCTCACCTATCAGGGAGGTCTAATATCACCTCACTGCACCTATCCTCTCCCTCCCTCTCATTTTCCATTGCTGGCAGCTGTTCGTCCGGATTTTAGTTCAAAAGTAGTAAAAATACGATAGTTGTAAAGTGTTCGGGCGTACTCTATTATCATTTGGATGTCAGGTAGTATACGCATTATGTCATTACCCCCCCCCCCGCCCCCAATTATTATGATTAATGCAGAGCTTCCAGGAGGTCCTATTATGCCCTTTCATAATGCACAATGAAGGAAAGGACATATTTCGTAATAACTCAAGAATGTTTCTGTGGACTCCACGCACACATTTTTATGTAACAACTTTCCCGAAATAGAAGGCAGTAAAATTGACAGAAGGGAGGGGCCTTCAGGAGATTTGTTGACAACGTATCTGTCTCTTAATAGAAAACATATTCTCTTTTACCTAACCAAAATTTAGCATTCACTAAATTATGGACATTTTCCGGCCATATATGATCAGTTCCAAAAACATCCCAAAGATAGCACCATTTTGCATCTAAAAGATCTTAAATTAATAAAAAAATTCTTAAAGGGGAGGGGGAACCTCTTCCCCAGGACGACACCTTTATGTAGTGACAAACGAAAGGTCAAAGCTGCTGCATGCAAATGCAGGAACGCATGAAAAATAAACGTGTAATTTACGCAGACTTGGGGGAACTGAGGTATTATTACATCATCTATGGTGCCCCCTATCACAAGAAAAAAAAAACCTGGCGACGCCACTGATCTAAAGCCAACTTACAGGTCTTGTAATGGTCTCCGAATTCAAAATCCAGTTGTCTGGGATGACCCTATATGTTGATCCCTGCCTTTTTAAGCTTAACAGGACATTGTTGCCCTTGTACAATTTCAATCCGGTGCAACTTATCAACGAGTTTTGTGCTCAAAATAGCAGTTCCTACATGTATGAATATACCAATAGCCTACCAAAGAACATTACCACTGAAATTAAAGGAGCTGAATAGTGGCGTACTTCCAAAATAAATACATCATACGAAACAAGATGATTACCCTCTGTGCGGGGCTAATTTTAAAAATATTAATCCTAATGCGTTTTATATTCTAATTTAAAATAATCTTGCAAAGTAATTTTGCAATAACGTTCCTCTACTATTTCTTGGGTTATTTGATTTTACACTTGCAAGATATTTTACAATTTGTTTTTTTGAATTTCTAGTTCGGTACTTTTTCTTCTGGCACCGGTAATTTTGAATCGTTTCCACTTGTATCGGTTCTGATCGATGCATCTACCCAGGCATGTAGCACACACAGCTTACAACGTACGTACGTATGTGGTATATTAGCGTTACTTGTGGCAAGGCACACGCCTATTTCGCGCATCATCTGCAGGAGGTACATGAACAACATTGTGAATTTTGCAGGTACTGAAACTGTTTTTTTTTTGATCAATGAGTTTGTTTTTCGTGGTAGACCTAGGCCCTAACGATAGCCTAAGTTAGGCTAACGTTAGTACTGTTAACGACAGTAACAGTGTACTGTTACACCAGACACACTGCGTGCATGGCT
Source organism: Holothuria leucospilota (assembly GCA_029531755.1). NCBI lineage: Eukaryota > Metazoa > Echinodermata > Holothuroidea > Aspidochirotida > Holothuriidae > Holothuria > Holothuria leucospilota. Next base: position 27,789,999 of record CM055982.1, on the reverse strand, counting down.
CTGATAAGTATCGGTATCGGATCGAATCGATAAACCAAGATGCATAACCGGATGTGACGTAACGAAGTCGGGGGGTCCGAGAATTTATTCTACTTTGGCGGCTACTCAGCTCCTTTAACCCCTTAAAACAGTCTTCCTGGCACTTCTGAGACATTATAAAACCCAGGAGCTTCCGGGGCTTCGCCCCCTGGACCCCCACCCGGGGCTTCGCCCCTGGACCCCACCCGTCATGGGCTCGCGCTTCCCGTGCACATGTTCCACACTTGCGATAGTTCACCCCATCCCCCCAAAGTTGAAAAGAAATCTGCGCCCCTGTACCCAGCATATGTTTTAGTACGTAGTAAAGAGTAATCCGAAATAGCATATTATTTTTCACCCATGGAAAAGACCAAAAATGTCTTCTAATGTTACTAAAGGCAATGTCTGAACAACACCAGTAAAAGAAAAGAGAAGGTACCCTCAACTTAATGTCTTGCATCCATACATTAAACATGTGCTAATGCCTTGCCGTACGAGCCGTGGGCTGGGACTGCGCCCCCACAGAGTTCGGAAAACTTTTTTCTCTGTCAGATTGTGGGGAAAAGGGCAATTTTCATAGTTTTACTGGAGCAAAAACGGCTTAGCCCTCATGCATATAAATGCCTTTACTCCCATGTGCAAATGTAAAATTAAGTTAGGCTAGCTCATCTGACCCATTAAATCTGTTGAAATGCCTCACATGTCCATTTTAATTTACTCTCTTTCATGGACCATGGTACAATTTCTAACAAAATTATACTCAGAGTTATGAAGCACTATGAATATGCCCGAGAAACCATTCCAAACAATGCTTTACAAGATAGATTCTCAAACATTTTCAACAGTATCAGACATACTCTTTGTAGGTACTTCATGCTGAGATTGACGTAAAGTTTGAATGGCAAATCTGCCGAAGAGACTTCTTTGGAAAATCTACAGATACATTCAGCTACAAGATAGGAAGTCTAAAAAACAAATGTTACACAATGACAAAATTTTAACTTTGGTCTAGAAAAATAAAATTTAGAAAAGAATGGCTTTGGTCCTCAAATGACAACGGAAGTTTTCTCCAATACAACATTGGTTTAGCACTTTTCAAACTACCCAATTAAACTGTCTGCAAATTTAAACCACAAATGTTTAAACAGTCAACTTTTTTTTACCTTTTCAGAAAATGACCTCTCCTGAATTCAAACACCGATAAATTTATGAGAGCATCCTTAAGAGGGTTATTCCGACAATAGATTATACTGCATCTAAAGTCTAGAATTACCCGAACATATATTTTAGGGTTTGGAAAATGAAAATCATTAATCCAAGTCCCAGTTTTATAGCTTACTCCATTTGTTAGACGTAAAATGTTGAAATTTATTAACGTAATTTGGAAAAGTCAATTGCACAATTATTTGTGATGTCTTTCTTGTACAACTTATATTATCTGCTTTTGTATCCTTTTAAAATTAAAATGTTTATATTACCTTGAAGATTTACTGTCCTTTCGCGTAGCTTGTTGTATGTAGAGGGCTTGTATATAGTCAAGTCACCCAGTAACGATAAGAGTGATCAAGTTTAGGTACAAGGTACAGTGGTAAAGTGGTTTTTGATAAAAAACAAAGAAAAACAAAGATAGTTATTTGAATAGTATAAGAATGACATCATAAGTTATTGAACATTCTACCATTTCAAATTAGTGACTAAGCTTCAACACCTTACATCTCAGCTCAGAAAAGTCCCATAAAGATGGGAGTCAGACCATTCGTATTTATTTTCAAACTTTGTAACATCAGCGAACTAAGTGAACCACGCCTTAACGTTATACTGTTTTAATACCCCAAGTTATAAAAAAAATATTTTGATACACTTTTTACATATCTATACTAAGATGATTTAAAGTAAATAAAAACTTTTATCGGTGCCACATAGCTTTTAAATACCCATTTAGTACACAACAGGCAAAAAACAACCTTGCATTATTATGTAATCTCACTACTTGGAATTTACAGGGAAATGAGTTATGAACCTCACCTAACATCAGGAATGTGGAGCTACGTGTGAGTGTCTGAGTATTAAACAGTTTACGTGTCTGGGTGCATGAGTGTTTGAGCGTGTGGGTGTTTGTGTGTGGGCAAAACGTGTGTCCCAGACTCTAAACCATAAGTCCGATCAAAGGTGTACGTGGGATAATAGTGGGTAAGTTTCTGACCTTGAAAACTTGTGCTTGCGTAAGCAAAGGCGTAGGAAGCTTTTCGAGATGGGGGGGGGGGGGCTGAACCTTGTTTTGGATCGCCGTCCTGGGGAAGGGATGTTCCCCTCCCCTTTAGAAAATTTTTGGGTATCTGAGGGTCCTCAGATGCAATTTGGTTCAACATTTTGGACAAATATTAAGGAAAATTACTGGAAATTTTTGACATTTCTTACAGAGGAGACAAAAAAGGGGGTTTTGCCCTTGGATCTTGGAGGCGAAAGCATACTTGCCCCCACATATTTGACTAGGGGGCTAAAGCCCCCAGCCCCCCCCCCTCCACTTCCTACGCCTATGTGCGTAAGTGATGACTTCATATGTGAAAGGTCAGATTTGCTATATACTGGTTTGTTGTCATTATTTGCCTATCAGTACGTTAGAAAAAGTTTTAAAACCACTTGATATGTAAGGATTCATAAGGTTATTTTTAAAATGGCCCTTTCTGGTTACTAAGGGTGGGGTCACAAACCACCGTGGGTCAAATGTGAGTTTACCTAAATTTTGCGAAAAAGTGTGTCACAAACTGCTCTCAAATCGTATGGCCGATCAAGTGCAACTTGGTGGGTAGTTCTCTGACCATACAAACTTGTGCATGCGTTGTTAATGACGTCATGGGTCAAGGGTCAGACACCAAAGGGCAATTTGCTGAAAACTGTTTTTGCCAATATTTTCCTTTTAGTGTGTTAGAAAAAGTCATTAAATCACAAGTTTTGTTGCGATCATCAGAAAAGAAATCAACTGTGCTTTTTGGTTGCAAAGGTCAAAATGCATTTGAACATCAACTATGGCAAAAAGTTGCGAAAAAGTAAATCGCTCCCCGTAACCATATCCGATCAATTCAAAGGTGGTGGACAGGTACCTCACCATGGAAACTTTTGCATGCCTAATCATTGGCGCCATAGGTTAAAAACGGGTTTAAGTTCAGATGAGCTAAACTTGGGTTTTACCCATAATTTGCATATCAGTATATTAGAAAAGATAATAAAACCACATGTAACGTACAGAGTGGGAGAAATATTTTTAAACAGTACATTCTGGTTACTAAATTTCGAGACTGAAGTGTAAAAATCCTGGAAGTGGTCTTTTGTAAATTATGTTGGGAATTTTTTTTAACTCCGAGACATGTACAGAATATTGGGGAAGTAGTACTTGCAATCCCTACTTGCGACTGTTTTTGCCAGACTTTTTCTTGAAAAATATTTTCGCTTGCTGGAAATCCAAATTTATGTTTAAGTTGTCTCATTATTTCCTAACTTATGTGCATGTTTAACCACAAATCATGTGGGAAGTAATTTCCTGTGGATGATTCATTTCCAAGGAGATAATTAAGGGAGATAACGGAAAACAGCATAGAAAGTGTTCCAGCTGTTTGACTCTGTTATATTATGAATCAACTAAGACATCATGCTTTCTGAATGATATCGTCTTCTAATAAAATACAAATTATCATATAGTGTATCTCGAGAACAGAAAAAGATATGATGCTATTTTGTAATTTATCTTTTTTGAAAATATGAGTTTTTAAGACGAAAATCTTCTGCATCATGGCAGAAATTTTGAATTTAGGCCATTTTATAATGTTTTTGTCTTAGCATATTCTTATAAGTTTTCTTTCTTTTTCATAAAACCCTTAGAGTAGTCACAATTTGAAACATTTGGTCCCTAAGAAACCCATTCTTATTGTACATATTTTTAAGAATGTTCCTCAAGAGAGTTTCAAATATCAAGTAATATGAGGGTATTTTCGAAAAACATCTTATCTGCCCTACTGTATTATGAGAGTTTGTTTGATTAACAGCTCAGATAAAAAACAAATTGCAATAGATAACATCGTAGCATCTGTTACCTTCTACTTGACTCAAGTAATGCACAGAAAGTGAGCGCAGGGATACAGATATTGCCTTTGAAACGTGCTGGTGTCCTAGGTTTCTCATAGACCTTCTATACTTCTTTCACAATTAGTTGGAAGCGCCTCGGGTGTTTGAATTGACAACGGAGATATCATTGCCAGCACGCAGATAGTTAAACACCATATTTACATTTGCACAGATCATAAGTTGTTTTGCAATAAAATAGTGGCTAATGTAACATGACATGACATCGAATCAGGGAGGTGATCTAATATCACCTCCCTGATCGAATATACACTACATGCCGTTTGTGAATTCAGAGAAGCCAAGCTCTTTAAAATTCAACTAACAAATATTTAAGAAACTTTGGCAGTGTTTCTTTAATTTAAGAAATAAAGCACTCTTTTAATGCATTTCATTTCTTATGAATGTCTGAAAAAGAGCTACCGTAATAGAGGGTGCCTTAATTCTTTCACGCTTTTTTCAAAAGTTACGAAAAGTCTTTTGTTTGTAAGTACAGTCTTATTAGACGGTCTTCAGAACAACCCTGTAAGCTGAACTGTAAGTGACCTATCAAGGACCTAATGTAAGCTTATTTATTATATTTACATTGTTTATTATATCATGGGGAAAAGTTCAAGACTTAGGGCTATTTGATATATATATAGATCTTATTTCAGATCATATTCGTTTGAGCAGTCTTACAAAAGTCGTTAATTGAACAACCAGAAGCATTCTCTGACCTTAAAACGTACAATTTAAGTACCATGTTTAAGGTTAAGTCAATCTTATACGAAATTTGTAACTTCAGACAACTCCTAAATTACTTCTGTTGTATGACTTGTATAATTTCAAAACACATTTTTTCTGCTTTGAAGATTCTGGTCGATGAATACCCTTTAAGGTACACAAAAGGTTTAGAGAAAACTGCCATTTCTGGTGAGAGGTTGTCTCTCAGATCAACTCCTGAACCAATCCAACTTGGATTACCCAAATAAAAAAGTTTCAAGAGAGTACTTACCAAGTATTATGATGTAACTGATAACACTAAAACAAAAGCCAGGATTGGAAAAAAATTAGTAAATATTTATTCACATGTATGATAAAGTGATCCTTCCTTATAAACAAACATGTTGAATTGATTCCGATGAAGTACCTGTTATTCAAACCTTGCTTTTTTGTTCTGCTGGACTATTATCATGATATAAAACCCATCGCCTGGCTAATTTTATCGTCATAAGAGGATTCTTTCCCACTCAGTTTACCAACAATAAACACAACACTGCCTACCCTTTTTCTATTCCTTAATTAGGTGCATCGTAGTATTATGTCCTATAATGTAGTTGCTAAATGCGGAGAGATACATGCCTTGCCTGAAAATAGTTTGTGTCAGTTCAATTGTCTCTATAAACTTAAGCTGTATTGTGTGCCTTTACTAAGGTCATAATTTTTCAGCCGGCATTTGTTGAAATAGAGACTGGAAATTTAAGAGCTGGCAGTTTTAAGGAGATCAATTCGACATGAACGAAAGACAAGTAAACAGTTTCTGCAATAAAACAGGTATGGAAATGATAGTGATCTTATGGTAAACTGGATATTGAAGTCAAAAAAATGAGTTTATCGTTATTCTTGTTAGACGAAGAAGTCTAGGTCTAAATGGTCGTCATCTTTGTACCCTTTGTCTCATCTCCATGGCCTCTTACAAGATAAATAGTGAAAATGAAGTATATTAAGTGTCCATGGGGGGGGGGGGGGTTGCTTTGCGTTTGGAATTGCATCGTCCATTATGGAACCAAGAAAGTTACTCCCCTAAAACATAAACTTAGAGTGCTGAGCGTCTCCCAGTATCAATGCAGTTTCCCCTTCTACAGACACATAAATGGACCATAAGAACGCTTTGCTGTCGAACCCTCATGAGTTAAATTATTAACTTTATAAAAAGGGCAGTCCTAAGCATGAGTGAGATTTGAATGAAACCTATTCTGCAAGAAAAAATTATATTCCACACTTCATAAAGTTAACACGAAATGTTGCCAACATATGTAATGGAAGCACTAAAGTAACAAATAGTGCTATGTCCTGTGGGTATTAACTGAGGCCTGCTCTTCTTTCATAGACTCACTGTTGTACACGGGTTTTCTGAGTGCTTCCAGGTCTTGAGATGTTTCTTCAAATGAAGATTATTATCGGTGCTCATTTTATTCCAAATGCATGGCTCTAGAAATGAAAAAAATGAGTAAGTGTTTTCAACAGAATCGGCAGACTATTTTAACCAAGAAATGGAATTACAAATTTAAACAAACTGATGAAATCATTCCTACATGGCCAGAGTAAACCTACCGTGGAGAATCTTTTTAAAAGCTTTTTCCGTAAAATTTGACGCAAATTATCGTTGATGGGAGTTTTGTTTGCCACGCACGTCGTGCTTATGAGATAAACAACATATCAATAAAAAGTTGTTTCACTTGCATACTTGTAAAAAGATGAAGGATGAGAAATTGAGATGCGATAATTAAGAGGAGGGATGTATATGACCGCAAGATACATATGTCACTTTCGGGCATGAGTAGTTCTAAGTTAGTGGTCACGAACTGAAGAGGATGGAAAAAGCCGTTGCTTTCCTAAAATTAAATGAAGTCTTCTAATATTTCTTAAGACATTGCCAAAAAATGCAAGATTTTCTCAAAGAATATCTCGTGGAAGACATTTTTAAATTGTTACTTGTAAATTTGAAATCACGAAAAAGGCTTTATTGGTGTATTGGAGAATAATTACTACTAATTAATCATACTTATTCAGCGCTGACATATGATAACTAAAACGTCGTCCTTACTCTTCGCAGACAAGATGCTCACTTCAGAGAATCTTCGAGTGCATAATGAATGATAAATTCTACTTAACTTAGAAAATGAAGTGTTCTTAATAATTTTCAAAGGGCATACCGTGATTACTGATAGATATAAAACTAGGTATTAATTTCAGCCTGTGTTTTCAGAGAGCTATGCATCTTGTAATAGTTGACAAACTTTTCAACATTTCAGCAAATGTTAAGTATTTTCTCGATAAAGTTTCTTTCCTCCATATGGGATGGAAAAACAACTTACATGCAATTGTAATACTCACATTTATGAATTTAAGCGGTAAGAAAAGACGGTGCTATATAATACACTGCAAAAAACCTAGGAATTTATCGACGTTTTAAATTGGCTGCAAAATCCTGATCTTCTATGGTCCACAATGGGTTCCTTCAAACGTCTGACATACTTTGAAGTCGTCTTTTGGCCATTTATCAGGCTTGTATTAGTCAGAACCTGATTAAACGTACACGTTCAGAACCTGATTAAACGTACACGTTAAGAACCTGATTAAACGTACACGTTATTGTATTGCCATGTAGTATTGTCATGTAGTATTGAAGAGAGGCGCCATTTTTTTATTTATAGAAGTGCAGAATTATCGAGCAGAATTATCTTGCAGTATTTCATTTGCATAGAATTGAGTCAGTGCACACGACACCTAGTCTGCATGGTTTCCCATTCCCTCCGTGATTGGTCATTTGTTTATGGCACACCACTTTTCAGCCGATCACAAGCCTGCCCCATACTGCCATAATAGTAGACTTCCTGCCTCAAGCCTGGAAGGCCCCAGTCTCACGCCACTCATGCTGCAGACCCTTTAGAAGAAGCATGTAGTCACTTCTGTAAATTTTATCACACAATAAAACTTCCTTCTTTTTTTGGTCGGCCTGTATGATTCCATTGTAATTGTTAATAATTCACCATAGCACATCCCTGCATATACACACTAAATTACCGGAAAGAATCATCACCAGAATAAATCAACGAGAAATCAGAAATCCTGCCATCTCCTTTACTTGGATAATCGTACCGAGCTTACCCCCAAGCCTTCGCAAAGGCGATTGGCCCAACACTATCTTACATGCTGGAGGAACGGGTTTTACACGACCTTATATGGTGCCGGAGCGGGCTTGTATACAGTTATCTTATACTATATATTCTACGTATCTGGACGAAAGGGGTTACAAACATCTATTGATTATTGTTACAAGCATATAAAGCCACTGTATACCCTTATAGCCCTTAAGGGGGGGTGGCTATTATATGTAGACTTCCAAACGTCATTGAAATACTTGTAATCTTTCTATGTTTTACGGACACCATTGTGTTTGATTGGGTTTGCATTTTTCCAGTCCATAACCCTTTCTATTGAATCTCAACCTAGGTTCTGAAGTGGCTGCCAGTGGCCATTTCCGGCCGACGAAGTGCATTAAAACGGCCCACGAAGGATAGAGGGCCCCAAAATTTAGATGAGAAGCCAAATAACTCAATTAAGGTCATACTGGAACGATTATTAAAAAGTTGAAAACTCAAGGAAAACTGGCCCTGAGCCTGAAATGTATGAGAACCACTCATGTAAAACGTACAGCATGGACACATATCAACAAAAGCAAATGTAGCATAGATATAATGATGTAAAGCGTAACTGATTGTAATCACAACATAAAAACATGTCCCAAACATCTCTCTAAACTTTAACAGCCAAAATTCTCCCTCCACCACGGTGATTGTAAAACAACCAGTGACTACAAGACAGTGTTGTAAGGAGTCACTCAATTTTGCAATCGAGTCGAGTCATTTACTACTTTCAATTTGACTTGAGTCGAGTCAGTGACTCCAGTCATTGCATTATTTCTGTGAGGAGAATTATGACACAATTGCTCGAGCCATTTCCCTTTTGAAAATTAGTGACTCGAATCATGACTCGTTACAATACTGCTAAAAGACCATGAAATTTAACGACAATTTTAAAAGAGGTGAAAACGTTTTATGCGAAAGCATACTAAAGTTACTAAAAATAAGATTTTAGATACTGAAGATTGCCTTCATTTTAAACGCATTGGCTTTTTCATTGTCATTATATCAATATTTTATGAAGATATGATATCACATCCATTTTTCAAAATTTTCTTTTGCTAGGAAATGCATCATTACATACCCGTTTATTCCATAGTAAAATCGTCATGACACATTTTCAAGGACAAGCCACGAGTGAAATGATTTGGCGTTACAGTGTACCTGGGGGTTAAGAGTGAGAGATTAAAACTTCCCCCGTCCTGCGTGAAGAATCTTCTCCCCTGGCACTTAAATCATTGCAAATTATTTCTAGGACATGTAATTAAACCTACGATTGTTCACCGTCTCCCACGGTCGAATCACTTACTACAATTTTAGCTAATTTGTAACAAATGTTTCTTTACTCCACAAAAAGTGTTTCCTTCATATAGGTTGACTCTTCACAAATCCGCTCGGATTTTGAACTCTAAAGAATTTTTAAGCTGTACAGTATATTCAAAACATGGATAAAACAGTTAAATTGTGATTTAAAAAGTTTTCTTTTTCCTTTTTTTGTTTTTTGGAAACAGATCTTCTGAAAGGTCCTCCACGCGCGAGGCATTGCAAGTATCATTTCTGATAATGAATGTTCACTGTATTAAAATAATGATGGATGATGTAAATAGCATTCGCCCTATGATATGTTGAGGAATTACCTCTTCGTTAGCAATTGTATTTCAAATGTGTCTGCCAATGCTTGAAACATTTCTTCCCCTCTTTCTTAAAACATTCGCAGAAAATATATGTAAACTCATGATTAACCTAAAGCCAGATAGAGATGATGCAACCTTAAAATTGATGGTTTCATAAATCTTTCTCTCCATGTGTCACAGAATTTTCTTTATTCTATTAAATCCGTCGTTGGTGGTAAAATCAATCTTTTTCATTCCTGAAACATTTTGAAAGTAATCATTGATGATATCATTAAAAACTGGTTTACAATCATTAAATTTTCAAGATCCTGGAGATCATTTCCATGGCATTACTTGCCAAGAGTACATCAACGCAACATTAATAATATTGGGAGAGGTGCCATTAAAGGATAGTGACACCTCCTTGCTTGATAATATCCACAATTCCTTAAGCTCATTAAGCAAAATAATACCTTAGTCCGCGTTATGAAGTCTTAGGAAAATACTTGACATATTATTAAGAAAAAGTAGGACGCCCTTTCAGATATACACTTTGTGTTAAATTATTATGAACAAAATTCTGTTTCACCCCGACAATTTGAAGCATTTGGAAGCAATACATGTCAATTTGAAACACATAAACTCGTATTTCAGTTTCAATTTTTAATGTAGTAACAAATTAATTCTTCATTACCAATGTTACAAATTTTTCATGTTTATGTGAAGTACGGCGGAACAAGAAAAAAGAATGAAATAAAATTTAGATTAGGTTACACATTTAAAATTCTTGGGTGACATGGGAACTTTCGAATTCTATGTGAATGGTGTTCACCCGCTTTGAACCAATTTGAGGCAAATTTGAGTCAAATTAACGCCAACTGGAGTCAATAGTTGACTCAAAAATATGAGTTAGTACCAGTGTGATCTTTGGGATCAGTTTAGCGCATTGGTTTTCGAGGGTAGTACAGCTGACTGACACATTTGGGTAAGTACCGTTGTGACCTACTTGAGGGGTCAATTAAGAGCACTTGATTTTCTAGGGTAGTACGGGTGACTCGTGTAATTTTATTTTCTACAGTACCAGGAATAGGCAGGCGCGGATCCAGACATTTCGAAAAGGGGGGCTGGAAGCCCCCTTGAATATTCTCCTAGATTAACATTATGCTAATTTTCGTGTATTTCTTATTGTTGATGTGGTGGAAAAGGGGGCTGAGGTCGGGAAAGCCCCCCCCCCCCCTCCTTGGATCAGCGCCTGATAAGGTAGTAATTTTAGCATAGAAAATTGGTATGAAGTGTTTTGTAGAATTTATAGAATTCCGCTTAAAAAACTACCAATAAAACATTATTGTTTACTCTTTCATGATGCTGGCAATCACCAAGCTTCTTACAGTCTTAGGAGTTAGTTTGACTTCACCCGGACGCCTATATTTTATTGCGGGACAAATAAGGAAAATAATCAGGTAGAATACGGACCAAAAATACGAAATGCTAATCTTTTTGAGGAGAATTGGAAAATAGCTCAAAGGCTTTGTTTTTTTTTTTTTTTTTTTTTTTTGTAAGAGTGTAAAACAATCTGTTTCCAAAGAAGTCTATTGTCTCGCCATACCTGGATAGCACTCAGAGAAAACCTCCCTTTAGCATGAGCAGCGCCCTCAATATCAATTAACTGATACCCCTGTTTTATCATTTTGACTCAGATTATGTCACTTGATCAAGGTTTGCCCAACTGCTGTATTTCGAGAGTGACTAGATTAACCGCATATTTGCAACATCAGATTCTGACAGCCATTTTGAAAAGCGCCGTTCATTGTTTGTTCACCATTAAGAACCTGTTAATCCATCAGAAATTGAACCCCTGGAGTAAGGGTTTTGTTTGAAAACAATTATGCCTCATACTTGTAGCCCACATATCTTCAAGTACTGACTAAGAATGAGAAAATGGAGGCCCTGTGAAGTTTTACCATTTGTCTTAAACCAGAGTTTGTCAAATTATCAAAGTGTGTTAACAAATGCATATTTCGCTGCATGAAGTAACTACCAATAACACTCCTTGGGTAATCGGCAATAAAGGGTAAAAGAGAAATTGCAAACAGAAAGAGGTGTGTGGGTGAGGCGAGGGGTGTGGTGGAGGTATGGCCGCACGAGCCGGGGGACTGGGGCGGCCGCCCCCCCCCCAAATGTTAAAAACCTGACTAAATCGGGCAGATATTTTATCTCAGTCGGGCGAAAAATTGGACAGTTATATTACGTCTGGAGTCGGGCAAAAATCACCGTCCTCCCTGAGAAAAACAGTCCCGTACGGCCATGGGTGGAGGGGTGCTTTCTGTTGATTTTATTATTAACAAAAGACCTAACCGCGAAGCTCGCATTGTTTAGTTTGAAACGAATGCTAATCCTTATTCAAAATAATGCATGAACTGTTTCTTACATTAATTTGTTCATAATTCATCTGTTAACACCATTTACAACATGTTGGCCATCTAAACATACAAGAGGTCCATGACAAACCACATATCATTTCTCTATTCATAAACAACTTTATCAACCCCCAAAAGGGTGTTGACCTTTTATTGCATCTCAATATCTTTGTTACAAAGTAAGATATATTGTAAGCAATGTTTTATATGGCTTCCATTTTGAATTCAAGACGTCGGCTAGTCAAAGTAAATATTTTTGAGGAGGGAAACAGGTATTTTCCCACTGCCTATTCATATATTAGATTTCTAAACCTGTTTCCAAATTCTACTCAAAAAGTTTAGTTATTCGTTTTAGGACAATCTTTTTCCGTTTGCTACCTGACTAAAACTGTTTTCCAAGAATTCACAATTTTCTTTTAAATCATTAGGAAAAGTTTAATCGAATAGGTCGGAGTTGCATATTCAAGTAGAATGATGTATGTTTTTTTTTCATAATCCGAAGAAAGATTAGGAAAAATGATGAACTTCGTTTTCGAAAAGTGCGTCACATGAAGTTAATATCCAAGAAATATATTGGCCGTAATTGACGATATGTAGTGCACAAAAATGCGCTTTCTGCAGTGCGCTGTCCTGCGCTGTGTTTAGAGTCAAAAAGGTGAAAAGACTTTGTTGCGAGCAGTGATTTCGTGAAACATTCAAAGTGAAGGCATCATGAAACGAAGTACAGAGGGAATGGGTTGTGAAACACTGCATGTGAATTCCAAAGCAAACCATACTCTCATGGTAAAATCGTCTTGTGTAATTTTTGAAGTTCTATACCAAGTGTAGGGAGTGTGACTTCCATATTTCTTCTGCTGAGTCCTGCACTGGAAGAATCATAAAGAACGAGACACATGAGAGGTTATTTCTGGTACTAACGTAGCTTGCAGTAGGCACTAAGGTTCAGTCTGCCTGCTCTGAGTCAGTCATGTCGAAAGCTTTTTACAGGACTCAACATTTATACTAACAGTATACATTTCATAATAACTTTGTAAGTCTTGTAAGCTGAACAGTATACTTGACAAAAGTTTCAGTGGCATTCTTTCCCTTCTTATATTTACATTGAAAGTCCACCCCTCCAAAAATAAGTCAATAGCAATAAAAAGGTTCGTAAAACCTCCACTTCAGAATGACAATTTATATTGATTCTATGCTGCTGCGGCGATATGTTAAAATCAAATGGTTTTGACACACATAACACAAACATACGTTCAGTTGTCTAAACATTTGTTCTAAAACACAGAGAAAATATGACGACCGAATTAGTGGAGAACTATATATCATCTCACTGTGTTTACAGCACCTTATGGAACAAATAGAGGGCAGTCTTTCAGTTACAATTAAAAATCTAAAAAGGACAGCTCGTGAAAATGACACACTCCAGTTCTCCCATGTTATTTCGTAATTATTTATTAGACTTAAGAGACGGTTATTATGATGTCTTACTGATCATCGTACAAACGGCAACGATCAGCAGCTCTAGTATTTTGGCGGGAACTTATAAGTGCTCCACGGCGCCTGTCGAGATGTCAGATAAGATCTTCCCACGATGTATTTCGTGGTAATTAAATAACTGTTAAGTTTTTTTTTTTTTATTTTATCGGAGTAGGTTACTATCGGTTAATAACCACAAAGTCGAGGATTTCCAGTATACGGTCAATCGTTCTTGTTTTAGGAGTTGGTGTAATTTTTTTGTCTTCATGCAAGCTCTAGGGAGATTGGAATGCATAGCAAACCCCATAATGACAGAATCCTGAAACTTTGATAAGAACTCGATGAGGAGGAATGGGGAAGTAAATTGAACCTGTCTGCAATTAACCGCGTTTGGTGGGTGGATGAGTGCATTATTGCGATCAATAGGCTGTGTGACAGTAGTCCTCATATAAAACTTAAGCAAACAAAACTCCATCAGTCAAAATGACGAGAATATAATTATAACTCACATGCGTATGGGGAGAGGGAGAAACCCCAGACTCCCCTCCAGATTCCAGTTCCGTGAACATTTGGCCGAAAGTGAAAGGTTGTTTCCTTTTCTTCGTTTACCAACTTAGAAGAAAAAAGATCTCCTTCAAATGAGAATATTGTGATGTGAACAGCTTAAAGATCCCTCTCGTTGTACTAGGTACGGTGAGCAACACCGCACCCTAGACAGACCACCCGCTTCAAGGCAAAAGTCTTAACTGAAAATTCGGGGATTTTTCTGAATTCTGTCAGGAATAAACGAGAGTCAGAAGGCCTACCACCGCTATTGTTTCGAAGTTTTACCCATCTCTAGCATACGCATACGTTAGCGAACAGTTCGGTGACCAGCTATAACTTGGTCGTCACTTAACCATGAACAATAACCATCCAATTTTGGTCGATTGTGGCCAGGGTTATTTTAACTTGGGACATATCATTATAGCTTCTTTGGTCGCCACTGCACAATAGTTTCCATTATTATTACGTCAGTCGGTGGAAGTACTGCATTTTCTTTCTAGCCATTTGACGTTTGAAAGAGTCATAAAACATGGCCTGACGACTAAATTGTCAGAATACGTGTCGTAGTCGCCGTAATGAATATTGCCATCGACCGCATTTGCCCAGGTTAGTTTACACTCCCTTTTCTTGCAATACTTTTGGTGTAAATGTTGACCCAGTTCTGCGTTCCCTAATTTTGCATTCATTACTTGTACTGTGTCGTTCTTTAAGGCAAACATTTTAATGGGCAAAGCACTTCTCGACGTTCCTTTCCCTTGCCCCTTCCTAAATGGGAGAAAGCAGTCGCCTGAAGTTTATTTTCAAAAAGCTGCTAAATCTCGGATATCCTCTGATTTTACTCACAAGTATCTTTCATAATGTTTCTGTATAAAGACATGATAAGTCAAGTAGTAATTCTGCATGAATTCAACAAATAAGTAACAAGCATATTGTCACAATATTGGTAGGAGCCATTCTTGAATTAGAATGACGGGTTACACTTTTTCAAATTGAGGGACTGCATTTTCCCTTTAAGGAAAGGCTTTTGCAGTGCATGTCTACAGCCTTCACACCAAATTCTCTTCCAAACGTCATACAAGTGTCTCCAATTCACAGCTCTTTTCACATTTCGCCTTATGTAATATAAATGGACTCGGAGAACATCTGCTAATCATCTGTAGGAGGAAGCCGTGACGGGCGTCTGTTTTGTAGGATACTCCCCACGCCGTCAAGTACTCTAACAAATTACAGCTCACTGACTCTTTTTTGGAATATACGCTTTGCAACGGCTCTCAAGGGCCCAAGAGTACTTCACCCTCGGGTTACTATCTTTGACGACATTTGGCTCTTTCACGAAAGCATAATTAAGCAGCATGCCGTGTGACAGTATCATGAATATTAGTGGTTATAGTCGAGATCTAGTTACCGGCAAATTTGTGAAAGAACCGTCTTGCCGTATATGGGTTTTTATTTTCTAATTTCATGATGGAAGAGTAACGTTTACCCCAAAGGGAAGATTCACGGGAAATTACTACAAGAAATTGGTCTTTTCAAGGTGACAACCCGACTTGATTATATGTAGATTAGCTTTGTGAAGTTGTGATATTATGATCACGCCTGAGAAGTATTTATTTCACAGTTTCTGAGCAGGTTTTCTTTTCTTTTTTGTTTGTTTGTTATGCAGCTAAAAAGATTAAAGACAGCAAACAGTAGTAGGCCTGAATAAGACTTATGCAATAAACTTAAAATTTATTCTCACAAATTAACTCCACGTTAGATTAACTCTTCCTTTGAAGGACTTGCATTTATTCATGCACTTCTATAGTGTGTAGATGTAGGGGAGGTCCAGTAGAGTTGAGCTGTGGCCGAGGCCGGTGCTGTAACAGGTCGGGTAAAGGCGGTGGCATTTGAAACGATGAAGCATAATTATGGCGACCGGAAGATTCGGAGTTCAATCCCCGGCAGTGTAAAAGTAAGGTGGGTATTTCATTCAAGAGCAATCTATAATTTTCTCATCTAAACTGGCCTTTCAAAAAAATATTGAGTTGCGGTTAGCCACCCGACGTGAAGTAACTTAAAAGCCATAGGCTTCTCCCACGTTCGTGATCCTAAAATACAGCCCTTCAAAGCTTGAATATTAAACAATTATAAAACGTTGAGCCACCGGGACAATTGATTTACCAACTAATTCTCTCATTCATAGTAGTGAGGTGCACCCGTAGCATGCATCTGCTGTACGTAGTACACTGTACATAGTGTAGAGGTGAAGAACCTTTTTCCTATCTAGGGCCATGTATAACTAGAATGGTGCCACCAGCAAGAGGTAATGTGCTAGGTATAGTAATTGAAAACAATTTATGGAAAGGTTTTCATAATCTTGCCACAAAAAAAACTTAAATTTTTGATCACAGATTTACAATTCTGTTAAAAAATGTCACGCATTTTAATAAAGCTGGGTCTTGTTCTAAAATAAGGTTGGAGAAACAGATTTCTTTCGATTTTAAATGTTGGGCATTCTAGAATATAATGAAACACATCTCCTAAATAACTGTTAGTCTTACATGAATCACACATTCGATCATGAAATATAACGTGTTGTCATATCTTCCTGTAACGACAGGAATATTGGTATTTTTACAACGATATTTACATAAATAATTACGATTCCGGAAGTCGAGGATATCCAGATATTTTTCGAATTCAAGACTGGTCTTAAACATCCTGTACACTTTACAATGAAAATTCCTGTTTACCTCAGCAAGCCAGTCCTGCTTATACATATCACTGCGTCTTAACTTATTTTTTTTACTCAACTATGAAAGGGATATAAAAAGGTTAATGAAATAGAAGCCGTCGTTTTCACTGTTTGGTACATTCCAAACAAACGACATACCCAGGTTTGTCAAGAATATTTTTAATTGTACTTAACCAAGGAGAGTTACAAATATTTTTATCATAGTGAACCCTTAGAAACTTGTACATCATGTAGGATAATTTAAATTTACTCCCATTAACGATTTTACACCAGAAATTAACCATTCTTTTCTCAATTACTTCATATAACTTATGACGTCCTAATTTACCATATGCCATACAATTCCGGGTAGAATTATTAAGTTTAAGAATTTGCTTGTAAATCTAACATGGAAGGCTTCAACTTGGTTGTAAGTATCAACAGGGCTGTAGTCAAGTCCACCAAGCTCGAGTCCAAGTCCGAGTCCAAGTCCATAAGGTCAAGTCCGAGTCCAAGTCCAAGTCCGAGGGCTCGAGTCCAAGTCCAAGTCCGAGTCCAGTGTTCTCGAGTCCAAGTCCGAGTCCAAGTCCAAAATTGTAAAATTTTCCGGTACTTGGCTCTGAAAGCTCCCTGCTAGCACTAAGCTCAATATGCTACGACAAACTGACCAAACAAATTAGAAAAACCTCATGTCAAACTGAATAAAATTATGGTAAGAAACTGATCAATTACATGTTCACAACAGTACCATAAACACTGTAGATTATGATATCCTCCATAGGCCTAACCCAGGTAACACAATGTAGGCCTTAATTGTAGCCTATGTAAGAGGGGCTTGCTTTAGTAATCAGGACCTACTACTGGATTCAGTCATGCCTTTGCTAATCCACCTAATCTACTGTCCCCCCCCCCCCCAAAAAAAAAACTACAAAAATCAGTGATCTTCACAGATTTTCAAGAGAGGCGGTCAAGCGCAAAGAGCACAGGCGATGGCGAAGCAGGTTATTATGTGAAGGACTCCGCTGACTACTAGCTGTCTTTTGCAAGTTGACAGATCCTACCCAGTACTCATGGGTACCATTTTACAAATTTATGACTTCATTTGTTTAAAAATATGTGCGGATCGGCCTTCATTTGAAAAAAAAAAGCAGTAGCCTATTGTCAACTTTTTTTCGGAGGCGGGGCGGAGCAGAGCGGAGCTTTTGTAGGGGGGCTGGGATTTTTTAGGGGGCAAATTTCCACTCGGGGGTGGACCACCCCCTAAAACTCCTTGTGGAGAAGACTGAAAACATACTTTCAGCTACTAACAACTTCGCCTTTCCCACCCTGTTTCCACACAAAGACAGACACATACACACACACATAAAAGAGTCAGCATTCAGTATTATCATAGCTGTATGAACATGCATGCAATTGCTTCCTGATGCCCTTACATACTGTATCACAGACCAAATTAAGTGGTTGTAAAGATGCTGATAGGGAACTAATAAAACTTCCAAAAGCTAAGATCTTTTCATGGTACAAGTCCTCATAACCTACAGTACAGTAGACCTACTACATCAAAGAAAACTATAGGCTTTAATTTATTACATGTCAAATGTCATTGCTTTTGGGAGGATTATGAGATTTAAAATAATATGATGAAGAGAAAGGCTGGACTTGATGGACTCGACTTCAAGTCCAAGCCAAAGTTCGAGTCCAGAAGGCCCGAGTCCGAGTCCAAGTCCAAGTCCAGAAAGCTCAAGTCCAAGTCAAAGTCCGAGTCCAAAAAAAGCGGACTTAAGTCCGGACTTGAGGTCAAGTCCGGACTCGAGTCCTCCAGCCCTGAGTATCAAGGGTCAAATTTGCCTAAATTTTGCGGCAAAGTGTGTCGTGAACTTTTATGCTAAGGGTAGGTTTTTAGGTCTAAATGTGGGTCAAAGGTTAAATTTGCGAAAAGGTGTGTCGCGCACTCATCCTAAAACATTTGTCGGATGAACTTCCAACTGAAAGTGAAGAAGAAAAGTGAGATCTGCAATTTCATGGATTGCCCTCTTGTTCAAGGTTTGCACTGAGTCACGCATCAGCTGGACAGACAGTGGCACGCTCTGTAACTTTCGTCAATTGGCATCGCGCGTACACAATTGAACCGACCGAAAATCCAGTTACGATTATGAAATTCAGTGCACGTCTGCGCTGCGCGGCCGTCGTGTGCCCAGAGCAGAGGCGTCGTGCCCATAGGGGCCCGGGAGGCCAGTCCCCCCTCCACAATGTTTTATTTTGTCTGAAAATGCATTTGAAAACCCAGATCTCATGGTATGATATGATACGTTAGGGAGCAGACTTAGAAGCCTCTATATCCGTATCGAACATTAGAACACTGTAACAAACTGAACATCAACAGACCATCACATGCAAGAAGGGTAGTCAGCTTCAAAATCAAATCTCATGTCTAAATTTCTCCAGAATTCATCAAGTCTTCTCTCAACAGTAGCAACAGAGTCAGCTTCCACAACTTTAACTGGACGACTATTCCAAAAATCAACTACTCTATTTCTAAAGGTAAATTTCTTCAAATCTGACTGACAATGTTGTTTAACAAGTTTTAAACGATTACCTCTTGAAATATGTCTCCTGGTACTGAAATTTAGCATGTTAAAAGTCAATTAATGTCATATATACCACGAACAATTTTAAAAACTTCAATCATATCTCCCCTGAGCCTTCTATATTTAAGAGTAGGCAGATTCAATTTACGAAAACTTTCTTGATATGATAAACCCTTTAATGATGGAATAAGTCGTGTGGCACGCTTCTGCACATGCATTATAGTGAATCAATGTCCTTTTTCAGGTGAGGGTTCCAACCACCACCAGCATATTCCAAATGAGGTCTAACTAAAGCTTGAAACAAATACCTAAAATACACCTCATCTAAATATGTATAAGTTCTTCTTATAAGTCCCATTATACGATTCGCTTTATTGACCTGAGCCTGTTAATGAACTAAAAAACGTAATTTATTATCCACCAATAACCCAATGTCTTTCTCTAACACAGAAACCTTTAAATTAATTACAGAACCACCCTCACCCCACAGATGATAATTTTTCACATTAACATTGTTCCGACCAATTGGAATAAGTGTTCACTCATTAGGATGAACGTTCTGTCCAACTGAACAAAGCGGATAAATCCTCTTGTAGTAAAACCTCATCATTTTTTGTAGATATTTCGCTATACAACTTTGTATCAACCATAAATAAATAAATACACTAAAGAAAACTGTACCGACGTGGGCAAGTCATATATATATATAAAACAAACACAACAGGTCCAAGACCACTATCCTGAGGGATTCCACCTGTAACAGGGTAATACCGGGATAAAGAATTATTCACACGGACCTGCTGCTTCCTCCCTGAAAAAAAAAATTCAATCCATCTGCAACAACAGTTACTTATGGCAAAAGCACTGATTTTACGTAACAAACGCTTATGCGGAACCTTTTCAAAAGCCTTCATAAAGTCCATACATATTACTTCAAGAGATCCACCCTTATCTAATATATCTGACCAGTTGTCAAACACCTTCAAAATTTGTAATGTAGTGGAACGTCCTTGAACAAAACCAAACTGACAATCACTTAACAAATCATTCAATTTAAGATGCTTAATAATATCAGCCCTTATGAGTTTCTCCAATAACTTACAGCAAATACTAGTTAAACTGACAGGACGGTAATTACAAGGATGACTCTCATCTCCTTTTTTATACAAAGCAGTGATAAAGCTACGTTTCCATAATTCAGGAATACTTCCTGTTGAAATTGAACTGTTAAAAATCATACTCAACAGTTTGTTCTCATGCCAAGTTAATGAGAATATAGCTGGAGTTATATTAACCCTTACAGTCTTTCATTCTGCTAATTGATCGTGGGCGTTAGGGGCTGGAGACAACCTTGAGATAAATATGTGGGGCTGAAATTTCCTTCAACCTTCTACTTTCCAAGTTGGACAACGGCATATTCGTTAAAAAAATGCATATCTAAAAATACCTACAAATAGCATTTGTTGTGGGTAAATTTACTTCAAAACATGCATATTATGGTTGCACTCAATTGCATCTAGGGACCTTCAAATACTGAAAATTTCCCAAAGGAGAAAGCCCCGCTCTTACACCCCTCTCCCAAGACGACAATTATAGGACACTCTTCCAGTCACGGACACCCTCCTACGCTAAATCGTTGCTGTCTACTCATCATGCTCTCCAGTATATGACGTTTTATATTTTTACCACGGACCACGAAAAAATACTTAAATGTTATTTTTAAATTATTTTGCACGACCCTTTGGTCCAGGGTGAAAAGCAACTGATAGCACTTTCTGTAACCGTTAATTGATTTGAAATTGAGACCTTGGTCAGAACGGACGTACCGAAAATACAAGTTGAAACGACACGCCAAAATTATTCTCGCTCGCCTCACACTCGACGAACGTTTTGCAGAGCTGTAAAGTCTGAGTCAGGACTCGAGTCAGTTTTTCGTTGGACTCGAAAGTGGCCCGGAATGGGAGGTCCAAGAATGGGCTGCAGCTGGACTCGGAGCCGATTCCAGCCCAGCCCACATAATTTAAAGTTGCATATTTTTTACCTAAGGCTACATTGTTACTGGTGTTATTCAGCACATGAATGGTCACATACAGTCAACTGAATGACAAGGTAAGTCAGGGTATGAAATTTACTCTAAGAAATGCCCGTTTTAATTGAGTGTTCAAAAACAGAACAAAAAGTATTTGTGCGAGATGCTACATTGTCAAATGGCAGCACTCGGAATTGGCCCCGGAATTGGGGGTCCTGGAATACGAATTGGCTCGGAATCGGAGGGTACTGTACTCGGAATTGGCATAGTTGCCACTGGAATCGAAATTGGCCCGGAATCGGGTTAGGTGGACTCGAATACAGCGATACCGTTTTGACCAACTTTGATTCAAACCGCAAGATGCCAGTCGGGAAAACAGTCTCAAAAAGCAACAAATATTTCAGAGCCTTGCGTGATAGCAATAGCTCCACTAAGTAGCTGAGCTCAGCGATTTTCATGTTGCTAGTCTAGTCACAGCTCGTACTCATATAATGCGTAATCGTAGGCTGGCCAGCAGGACAGAGATACCATTGTGACAAAATGAATATTCATGGTCATAATCACATTCGTATCACAATTATATTCAGAGTCTTACTGTAGGGAAAAGCAGCAAAATTTTATTAGCCCCCCCCCCCTACAGTTGTTGTTGCTTCCTCCCTGTGTTTATATGATTACAATTGCAGGTGCTAATGGTTGATGGTTGATCCAGCAGAAAGCCCCTTGCTATCATAAACTTTGCTTCCTTAATAGAAACAAGGCATTGGGGCAAATGGATGGCGCTGTAACCTGGGTCTACTGCAGCACCATTAATACTAGGGACAACTATGCAGTACTATTCAATGGCAAAGTACTGAAGACCATTCTTACACAACACACCGCCCTACTATGGTTATACATACACAAAATATGCCGTACGGGTAAAGTACTTGCGTTCGAATCATTCTTCTATCCTTAACAAGTATGTCGTGTCTCTACCTTGCCTTTATGCACCAGTGCACTGTTAGAACGATTCGTTTTGCGACGACCAAATCCTACTTTTGGACTAGTTCTCACTGGCCGTCCGGGCGGATTTGTTAAAATTGCCAACAAGGTCCGGATTTCATGTGTATTTGTCCCCACATGATCCCTACTTTTCTGCCTTGCGCGGTTAAAAATAGCTTGGAAAGATTTACTGGTGATAGTATAGGTCTGGCACAAAGTAACTATACCGATGAACTTGAGTCTGTGAAAAAAAATTGCAGCCACCATTTTGCCATACTAGACACCATTATAAACCTGAAAAATTCTCCAAAGGGAAAGCCGACACCCCCTCAGATCCATAACATCAGGACAGTATGACACTAATGTCTCTCCTTGCTACGGAAAAATAAACTATGTTAACCCCTATAGGGTGGAGACCAAGGGTATGATCGGGGAGATAGGTAACTGAGTAGTGGACAGGGTAGCCTATGGATAGGGTGATGGACAAATGTAACAGGATATATACTCGAAGGTGAATATGGGAGAATTGCAGGCAGAATAAATGAAAAGGGATGCCATAATTTAGTATGATTCTTGCATATAGCTCAGCTTCATTTATGATATCCGCGGCCGGTACACCGGGGGGGGGGGGCAAAATGACCCCCAGAAATTTCCAAAGTGCACCGTTTCCAACTTTTGAGAATGTACAGAGAAAACGCAGTAAAAAATATAAGAAATAACTGTGCTGCGTAATGATAGACACTTAAAAAAATTTCAAAATAGGCCCAGATCAATATTTTCATGCCTATATCTGTACACACCACCAATTCATTTAAAGCTCTATTAGGATGCTATTGTTCGTACGCCTACTTTTTAACCTACATTCTCGCGCTACGCGCGATTATGCCATAGCTACAATGTTGCTTTTGTTGCTATAGGTAGCTCCAATCATCCCAATGGCTTAAAAAACGTTTTTTAAAACCCCGTGCCAGTTTATTCCATGAAAACGTTATGTATAACCAATACAACACTCCCTCCACTCCCTATAAACTCTGCCACCCAACCAACGGACAGTGCAAATGGATGAGGTTCATGCTTCACATCATATTCCACCACCGCTCTCAAAAATGACTTTTGTCGCACTTAGTCACATACTACTTTTCGTTTTCCTTTTTTAAAAGCTAAAATCCTCAAATAATTGCCACCATTTGCCTATCTGTACGTCCTCCTGAAACTTTCATTATAAATTTTCGCCCAAGGGGGAGGGGAAGGAACTAGACCCGATTCCCTTTAAGTCCTCCCTCCCCAGGCCACAGGGCTCAGTAAATGCCACCAATTTTGTAGCCGCAGTCCCTAGACAAAAAAAAGTGAATATTAATGTGCGGCCTTGTGTATTACTATTTTGTCATGGATTGATTTTTCTCCCATTATTTGAGAAATCGCGGACATGAGATTCGAATTTCAAGGCTGGGTATACGCAGCTTAAAACACGTGGGAAGTGCCGTTTCCGGCCATCTGGAGGGTTTGAAAAGCCAAAAATTTTCATGCACGCTCCGCGCCAACTGACGGTGGCGCTCCGCTTAGATAGTCTTGACAAGCCTGATCCTCGGCGGTGCCGCCCCCCATTTGTTACCTACGCCCCTCTAAAAATTTCATCCTAGCTACGCCCCTAATGTTCATACCTTATATTCGTCTTGTGATTACATTTTGTCGTAAAGCCACAAATATATGTGACTTATGTTACCATATGTTACCATATGGTAACATATGGTTACCATATGTTAACCATGGTAACATATGGTTACCATGTTTTCAGTAAATCAACCAGCCATCCGAAAGGCAGAAAGGGTCTAAACCTGACAAAGTCACACCCGAGTTTGTCGTCGGGACGTTCGTTTCAACGTCCAAGTGAATTATATGCGAATTAAACGACAGTGTAGACTATATACCTAATTTAGTGAAAGTAGGCATTTTACAGTTATAAGTTGAGTTCATACGTGCGCAAAATGTATTTTTCACACATTTACTTTTTCTTAATTCTTACACATTTTATTTAATTATTTTTTGAAGGAAATACTTCAAAGTTTATTTTCGTTCAAACATTTATTTTTTTCTTAAATCTTACCCATTTTATTAGGACACAAAAATCTGGGGGGCTAGGCCCCCCAGGCCCCCCTCCCCCGTAGCTACGCCGCTGATGAACATATACACAATTAAAACTTGAATTAAAAGTAGTCTACTTTATTTAACTCAAAATTCAACTCTTTCAGATGCCTTTACTTTACATTCGCGAAGAATAGATGTCATCGCTTCTTTCAGCTATATATTATTGTGCTATTCTTAAAATCCTAGGTCCTTTTCATATGTGCTGGAACTAGAGAATCTAGTCATTTAAAGAAGCAAACACTTCAATATTACAATTACAAAACTACAGGAAAAATTAGAATTCCATAGCAAAAGATATTTATTTATTTATTAACAGTAGTTATTACAAAGCCTACTCGATTACGGTGTACTTGTCATTAATCACTGCTCGAAAGCTAGGACAAACTCATTTCGTTCCGTTATTCATGAAAGCAATTAAAGTGAATTCCCAAAGTACTGATCCCTGTTTGCTTACCCACGCAAAGTTGGTTTCAGTTATAATTAAATTAAACTACAGATTTTTACCCAACATCATCAATGAAATAATATCATACATGCTAAAGATGATTTTTAAAGCCTTTCAGAAACAAAAGAGTATTATTTTTTAGGAGCAAGAGTACGAGTCTGAAATAATCATCCAAGATTTCGGAGCAGCCTCACCGATCAGCAATGTTCATGTTTTGTAAAAACCGAAACAAAATAGAACGAGAGCGTTCCTTCTATAGAGTGCGTTTATTAGAACCCTTTTTCTATGAGAAGGAATATGTAGACCAGCGCTTCTCAACCACTAGTGGGCCGCAAAGCTCTCCCATGTGGGCCGCGAGATATGCCATAAAAAATAAAAAAAATAAAGAAAAATAGAACAAAATAAAAAAATGATGTTATATTTCACACTGATTCTTGTCCGGACTGTCATGTCGGATCGGTCCAAGTCCGTCAACAGAGCTAGAGCACGCATAGCGTATGAATGTGTTTCCAAGGTCATGCTGCAATGTGCATGCATATGATACAGCTAGCATGCATGCACTGCAGTGGTGGTTTACGTATATGGTCGATGTAAACTGTGATCGTGAACCACAGCTCAGCTAATTAATAGTAGTCATATCTTTCTCATAAAATGCTCTTTGTAACACTGTAAGTGGGCCTCAAAAAATTTTTGAAGAGTCATAAAAGTGGTCCCTCGAGATGAACAAAGGTTTGTGGAGTAAGCGCTGATGTAGAACAAAACTAAAAATTATAGGGGGACGTTACCGTATTAAACGTACATGAAAGGTTTGCCCTTCTTGCGATTTGTACAAAAGTCTATTTCTATGCACGAGGGGGCGTGTACAAAGTATGAAGTCATTTCAGGGCTTTTCAGGAAATAAACAATCACACCAAACCTTGTTTTAAAACATTAGTCAGATCTTTCAAATTTGCCGTTATTTCACCTTCAAAGTATTTTTCATGACAGACAAATTTCAACGAGTACGCTGTCAGATGACTTGAGATTTATTCAAGCTTTCGTCAGAAGTAGTTCTGACTTTTTGTTAAGGACCGAAGAAAAGGAGTAAAAGCAAGGTCGACTTGTTATCTGCCTCCAGTCTAGGCGCAACTAACTTCGTCGGCACGGCAACCAGTTTTGATGGCAAGCCTCGTCAAGTGGGAGGAAAGCCGGAGTATCCGGGGAAACCCCACGTACCTGAAACCACGAAGCTGAAATAAACCTCTCTGCTACCCAAAGAGAAAAGAAGCACAAACAAGCTTATTTTTTTGTTGTCGTCACTTCCGCACAACAACAATATGTTGGAGTGAAAACAATGTATTGCGTTTACACTCCACCAGAGTAGCGCGTAAAGTGTTCCCATATGGTCATACTGTAGTCAGTTGCTGTTTTCACTCCAAAGTCGCTAGGGTAACGGAAAGACCCGGATGTCCGACCGACCCCATACGTTTTCCGTTTTGGCGTGCACAGGCAGCTGTGCTGACTCCACCAACCCAGCACCTGTATCACGCTTTCAATAACAGCCTGCCCAGTGGAGTTTAGAGCAGGGAGATGTCTTTCCAGCTCCCGTCTCTCCAAGCTCACCTGAGTTTAGAGTAAGAAACAGTTTCTTGATACACATCATAAAATGGCAATATAATAAAACGGAGTGCAAGCATTTTACATAAAAACCATCTCTGTATCAATTTAAAATTTTAAATTTTAATATTTGTAGGTAAAAATGAATTTCTAAAACGCCCGGTCTGCACACGTGGAATCCGATAGTGCCTTCGTGCTTTATTATATAATGATAGTAAAGGGCGGTCACATTCAGCAATACATGCAGCGCATTCAGTTCCAGTCTGATGGGCAAATCGGTTGGTTGATTTATCTATGCTCTGATTGGCTAAGTGAAGGGAGCTGGAAGATCCAGCTCCCTGGTTTAACTGTGCTCTGACTGGAGAATTAACTGGGTTGTATGGCTGATGGGCTAGGCAATATGGAAGCACTACTATGGTCAGTGTGGCTGGCTATGAGAGCAGAGCTGTGATGGGATGAAACAAACTATATTCCATATGTGGCTAACCTTTCTTCCACCGATTCTTTTTACATTTTATTTTCATTCTCTTTGATCTCAAGAGCTTCTCTAATAAGTCTCATCGCCAGATGATGAATCTTGGCAACGCACCTGCAACTGGTTTCATCCCATTGTGGTATTGCTGTGGTATTGCATAGCTGCTATTGCAAGCAAGCTTTGCCAAAGTAGAACCTTCCACCTTACCTTGTTCTGTGGCTCCCTTGTGCTCAGCAATTGCTCAAGCTTCTACGTTACTTTAACTAAGTGGCGCGTTTTTTTTTGGCCTAAATGATCCTGTTCCCAACACACAACGAAGCATATCTTCTCGTCTTTTTGGTCGACAGGACCAGTTACAATTTTTCCATATTCCCATCAATCGCCTCTGAACGAAAGAACCAACCCAGGATATTTGTTGCTGCCAAAAATTGCACGAATGAAAAACTGGTTGTATAAAACCAGGCGCGTAGCCAGAAATTTGCCGAAGAGGGGGGATGGGGGGGGGCGCCAAGTCTATAGGCAAACTATCTAAGCCTAGCGCGCAACTTATGAGTTTGGCATGCAAGAGTACAAGAAAATTTGGCCAAAAATTACCTCCCAGATCGGCTGGAAATGACACTTAACAGCCTTGTTAAGTTGCCATCCTATAAAACACTTTTTTATTTTTGATGTTACTAGCAACAATTTTCATAAAAAAATATTTGAAAAAATACCAAAAAATAGGCTCAGGGGGGTCGACCTGCCCCTTCGCTCCCTCCCCCTTGGCTACGCGCCTGTGTTCAAACGCCCAAATACACAAGCAGCTATAGAAACTAAATTTACATTGTATAACAAAAAATATCTCGGGTTTTAAAAGGGGATTCACCCACCTGGAACTACACAGGGGGACATTGCCCCTGAATCCCACCAGAGGGGGTTGGGGCGCGAAGTCCCACCCCTCTGGTGGGATGCCAGGGGCAATGTACACCAGCGTCCGTGCTTTCATGGTAAAAGCGGGCGACTCTAAAACCCCACGTTCATTTGTCGATTCTTGTACAGAATCTGCTGAGTCCAATTTTACAAAAATGTTTCCCCTTCCTTTCGAATGTTTGCCTATTTGGTAGACCCAGTTCAAAGGAATGACGTTACACGGTCATGTATTGTTTTACAGCGGCCATGTTGGAGAGCGCACATGGTGAGTTAGTAAAAACGGTATCTGTTTTAGCACTCCAGACCAAGGAAATATGTACCAGCGCGCATAAGTGATTGCGTTAAAGGCGCGCTAATGCCATCGCTGCCTGGACTTCCATTACATTGGTTAATCACTATAGTACAGGAGGGAATCCAGAGTGGGATTTCGGGCTTCCCCCCTCCCAGTCTCGGCATCACTTTCTATTTTGATACGGTTCCAAAGCTGCATTATAAAGTTTATTTACTAATTTTGATTGCTATATGCCAGGAAATAACATGATTGCTATATGCCAGGATATAAAATGATTGCTATATGCCAGGATATAACATTTACCAGTGTCTAATTTAAATTTTTCCCCAGATCCAACCCCGGCCCTCATTGAGGCTTCGTACATTTGACGCTCGTAGCTTCGAACCAGGGCCGTAGCGAGCGCGGGGTGTGGGAGGTGTCACACCCCCCAATATTTGGTCGCTCGTCGGCAAATTTTCGGTCTGTCGGCAAAAAGAGGTGAGGGAAAGGAAAAGAAGAGGAAAAGAGGAGAGGGGGGAAAGAAGAGAGAAGAACGGAAAAAAGGGAAAGGAAGGGATGGAAAGGGAAGATGGAGAATGAAAAGAAAAAAGAGAAGAAGAGGGAAAACGGGCCAGTCTTATATCGACCTATTTTCCGATTTTTCGGCTTCTGCATCATCTAATTGGCCCATTTCAAGTTGTAAGTCCCCGTCGGCCCCCAAATTACTTATGGCATGTGACCGGCCTCTATACGGACCTGTATCAAACGGCCGTCCCCGGTGGTAATTGGAAGCGTCGGGCAACTCGGGAAAAGGAAATGGAATTAAACGGCTTCCGTTTAGGTTGCTGCACTAACTTCGCGGTCATTATAACATTCTTTGAACAAAACTACTTTTCTGCCACATTTATTCCTCTAACTTTTATTCATTTACCATGGGGTAGCAGCAGCAGCATACGAGCCAATGCACCCGATTACTCATTAGAGACGGCTAGCCCTAGGCCCGTCTTCTCAAACCCTAACCTTGATTTCAAACCACATTTTCGCAAAACTTCTCGAGGATTACGTTCTAGCCCTACATAAGTCTCATCGCCAGATGATGAATCTTGGCAACGCACCTGCAGCTGGTTTCATCCCATTGTGGTATTGCTGTGGTATTGCATAGCTACTATTGCAAGCATGCTTTGCCAAAGTAGAACCTTCCACCTTACCTTGTTCTGTGGCTCCCTTGTGCTCAGCTATACGTACTTACAAGGGGCGTTTTGTTTGCCAATGTCCTGTTCCCCACACACAAAAAATATCTCTCTCTTTTTGGTCGAAGAACCATTAGAATTTTTCCATATTCCCATCAATCGCTGAAGAAAGAACCAACCCGGAAGTTTTGCTGCAAAATTTCGAATGAAACTGGTTGTATAAAACAAGGCGCGTAGCCAGAAATTTGCCAAGGGGGGGGGGGCAGGGGGGGCCAAGTCTATAGGCAAATTATCTAAGCCTAGCGCCACCATAGGTTGGCATGAAGCGTACAAGAAAATTTGGCCAAAAATACCTCCCAGATTGCTGGAAATGACACTTCACAGGCCTTGTAAGTTGCATCTAAACACTTTTTTATTTTTGAGTTACTAGCAATTTCATAAAAAATTATTAAAAAATACCAAAAATATGCTCAGGGGGGCGACTGCCCCTTCGCTCCCTCCCCCTTTGCTACGCGCCTGTGTCAAACGCCCAACTACACAAGCGCTATAGAACTAAATTTACATTGTATAACAAATATTCGGGTAAAAGGGGATTCGCCCACCTGGAACTACACGGGGACATTGCCCCTGCATCCCACCAGAGGGGTGGGGCGAAGTCCCACCCCTCTGGTGGGATGCAGGGGCAATGTCCCAGCGTCCGTGCTTTCATGTAAAAGCGGGCTCTAAACCCCACGTCTTTGTGATTCTTGTACAGAATCTGCTGAGTCCATTTTACAAAATGTTCCCCTTCCTTTCGAATGTTGCTATTTGTAGACCCAGTTCAAAGGAAGACGTTAACGTCATGTATTGTTTACAGGGCCATGTTGGAGGCGCACATGGTGAGTTAAAAACGGTATCTGTTTAGCACTCCAGACCAATGCATATGTACCAGCGCGCATAAGTGATGCGTTAAAGGCGCGCTAATGCCATCGCTGCCTGACTTCCATTACATTGGTTAATCACTATAGTACAGGAGGGAATCCAGAGTGGGATTTCGGGCTTCCCCCCTCCCAGTCTCGGCATCACTTTCTATTTTGATACGGTTCCAAAGCTGCATTATAAAGTTTATGTACTAATTTTGATTGCTATATGCCAGGATATAACATTTAACAGTGTCTAATTTAAATTTTTCCCCAGATCCAACCCCCGGCCCTCATCGAGGCTTCGTACATTTGACGCTAGTAGCTTCGAACTTTGTCCTCACGGAATTACCCCCAACCCCTTTTTGAGAAATCATGTATCCGCCCCTGCTGTAAGTTTACACGTGTGCATCTACGCCTCTCTCATCCCCAAAAAAGACAAAACCTCTCGTTGTCGTTATATGGAAACTTATAAGTTTGGTGAATTTTCTCTACACGGTAACCCTCCCCCCCCCCCCAAAAAAAAGAAGACAATCCCAACTTCTCGGGATATGAGAAAATGACAAGTCGATGAAAGTTGAAGCAGACGAAAGTTGAGCCAAAACTCTAAGTACCTTATGAAGTCTATAGTCTTTTTTTCATTTGGAGGTAAAACATAAGAAGAACTTATAGTTAGTCATTCAGGGTACCAAAAAGGCATTCAGAAAAATGTACCTCCCGAAAAAGAAAAATGGAGTCACCCCAACCAGAGTATACCCGTCATCCTAATTCATGAATGGCTTTTCTTGATCATGCGAGAATGTTTTTGTCACTGAATTGTTTAGTTCATAGAGAATAACTCCTTGCTTTACCTTTTGTTTAAAATAGTTATTTTCAAAAACATCTTCAGAGGTACTTGTTAGGCAAATACAATATAAGATTTATAAGAGTTTGCTGATTTTCAAAGCTAGTTTGAGGCGACTGCCTATTGCCTTTAACAGTAGCAAACCATACATTTAGTTTGTCACAATGTCCCTTGTGGCTCAGCTGCTCTCAACATTTCCAAAACATTTCAGTTGCTCCTAAGTTTAATGGCACTTAAAATCATTACTGCAAAAATGCTTTTTAAAAGGAATTAATCTTTTGGGATTCATGGGATATAAATTTGTTAGATAAAATCATCACTATGCAACCTTGCAAGGCAACTCAAGAATACTTGAATTGTAGGCCAATATTTTCGTTATGTCCCAACCATTATACTTAAAGGCCTAGTAGACCTACTAAAATCCCACAATTACGGATATGCGGTGCCAGGGAGATAGAATTGAGTGTATAGAAGTTTCTTCAATAATGCGGGGCCCATGCACCTTCCCTAATAAGCTCTCCTAATTTTGCCCTAATTACTGTAACGGGCCCCACTGCCTATATGATTCACTATTCAAGGGCGTCCGTGCTTCTATGTAATTTCAAATGTCTTTGACCAGATCTTCTTTGAGAAAATTTGAGAAAAGACACCTTGCAGACATAATGCATTGCACAACGAACGCACTTTATGTAATCGTGTCAGCATGTAACATGTGAATAAAAACGATTGGCTTCCATCTTCTGTTTACATCGATTGACCATTTAAAAATAATCTTTTAGACCCAAATTAAATTATCAGTAAGTTTGATGAGGGATGTTATGTGAAGGTAAAAGTTTTATTCAATGTCTATAGGCTATTCGGTTCTCGAGATATTAGCAGCTGAAATTATCACATTTTGTGACAAGTGTGAACTTGAAGCAAGCAAGTGTGATGTCATGGCTTCACACTGATGACCCATAGACCCCTTTCCAAAAAGCATGCAGTTACAAAGGATTATGGGATACAGTTTTGGTGCGCGTCGTTTTGGCCACACTAAAACATCATTGACGAAAACGACGCATTCCAAAACTCTGTCCCACAATCCTTTGTACTTATTTTTGGAAAGACTCTATGTTGTGTTTTTCTTCAATTTTCTGCCTATTGTTTTGACCTCAGATCAGTTAAGGTTGATAGTGTGCACAAAATTCCAGTGACTAAGTTGCATTCATTGAATGCATCAGAGATTTATAATTTTATATTGTGTGTGGATTTTAAAGGTCGTGTGGCATGAAAATAACATAGTTGGATATTTGCTGTAAAAAGCATTAAAAATCCAGAAAAT
Organism: Holothuria leucospilota; assembly: GCA_029531755.1. Taxonomy (NCBI): domain Eukaryota; kingdom Metazoa; phylum Echinodermata; class Holothuroidea; order Aspidochirotida; family Holothuriidae; genus Holothuria; species Holothuria leucospilota. The sequence continues at coordinate 27,757,502 of CM055982.1, read as the reverse complement.
AGCCACAATTCCCATTAAAATCCATCAACTATTGACCATTTCACAGGTAAATTTCTATTTCACACTTGTATCATGAATAAACATGAGATAAATATGCAAATATGTGACATCCAAAGAGGGACATACCATATATGGCACATGTTAGCCTTTGTTTATTCAACCTTAATTTCAAGGACACTGGTAGCATTGTTATTCCCCCAGGGATTTATTGTAAAAGTTAAATTTTTTTCCTTGAAAAACATTGATATCACTCACCAGACTGTAATCTGTATGATCAGTAATTAAGAGATAATTTATATAGGGTTAACAAAAGAAATCTTCACACTGTGCAACACTCCACATCATTATATTTGCATAGGCAATTAGTTTCTTCAGAAACCATCAAACTTTGAAGACGTATATTTTGAGAACGGTAAAAGATATTGAAGTAATTCCAACGGATCTTTGATTGGAGGACTTAATTCTTTAACTGACAAGTGAAACAGCTCTTTTTGGTGGCATGTCACACAAACTTTAAAGTAAGCCAAAACACTATGGTATACGATATTTTTATGTCTTCAGGTTTAAGGAATTTAATTTAAGGAGTTTAATTGAAAAAAGAAACAAAGAAAATATTACAGTTCCGATAACGTCTTGTAACATGATTCAATGTTTTCTTATAATTAAAGGTATATTTCAGTGACAAAATAGGAAAGTTTTATGAAATCGAGGCTTTCTCTCTCTTCATAGTCGTAAACTCTCATCTCATATGGCTTTTTTGTTTGGAAATTATGAAGTTTAAAGCAAAATGTTTTACATCATTAAAAGAAATCTGTGATGTCATACAGGCAGCGTAATTTGAACATTTTGTACTTAATTATCCTGACACATGTACAAAAATATGTAGACACTTTTAGAGTTGGAGTCTTTATTCTCTTAAAAAAAAATTAAGTTAACCATGACGCTAATAATACCCCGGGGAACTGATGTCAAGTTTCATGTTCAAATTTAACACTTCCATTTTAAAGAATAAGAAAAGGTTTTGATGGTAATGTGCCGGTATTACAAACCATTTTTTCACCTTGAAACAACTGGAAGTCTTTTTTGCCATGAATCTTCAAGCAGGAATATCTGTAGTTATGATCAATCTACCGGCGTGAGGTTTGAAGGGCATCTGATAAGAATTTTTTCTCGTTCATGTTGGATCCTTATAAATTATGATTGAAATATTCCCTCAAGATTTCCGGGTAGGTCTATGTATAATTGAGCCATGCATGTATTTTGCACTTGTGGTATACAAAATGAGTTGTAGGTTATGTAATGTACTTGAATTGTATTGGCATGGTACTGGACTCAGTACAGAGAAGTAGGTCTAAAGCCGAGAACTTCGACCCGGATACATAGTTTTTTTTTCCAGGACGAAAGTGGGCAAATCGAGTTTTCAAAAAATTTTAAATTTGTTTTAAATTCATGGTTAGGGTTAGAATTAGGGTTAGGCTTACGTGGATTGAGGTTATTTGGCCTGTTCTTTTATAATTCGGTGTCAGAATTACAAAAAAAGGGTCGAAAAGCTGTCATTTTGGAACTAGGGGTGTGGCCTATTTCCTAGAAGCTGATTCGTCTATTGGCAAAATTTGCCCACGTTCGTTCTGGGAAAAAATTATGCGACCCAGATTGTCAGTGTCTGCATCAATAAGCATTTGTTAAATAGAATAGTGTTAACCTGTTAACTGCAGGAACAACTGAAGGCCATGTGGATCATTTCGGAATCTCACTTATATACTCTGGCTATCTCACCCACCCTATTATAAGGGGCGGTTGAGCAGTCCTAAAGTTTGTTCCATATTATTAACTCTTGGGATTTCATGTGATTATTAGCATGACATAGCTTTAAGCGTTTCACGCCCCAGTGACTCCTGAACTATGCACATTTAGCAAGGGTTTGTATAATAGTGGCGTTCTACCTACAATAAGGGTGCATAAATGTTGTGATAACTTACGGTAAGTAAAGAAACCTTTCAAGGCCTTCCACACTGTGGTGTATTTAACAAGTCGTTGAAGCTGTTCAAGATAGTCATTGCCTGTTTACAAGTCTCGCCAGTGTCCCTTCGGGGTCTGGGTTTTGCCCGTCAGTAAGAGTTAGGACATTCCTTCAATTCAATTGACCATTGATGTACTTCGTTGCACCCTACACTCTTAAAACACCGGGGTTAAATTTAACCAGGATCGGTGTCCTATTCATTCCAACACGTTCCTGGTTAAATTTTCCATGAAATCCTGGTTAAACTAACCCAAATTCTGGTTAAAGTAACCAGGGTATGAGTTACTTTAACTAGGATTTCATGGAAAATTTAACCAGGATTGTGTTGGAGTAAGTAGAATACCGATCCTGGTTAAATTTAACCCCGGTGTTTTAAGAGGGTGGGTTGCGTAGATCATATGTATGTATTGTTAGGACGTTTGTTAGATTTTACCTTTCACTGAGACGACATTGTAAGCGTGCCTTATTTTGCCAACCAGCCTACATATCATTTGCCTTTAACATGAATGAGTCGATTTTCTTTCTATGATATCTCCTAAAACGCTGTTCGATTTTCGATACGCCTTCTACGAAATATGTGACGAACAGACTTGGTTCCTATCACAAGAGGTCTCTTGGCATACTGATGACATTAATGTTGGCTGTATATACTAAAGGCATTCGTGCTGTAAGCATATTTCCACTCCTGACGTAACTGATCCTTGGAAATAGATACAACATTTGAGTAATATGTCAACTACAAGTGTTGATGATTCAGATTAAATCACAGTTATATTGTTATTGCATCTTAACACCTTGTGTTTACGACAAATTAGGTTCAAATCCCAATGCTCATATATTTTTGGCAACATATCGAGTTCCCGGAAGTACATATTAATTGACAGGCTGTATTATGAAATTTTGCCTTTAATTATTTCTGCACAGTTCCCTGTGGATATAATGACGACAGCGAGTGCGCAAAACAAACGTTGATATGGAGTGCTGCTGACTTAATGTATAAGTTTAAAACCGATAGACCATTTTGATATACAGTTCGGCTAAACTATAAAACATACAGGAAGCTTTAACACGTCTGTGCACCAGTAGTTACCATCTGTACATATGGGGGGGGGGGGGCACTCTTTTCATCCACATTTTGTATTCTGGATGCATACATTGGCGTACGTATAGCCAAATGGAAATTGTCAAACATGTCCTGAATTTTCGAGCAAAAGTACTGTAGCACTCCCAATCAGAAGTAGTCCTCTGCAGTTGTCCTCTTATGAGACATTCTGTCACACGCAAATGCGCAGAGGAAACGAAAAAGTGACAATTCCTTCCTCATATTTTCTGAAAGCAGGAGAGATTCAGTTAATTCATTAATTCGTGGCCAGAAAATCTCTAATGTTGGGCATTACGTCACTTTTAACGTTACAGTACATACGAAAAGTTGGGGTCAGTCGGCAAGGTATGTGTTGCATTCACATAATCATAGCCTGCTAGGGGGGCTGGGGGGAGGGATGCAGTCCCCCCCCCCCTATTCGGACAGGAAATTTGTTATTTTTTCGGGGCACAATATATGCTATTTTCGGACAATTATGTACTGAATTTTCGAGCAAAAGTGCTACAGCATCCCCAATCCGAAGTGTAGTCCCCTAACGCTTATGCAAATTATAACCCCACAGGATCAAAGTGACCCATGTCGCTATATGTCGATGGGATACTGTGAACTGGTGGGCTATTGTATGGACAATTGGTGGGCCGTTGCCAGGATACGTGATGGGCTACTATGTGGGAAACTGATGCAAGGGTTGTGCTATGAGAGGGAGGGGGAACGGCTTCCCCTTCCCCTTTCTCCCGTCGGAGAGATTTTCCAATTTCGTTGGAAAACCTTAGTGGGTATGGTGTAGTAGGTAATCCAGACGGAGTCCCGTTGCCTCGATAGTGCACTTAATTGTGCTTTTAAGGAGGACAGCTTCTTCACCTCAAAACCCAAAAGTTTAAAATGTCTTGAAGAGAATCGTCAAATTCTCACATTTTCTTCAATCAAAAAATCAAAAGTTTTGCATTGCCCCCCTTTCAGAAACCGATCAACGTCGTGACTTCGGATTGCTGGTCCAGTTTGGGAACCCATTATAGCCTCGTCGTCGAGAAAATCCTGCCGCACCTCTGAACTGATGGGAACTGCGTGGACACTTCGTGGTTTACTGAGGGTTTACTCTGGGGATACTTGGTGGTTACTGTGGACAATTGATGGGTTACTGCGGGGATGATTGATGGGAACTGCGTGGACAATTGGTGGTTTACTGTGGGGATACTTGATGGGCTACTGTGTGGACAAATCATGACGGGTCACTGTGTAAGCAATTGATAGCCTACTGTGTGGGTTAGTAATGCGGGCTTCTGTGAAAACACTCGTCCGTGTATACTGTGTAGCAACCTATAGGGAACAGTCGATGGGGGTGTAATATGATGAGTGTGAACTCGGACGGTACTGTGTGACCAGGGAGTTGTTACGACTCCCTGGTGTGACTCAAGAAACAATCCATGGAGATGTAACATATTCTACTTGATCACTCGATTTGCCTAATGGAGTACTTTGAAAGCACCCGAGGAGGAACTAGCTGGATCAAAAGGACGATGTGACTGGGGCATGGGAACATTAGGGAGCAAAGTAATTACTTGGTAGGGTCTTTTAGTAGGAGTCCTCAGTGACTATGATTTAATTGACATTTAAGAAATATACGATACTACTGTAATGACATATTTCAAACAATTTGTCCTTCAAGGCATGTATCTTTGTAGTTGTATGGTTCCTTTGTACTTTCAGTGAAGTTACAGTGTTGCTGAAGATTGATCCACGCAGTCTTAACAGGGACCATATAACAAGTAGTAGGTAATCGTGGAGGGTGACACCGGGAGAGATTCACACTTTCATTTTGACACGTTCTCCGGAGGCAATGGTCTAGGGGTGAAAAGTGGCTCCCGAAACCTCCATTTAACGTCCCAATCCGGCAGACGTTCAAGTTTTAAGCCACTTTACCAACAACCGTGAGGGTGGGGCACCCTTGCTTCACTGTATTTTGAGCAAAGACTGGAGCGGACTATTTCTGAAGAAGACAACTTCCTGAGTCAGGATAACCAGAAATGATTTTCATATCACCAGACCTTATGGAAATGACGTCACAGAGCAGAAAGTGCTTCCTCGTTTAAAGGCCAGCGCGTATCATTGCAACTTACACCAAAAAATGCAGACAGCTGGTTTGTGGACCAATCAGATACGTGCGCAATTCTACTGCACGGGCGTGGATGGCCTACATTGTGCGTGTAGTGTGCTTCATTGTTTTACCTCCAAAATGACATCGCGTGACGTCAATGCATAAGGTCTATATGAAACCCTTTTAGCAACATTGTGAATAGCTTTAAGTTTGAGTCACCAGAAAGTTTCCAGGTGGCTCCAAGGTAAATTGATCTGGAAAACTTTCGAATGTAAGGCAGTCAGTGTAACCACTCATTGCTCTAGAAACTTGGGTCAAATCCCCCCACCCCCCAAAAAAGTTTTGCTTGCCCGCCACTCCCCGCGTATCACTTCTGAAATCCTGGTGGTACAGCTGCTTATGTCTGGTTGTGGGTACAAAATCTATTCCCTAAATATGGGCTAATTTGTCATCAAGGGCAGTCGGAATAAATTTGAAATACGACAAAATTGTGAGTGCATGCATAGAGGTACGGGACTTATTTTAACTGGCTGAAGTCGCAGTACCTGTGACCGAAAGTTTCATGCATGTTTGCCTAAAACATAGCAAATATTCTGGAGGAAGGGGGTTGTAGTCCTTGGCCCCGCCTCCCAGCCTAGGAGAGTATTGGTGTCAACATTAAATGCGGCTCACAAATGCGGTAGAGTTTGTGGGGGTTATCATTTGAAGCCAGAACACTTAAGACAGTAAAATGTCAATTTTCATGGTTGGTCAAAAACATTGGAATGTACGCTTGTCACTTAGGCTAATATACATATTTTTCATTTTTTTAAATTTCATTTTATCCATCACTATCATCGTCATCGTTATTGTCATCTGTCGCCACCATCACCATCCCTGTGGTTGTCATCGTCATCGTCACTATCAAAGGCTAAAAAAGTAGTAAGGGTAGCTGCGAGATGTGTCCCAGCGACCTCCAGTATACTTGAATATGAGTACAGAGTTAACAAAAACGTCAATTACATCTGCTTAGGCAGTGGTAGCGATAAGATACACACAATACGAAGAAAAGCTCCCCGGTGGGGGGGGGGGCAGGAAACTGAAGACCTGACAAAGTCGACGGGTAGCCGAAAGGATTTTTATCCAAGAAAATTTTGTGAGTTGTGTTTTTTTATAACAGGAAATGTGAGAAAATTTGTTAGCCTTGTTGGTGATCAGGCGCGTAGCCAAGGAGGGGCGAAGGGGGCAGCCGCCCTCTCCTTGAGCATTTTTTTTTGCATTTTTAATGCTCTTTTTATGATATTGCTAGTAACTAAAATAATAAAAAGTGTTTAGATGCAACTTGCAAGGCCTGTGAAGTGCCATTTTCAGCGATATGGGAGGCATTTTCGGTCAAAATTTTCTTGTACGCTTCGCGCTAACCTATGGTGGCACTACGTTTAAATAGTTTGCCTACAGACTTCGTCCCCTCCTTGGCAAAGTCCTGGCTACGCGCCCGTTGGTGATCTATATTGACAGAACTTTTTGAGGGCCGACCAACCCTTTAGCACTTGTCTTTTAATGGTTCGGCAAAGAAAATCGAAAAGTAGCCTGCGCATCTGGCTTTTATAGGTTCTCCCTTAATCAGTGATGTTGCATGGTAATTGTAAAACCAAAAAAGCGTGTTAGTTAACTAATCTCTGCTCATGACTGCATGGGTAAAAGTGTGTTTACAACATTAGTGGTGCGGGCAAACCGAGAGGACGTGTGTGGTGGCTTATTGGTTAGGCATTGGACTTGTGATCCAAGTTCGACTGGTTCGACTCCCGCCTGAGTCATTACCTTACGTTCTTAGGCAAGTAGTTTTTATCTAAATTGCTCCTCTCCACCCATGGGTCAAATGGAAAGGCTGCGATGTGAAATGTCATTGAGTGGGCATTTAGAATTGTTGCAGCACAGGAGGGATTGTCTCTGGGACGATTTACATTCTAGCAGTAGTAATATTTCTAACTTAAGATTTTTGAGGCTTATCGTTAGTTCGTTAGTGCAAATCATCATCGTCGTCGTCGTCGTCGTCCTCCTCCTCCTCCTTCTCTTCCTCCTCCTCCTCCTCCTCCTCCTCATCATCATCATCATCATCATCATCATCATCATCATCATCATCATCATCATATCATCACTATTTTACAACGTTACAGGGGAAGAGCTGGCACACTTGCCAAGTCCACTCAGGCAGAACCTGAAAAGCTCAGCAACGGGGTGCAGAACCGTGGATACCAAAACAAACCTTCTCCATTTCGTGATTGCTGTTTTTTTTTTTGTCTTTTTTTTTTCTTTTTAAGTCAGCGGTCACAGCTTTGTTAACAGATCTCTTTCCCAGCTTCCTACGTCCTCACATGCTTCAAAACATTTTTAGGAATTAAATACTACTTTCAACACTTCCACAATCACTTTGTAAACATATCTAAATGCCAAAGGGTCTCGTGTCCGATTTTGAGACATTATATGTGTTTTGATCGCGACTAGTTGCAAAGCTTTGGAGAATTTAATTGAGGTATGTCTGCAATATGTTTAACACTTTGTGGTTTAACTGCCGATTAAACAAGTTTTACCAAAGAAAGTTTAGGACTGAAGTTTAGAAAAATGTTTAATTTCTTATAATTATCTCTTTTTATAGAGTAAGGATCGACCACAAGACATGCTCTGAGTTGTAGCCTAACGAAATTGCAGATACGCAAAATAAATATGACTTTAAAGAAAAAAGCGTTTTAAAAACCTTCCAGTAGTACCAACTTTCAGTTGGTTCCTTATATCAAAGACTCTTCGATCCTTACTTGTGAAACAAATACACAGGTCTAGCAGGGCTGTATTACGGTTCAAGCAACGGTTTTAAAAAGTTTGTAGCAATAAAAAGCTGTCGTTTCCTTGTGTTGTAAAAATTATTCATCTCTGCATCTGACTAGAGTTTAACTTTAATTTCCTCTCATACTGAATATAAAATACACACACGATCGGAACAAAGAGGACTGTCGGTACCAGTAGCTTCCTCAACACAGGACTTGAAAGGTTGTGTATGCTGGGCAGCAGCACTTCGGCAAGGGCTCTTCGTGATCTCACTCGCACCAGGGAGTTGTCAAATAGCAACTCCCTGCTTGCACACCCATGAGGGTTCCACGTGCCCAGTTTATTTTGTTCGTTAACGGTTGGGCCCAGATATTGGCAGGTACTGTACCAGTTAGCACAACGAGACCTGGGAATGTATTTAACCAGGGGCCTTTGTGACTGGTTTCTTGAAGTAGCACTGTAAAGTTTTGAATGGGACTACAATTGTGTGTTCCAATAATTAGTGACTGCTTCCTCCATTGTGGAGCCTTCAACTGAATCCCTAATATATCGAAGATACAGAGTACATACATGGCCTGTGACCATTGAACCGCATAGCGTTGCAAGTCTTGCAAGCAACTGCCTAAATGACTTTGTCAACGAGTGGAATAGACTTCCAGTTCACTTTTCAGTGATTGATTTTAGTAGTTGATAGCTGGGGAAGAAATATTTATGTAAATGATGCCCTCAGTTAGGCCCATATTGCGTACATCTATGTCTTCCTATAATAATGGGTTAATGCAGTTACCCCGTAGCAAGTTTTGAGTTGACAGGTACTACTTCCACAGGCTCATGGTATAGCGTAAGTAATTCGCAGGTCTCTAGAGTTTCTTTCTTTCTTTCTTTTTCTTTTTTTTTGCAATTTTGTTTTTTAAATTTTTAATCACATAGAATCATGGACGATTAATGTTAAATGTATGCAAGCTTTCTATTGAAAAGGCTGACATTTTTATTGTCCTGATTGGTTTAATTGTCCCCAGATTTCGATAAACCACATGTAAGTGCTTTCTTCTTCCAAATTTTTTGTCTGCGTTGCCCTCGATCAGACCCCAACTATACACACACCTTCACTGCTCTTAAGGGAGATATTTTTCGCCAGAACTTTGATCGGCCCTTGTAATTTAAAAATTGAAAATTAGGCTTATTGCACCATTTCAAGTGTTAGCACCACCAACTTAACCTTCGCACAAGGTTGTAACGGTTCGAGTTCGGACCCGGCAGGAGTCAGTTCCGATCTCGAGTCCATTTTTTACTGATGTGCCCGAGCAAGGCTGAACTGGACTATATGACCCCAAACCGAATTCAGTGGAGTCCATAAAGTAAAGGCTATATCAATGTTACTTTAGGCTACATTGTTATTGGTGCATAGTTTAATACATGAATCTTTACCATGTATGAACTACATGTAAACTTCTTCGTTAAGCTTCTAATACTCACTGAGGAAGGAGATGGATTTTAATCTCCGCAATATTTGAGGAAAAATAAGGTTTGTTGGTTGAAAAAGACACTATCGCTTATTACCTTTTTTGAACTATTCTATCAACCAATACGTGGATGGATTTAAACATGTTATATATATATATATACATATATATATATATATATATATATATATATGTATATATATATATAATATATATATAGTGAAAAACTGTATATATATGTATGTATATATATGTATGTATATATATATATATGTATATATATATGTATGTATATATATATATATATATATATATATATATATATATATATATATCGGGAAACTGAAAAATGATGTTAGCGGATACAGTCGCATAATTTTAAAAGCTGTAGAATATACGTCTAACATTGGCAACATTAGACGTATATTCTACAAGTTTCAAAATTATGCGACTGTATCCGCTATCCACCATTCTTCATTTTCTACACTAAAAAGTCGCTATGTGTGTGTTTGTGTGTGCACTTACTTTCCATTCAGATTGAGGACCTAAACAATGGATTTCAGGTCCTTAGAAGGAAATACAATAGATTTCTCATGTCCTTAGAGGTTTAACAAAAGAGAGTCTATTGTTAAAGTTAGGGTTAAGGAAGCAAACACAATAGAGAAAACAATGAGGTCCTCAAACAGTATGCAAAGCACAACTGTGTGTGTGTGGGGGGGGGTGTATGATAGATGAAACCATGGGCGGCTCTAATAAATTTTGTTTGGGGGGCAAACTCAAGTCCGTATTCAGGGAGGTTCGGAAGACCCCCCCCCCCGGCAATATTAATGGTCAGCTCCGGACAGTACAATAGGAGTATGGTTATTATTAAGTATTACAGCGATGCTCCATGTAGTTTTTCAAGAGCTCTTCAAAAACCATTTCAGGCAGTCAGTCATGAGCTGACTACTTTAAAAATAAAAATAAACCATATCAGCTAATCGCTACTCTATGGGGGTGGGGGAGTAAGAGGCAGGTAAAATGCGCAAAGCGGCTTAATCCACTTGTATAAAATGAGCCCCACCTAAATTAACATATTTTGTTGTTTCTTTCATTGTGTCACAATATGTTTCAGCTTTGCCAAGAAGCCATAAAATGTTGGTTTTCTGGATTGCTTTCTTAAACTAACGAAAATTTCGAGCATTGAAGGCACTTGAAAACAACGAAATGATAGTACAATTTTGGATCTCAGTACCGTTCCCAAACGAAATTTTTTAAAGGGGAGGGGAATTTCCCTAACTCAGAACGACGTCTCATCCTGTATACAAATAGCTAGGTTAAAAAGTCTCACTAAACTGAGCTTAGATTGACTGTTTGGTGTGTTTATTTAAAATCAACTGAAACGGTATAATTTAGCACAGAGGTGGAGAACCTTTTGCTTATAACATGCCATTTGACAGTCATAAGACCGCTCGTGGGCCAACGGCGCTGTCAATTTGGACAAGGGAAAGGAAACCTCTCCTTCTACGGGAAACACAATCAGGGAAAGGAACGCGCCCCCCATGCCCCCCCGCCCGTGCAGGTGCCACTGAACACAATACGTCTAGGCTACATGCCCGTTACAACTTTTTGTAGACAGACACCTATGCTAATCTGGTCAGGTGACACCCCGGCAAAACTGCTTTTAGTCGTGGATGAAATCAACACGGCTAATTGGTTGTGTATCTAATGACCCCGAAAGCTCTGAAGTGTCTGCAAAATTATGGGCGTTTAACTCCAGCATTACCGTTACCCTCTGTAAATGACATTATGATGCCTAAGCTAATCAGATTACAAATATCACAGCCTGTTCCTTTGTTTTGATTACCTTAGCTCGCACTAATGGTAGGTCCATTTGTGATGTCTGAAGTAGCCTACATATAGTAGCAAACAAGCAACTAAGAAAACGCGCGCGAAGCGCGCCGAAAAATTGTCGTTTGAAAGCACTTTATTAATGTTTAACCTTCGCATTGCATTGGAAAGATATTCACCGCCAAGTCAAGGAAAAGGGAGGGCCTACACCCATCTCGAATTACATGTTTTATTTATATATTATTTTTTTTGGGGGGGGGGAATTGAAGACCAAGCTTTGCAAACTTTGGGGGGGGGCAAGTGCCCCCCGTGCCCCTATGGCGAGCCACTAATGGATGAAACTTGGTAAATCACTGCATGATGTTTACATATAAGCGCCATCTTCCCAAACAAAATTCTTCCACTTTGTCCTGAATGAATTCTGCCTAGGCTTTTTTCAAATACACTGAAGTCAGTCCCGGTAGCCAAACAAGGTGTTGAGGGGCGATAGCTTCTGGGGTAACAAAATATTATTTCGGGGCCAAGCAAGATATACTAAAATGCAATGAAGGCGATGGTGTTTTTTACTTCCTGTAGGGCAAATGTTTGAGGGGGATCCGCCCCTATCCCCTTCCTCCGCCCCTCGCACTTGACTCAATGTTTCACTTTTTGAATCAGTTGATCATGAGTGGCTAATTTCTGTTTTATTCAGACCTCGGACGAATGTTATCAAGAAAGTGCGTTGAATTTTGCATTTTCTCAACAAGATTCAAGTTCGTTAAAGAACTTGGTGCTATACTTTATAACATTAGGAATGCCTGTGGGTAATAGGTGCAGGAGTAATACACCTCCGCAGCATGAGCACTAGCTGACCCTGTTTTCAAGTCACCATGAGCTCATAGTCTGGAAATATTAGGTATTTGACTAAGCCTGATCGAAAGGGCCCCAAAACGGCAACACCGAATTTCCTAGCGTGGTACCTGTGTCACTAGTTCAACCTCTGAAATACCCGTAACGATCCACCTCCCCTGGCCCACACTCTCCTAAGTTCCGACCAGTCCTATATGTGCCCAGGCGCGTAGCCACGGGGAGTGAAGGGGGCAGCACCCCCTTAAAGCATATTTTTGGTATTTTTAATAATATTTTTACAATATTGCTAGTGATTCCGCTATTTATATGATTATATAATCAGGCCTGGGAAGTGCCATTTCCAGCGATCTGGGAGATATTTGGGGCCAAAATTTTCTTGCGCTTTGCGCCAACCCATTGTGGCGCGGAGTGCTGAGAGTCCGTCTATGGGCTTCGCTCCCCCTCCCTCTACAAATTCCTGGCTACGCCCATCAGGCTGTATGTGCCCTCTTCCCCACCGTTCTGATAAAACTCTGGATGCTTGCATGTTCGTAGTAGGGGTATTAGGAGAACTCATCCACCTTGAAAATGAAAAACACATTTAATTGGCAAAATTTACAAAATTTAGTAATTTACATAGTCATCCATATAATTAGTCCACGGAAACGTTGACCAAGTGAGACTGCATGTGACTCATGTGTGACGCACATGTACAAGTATTTCCATCTGGTGTACTACGTACATAGAGCAGGATATAATATTATATCCTGCTCTATGACTACGTACTACATATGTTGATACGTACTCCTAGTCCATGATGTCATAACACGTACGTACGTATACGCCATGTCATAGGTCATTAAAATTGTATGTATGCATTATTTATATTGTAGGCGCGCCCACGGCCGGCCCGCATTAAGTATATTCTAGCATTAGCAAGCAAAGTCTGAATGTTGTTCGACCGAAAGATGGCAACAAAAAGTGTTCGAAACCAAGCGGAATTTGAGAAAGCTCATTTCAGGGACATCAATGAACAAGAGGTGGAAGATATAACCCTTGAATTTTTCTACAAACCTCATACTTTAACGCTTCTGGGAGTGGCAATTGCAACAACATTATACTTCGCATTCACGCGGTAAGTTTCACTGTATTTCTAGTTAGGCTTACTGAGTGTTGCAATGTTTCATCGTACAAGATCATGTGAGTGCTGCGCTGAGTGCTGTATAACTGTAAGCAGGCTAGTTCCGCGAAAATTGAGCGACAGGCCGCCCATTCGCAGGGCAGCCTTGAAATACTAAGTGTATTGATGTTGCTTTAATTCACTTTATATAGGCGTAATTGGTAATGGGGATCTAGGAGTAAAACTAACTCAGGGAGCAGGCCACCTCTTTCCCAAGCCTACTTGGTCCCAAGGCAAGTCGGTCACAACTCACATTGGCATTGCCTTTTTTCTTTTTCCATGGAAATTAGGCCTAAGTTGCCTTAAAATACTGTTTCCTTCACATGGATTTAAGCATGGAAAGTGCTTCAGGTAGATGTTATCATTTAGTGGGCCTAGGAGCCTATTTATGAATACTGAGATAACCTAAGGTCAAAATTTGGAACAATTATGATGGTTACTGGCCATCCACATGATTAAGAAAATTTTTTAAAAGAAAAATTGTAAGCAACTCTTGAAAGGCCCTCAGTGTTTTCAGTTTTACTTCCATCTACTTCATTATTACATATGTAATTATTATATTGTGTATCCATACTTATCAGTGATGTAGATATGCATATGTAGATATGCTTGACATATGCAATGAATTTGGCCTTGACCAAATGGTTAATGAGCCCACTAGAGTCAATAACATCTTGGACATCTTCTTGACAACTAATCCTACTCTAGTAGAAAGGCCCGCCCTGATCCCTGGCATATCCGATCATGACGGTATTCCAATGGTCATGATAGGCACTAGGCCTAAAACAACGGGGTCGATCCTCTCTATGTTTCGACCTCTGTATATTCCGACCTCTCTATGTTCCCACTTGTCTATATTCCGACTTCTCTATGTTCCGGCCTCTCTATATTCCGACTACTCTTAAGTTCCGACCTCTCTATATTCCGACTACTCAATGTTCCGACTACTCTGTGTTCCGACTTCTCTATATTCCGACTTCTCTATGTTCCGACTTCTCTATTCCGACTTCCCTACGTTCCGACTTATACTGTAAACGTTTTGGTCGAAACAAAGAGAAGTTAAACATTACGGGTCACATCTCTATATGTATGTCCGACCTCTCTATGTTCCGACACATGTAGAGTACTTTTCAAAGGCTAATTCTACGCTGAATGGTGCCCCTCTGCCCCCGCTGGTTGTGCCACTGCCCTAGTGTTTCGCCTCGATGCACGATCAGCAAACTTTGAAATGTTGCATAAATTACGCAATTTACGCTAATTAATTAGCGTATTCTGGAACCTTCGGACTAGAGGAACTGCCCACAGATTGAATATGACCAAAATGCATGTTTTCATTTGTGGTCGGAACATAGAGAAGTAGGAACATAGAAATGTGTAAATCGTCTCTATGTTTCGACTTCTCTATGTACCAAATTCTTCACGTTTGAAATTTAGGTCGGAATATGGAGTAGTCGGAACATTGAGACGTCCAAAGTCTCTGTGTTTCGACTTCTCTATGTTTCGACTTTTTCAAATTGCGGTCGGAACATAGAGAGGTCGAAACATAGAGACGTCATCACGTCTCTATATTCCGACCTGTCTATGTTTGGACCAAAACGTGAAAAATCGTGAAAAAGTCGGAACATAGAGAGGTCGGAACATAGTGAGGTTGGAACATCAGGATTGAACCAAAACAACTAAGCAAAAGCCTAGGAAAGTTTATAGCTTTCACAAAGCTGATGTCAATGGAATTAAATCTGAACTTAAAAAATTCAGCTCCAATCTGGTTAGACAAGAGTGCTCTGTACAGACTATGTTCTCTGCACTTGAGTCTAAAATCAAAGAGGTCATGGATGCCTATGTTCCATCTCGCATTGTCAATAAGAAGAACCAGACCCCCTGGATTGATAAGAATATTAAACGTTTACTCAATAGGAAGCAACGGGCTTACAACAGGTGGCGCAAAACGCAAACTCTGTCCTCCTTTGATAACTTTAACTCGCAACGTAAACTTACCCATAAAACCACAAGAACAGGTTATAGAAACTATGTCAATACAGTTTGCTCTGATTCACCTAAACATTTCTGGTCCTTCATAAAGAACCTTACTGTAGATGTGACAGTGTTGGTATCCCTTCCCTGAAATCAGAAGGGAAGCTGGTTTCGGAGAACACACAGAAGGCTAACATTTTGAATGAGCAATTTAAGAAGGTTTTTACTCAGGAGAGTGCCACTTTACCTTCAGTTGAAACTAACACCATACCTACCATGCCTGATATAAAGATATCTCTAGATGGTGTTGTCAAATTGCTAAAAGAGCTAAATCCTAATAAAGCCTCAGGTCCTGACGGTATACCTGCTCACATCTTGAAATTAGCCGCAGAGGAGGTGGCCCCTGCTCTCTGCTCCATTTTTCAAAAGTCACTGAACACTGGAATTCTTCCACCCTCTTGGCTATGTGCCAATATTAGTCCAGTCTTTAAAAAAGGTGATCGCTCTCTTGCCTCTAATTATTGACCGGTTTCTCTTACCTCAATTTGTTGCAAAATCCTTGAGCATATTATACATTCTTGTGTCATGCACCACTTTGATAAATACTCAGTCATCACGAACAGGCAGCATGGCTTAAGACAACGCCATTCCTGTGAATCCCAGCTGATCTTAACAACCAATGATCTAGTGCAGTCTTTAGACCATAGATCCCAGACTGACATGATAATTATGGATTTCTCAAAGGCTTTTGATACAGTTCCTCACAACCGTCTGCTTCGTAAATTACAAAACTATGGTGTTAAAGGTCATACCCTTAATTGGATTGCAAATTTTCTTAAGTTCCGGAAACAGAGGGTTTTGGTGGGCGGTGACTTCTCTGACTGGGCAGAGGTTATCTCGGGCATCCCCCAGGGCACTGTCTTAGGTCCCCTATTATTTTTTATAGTCTACATTAATGACTTGCCCAATAATATCTCCTCTCAAGTAAGACTTTTTGCTGATGATTGTGTAATTTATAGACAGATAAGGAATAACTTAGACCAGCTTCAACTCCACAACGACCTAAATACCCTTTCTAAGTGGCAGGATAATTGGCAAATGCACTTTAATACCAAGAAGTGCTTCCTGATGAGGATCACACATTCAAGGAATCCTAAACTTTTTGATTATACTCTGGGTAATGACATCCTTGAATCCACAGACTGCCATACTTACTTGGGAGTTGACATCTCTAACACCCTTACCTGGAATAAGCATATTGACCGTATCACTTCATCAGCAAATAGGCCTCTAGCTTTTATTGAAAGGAACCTTTACTCCTGCCCCAGGAGTGTTAAAGCTAATGCTTCTCACACTAGTTAGGCCTATAGTGGAGTACTCGTCATCCATTTGGGATCCTTACAACGTCTCCCTATCCAATAAAGTAGATCAAATTCAACGAAGGGCCGCTAGGTTTGTTTATAATGACTATTCTCCCCATAGTAGTGTGACTGAAATGTTGAAAGACCTGGGGTGGGATAGTCTTGAAGACAGATGAACTGTCAATAGGCTAGCAATTCTCCACAAAGCCAGATTTTGCCTCCTAGCCTCTAGCCTTGCCAATTAACAACCTGCAACCGGTCCGGCGATCTACAAGGCACCATCATTCCAGCAGCTTCATAAATATACCAACCAACAAGGACTGCTACAAATATAGTTTCTTTCCACATATCGTCAAAGACTGAAACTTACTGCCCCAAAATATTACAGATCTCGAGGACCCCAAGCAATTTAAGATCTCAGCCTTGAGGTTTCTCCGACGCGACAACTAATTCTACATGTGCACACTCAACCCTGTACGTTTGACTCCACCAGGAGTGTTGTACAGTATCCTTCTAGATCCAGATCCAGTAGAAAAGTGAAGCAAAATGAAACGTAACTTGATCCTTGTATTTTACAATTTACTTTTAGGCCTATTTACCTAAAAATGTAGGCTACTGTAGGTAGGTAGGCTATCAAAGATTCAGGGAAGGAAAGGCCCAAAAGATTTTAAATGTGCCATTAAAGAGTGGTACTATGAAAGGGTGTGACTACAGGTATTCTTTTCCTCTCTTCTTTGCAGCACAAGTGAACATTCATCAGAGCAAAATGTTTCCACAGGTTTATGTTGTGTCGTCTTCTTTTTTCTAATCATCGGTTTATTAACATTTCCCAATGGTAAGTTCAGTGTATGACACTCTACTACTATACACAACTTATGTAGTTTATAGGCTACCATACATCCTCATCAGCTGAAATATTTTGCCATTTGATTCAGAGTGCAGTGGACATTCGGTTTTCAGGTATACATACATATATAATATGAGACATACTGTTCATATTACAGGGTTTTACAAATCACAGAAAGTTTTCAAAGTCATGAAATTTTACTTTTGTATTTTCAGTTCCTGAAAGGTTGTGGAAAAGTATCAGTTTGCCTTAAAATGCTGTTCTAGAATTTGTCAAAAATTCAAAATTTATGAATGAGCATCATGATATGGCTTAGTTAATTATAGTTGTCATACTGTAATATCATTGAAACTTGGAAATGACATCATCATGCCTTGTCTAGGAAAGTCATGGAAGCTTGCTGTGAGGTCTTGAAAAACCATAGGATTACACAGGGAAAATATGGGAGAACTGTGTATCAGCATGCCTGAATGATGTAACCATACACATTTTGTACATAGTTCACTGGACCATATGTTCTTTCTGAAGAAAAAACAAGTCCTTCTGCATACAGGGACGTGAAAATGTCATGCCTGTAGTGAGGGCCGAGAGGTTGGTCTCATATACTGTACAGTAAGTCTCTTGTTCCCTCAGGGAATGCATAGTAGGGTGTCAGTCGAGTGCGTATCTAGCCTAACATTCCATGTCATAATCTTGGAATGATAGATTTCTTAAGTGCGCATTTGACGGTCACCCCATTATACTGTATCCCTTTGGTGAGTAGTTTAATATTGTTTGTGTTTAGTGTTAGCCATCTGGCTTCAGTTGTTGAGACTTCAGGAGAAGCACACAAGCAAGTTTGATGTATGATACCTCTTTGGCTAATTCACGTTTATCAGTAAATACTGTACCTAATGGCTATATGACATAATGTTAAATTGCTTTTTTACAGGGCCATTCACAAGACCACATCCTGCAATTTGGAGAGTGGTATTTGGTAAGTACTTTACAGTTATACTTTACTTGTAATTATGTCCCCTGCTGTAATTATGGTCCACCTGTGTCCTTCCCCTACCTTTTTTCGACTACCCCCCAACTACTGCCTGGATTGCTTGGCTGACCCACAGGTTGAACCATCCCATTTAGAGCTGTGGCACCAGGCAGGTAGCAAGGAATTCAGAGATAGTGGTATGGATAGAGTATGCAAAGATGAGTATCGACTAAGATAATTCTTTTTACCGTTACCTGTTTTGACAGATGATTTGCCCTATGGGGCAGATCCAGCCAGGTGCCCTCAAATGGGAACATGGATGTATCACACCAGCAAAAATTGACATCTTTCCTTTTCCTTTCAGGTATAAGTGTAATGTACATGCTACTCCTGGTGTTCATCCTGTTTCAAAGTTACAAAGATGTTCGGAAAATGCTCTTCTGGGCCTTTCCTGATTTAGAGACGTATGACCCAATAGAGAAGGTAAGACAGGTTTGGTTAGAGTAAAAGAGGTACTTTGTCATTCTGGCCTTGTCACTATAATAAAGTAATGATAACTCTGCCACATGGCATAATTTGTGATGACACCCTTAGCCTTGCACTGTTCTAGTGTTGGACCGATTAAGCCATAATCCGTAATCACCGATTACCGATGATTCAATTACACAATCGAGCCGATGCCGATTACCGATCACCGATTATTTACATGTATAGGAGGGTCATGTTTTCTCTCCGTCTGTCGCATATTTCTAACTTTGTACACACACCATAACATAACCTTCACACTGGAGATGAACGATTAAGAACAGTTCCCTATGTTCCACGAATAGAATATTAAATGTTTTTGAAGGATTTCCTCTACAAATACTATGATAAAAATCAACCATAAATACATGCTTTCGTACGATGTCACAGGCTTAATGTTAGCCAAAGAGTCTGCCGGCTTACATACGGCCCTACCTACAGTAGTTCTATCCACAGTTCATGTCGGAAGATTCTGTGCGAAGGTCTGTACTGGACTGTAGTAGTGCTATATAGTAGCCTATCCACCCAGTTTTACAAAAATATCTAACTACCTTGGCACTTCGGGGCCACGAAACATTCCACTCAATTTGCCTGATTTACTCATCCCATGATCCCTTAACGATATGGATGTATTTTTTGTAAAGCATCTTGCCCAAAACTTATGGCTTATGTAAAAGATTCTCTAAATAAAACGTAAAACTAATTCCCGATAAAGTCCCGTAATCGAAAAACTGTTGCCGTTCCAGCGTGAATTTAACACGGGGCCCGTTTCCCTTCGTTCATCAGTTAGGAGCACGGACGGAGTTCATGACCAACATGCTACGTAAATGCGCAGGCAATGCACTTAGCCTTGCATTACGTATTACACACTGTAATGGTGTGCTTTCGTAGGTGAACTTCAACTTCGCAAGAACTGTACGGCAGTTACGTGTGCGCATGTGCAGGTCATAGGTAATTAAAACTTAACGGAAAGAATGTGGGAAGTGGCATAATTTATGCAGGATAATAAGCCTCAGGTTGCTACAGTACAGTACGTGCACCAAATGTGTACAGATGATGTGGTTTGCACTGAAACGTGAAAAAACGTAGCGCGAAGTCATTTCTTCCCGTAGTACAATTTGCATGCAGATGTGCGGCATGGTCCATGGCATGCACACCTTCTAGGTAATACTGTGTGCCCTTTCATGCACCTGAACTGTGCTGCACTGAGAGTTACGGCAAAAACTAAGATTATTGCTATGATTTGGAGAGCTTAAAATGTTGCAAGTTTTGTGAGTATCAGTGCTGATATTTTGGACAGGAACTTAAAGAAATGCGTGTTTTGGAGAATTATAAAGATTTTTGCAGAAACTTTGAAGTGTATTTTAGCCCTATTTCCAGTTTTCAAATAATCGGTGGTGGTAATAGGTTGAAGGACAAAATTTTACCAATGCCAATTATTTACCGATTATGTGATAATCGGCCCGATGCCGATTATCTAACAGATGATCGGTCGAACACTACACTGTTCACACAACTTTCCTTCACATTGAATGACTGATGAGTTAGTGAAGTAAAGTTTCCCTGTTCGTTATTGTCATAGTGTTAGTTTGCCTTAATATTCACACAGTGGAATGTGTTAGCACTCAAATTAGTCTACTGTACCCCCAACGATATGAGTTCAGGTTGAAACATTGTCTCCAGGTTGTACTATACCAAATCAGAGGTAATGAGTTGGAAGGTAGTTTACAGTGTTATCAGTAACTTAGAAACAAAGGTCAGAATGAAATAGCATTTTGGGGTTTTAGCTCAGCAAATTGATATGACCATTCAGTTAATTCATACCTTACTTTGCAACTGACAGAATTTTTCCATTAATGTTACAACAGCACCATGAGAATATGAGGTACTACAGCATTGCATGTTCGTTCCCACAACATGAATGGTGTCATCTATCCCTCTCCAAATATCCTGTACCTGTATATCAGACATATTTACTGATATTGGGAAGTTGGAGCACAATGGGGCAATTTGTTTGGTGGCCATGGGCTCAGAGATGAGTTCTTTCCAGTCATGGCCAGATTTAAACAGTGTTCAGGTTTACCTGAGATGACCAAAATTTGTGAGGGACTACCAAAAGTAAATGGTTGGTTGTCCTCTTGACAACCAAATTTCACCAAAGAAGAAACATGATGGTACCGTACTCAGGGCAGCTATAAAACTTCCTTTCTGACAAGTCAATTTTTTGGACAACCCAAAAAGGCAGACAGGTTGTCTGATTGGTAGCCATAAAATTTGATAAATGGATGCCCTTTAAGTAGTCAATTAGTTTTCATATGGAATAAATGGCAGTTTGCCATCAGCAAAAATCTTTCCCTGCCATATTTGGATGTCTGCTTACGGCCATACACAGTAGAGTCCTCAGCTGGTAATGTGGTTTGCTCCAGTGTTTTTCTCAAGTACTTTGGTTCAAATCCTGCGTCAAGGTTATTTCCAGGTAATTTGGCATCCCCCTGACTTGGTATGGGCTTGCCATCAAAATTGGTTGATCAGCCAGTGAAGTGGGAAGGACATTTGACTAAAGCACCTGGGTGGACCAGGAAACTATGCAGAGCTGGCTTCTCTTTTTAGTCAGCAGAGATGAACACAACTGAACCCTATTTAATTTTCTTGTTCTCTTTAGGCACAATGTGAAAACACCATGCTGTAACTGCCCCAGCAAGGCTGCAGCAGCTGCAGCCAAGCTTTGTTGCAACACTCTTTTAAACATAATTTTTTTATCTTGCTCTTGTTATGTGAGTTGTAACAAAGCATCTGAGGTCAGAATAGCAAAGCTACAACTTTGACATTTTGACGTAGTGCCTTTACAGTGTACTGAACATAAACATAAAGAGATAGTATATAGTACACATTTACGATAAATATTTTATTTAAATGATTTTCTTGTAATACACAGGAGTATGCAGTGAATTGCTCTGACATCAATTTTGAAAGAATATGGGGCCACATGGACTGGTTTGCATTCTGCCATTTTGGTGGTTGGGCTCTCAAAGCTATGCTGATGAGACATTTTGGAATTTTATGGACCATTAGCATCATGTGGGAAATTACAGAGGTAAGCTTTTCCTTTAGATGTTCTGTGGTATATTAGATGCTGCAGGGAGAATAACATGAAGTAGTATGAGATTTAACAGAGAATGAAGTCATGGTGATGTGTATGACCAGACGATTCCAACCCGGAGGATGCAACCCCCCCCCCCCACAGACCAAATAATTTCCTTCCCAAAGAATTCCTGCTCATGACAGTTACCCCTTAGACAACTTTCCCAGCCAGAAAATTTGGAATTTTCTGGGGTAGAAATTTTCTAGGTTTGGAATTTTCTAGGGAGAAGTTGTCTTGGTTGGGCTTGTATGGGATAGGAATTGTGTGGGTGAGAATTTTCCCATGAAAAGTTTTCAGGGGGAGTTCTAACAGGGCCAGGGAAGTTGTCCAGGAACTGATAGTGTGTACTACAAAACCTTGACTCTTATTTTCCCCACAGACACTAACATTAGAAGTTTGGTGACATGAAAATTACATAGTTAGATATTTGATGTAAAAAGCATTAAAAATCCAGAAACTGCCGCAGTTCCCATCAAAATCCATTAAAATTGACCATTGTGCAGGGTGAATTCTATTTTGCACTTGTATCATGCATTAACATGAGCTAAATATGCAAATTTATGAAATCGAAAGATGGACCTACCCCAGGTATGGCTAATGTTATCTTTTGTTTTTCCATCCTGCATTTCAAGTTCACTTTGTAGCATTGGTATCGCCTGAGCGATTTACAATGGAAGTGAAACTTGTTTTCGTAAAAAATATAAATATCACTCACTAAACTGTAAACTATTGGATGAGTAATTAAGAGATAATTAATAAAGGGTTAACAAGAGAAATGTTCACACTCTGCAACAATCCACATCGTTAGTTTGCACAGGCAATGTGTTACGCTAGAAACCATCAAACTTTGAAGAGGTATATCTTGAGAATAGTAAAAGATTGAAATAATTCCAATGGACCTTTCGATGAAGGATTTTACTCTTTAACAGCCAAGTAAAAACAGCTAAATTAAGTGTCTTAAGTGTAATCAGTTTCTTCACGAATATTGAAAACAAAAGGTCACAGGTTGAAAGTATACCTTCAGATATTAGACACTCTGATTACCTGTTCCATAAGGAACATGAGGTCTATAGAGAGACTAATGCAAAACTGCCTCAATAAGATCCAACAATGGGCTGACAAAAACGGATTCCGTTTTTCTCGAACAAAGACTGTTTGTATGCACTTTTGCAACCGGAGAGAAGCTCATTGCGACCCAGAGCTAAATTTGAATGGTGTTCACATCCCAGTTGTTCCTCAGACCAAGTTCCTAGGCCTAATACTCGACAGTAAGCTGAACTTCAAAGCCCATATCGACCATCTAAGGCGGAAGTGCCAAGGAGCGCTGAACCTGTTGAAGGTCGTCTCAAAGATGGACTGGGGCGCTGATCGCCCCGTTTTGCTTCGACTTTAGAGATCCGTAGTGAGGTCCAAACTCGATTATGGTTGTGTTGTTTACAGCTCTGCACGCGAGTCATACCTCAAGAAACTCCTCCCCATACATAACCAAGGTCTTAGGATCTGTTTGGGAGCGTTCCGTACCTCCCCAATGCAGAGTCTTTACATAGAAGTGAATGAACCACCCCTCCGTATAAGATGGAAGAAGTTATCACTTCAGTTTGCCCTCAAACTGAGGAGCCATAGACACAACCCGACCTTTGAGACGGCCTTCAACCATAAGTTTAGTGAAATATACATGAGGAAACCGTCAGCTATCCCGCCATTTGCTATTCGCGTTAGGGAAGCTCTATCACAGGTGTGCAACAACCCTGACTCTGTGGCACAGCTTACTTTCCCCGTCACTCCTCCCTGGAAGTTAGACAAACCAGCTGTTGACCTTAGTTTAAGAAAATATCTGAAGAACTCAACAAATGAACTTGTGTTCCGTGCCAGCTTTAATGAGCTGAGACATAAATATCATCAGTATCATGCAATCTATACTGACGGCTCCAAAGCCACGAACAGGGCTGCGGCCGCGGCGTCGGGCCGTGATGCATCCTTGCAAGTCAGACTACCAGATGATGCATCAATATTCACTGCCGAACTACAGGCACTAAAGATGGCATTTGATCTGATTGAAAGCTCAGACAATCACCAGTTCATTGTGTTCACAGACTCATATCAAGCCTTTTAGCACTGAAAGGCCATGAGCTAAAGCACCCTTCAGTAACAGATCTCCGTGAAGCTTACTCTAATTTGGTTCAACTACAAAAATCAGTTGTGCTCCTAGCCACGTGGGCATTCAAGGAAATGAAAGGGTGGATGCACTTGCTAAAGAAGCCCTACAGATGGACGTCACCAATATCTACTTGCCTCACACTGACTACCGGCCTAAGATCAATGGCTTTGTAAAATCAAAATGGCAAGAACTGTGGGATTCCTTCCCCGAAAACAAGCTGTACCAAGTTAAACCGAGGGCTGGAACTGGGGGACATAGAGCCCCCAGCAAACAGAGAGATGATATAGTCCTGACTAGGGCTTACACCGCCCACACTTACCTTACCCATGCCTATTTACTTCACGGGGACGAGAGACCATATTGTATACCCTGTGATTGTGCTGTCACTGTCAGTCACATTCTGGTTGACTGTCATGAATACTCCCATATTCGTCAGAAGTATTACGCTGTGCCAGACCTGAAAACTTTATTTGAGCAAACAGATTCTTCCCTTATTCTGGGCTTTCTCAAGGAGAGTAAACTGTACAGGAAGTTTTGACTCTGGCATTTGCTTGAATTTTTTAGTGAAACCTGAAAAGTTTTCTTAGTGGAATTTGACACTTTTGACCCCTTTTTTTGGTTTCGATGATAAGAGAAACCAATGCATTCATGATGGCGCGTGTGTGTATGTATGTGTGTATGTTCGTGTGTGTGTATGTGTGTGTGTAAGGGTGCGTTGACTTTATTATACTTCCGAGGACCACAACTTGATAACACACCTGCATCACGAGGACTTTTTGTCGTCCGAGGACCTAAAATGAGGTCCTCGGAAGAAACTGCATTAAAATGATACTACATACCCCCTACTATGCCTAGGAGGACGTCACAAGCATGTCCTCTTTAATACTGTGAAGTTTGTTTTTCTGGAAGAAAGGGGATGTCAAGTGTTACCATTTTTCCGAGGACATGCTACCGTACTTGCGAGGACTTACAACCACCTTCCGAGGACGTGTGTAACACACATTTCGGACTTAGTTTTTTTCACAAAATGGAGGTCCTCGAAGAGACTTGCAGGGACTGTACGTGTGTGTATGAGGGTGTGTATGTGTGTGTGTATGTGTGTTTGTGACACTTTGCTTGTTAACACGATATCTCAAGAAGGGAAACTCTGACGGTTCTCAAACTTGGTACATAGATGCCTCATATTAAGAGGAAGAACCCTATTGTTTTCGGTGGGGGTCAAAGGTCATCTGGGGTCACCAGAGGTCAAACTCTGAAAACCTTGTTAACACGATATCTCAAGGTAGGAAGCTTGGATAAATTTCATACTTACTATGTAGATGCGTTATGGTAAGAGGAAGAACCCTATTGTTTTTGATGGAGGTCAAAGGTCATCTGGGGTCACCAGGGGTCGAACGTTGAAAACCTTGTTAACGCAATATCTCAAGATAGGAAGGTTGGATAAATTTCATACTTAGTATGTAGATGTGTTATGGTGAGAGGAAGAACCCTATTGTTTTTGGTGGAGGTCAAAGGTCATTTGGGGTCACCAGGGGTCAAATCTTGAAAACCTTGTAAACATGATATCTCAAGCTGGAACGCTTGGATTGATTTCATACATAGTATGTAGATGCTTAATGGTAAGACAATGAACCCTATCATTTTTGGTGGAAGGCAAAGGTCATCTGGGGTCACTGGGGGTCAAACACTGAAAACCTTGTTAACACGATATCTCCAGGTAGGAAGCTTGAATAGATTTCATACTTAGTATGTGGATGCATTATGGTGCCAAGGTGAACGCTTTCATTTTTGGTGGAGGTCAAAGGTCATTTGGGGTCACCTGGGGTCAAAAACTGAAAACCTTGTTAACACGATATCTCCAGGTAGGAAGCTTGGATAGATTTCATACTTGGTTTGTGGATGAATTATGATGAGAAGATGAACACGTTTATTTTTGATGGAGGTCAAAGGTCATCTGGGGTCACTGGGGGTCAAACACAGAAAACCTTGTTAACACAATATCTCCAGGTAGGAAACTTGGATAGATTTTAAACATGGTATGTTGATGCATTATGATAAGAAGGTGAACCCTATCATTTCTGGTGGAGGTCAAAGGTCATCTGAGGTCACTGGGGGTCAAACACTGAAAACCTTGTTAATACGATATCTCCATGTAGGAAGCTTGGATAGATTTCATACTCAGTATGTGAATGCATTATGGTGAAAAGATGAATGCTTTCATTTTTGGTGGAGGTTAAAGGTCATCTGGGGTCACAGGGATCAAAAAGCAAAATTTCCCAAGAATTCCCAAGATCGTCTTATGGGTTCACCAGGAGTCAAAAAGCAAATTACCCCAAGAATTCCCAAGATCATCATCTTGAGTCATTAGCGGTCAAAATGCGAAATTTCCCAGGAATTCCCACGATCAAATATGAACCTAAAATTATTTTCCAACATGTTAAGATAGCACTTGACCAGTGACTGAAAGATATGGGACATCATGGCATTATTTGGAATAAAACATATATCATCGAAACCCCATTGCATTTTTGCATTCTGGTTTTTATTGTACCCAACATTGCCCCTTTTTCTTTCTAGGTGACACTATATTAAACACATGCGTGTTGGTGTGTCGTAAAACCCCATCTAACTAACTAACTAACTAACTAGACACTCTGATTAATCAAGGACATGTGCAGTATGTGCAGATCAGTGAAAAGTGGCATTGCAGGGAGACAACACAGTCAGTTTCTCAAAAACTCAAATTTAGAAACTGCAAGAGGGTATGAAGTAGATTGTTTTGAAAGAGCTGGTAAGCTATACTGCAGTGTTTTCAGTAGCCTGCTTAGCAGGCCTTTTTGACCTCTGCCTCATGGGGTATCCACTCCTTTGAGCCTGCTGCCAGCAGGCTCAAAAATAAAATAGTTTAGTAAAATATACCTTGTACAGTGCTCCAAAGATATTGTATCTATGTTAATGAGCCAGTTGGTCTAACCCTGCTGTTGAGAGTTGTTCTGGTTAAATGTAGATGTGCCATACCAGGGAGTAATATTGAGATGTCAAGTTGCACCGATGTTCCTGGCTTTGCATAGCTCTGTGCCACGGAAGTATTAAAATGTTTCTAACATGGGGTTCTCAAGTGTTTTTGACCATGGGTCGCATTTCCCCCTAGCTTATGTTTTACCACTGTTGTTGAACACAAAGCCAGCAGGGAGAATCCAGGGTTGGACAGGGGCTCATTTTGGAGGGCAATTGCCACACATAACTTCTCCAAAGGTGCCTGCACAAGGCAGTGGCAAGTCTACACATTCTTATAACTTGGTGGTGTTTCTCAGTGGAATACACCTGACCTCAGTGCCAAAAAGGTTGATACTGTGGTAAGAAAATTTGACGTTCCAAATGAGCTAGATGGCAGGAAAACGCACTCTACAACACAAATTTGCCATCGTAGTTCTTCATCTCCCACACATGTGTCACTAGCATGGGGATCTAGAAATTTGGCATCCCAACTGTCCTAGATGTAACAAACTGTACTCTCAAAACAGACATTTGTCAGTAGAACTGCATCTGCTATGAGTGGTTCACCAGTACTGGAGAAAATATTGGCATCCCAAATGCTCTAGATTGGAGGAAATTTAGTTGGCATGTATGGGAGAAAATGTGGCTTCCTTGTAGCATACTTGCCAACCGTTCTGTTTTAAGCAGAACTGTTCTGTTTTATGAGCTTTTAAACCCATAAAAATCAGAATGTTCTGTCTTTCTAACTTTTAGTATTATAATGTAAATGATCAGAAAAATTGTGAAGCAACAGCTTGGCAAAAATAAAGTCATTCTTTGCATACCCTCAAGTGATTTGAACATATATTGTGAACATTTAGAGAGGAAAGGAGTTGTTTTGCCCCCTGGACCCCACCCACTGAGGTTAGCGCTTGTGCGCTCACTTGCACAGTGGATCATATGCTACATGTGTTCCGTTTTTGAGATGACAGTGTTGGCAAGTATGTTCTAGTGTGGAGCAGGCTTAAAGCAAAACTTTGTTGGGACAGTGAGAATTGTTTAAAACAAGAAAATCGGTACTTTAAAGTGAATGTGTGTCAGAGTCCTCTGTCATTTTGCATGTGGTTTATTTTTACTTTTATCATAAACACTGTGACTAAATATTGCTCAGAGAATGATGTAATATGGTTTCATACATTATGGGTGTTAACAATACACCTACACAAGAAGTTGCTAGATTCTGGTACGTAAGGTAACAAAGTACTCATTGAAATGGGAGGAAAACTTTTGTCAATTCATCAAGGACTAATCCTACTATTAACAAAGAGCAGATTGGAGGTTATTTATTGCAGAAGGAATGAGTCCTTATGTAAGGTTACGCCCACCCTTTAAATTCCGATATCCCGATGGCCTTTCTTGGGAGCGTCCTTTACGATGTTAATTTATAACTGAGGGTTCGTTGGCCAAGCCTACTGGGTATCAGGCCAGTAGTTGTGAAACAAGCCATCAAATACAATTTGCATCAAGAGGGCGACATACTGAATCACCGTCAGAAAGGACCCAACTAACTCCTACTTGCAACATAGCTGAGTGCCTTACACACAAAATTGCCTCTCACATGATAGATCCTAAGGGAGCGACCTTAAGTCACGGCACGTCTGCCTACCATCCCTTGTCTATACCCATGGCAATATAAACCCAAATACAGGCGCATAGACACTGTGCCGGTAATTACACCTTCTCGTTTGAGACTGACACACAGAACTATCTCAGGCTATTTACAAAGTGATGTTTGTCTACGAAGAATGAGGGCTCTCTTAACTAACTTCATCAGTAACATCTGGCGCTTACTCAGAATCCAACTTGACAGCAACATACATTGGAAACATCAAAGCAATCACATGACACAACTTTCTATGATTTGCATCCCCCAGTTTATTAAAACCCAATTACTAAAAAAGATAAAAAGACGAGTACTTTGTACAGTCTACATCACTTTAACCCACTGTGAATACACCCCTGCTTTGTGTCAGCTTTACACAAAGCTTTTACTTACTTAATAC
Organism: Holothuria leucospilota; assembly: GCA_029531755.1. Lineage (NCBI taxonomy): Eukaryota > Metazoa > Echinodermata > Holothuroidea > Aspidochirotida > Holothuriidae > Holothuria > Holothuria leucospilota. The sequence continues at coordinate 27,728,169 of CM055982.1, read as the reverse complement.
ATTACAATACCCAATAAAGTGTCACTTTTAAACCTTCGACGCACCAAGGTCACACTGACTAACAGTACTAAACAATAATCTCACCAGACTAACACTAGCCAGCACACAGTTAATTCATACCAATGGCCATATCACACAGAATACACACTACAAGGGTTCAGTAAACAACATAAGCATAACACTAGGCCTCAAGCACAACACATGGGGAGCCTATTCTTCACAGTACATCGTTACAACATTACTTGCACAAATACAGTTACGATATCATCTTCAAGGGCTTCTGAATACAATTTGAACAACCTATGAATACATTTCGCTTAATCTAAGCCTATATGGATCCATCGCGGACGCGACGCGGGGAGGTATACCTTTACACAGTAGCTTCTGACATCTCTGTAGAGTCTACATCATCTGGTAGAAACAAAACAGTTTATCGCTAGCGTTCAGTTCTCGAGTACAGGAGTCATCCAGCTGCAAGCTGCATGTTAACACTCAATCAAGTAGTCGTCACACAAGCTGCATGCCTGGAAACTAGGAAGGCCTCACGCCGTCTCTCGTACTTGCACAGTCACACGTGCGGCGTAGGTTTACAATACAATATTAACAGTGTAAGTTCAGGAACCACATGTTGCCTGACCCACTTGCCACGGGTCCTGTCAGCTTACTACGGCAAATAATACAGCTCTCAGACACAGGGAAAGTCCAGTTGACTTCTCTTCACAATTCAGGCTGGGAATTGGCGCTAAATATTGAAGGGATGACGACGAATTAGGGATAAAACGCCGGAGTCAAAGAGTTGACGTCTGCACTGGCCAGGTGCTTCTCCAAGACTAACTCATCACAGGGGTTTCCGCATCTCGAAAAGAGGACCGGAAATGGTATCGGGTTTCACTCTGTCCGGAAGAATCTCAGTTCTCAAAAGAGTAAACAACTTTCTAACTTGCAAGAATAGAGGGCAGCATACATCAACAGTTTCCCAAAACTGGTATCCTTACATTTACATACCTCCAGTGTCAGCTTTAGAGGAACATTTTAGGTAATTTGGGCAAAGTGGATATTCAGCAAAGAATGTTGACCTGTTCTTTCATAAATTGGATTATGAATTGAAGCTTTTAAAGAATCATTCCCCCAGCTCCTCTTACCCTATGGTAGGGCTGTGACCGCTTAGCGATTGATCGCTAAACGATCGCATGTGTAATAAATGTTAAGTACAAAGCTACCGGTGATTAATCGCAAAACCCATTTTGCCCTACGAAATAAAAAACAATCTGCAGTCATTACAGAAAATTAGATGTTCACTTTAACTCTTTTTGAAAAAGTTAAATACATAATTATACAAATGGCACATATATGTAAACTTACAACATCAAAGTTGAGCTTCTATGAGGATCCATGTTTGAGGCTCATGGAAACTATGTCCCCTGGACGTCACTAACGCATTTTACATATTCATCATGTTCAAGGGCACGTTTAAAGTCTCTACGTGATCATAGATGCTTGCGATTAATCGTTAAACGATCGCAAAATTTTGTGATTAAACGCTTAGTAATTTTGCTAAACGTTCACAGCCCTACCCTCTGGGCATGTTTCCACAGAGTCTGACTACGATATATTGTTTGGTCCTTAATGAAGCTAAAGGGGATATTGTGCAGTGTAGCTCTTGGACCTTAACTAAGCCAAACTTGAGCTTTTCTACTTTGTGAATAGACTTTTTTTTTCTTTTTACATCCATTGCAGTTTTGTGATTGATCTAACACTACAATTTGAAACCCTGCATCTTGTAGCTTTTGAAAATTTAACAATTTCATCATTTTTTGACCAAAAAGATAAGTTGCCAGTATAGATTCAACCAGTTACTTTCATTGAAAAGGGGGCAGAGCAGAAGTGAACTAATAAATCACATTTGTACATGCAAAGTGCAGCTGGGCCTCTATGTTTTGAAGGGTGAATGGCATGACTTGGGACTGTTATTATACTGTAGTTGATCATAAAGGGTTATACAACAAACCAGTTACACCTACACAGTATGCTTTCTATAGCTCAGAAGTCCTGAATTTGCAAAGGAAGATTTTCACAATGTAAAGAACAGGGGTGGGGTTATCTGAACCTGTGAATCACATAGCTAGGTCATTGATTAGTCGTAGACATAATATAATTCAAATTAGTTTATAATTTTCAGTTGGAGATATTTTCCTGTTAAGTGTTTAAAAAATGCTTGTAATTTACAAGTTGACAAATCCTACAGTAACAGTGTGTGTTGTTTTGCTTGGCACACAATATTGGCAAATATTTATTTCAATAGGACGAACTTTTCAGAAGTTCAGCTTGTTCCATACTTATGATTCAATTGTTGAGTCTGCATACCGTCCTTTGTTCCAAGCAGTTGTCATCTTTGCCTTTTATTTTGTTTTCAAAGAACCTTTTGTAACCATTACATTGTGCTACCCGGTGTATTGTGTATTCAGTACAGCTTTTGATGATTGTTCTGAAGTACTGTAACAGTTAATAAAATGAAACTAGCAGGCTTCTTTGAATTAAAGCGACAAAGATCTTCTCAGTAAAATACTTTTCAGTTTGATGACGTTTTATTTCCTTACCCACGTGAAGTTACTACTATTAGGCATTATGGTCTCCACAAGTGGCCTGTATCTCTTTGTTTTGAAGGAAGTGGTTATGACTGTCATTTTAGAAGGAAGTGGGTTGACATTCACATGAAAGAACAAGTGGAAAATTCCTTGGTTAATGTATAAAAGCTGATGCCTTTAGGCTAGGAAATGATTATATGTTCCTTCCAGCTAATTGAAGGTTACTTCGGTCAATTTATTGTAATGTAGTTTTGTTTGTAAGATGATGTATTACAGTACATGTTAAAATCACTGCATAGTCGTTAGCAGTTGTAAGTTTCATTCTGATACCAAAAATGCCTCAAAATGTCCATTTTCTGTGTACTACTTTAAAAGTACTGTATGATTGCATTATGAGAGGAACCCTTTACTGTATGAGAAGAAATTGTCCAAGAATAGAGTGCATTCAGTAGAAGATGACAGAGAGAACCCAAAGAGATGCCAGTTTGTTCTAATGTTTACATGTTTCTGTGTTTGGCTACATGTTACATACTTGTTCATCGAAACAGTGTAACATTCACATGATTTTGATAAATGTTTCCATAGTTGAACAAAGGGTCATAGCTAGATCATTTTATTAGAGGGCTCAAAGTAAAGAGATCAAGCAGAGCATACTGCACAAATCATCTAAAAGTTAGAAAGAGTGGGTGTACTCTTGATTTATTGGCCCTCTATTTGTGTAAAATAGGAGCTGAACTTGAAAGTATCACAAAAAACAAGATTTTTTTTCCAATATTGTGCAAAAACAGCACTTCAGCTCCACATATATTGCATGTGGTAGTGAAGTCAACTAAAAAAAATTGACAGTCCAGGGTGGTACTGTCACTGTTGGCCTGTGCCATCCTCTGTAGCTACAACTCTGGTTGCAAATGTGAGCAACTCAATTAAAGGAGCTGTGGCATCCCCCCAAATATATTTAGACATATCCCCATAGTTCTTAATCCAGTTGGTGACTGGCACTCATTCAAACAATAATAGCACTACTCTGATAATGATGACTAAGACATTCAGTAAAATTTGTGTTCCTAATTAGGCTCACAGTCACACACAGTTTGTTTTTCAATGTTGCCTCGAGCAATTGAAACTCAGTGCGGGCTACTGTGGCTCTGTCTTAGAAATGTTTTACTACTATAGACAGTTGTTTGTTTAAAACAGGGGGCGGGGCAAGAAGTAAGGTAAGGTTGGAGAATTGTTACTGTCTGGGGTGAGCTTAGAGGGCCTTTAAGCCATCATTTTCTGTATTTCTATTTCTCCTCCAGTTTTTCTTTATACATCTGTTACCAAACTTTGCCGAGTGTTGGTGGGATGCCCTCGTTCTGGACGTACTGATTTGCAATGGCCTCGGCATTTATGTCGGAATGAAAGTCGCAGACTGGTTAGAGATAAGGAATTATCACTGGGACAGCATCAAGTGAGAAACTTTAAAATATTTGATTTATTTATTTTAAATAATTATTTTAGCTTTGAATTATTTTTTACTGACTTCAAACCTTTCTTTGTATACAAGTAGTTGGAGGAATTGAAACAGTTACACTCATTGTCTTAATTATACCTAAAACAAGTTCTGTAGTTCATTTTTCCTGACAACTCAAATTTTTTTCAATTGAGTGCAACATTCACATAAGGATGTTTTTCCAGCAGGATTACCCAACATCTGTTAAAGTCGTAAAAGGAAGTATACTTCTTCCTGATTTCCTTACTGCTTATACCTTGCCTTTATTGGCTAATTATGTAGCAGAAAGCAAAAACAAAATTTCTGCCCCTCAAAAAAAAAAGAGAAAAGACCAAATTTTAATTGAAGGGGGAAACTACCATTTGGTTTCAGTGGGATGTTTTAGTGAATGTCAGGCTCATGCCTGATTTATTATGTGTGTATGTATAGTGCATTTTCTAATTTAAAGTATGTGACAATAGCAACACTGAAAAATGATGTGGTTGTTTGCCTGTTTATATTGTGCAGTGTTTTGGAGGAGAAAAAAGACACCTGGTGTCTCAAAAATAGTCAAACAAGTGTTGATTTAAAAAGGAGTTGACAGTTTGTTTCATTTCATATTGTTTTCGTTTCGCTTCACAGGGATATAAAGACAACATCAGGTAAAATCAAGAGAGCAGTCCTGCAATTTACACCTGTTAGGTAAGTATTGTAAAACCTAAAGCTTCTTACAGTAGATAGGGGTTTCCCCAAGAAGGGGACGTGTTCCATAGTGAGTATTTGCTGTTTGCTGGGAACTGTGACTGGACAACCCTCATATCCCACACAGACAATTTTCTGCAGACAAAACATCCCCTCCAACAACTTTTTCAGCATAATTCTCAATAATTCCCCTGGTCTGTTCCCACTCCAGACAGTTACCACCTGGAGAATTCCAAACAATGAAAATTGCACTTCATACATCCCCCATCCCCAAAGGAAAATTGAGAATTGCTCAGAGTAGGAATCTTGTGGGTGGCAATTGGCTGAGGTGGGAATTGTAAAAGGTTAAGTTTTCTGAAGGAGAGTTGTCCTGGGGCAAGTCACCCAAGTGGGAATTTTCCAGCAGGAAGTTATCCAGAAACCCTGGGAACATGTGGAGGCCAGTGTCAATGAATAAAAGTCAGTGTTATACACAAGTTGTGTGGTGGGGGAGGAATGTGACCAGAAGGCGTCATCAGTACAGGGGAGTTGATCATCGTCAATTGAAAACCTTTGCTTGTAGCATATACTTTTCATGCTTGCTAAATGTAAAGAAATTGGGTAATATGTAAGCCTGTGAAAATGTACCATCTGCTTCACTGTATCCAAATTTGTTGGATACTGATGGACAATTTAACAGATGATCACATTTAGGAATGGACCTTTGTGGAAAAGCTTTTCTGGGGAGAAGGAACTACAATGTCCACTTACACTTTTTCTCACTTTTTCTTTTCACAGTTGGACCCATGTCAGGTGGTTGGATCCCGAGTCCTCTTTCATGAGAGTCATAGCCATCTTTATCATGATGTTAGTCACACAGGTAGGTTTGATGATAATTGTTATTCAGTATCAATTTATGTAAAGAAAGTATGTGTTTATCCGCATTTCATATATTTCTTTATCCTGCCCAATGCAGAAGCACCTGTCTCTACTGGGGTGTAACACAATAAATATGACCCTATATAGCCTTAGTCAATTAACTAAAGACAGAACTCAAAGACTGTTTACAAAGAAGCAAAATCAGTTCAAAAAATTGATACTGTGGAGAAAGATGAGTCCAGTAAATTTTTGAAAGTTGTGAATAGAGGGAATTTTCCTTTAGTATTCAGATAAAGGGACATGAAGATTTATGACTTCTTTAAAATGTTGGCAAGTCAGTGATTCCATAGCCCAAGGCTGCTTATTTTACTGGTAAACATGATTCTCATGATATTTAAACACATCACCAGTGCAAGCTTATGTATAATTTTTGTTTTGTTTTCCACAGATTGCTGAGTTGAATACATTTTTCTTAAAGCATATTTTCTTGTTTCCATCGGATCACTTGGCAGGCATTATACGTATGGCCATCATCTGTGCCGTTGTAGCACCTACTATCAGGTGATTTGTTAAAAATGAATTTTCCCTCATAAAACCTAATCAAGATATCAGTGTTATTCATTTCATGCTATATTTTATGTTAAAATGGAGCCAGCCCCACACTGTGCCGCTTTGCGCATTGCATCTTGGCTAGACTGTTGTGACATAGCTTTGAATCCTCTTCAAGACTTCAGTTAAATATGACAGAGCCACTGGAGTTTCAGCTACCATGGGAGATGCTGGGCTCTACCACCTGGGAGCTGGGACTGCTCTGTAGTGTCCAGGACTCATGGTCATTAAGCTAAGCATCACTAGGTACCAAAGTAACTCACCTACCAAGTGTAGTAAATAATGATGGATTCATCTGGTTTTGAAGGAACTTGGATGGAAAGTCTACTTTTTGTGGAATTTCCCAAGTTTTTGTCACAAAGAATATTAATATAGGGCCAATCAATCAAGAATGTAGCCTACCCACTATTTTCAGTGATGACATGTTGCACTAGCTATGCTCTGTCCAGACTTTTTACTTTGAGCCCACCACTACAACTGCTGTAGCTACAACCCTGAGACCCACCCACACTATAGAACTACCTAGCATGTGGTGGCATTGCACTATAGTATTTTAGAATTGTCTTCAACTCATACACAACCAAAGATAACTAATCGGTTGAAATGCTCAAAACCCACAACTGTTGCAGACGTTGGTCAGCTGGAAGTAACATTTTCCTTCACAAATGCCAGTCTTAAGTTGTTGGGGTATGCACACTCTACGATCTTTAGAAGGAAAGTTTCGTGGTGGTTTCCTTTGTCTAAAATTCATTTGAAAGGAAATTATATTAGTAGAGCATAATGTTTTAGCTGAATTATTTGTTTTATATTTTATTTTTTACCAATCTTCTCATTCCAGGCAATACTATACATATGTAACAGACCCCATGTGCAAGAGGGTTGGAACACAGCTTTGGGTATTTACGTAAGTTGTACTTATCCTTTTATTGCTTATGTTGGCTTACAAAAAGAATACTTAGGTTAGGGTTAGGGTTAGGTACATTTGTCAAAATGTTTCATTTGTCACTCATTTTTGTCTTGTCCTTTTTGTAGGATGGATAATACATTTGAAGGAAATTAAACAATGGTTGTATCAAAATTAACCTCTTCAAGGCCGTGAACATATCTTTAGAGGCATTCTATGAGACACTGGTCTGCAAAACAAGCTGCTTTTGGAAACCGTGAGAGGACTGAAGAGCAGCTTGTGGTGGGGACCAACTTTGAGACTAATAATCCATGAGAACACTCAGTCAGGGCTTAGATTTACTCTTTCTTCACAAAGATAGTTTCACTTCCCTTCAGGTAGGTTCTGATGATGTTGGTGATACTACACTTCATTTTTTTTCTTCTCTCAGGGCCATTACTCTTCTAGAATTCATCAACTGTATCAAACACGGTCATGATGTATTTGCTCAGACAGTTTTCACAAATGTTATCCTCTGGCTTCTTGTTCAGGTTAGTTCATTATTAACTGTCCACTTATGTCAAGCAGATTGACAGACTTTTATCAATTCTGGAAGTATATACACTTAAAGTGGACCTAAAGTCTAAAAATTAAAAAATCTATATTTTAGAGGTTACAAAATTTATCTTATTGGTCCAACTCCCATTGTCATAGCTTATTCTATTGCTGAGATATTAAATTTTAAAATTTATTCACTTAAATCCAAACAGTTCATTGCGCAATAATTTTTGACATTCTTGTTGTACAACTCACATTAAATGCTTTGTTTTCTTTTAAAATTAAAAATGTTTATATGACCTTGACCACTTCCTGTTTTCTTGCATGACATGCTGTACAGAGAGGGCTTATATAGTCAAGTCACCCCAAAGCAGTAAGAACGCGATCACATTTTGGCACAAGGTGCGGTGGCTTTCAGAAAAACAAAGAAATACAAAGATTGTAATTTGACTAGTACAACAATGACATCACAAATTATTGTGCAATCTATCTTTTTAAATCTAGTGAATAAACTTCAACATTTTATATCTCAGCTTAAGAAAGTCCTGTGAAGATGGGAATTGGACCATTGGAATTCAGTTTTCATGCTCTGTAATATATATTTTTGAATTTTCAGACTTTAGGTACACTTTAATAATAACAGTAATAATTCAGTATTTATAAACCTCTTAAGTTGTTAACGCTTCATCAGGTGCTACTGTGCAGGTGAGTTTTGTTTTGAATTGTTGAAGTGAAATGCAAACATTCAATCTTCTGGAACAGAGTTCCATAATCTAGGATCCATCCTGGAAAATGGACATCAACCACAGCTTGTGGGTTTGGAAGGGAGATGTAACCATCCAATCTGAGTGTTGTAGTGGAGAGATCTAACATGAGTGTATGGAATAATGAGGTCCAAAAGATTTGCTGGAGCCTGTCTATGCAGGGTCTTCCATGTATCAAAAGGTATTCATTGTTGTGTGGGGGACCAGTGAAGGTGATGAAGCATTGAGAAGTTGATATATTCAAATCTGTTCATCATCATCAAGATTCTTACTGGACACTTTTGGACAATCTGTAGCTTAGAGAGCAGACACCTGGGAAATAAAGGAATTATGGTGCTACCACAGTGTAAACAAGACATGCCACTCCCACTCTGTATTCTGTCATTTAACTGTCCGAACAAAATTTTTTTTCAGAGCCACACTTAAGGGAGAAAAACGGATTGTTTCCCTCAAGTGGGCAGGATGATAATTTTCAAAAGCCACCTTGAGGATGCCCCAAAATAGGGGGAGGAGGGTGTCTCCTTAAGGCAAAGCCTGGTTTGGAAGTTTTAAAGGGTTTTGATTACTTTGTTGCCCCCAGAGTTCTTACCATGATTTCCAAAGTTCTTGCAAACCTATCAAAAATATTTTTGAAAGTCATACATCTTGGACTTTTCTAGACAAAAGTTAATCTAAATTCGTAAAAGGGAGTAGTGGTTGCTCTCAAAATGAAATCTTCTTGTTTATCAAATATATTTCTAATTGAAATTGACTTTTTGGAAAATTGTTCTAATGGAAAGACAGCTGTGTGTTGTTGTACATTTTTCAAACTTAAATCCTTGATATCAGTAAATAGTGTATTAACAATGTAACTGATGTTTCTGAAAAACTGATATTTCAATCCTAATTGTGAGCCGATTCCAAGCTGATGATAATATTTTTGGAGTGAGCACACTGTATGCAAAAACACATGATATTGTGCACTAAGTATGCCATCACTATACCACCTACTGCACTGGTTCTCAAGGGGTTTAGGCTAAGGGTCTTCTCCCCCTGAACATTTATTCAAGTCTTTATCCCAAATTTGTACCCAGAACAACATTAACCAGTTTGTTTCTTTAATAAAATTTGGAATGCCTCTGAATGTGTCACATGCCATTTAGTGCACATTGGGAGCCATTAAGTGGACATTGCAAGCCATTTAGTGGGCCACAATTGGCCCATAGGTTGCCACATGAGAACCAAGGATCTACTGTAGAAAGGTCCTAATCTGTTTGAAAGTCAAGTTGTAACATCACATAGTGGAATGAAAGGCATTTTTACGATAATTGATATGGATATGAATTTGAGTTTGACAGTATAAGGAATTCCCTGGAGTTGCAAAAAGGAAAGTGGAATCGTGACTCTTCTTGAAGGGAAACCTTATTAACCATAGTTAACTGGTCTTGGGTATGTCATAATGTCATGAAAGATCTTAACAACATATTGGTGGTTTGAGTATGATGTCATGAGTTGATGTATAAACATACATATCACTATGTCACCCAGATAACCTCACTTGGATATAGTTCACTAAATTTAAAAAGGCTATTCTGCTGTACGTCCCTCTAAAAGCACACATCTTTTTGTTTGATCTGTGATTGCAATTTTGTACAATGCTTTCTATCTTTTTCTTTGTTTTTTATTAGAGATGTTTAAAATTCAAAACATGTTGTTTTCATTCCTACAGATGGGCATGGTTCTGATCTGTCTTTACTTTCTCTGGTTCTTCTTCACTGAGCAGAGAAAGAAAAGAGCTGTGAGTATTTAATATATTTGAACAGTTCAGTCATTTGTGGAAGGGGTTAAGGGGTAGGGGTAAAATGTTGGACTGTGAGTTCAGTATGAAGTAATGATAATTGCTCTGAACATTAAACCAAGGACAAAAAGCAAGCTTAGCATCAGGGAAATGGTGAATATTCATTTTGTCCTTCCATCTTTACTTTTAAAGGATAACACAAAAGTCCATTATTTCAACATTGCAAATCCGAGGGGTTCTTCTCAAGATCACCAAATTTATTACATAGATGGACATATGCTGGTAATGACAATGCCTTTTACATGAAAACAGCTTTGCTGGAAGTGAGCATTTCAAAGTATTCTGCATACTACTGTAGGCATGGTCCTATTTTTAAGTGAGAATCTGGTAAGTGGAATGCTACTTCACTGTGATTTGTGGAACATTCCATGTATCTGCACAGAGATCGGAGTTTGTGGATGTAGCCAGCATCCCCCAGGAGGTGGTTGGGGATGAGGTTGCATTGGGTTTGCAAGATGGATTCTTGTCACGTAAACCAGAAAGTTTATCCTTTACACATTTGGCCATTCTTTCAGTTCGGCAGATATTTCCAAGGTAAATGAAAGCAGGGAGGGGGCAAGAAAATTGTACCAATTTTCAGGAGCAGGAGGAAAGTTAACTTTGGACCATGAGAGAGCAGTTTTACCATTTCTTACATTTTACTGATTTGAATTGAAATGAATTCAAACCTACATGATCCCTGGGCTAATACTTTTCCACCTACCAGTTTTTGCTCCTTTCTCATCCTCTGTGCCTTCTCTTGCAGCAAGTGCATACCTTATGGTACAGGCCTCCCAGAGTGGCATAAAATCATAAAATTCATAAAATATGATTGAAAAGCATAAAATAGCATAAAATTGAGCGGTAAATCATAAAAATCATAAAATAATTTGATGAAATGTTGCATTGCTTATATCTCTCTCTCTCGTCAAAATATCCTTTATGCCCTGGAATGAAGTGTGTATGTACGACTCCACATGCCTCACAGTTGGGCTACAACTTACGTCTTTAATTGCCATATGTGTATGTGTATTAATGCATACAAGATGTCAATGTTTAGGCAACAGTACTTTAATAGGCCTAAAGCTGATTTTAAATGAAATCAGTGTGCCTCTGATGCTGTGTGTGAACATTAAATAACATGAGCCCATGACCTACAGTACATTTAATTTATAAAATAGTCTAACAACCCTTCCCCCTCCCTAGTGTAACAACCCCCTCTCAAAGAAGTATCAAGTATGTCACCTCTTTTGAATCACTGCAGCTATGGTTTCTGTGAATTATTTCAAAACAGGGTTATGCTGGTGCAATGATTTAGCAGTAAATACATTTACACACCATCAATTTTCAACCTAGAGGCTTGGTCATGTTCATAAGTGCCACTTTATAGTAGTACCTGTATTTAAAAGCAAAACAGTAGTACTGTATCATGTTGCCGCAGTAATTTGATGAACATGGGCTGGGTTGGGCACTCTTCATGTGTTTTAATCTTATCTTGATCAGGCAAATTCATAGTTGATATGTTTAGCATAGTTACTACTTGATCCCTACGTTTGGCATGAGGTAAAAGGCCACCTGGGGCCAAGTTTTGAGGTGCCAGTGTTAGCATCTTATTATCACTTCAACTAGATAGGGTGAACTTCAATCAAACTTGGTTTGTGTGTTCAGCAGAGCTGCTGATTGTATGTTTTGTTTACACTGAAAAGTCACTTGGTAAACTTATGGATGGCTGACATAATCAATGTTCTAAACTATACTGCACCACTGGTGTTCTGGTTTCTTGTCAGTATGTCATCTAGGGTTATCCAGGCAGGCTGCAGTGTTTAAGCCAGTGCCTATTTGTGAGACAATGCTGCATAAATAGCAGCAAATGTCACACAAAAAATCTGACAAGCAAATTCTATGTGGGTGTAAATTTTGACAGAATCGGCCTAACCAGAATAATTTTGCCAGTTCCTCTTTAGGGCAGAAATCCACTCAAATATTGCACCATTTGCCATCTAGGTACCTTTCAAATCCCAAAAATTTTCCAAAGGGGGGAGGGGGACACCCCCTCCCCTAGGCCACAGATCAGTAAATGTCGCACTGAGAAAATGTCCTAGCAAAAACTCTGGTAGGCTGTATTTGCTGCTGTCCAGTTGCTGAAGTTCAATTTGAGTGATGTGTTCCCATCAAAAACAAAGTTTCAAATTTGTATTGTGGTTCAGTGCTAATGCTTCATACTTTGTGGTAATTACTATTTTTATTTCCTCAAAGTTTATTGCATAGTTTCAGTTGGGTTTCTCCAGTTCTGCTAATGAGCTTGTGATTTACTGCTTTCTTTTTCTTTGTGGTTGCGTAATGACCAGGGGCGTAGATTTCTTTTCAACTTTGGGGGGATGGGGTGAACTATCGCAAATGTGGAACATGTGCACGCGAAGCGCGAGCCTATGACAGGTGGGGTCCAGGGGCCACCTTAGGACCCCTGGTGGGGTCCAGGGGCAAAGCCCTGGTGGGGGTCCAGGGGGCAAAGCCCCCGGAAGCCTCTGGATTTTAATATCTCAGAAGTGCCACGAAGACTGTTTTAAGGGGTTAATTTCAGTGGTAATGTTCTTTGGTAGGCTATTGGTATATTCATACCTGTAGGAACTGCTATTTTGAGCACAAAACTCGTTGATAAGCTGCACCGGATTGAAATTGTACAAGAGCAACAGTGTCCTGTTAAGCTTAAAAAGGCAGGGATCAACATATAGGGTCATCCCAGACAACTGGGTTTTGAATTCGGAGATCATTACAAGACCTGCAAGTTGGCTTGAGATCAGTAGCATGGTCAGGTTTTTTGGTGATTTGGAGCATCATAGATGATGTCGTAATAATACCTCAGTTCCCCCCAAAGTCTGCGTAAATAACACCTTTATTTTTCATGCGTTTCTGCATTTGCATGCAGCAGTTTCAATCTTTTGTTTGTCACTACATAAAGTGTCGTCCCGAGGAAGGGTTCCCCCTCCCCTTTGAGAATTTTTTTATTATTAATTTAAGGTCTTTTAGATGCAAAATGATGCTCTTTGGGATGTTTTTGGAACTGATCATATATGGCCAGAAAATGTTCATAATTTAGTGAATGCTAATTTTTGGTAAGGTAAAACAGGAGAATATGTTGTCTATTAAGGGACATATACCTTGTCAACAAATCTCCTGAAGTCCCTCCCTTCTGTCTATTTTACTGCCTTCTATTTCGGGAAAGTTTTTACACAAAAATATGTGCGTGGAGTCCACAGAAACATTCTTGAGTTCTTACGAAATATGTCCTTTCCTTCATTGTGCATTATGAAAGGGCATCTAAGGCTAGTAGATACCTGAATGGACCTCCTGGAAGCTCTGCATTAATCATAATAATTTGGGTGGGGGGGGGGCAATGACAATGCGTATGCTACCTGACATCCAAATGATAATAGAGTACGCCGCCGAACACTTTACAACTATTGTATTTTTACTACTTTTGAACTAAAATCCGGACGAACAGCTGCCAGCAATGGAAAATGAGAGGGAGGGAGAGTATAGGTGCAGGGAGGTGATATTAGACCTCCCTGGTAGGTGTAGCAAAAGGGGTGAAGGACTAATAAGAGTGTTACAGAGTGCTGTTTTCGTCATAAGTGTATTAACAATCACCATCTATACCGATAATGGCTCAGCGCGAACTGGCGAAGCAATGGTAAAAATTTTTGGAAGAATGTATAACGGCAGATACGTTCTTTCAACCTTCTACATCATGCTACATATTAGATTGAAAGATCCCATATTGATGCGAGGTCCCCACAGATGTTTGGAGATGTATCTCTGTTCTTCGGAAAGTTCCGTGATCAGAACAGTTTCGTGTATTATTACCTTAATAATGGTCATGACATGGAGTGTAAACAGTGACAAATAATATTTCCATTACAAAACCTGCATTCAGACTCTACATCGAGACACTTTCAATTGCCCAACAAACCTACATGCCACTGCCATAAGCCAGTCTTTTACCTATTAATTTGTAAACTTTCAACTTTTTGCTGCTGTGCTTTTCCGAAATTTGTTATCGGAAGATATTGATAATATAAGTGACACTGACGTAAGGTTAGAAGCGCGCGGAGCATGCGAAAATTTTGAGTAGATTGCCAGCGATTTGCTAAAATTCTGATAGTTTGAGAAACATTTGTGATAGAAAGTGAAGCAAGATTGAAAAAAATTCTTACGAAAATGAAGAATAAAATATACTTTCCACCATACACGTATCTGTAGACTGAAACATTGGGGGGGGGGGGGATGATTACATGGGCCATCACCCCCTAGTCAAATGTTGGGGGGATATATCCCGGGATTTACGCCCATGGTAATGACATAAAAGTTGCAAATTTATTTACTGTGACATGGGCCAGTTAACAAATATCCTATTTCTCACCAGGCCTTGGTCTCAGCATCATACTTTAGCATTTTTACACTGCATATGGCATAAAGTTGCCATAAAATTATAAACAGGGGCATAAATAAGCATAAAATTTACATAAAAATGACATTAATTTATAAATAAATTTTCCCCAAACATGCTGGGAGGCCTGATGGTAGCGTTTCTCAACCAGTGGGCAATAGAGCCCCATCTGGTGGGCCACAAAGTTTGTCACAAATGATATGAAAAATTGCATAAGTTTATTTTATTTCAGTTGATTCTTTGATACAGTTTATCCCATCTGACACATACAGAATTTAAGTATTTTATATGTTGCTTAGTGTTCAATCTTGCCTGGTATGGTCAAGGTGTAAATTACAGTGAAACTACATTTTTCAGGTAGTGGTGAAATGTGGTCCCCAGGTAATTTTAACAACGAAAAATGGGCCGCAACTTACAAAAGGATGAGAAACCCCTGCCTTATGGGTTACTTCTTAGATTTCTCATCTTTCTATTACTAGTTAAAACTTTGCTCCATCACCCTTTTCCCCAACCTACGTAATAACCTCTTCTGAACTGAAAATAATAAGTAGCAAATGCATTATTTATCATACATAGACAAAGTATAAAATGCAAATGTTATCACTGGAAGAATCTGGTTCTTTGATTACTGTCAGCAAAATACATATGGTATTCAACCTTCAGCATCGAGTGCAATATCCCTTGATACCATATGAGCAGGTTAAAAATAGATGTTTGTCAGTATTTCATCTTTGTGTAGATATACAGTATTTATAAGTTATAAAAGCAATTTTTGGCTTTAAATCCACCATGCTTATACCGAGTCTTGCAAACAGAGAAGAAATCCCAAAACTCTGTCAACATGTTTCTCAGTGTATACTACTTACATTAGGATGTGCAGGACACATTTCATAACCTGAAAAAAATACTCCTTAGATAATTCAGGATGATGATAGAAATGTCATTTGCACTTCTTAGGAGCTCTCCTAGACAGTAGTCTTACCAGATCTTATCTGAATAAATTTTGAAAATAGAAACTCTTGCCCAAGGACAAGTATATAGAAATAAGTATATAAAAAATAATTTTTGCACATTTACATCCGTTTTATTTGCACATCTTCAACTTCACTTCAGGCAATGCTGGTGTATCACTTGAGACAATAATTAGAATCCCTGTAGCCTGGAAAATTCTTGGAAGTTTGACTTGGAATTATTTTCTTTAATGTGTAGGAGGCCTGATGAATTCACTGATTGTAGGGCAGAAAACTTTGCTGTGATGGCAACGTATTGTTATATTTGTTTCTTTTTTTATTACACCAACATTAGAATGCTACGGCAGTGGAATCAGATAGCTCAGAAGCAGACTACATCTATTCAAATACCATCAGTCAGAATACCAGGTCGGCTTCCCGCCGGAGAAGGAAGAACAGCTCCACTGGAAAGGGTGAAATGGTTGCTCGCTATGTTCAAGACTAGAGTAAGCAGGTGGGAGAAAGACAAACTGGTTGTTAAGTCACAGAACCAGCCAAGCTTGGGAGGTTGTTGAAGTATAATTGTTTGCTTGGGTAGAATTAAATGAGAAATGTAAAGTGTGCTATGGATGTGTAAAGGACTTACACAGTCTCATGCTGGGTAGATAGATAGTGAGGAAGTCTTGACTAGAATAGTCTTGGAATTTTTCCATGTATAATTTTATCATAACTCAAGAGAATCCAGTCTCCTTTGACTTATTAGACATGTCTCTCTTCTTAAAAAGGACATAAGTTTATCAAGCTCATAAAACTGCTCTGCAAGTTGAAGTGAAATTTAAGTTTTTGGTGTGATTTAGGAAGTAATACCTTTATTCAAATGTAAACCAAAGTTGAGTCAAACCTCCAGGTCAGTCATGTAAACCTGTGTATTTTATTTGTCATTGAGGCTTCTTGTGGCAAACAGATGTTTTCATTGCTACCTTTACAGAAGTAAAAATAATTATGTATGGACATACTTTTGATTTGCTTCCTTCTTGTGTATTCTGCATCATTGCTGTGACAGTCATTTTTCATTTCTGATGGATGTTGTATGCATCTTTACAGAATCCTCTCTGTATACCTATGTAATCATTCAAGAAACTTTTTGATACTTTTGCATAACCCAGATGGAAAAATAAAATGAATATTCATTAGCTGAAGCAGTAATATACTTTGACTGGCTATGAATATGCATGTAGAATTAACTTATAGAATGGACTGTCACACAGATGTGGCAATATTTACAAGAATGGTATCTATTGTCAGCACAAGGGTGAGTTAACAATGAGGTGTCAGGAGTCTTGGAATGAGGGGTTACTTTCTCTTGGTCTTACCTTTTGCATTAACTGTGGTAGCCAGAATGTAATTAAATAGCTTATTTGTTAGCTAAATTATGGGTTCCTTGAAACTTTCATGGGACCTGCAGGGCTAGTACTTGAAAACTAGGATTTACAAAGAAGTGTTGTTATTAACACTGTTATGTCCAGTATTTCGGATGAAATTAAACAAATACTGGCCTTATAAAGAGAAAAAAAAAACAAAGGGAAAACATTTCATGCCTATCCATTTAAGTTTTTGGGTACAAAACTTCACAACCACATCCACAGAATCATTCAATGCAGGAAAATAATTTGTGCTTAATGCATGACAGACTGTGATGTGAATGTATTTAAGTGAGGTAGAGACGTTTGACTTGCAGATATTTTGCTTAGCTGCCACAAAAATTAGAGAGATATTTTCCTGTTGTAAAAAGAAAAAGTTTTACCATGCATACATGTACATTACCTCGCAGATCCCAGTACCATTAATACCAGCCTGCATACTGTGATACTACTGTAGTGACCATAGACCTTCTTCCAAACAGCAGTTACAAAGGATTGTGTTGTGGTGTGCGTCATTTTTGTCAGTGGTATTTTACTGTGGCAAAAAAGGATGTATACCAAAACTATATCCCGTAATCCTTTGTAATTACTATTTGGAAAAGGGTCTATTGGTAAGTTGTTTCCAGATGGAGCTTTATTGTACATAATACTAAAAAATGGGTATCTCACCAAAAGGGTGCTTTTGTGTGAGGGTATCAGGTTTATGGCTGATCTCCATATTTTTGGATGAAGGTTGAATACTATTATGCAATATATTTTCGGAAAAATAATTTCACAAATATCTGAAGGCTTCCTTAAAATGTAGCCGGGGAGCAATACACATTCAAGTAAGAATGTGAGATAAACTTAAGAAATATGTTGACACCCATTCTTTAAACTAAACATTATTTCTCCCATTTTGAGCATTTTTATGTCCCACTATTAACATCTCTCCTGTAACTTTGTCATTTCTTATTTTCACTAGATTTCAGTGAAACTTTGTCGTTGATTTGAAATTGGGACTCACTTTTGGTTTTGCTACTGACAGTTGACTTGTGTGTTACTTCCGCCAAAGTTATGTCTAATAGGGAATTGAAAATCTCGTCTCTGAATCTTTCATATTACTTCTACACTAACATTGGCAAGAAGTGAAGCTCAGAATGATGTTATCCTTGTATTAAAAGAACCCAGTGTTTTCATTTTTCCTGAGGTGTCCATCAATTAAGCTAATTTTGGTGTCCTTCAGGCAGGTTTTGGTGAAAAGATTAACTTTGGGATCTCTGTTTTATCTAGATAGCATGCAAACAGTGTTCTCAAAAACATTATTGTGAAATTTCAGGAAATTTGGGACTCCATTTCACAGAAAAAGGAAAAAAATTGAGTGGTGGGAATGCACAAAGAGAACCACAATTGTGCAGAAGTCTTTTGATGGATGACATCAGGGTAGAGATCGTGAGCATCTTGTATTCATTCTATGCAAAAAATTAAAAAAAAAGAAGAGTTTTGAAGATTTAAAATTACAGGGAACCATATTCCCATGCCAGTATTATTTGCCAGAATGATGTGAAAGTCTCCTCTTTTTCCATTGAAGTGATACTGGTGACTATAAAATTTTTGTTTTCATTCATAATCAAGGAAAGGATGTTGAATCATTAAAGAAAGGGTTCAGCAAAATAAAAAAAATTGTGACATGTGAAAGAGTAACTAAATGTAAGCAATCTGGTGAAATTTCCATTTAATTCAATATATGAACCTCGAGATATCAGTAAATAAAATTATTACATTTGTGACCTAAAGTGAGCTTGAAACAAGCAGGGCTATATCATCTCCTCACATGGATGAGGAATGCTTTGTTTTCTTTGTATTTAATCGTTGTTTGGACCTTGAAGTTAATAAGGATTTGAGCCTCCCATGGCCAATTTGAAGTGTGTAAAATTATGATGTCTCTCAATATTTACAGTAACATGAGATGATGGAGGGAAAATTGGTTCTAAAGAGTAAAGAAAAACAAAGGAGAGCTGATTTAAGTGAGGTTGTGATGTCACATGTGCTTGCTTCAAGTTCACTTGGACTTGAAAGTGCGACAGCTTCCTCTGCTAATATTTTGAGAACCACACATTGGAGTTCAATGCAAATTTCACTAGAATGCTTAGATTGAGAACCTCTTTAATATATCAAAACGCGATTCGAGCCTAAAACTTTTTACGTGTAGTGTAATTGTTGTGTTATTGTAGTGCAATGTATGTAGTTGCCAGAAAGCAAAGAATGGGTCAACATTCCAAAATTAAATTGGATGAATCATAGCATTAATTGGACATAAAAGATTTCCTTGATAAAATTCTTATTTAAGTATGATCAATTTTCTCTTAAGAGGGATCTGGCATACAAACTTAGCTTAGTATTACGATAACTTTTAAATAGTGGTGAGCACTGAAATGGCCCCCAAGGGCCATATAAATTGGGTTATAATAAGTTAGGGCACTGCAGACCTAAGTGAGATCATTTGCTACTGTAATTATTGTGTAAGGTAAGAGATTTTATATTTGTGTATGTAGAATTAAAACCTTCCTTCACTGCAACCAAACAAGCTCAACAAATAGGGGTTTCAAAGTATGTTGGAGTGCATCATGAAAGAGCATATATGGCAGCATGCTGCCAGTTCTGTGGCCACTAATGAATTAGATTCTTCCAGGGTTTGTTTGTTTGTTTGTTTATTTTTTTTTGTTTTTGTTTTTTACTCACAATTACAAGTACAGGGAGTTGCACAAAAGTGTGAGTGCACATACATCCTCATTACTAGTCTTCTGATGAGTTTATCCTAATGATGTTTGTACAAAAAAATTTTGTCTGACAGAGCTGCCCGTATTATTAGCTTAACTTAAGAAAAGTGGTCTTTATGTATGAGGGGAGAGGGTGTGGGGGTAGGGAGTGGGGCGAAGGAGTATAATTACTGTAAGACTTTCAACATGATTAATGGATTAGCAGGGTTAGCTGTGTGCCTTGATGTATATGCAGCATGTTAAGAGGATAGAGGAAGGGAGGAGGGATGGGTGGGTGGGTCCAAAGTTATGGTAATGGGGGTGTAGGGGCTGTAGGGGATGCAAGGGGCTATGCTGTCATTATGTTCCACAGTACACATGATCTTTGTGGTACGTTTAGAAGATTGAATGTGGAAAGCATGTAAAACTTTAATAAGATGTGACTTTTAAGGTCAAAAAATAACTTTAAATTTCCTCTGTCCTTTGTATCACACCTTACAATGTGTTTTTAAAATAATCATGTGTATTACAAATTTTATGATCCCTGCACAAGCGAGTTGTTACTTTTGGCAATATTTTGTTTACTTGTATAAGATGTACATACTGTAGCCAGTTACAAACTATTAATTCTAGTAAAATCAAAATGAAATTATGGCACCAGAGTGTAAATGTGAATGTTAGCTAGGACAAGCTGTCTGTGATTCTGTTGAAACACACATATGAATTATCATGGCAGGTCAGGTGTTATGTCCACCATAGGCCCTATTAAAAGGCAACAATAGCCCCAGGCTTTTAAAATTCTCCCTACTAAGTTTACTTTAGCTCCTGCTTCTATGCAAAAGAAAAACACCTATCTAGTGCACCTCCTAAACAAAACTACAGTGGCCAGTACTGAGCTTAAATTTCCAAGCCCTCAAGGCCATAATCACATACAACTGTGTGAGAGCTGTCTCCTATGCATTGGGTGCAGCAGGGCAGAAACAACATTTCAAAAGAGGGGAGGGGGAGGAGGAAATTCATCATATGAAGGGCACTCTTCAGAATCCCAGATATACATATATTTGTTTGCATGTATGTGTACATTTTTCATTTTCAAAAGGGGCACATTTTACCATTTTCCAAAGAGGGGGGCATGTGCCCCAGTGCCCCACCCCAGTAACTATACCCCTGGGGTACAGTATACTACTGAGTGGTTAACACAACTCATCAATGGCCAGTCAGAATGGTGCTATTGTTTTCATTTACATCAATCAAAGTGCCATCACCAATTAATAGAGATATGGGGATATTCTTCAATATGTTTGGGGTTTATATGCAACAGCTGCTTTAAAGGTGCCTGATTGTCAGATTTTCTGTGGAAGGTGTGCCAAAGAATCAACAGCTTTGTAGGCAGTTATCATATTTTGTGAAATGTACAAGCTGAAATTTTACTGGCTGAAAAGATCTGATGTGCTGCATGTGGTCAGTATTTATTTTTAGTTGAGATAATCTCAGGAACTGCTGCCTCCCAAAATGACATTCAGTTGCCTTTAAGTTTTCAGTCTAAGGTTTCAAGTTGTGGCCCATGGGCCTTTTGCAGGCTGTAACATACACTAAAAAGGCCAGTGAAAGATTCAGGGAGTCAGAAATTACAATCAGAAACAAGTTGTTGAATGAAGTCCTGGCTACTTTGGTAAATTTAAAGTAAAAAACTCAAGTAAGTGTGGGCTGCATAGCGAGACACATGAAACCCCTACTAAAGCTCATTCTCATTTGTGCCAGCATAATACCTGATCTGCTGTGATGCATCACATATCAGCCGAAATGTCCAGAAATTAAATTTTAGTTGAAGGAGGTGAGAGTATCTTACAGTTTTTGCCTTTCTTAAATTTTTATGGTATTTTTGTGGAGGTATTCCTAGAGATTCTCTATGAAGGAAAAAGTTTTCTTCATTTCATGTTCTCTAAATCAATAGCAATATCATGTATTAATTTTACAAGTTCATAAACTGTGATTTTTTTTTTTTTTCTAAGTTCAAAAAGTTGATACTGTTTAAATTTGACTTTGTTTGCCTTGACATTAAACAAAATAAGGTTTTTAGGTACCATTCCCAGTGGATGGGTGATGAAATTTTGCGAATGTGAAGAGTAGCAACTGAAGTTTTTCTTTTTCAGTGTTCATGAATATTACAATGACAGAATGATGCAGAAGCTGTTTAATCAGTGTGGCAAAATGATATTGCAGTTTTCCCATTATTTAGAAAATGTGATTTGATAAATTTTTAGCCTCTGCTGAGTAATGTCATTGATTGCTAGCAAAGCGTTTAGAGCAGGAAAACAGTGACTGCTCTGTGGAGTGTCACTTGTGTATTCTGACATCTTAAGGGTGTGGGTCATGATTAAGAACAGAAGCTGTATGTCTATTTATCTTTGTTAAGATGAAAAAGGCTTGTGGATGGGTCACTCAAGGGGATGTGTCTTCATGTATTAATGGTGTTTTCATAAAGATGATGGAACATTGAGGTGTAGGCTAAGCTATGAAAATATTAGTGCAATTTCAACGGAAGAGCTGGGAAATCATGCAGTCTGATTTCAAGTAAAAGATGCTTAAGAAAAAGAAACACATTTGGAGATACCTTAACCTTTTCTGAGAATTGAGATAAAAATTTGAGCATTTAAAAAAAAGAAAATCTTTGAAAGAGGAGAATATGACAAAAATTACCGTCATGATGTTGGCAGTAAGTAGATCAGAATTTTTAACCTTTGGTTGATCGTATCACAGTCTACACAGTAAAGACAATGTACATGATTTATTCAGTTTCAAATTGATGGACAATAAGTAGTCAAACAGTAGATTTGTTTCATTTCATGGGCTGATGGAGAATGCTTTTGTCAAGCTTATTTTTTTCTTTTTGTTATGTAACATTGAAATGTCTTTTACTATTCATTTTCTCTTATATTCATTCTTTTTCTTTGTTTGTGCATTTTATTGTACCGTGAGTTTGTATTTGTTTTATTCATATGTTTGCTAGCTAGTGGTGCATGCATGTAAAGTATACAAATTATTTACATTTGTGATTTGAAAATTCTGTCACCAGGATTTAATGAAAATCAAAAATTAAGATGGTACATATTTTATATACTTCATAAATAAAGAGATGTTATCTCAGCACTGACATTTTGGAGGTGAAGGAATCGTGTCTGCCTCTCCCCCCTCCCTTTGTGAAAGTCATGAGAGTCAACAGCTGTAGGAAAAGGGGGGGGGTAAACGATGACCTCGACCAGACCTCGACCAGAACCACTTCAAGTGCAGATCGCAAAGCGGTAGGAGTGAGGGATCAGAGGCTCACTTAGGGGCCCTGAAAAAATTGAGTCCCATGATCGGCTTTGTAATCTGAGGCATTTTCCTGGAACCTTAATCCATTAAATAGCTGTTTCCAACATTCTCAAGTCTTATTTCATTCAGTCAGCTATATTGCAAGCTGTGGTGTCCAAGGTGTGCCAACTGTTTTTGTTGGGGTTGTGAAAAAAAGTTGGGGGACATGCCCCCCACCTGTTGACACCTCTGGTGAAAGGTAACATGTCAGTCAGTGCTGTCAAACAGACTTCTCTGGAAAATGAATAAAACCTTCAAAGTAATCAATACTGTTTGTCAACTATCTGACCTGCTATAAATAGGAATAATGAAGGAGTTTACTTTCCCAGACCCATGGTATAGAGTATAGAATTTCTACAGCTATGAATGACTGGAAGACACCTGAATAGTGTGAGTTGTCAAACAGTTTAAAGGTTGAGAATGTTTACTATATGTTTTAATATCTGAACAATAAAACTCATATAAAATAAAAAAACAAATTGTCATCTCTTTGATCACTTATTTGCAGCTTCTTGGTAAATTTTCTCAAGCTCGAAAAAAAAATTCCATCACAAGCAGGACCGTAGCCTGGGCGAAATGCCTTGGGGGAATAGGTCATGATAGCATCCAGTGATGTACCTGGGATAGTTGGCACCCAAGCAGATCCTTTCTTCGTGGCCACCCTCCACTGCCACCCTGGGAAACGGGTTTAAGAGGAAGGGTCAATCGGGAGGATGTGACATTTGTGTAAGGTCGCTTAGGTGCAAATTGATGCTGTCTTTGACAAAGCTTGGAACTGATCACATGAAGTGTTTTTTTTTTTTTTTTTTTTTTTTTTTTTTTTGAGGCGGTATCTGTAATAAGGTTTTGTGGAAACAAGATGAAAAAGGTGCTATCTTTGGGAAGGCTTTGAACTGGTTACATGATTAGAAATTTGCATTTTTTGTGTCTTTTTCTCTTTTCTTTTTGTCTGGGTGTAAGGGAGAGGGTGCTGTATAAGGCCCTTTCCCATTGAGAAACTTTTGCCTGTGTAAGGTTGTTTGGATACAAAATGTTGCTTACATTGACAAAGATTTGAATTGATTATATGTTTTAAAAATTCTAATTATTGTTTTTCGACCGTGGTATGGCACGGTGCCATGCCAAAACCAGTGCTGGAGGGCCACCATCGATTGGTTCGTTGAGTAGGCTGTCCATTGTTTGTCCACCGAAATGATTCCCATATTGACGGAAACGGCGCTTTCTAGACCTTCAAAATTTTGAGACTTTTTGCTTTAGAAACGAAGACTTCCAAGAAGAAAAGTTAAACTTGAAAAACTCATAGAACTTATGCATTGACGTCACGCGACGTCATTTTGAAGGCAAAACAATGAAGTTCATGGCACTTCGCACGCATGTGTAGCTGACTCACGCGCGTATCCGACTGGTTGACAAATCAGCTGCAATGATACGCAATGATACGCGCTTGATCAGTCCAAACGAGGGATCACTTTCTGCTCTGTGACGTCGTATGCATAAAGTCTGTTCAGTAAGATCACCTGTAGTTGAAAACAGGACTGGTTACTTCACATGCGCATTTAGCATGTAATTAAAAGGTAATTATTGGCTATTTATAATCACGCGTTGCTAAGGCAACGCGTGAGAAACATTCCCCAAAGATCTTTAACGTCTAGGCTTCACTTGTGTTGTGTGCATCATGCATGAGGAAGAAGGTTCGTTCGTCAGTGCGAGTTACTACCCGCATAAGAGCCCGTCTGAGGCGGGGGTCTGGGGACCTCCCCGGGAAAATTTTGGGAAAAATGAACCTTTAGGCTATATAGGCGATTTCCCAGGTCCTGGGGGCCTTACAAAAACTTAGTAAGTACAATAGAGTTTTAAGTATTTTCATTATTTTTTTCAAGTGGGCCATTTCCATTCGAAGTCCTTATTGACACGGATTCCATGTCAACCTAAAAGAAAATCTTAGGCATTGAAGGTTTGCGCGCCACAGATAATGAAGTAACGCAAGATATGACACGGCATGCCACTGCACTGTGATCAACAGTAGCTGTTTGCTGAAAATGGAGAAAACCGAAGCTTGATTCTGTGGCCAAATTTGGAGAATTTTTTGACGGAATTTCGTGCAGAAATATATTTGATATAGGCCTACACGAGAAGAGATTCGAGAACAATTGAAGTAGCTAACACTAGGTGGACACATTACCATAGTCGCGAGAAGAGATCCACAGGGCATTTTTACATAGGCGTATTGCAGAGAAATGTTAGAGAAAGTGCACGCAAAAGTGGTGGAAACACTGCAAATTTGGACCCATGGAGCAGGATATAGGAACTACTCTACGTTTGCATTGCAACTTTCCCCCCATACATGGACATTCCGCCATTTTGGCCTTGGCCTCTTATCAATAAGTAGGCCTACTCTTAGTTCTGTGACTAAGAGTACTTATTCACTAGAGGCCACGGTGTAATACATGCCCTGTACAAAAATTTGCCAGTTTGGAAGCAAGTGGTACAAAAGTATGGATATCCTGCTCTGTGTCCAAAATGGTCACTAGTCTCCGACGGTCAGTCGTTGCGCTGTACCCCTCAAATGTGAAAAAATGGAGACAACATTTTGGTGCTTTTCATAACTTAAAGAGAAGTATACTGTCTCTCGTATTTCCTGAAGAGAAAAGGAACAGCCAAAAGTTTGTCGCTACGGCAATACTCTTTTATCTTTAGTAGGATTTTGTAAGAGATGGCGCTATAAAACGGTGGCATGTCGCATAAATCTGAGAAGCATTCTACTTTCAGAGCCTTTAAGCGAGTCGGACGTAAGAGATACTATAATTGCCTACTTAGCCGTCTCGCTTCCGCATAGACTACGTTTGATAATCTAAGATAAAAACGTTACCTTAGCAACAAGATCCACCACGATACCTAGAGCGATGATGATTTTCACTGAACGCTTTCGTCTACTTTACTAGGCCATAAATAGATCAAATTCTGTAACGTCACTTCGTCTTCAGTCAACAAGAAAGGCAAAAGATGTCTGGAGGAGGGAACTCAGAAAAAAATGAAAAAAGAGGGTACTTTGCCTCCTGCAAAAATCTCACTTTTAGTCAGGTTGATTTGAAATTATTGGTGTGGCCCCGTAAGGCGGATTACATAATCAATTATGTTTTAATACTTAACGTAAATACATGTATAATTACAGGGTAATGGAATATTAAGGCTTGCGCAACAACTGTGTAGCATTAAAACCTTTGTGCGACGCGGCGCACCAACTGTACTTACAATGATTAGTGAATACCAACACTGCGCGCCAATTCCGCAACACAGTGGGTCTGTTTGCGGAAACTCCGCACCTATTTGCGCAGTGGTACCCTTGCAGACGCAGCACACCAACTTCACTCACGTGTAGTAGAAATTACCCGCGTATCCCACCGGTGCACAAATTAGCTATCTGCATTTGTGGGTGAAAGTTGTAATGATACGCGCCATTCAGCGTGAGAGTCACACATTTCAGCGCCATCTCATGCTCACACGATGAATCATCAGTTTCTCACGCAGTGTCTCAATATGATGTAAAAATTCCACCCATAACGCAAACGATGTGTCGGGGTGCAGGTAAAACGCAAGCTATCACGCTACCTGAGTTCGTTCTCCAACTGATTATGTCTCCTTAAAAAATGCCAGGAATATGAAACATCTGAAAGCTGGCAATTTAATGGCATGCAGTAAAGAGACACGGGAAGTGCCATTTCCTGCAATCTAGGGGTATATTTGGCAAAAAGTCCCCTCCCCTTGGCGGGATGCTCCGCGCGAACCGATGGTCAGTAGTCTCCCAGCGAATCTCACAGTACTCTCGCCAGTAACTAAAAAATGACAGCCCTGGGTTATTGGTATATGGATTGAAAGCTAGAAACGGGTATCATCAACGTTATTCCCTGTATATAATGTTTTGTTTTCATATTATGCAATATGTTTTATATTAACAATCGACGTGTATTATGTAGGAACCACACTGAGCGTCACCCCCCCCCCCCCCCTTCTTATCTTTTCATTCTTCTAGTGATAGGACAAAAAAAGATTCCAGACCTAAAGCAATGCTTTTCTTGGCGTCTACCCACGTCCACTTCTCCTCTAAAATATTATTTAAACGGAACTGATTCGTTCTTATATCCCCTATCACAAATCGAACTTACCGTATGTCTGATAGTATCGTTGAATCCTGAGGGAGCTCAGCTGTGCCCTAACAGCTCCCTGGTTGAACGGTGGTTGTGATCTCTGGCGCCTTGTGATTTAGTACTGCGAAGTACAGAACCTGGAAGGCGTGGAACACACAAGTTCAGAATAACAAAATCTTGTTCAGTATCAAAAGCATTTTTTTCTTTCATTCTACTTTCAGTATACTTGAAGCTCCTTTATAGATTATCAAGCTGAATAAAAAAAATAAATAATAATAAAAAAAAAACTGAAAAGAAAAATAATTAAATTGGGAAGAAATCTAACGGTATGATTTATCATGTATTTTGTGTACGGTGTGTGTGTGAGCGTGTGTACGTGTTTGTTTGTATGTGTGTAGGTGTGCGCTCGAGTTCGTGTGGATGGATTGCTTATACAGGAGTCCGGTCCGGGACATGATACAGGGTTCCGGCTGTCGGAAAATTTTTGCCCCACCAATCCCCAAACCCGATCGACGCCCCTGCAAAGAGAAAACATTGCGGTCCCGGATTCCGTGTCAATTAGAAAAGAGAAAACTTGCGGGCATGGAATCGGTGTCAATAACCTTTTCCATTTAGGGTTTGAGATCTCAGAGAGGGGGGATATAAATGTGTGTTTTCATGCCCTGTCAGTACACCTTGCTCTCCTGTTATTTTTCCTATTTTTTAGGTTTAATAGGATTGGGGTGACAGCGCTCTATATTCCGACGTCTCTATATTGCGACATGATTATGTCTTCACTGAGACCAGTGTTAGCAAAAGGGTTAGGTTAAGATGAATAGTATGAGGGTCATACATTATGTGTCGGAACAGAGAAACTTCGATGCATACATGGAGGTGTGACCAGAATAGGAATCTAGTGCATGAAGTCATGGTAGTGTGCGTATGTCTGTATCGTCCAATTTGTAACAATATCTCAGGGGAGGTACTATGGGTACGCCTACTTCTTATGCTCGTGAATGGTCCAGAATGTGTGAAAACTTTTTTCTTTTTTTCGATGTTTGATTTCCATCTCATTTATTTCACAATAAGTTTGCCAAGATTCGTAAACAATTAATTTTTACAAAATCTATATACGAACATGGAAAAAGAAAGCAATATATCGGAAGCAAGTTAATTTTCCATTGGGTACAACAGAACCTATATTTTAAATGCTAGTTATCATCTCTGAACAACATATCACAACCGGCGAAGGTTTCTTTTAATTCCTCATATGAAACATAACGTTTAGTTTAACCACAATTGCTTCTCGAGATATTTTTTCCACTTTTATAGAAAATTTAAATTTGAATTAAAAAGAAATCATCAGTTTTAGGGAGAGTATTGATTTGCTTTTGCTGGTAAATATAAAATTTAACATTTAAGATCAAAAAATTATACAGGTGCCTTCTCAATAGCTCATAATAACCAAAATATATATCTTCTTTTGAAAAGAAAAACTGTCTCTTTAATAAAGATTTCTCTACTTCCAACCAGAAAGAAGAGATAACTTGGCATCCCGCAAATCGGTGTTCAATAGTTTCATCGTAAACATTAGAGAACGAATAGAGTTGGTTGTTACGAATATTCATCAAAAACAGGAAGTGATTTGTGCCTAAAGTTCGGTGTAGAAATCTGTACTGAAAATGCTGTAACTTAAATATCTCTGACAGAGTGCCACGGGCTCAAGAAAATGTTTTGCCAAGCATCATTACAAAACCTAAAGTTTTCAATCCATTTGGATAAAGCTTTTGGAGGGACAGAAACATTTTCCACCAAGTTCAACCCGAGTAAACAAATCTGAAAAATCTTGGTATTAGGTCCATGGCATAAAGCAGGCGTTCACCTTTACTCGTACTAATGTGATCAAGATGGCGATAAATCTTCCAGTCCATAGGAATAGCAGAGGAAAGACTCCAGTAAGTAGTGGAAAGACACTGAATGATATTCAACATTTGTAAAAACATATGATAGTTTAAAACTTTTCCATTTTCCTGGAAATATGTTGCACTTGTCGTAGCCTTAACCCTTCAAGCCTGAAGCAAGGCTGGAGCTTTCTAAAACATGAATTACTTCTTTAACAGAACCCTCAGTACCATCTAGAAAAATAGTTGTATCATCAGCATACTGCAATAACTTGATTTCACGATTTAAAACTGTAACGCCCCTTATTAAGTTATTTGCTAGGATTGTTGGAGTAAGCACTTCCATACACAGGATAAAAAGATATGGGCTAAGTGGACAGCCTTGCCTTACCCCTCTGTTCAACATAAAATTCCCAGAAGAGTAACCATTATTACAAACACAAGAAGTACCATTTCGATAAAATGTCCTTATCCAATTAATAAACTACCCCCAAATTTGAATTCCTGTAAGATTGTAAAAATAAAGGCCCATTCTAACTTATCAAACCCCTTCTCGAAATCAACAACAAAAAGAAACCCAGTTTTTGTTTTGTCTTGACAGTACTGAATAAGATCTAACGTGAATCTAATGTTTTCCCCTGGAAATCTTCCCTTCATTAAACCAGTCTGGTTGAACCCACCAGGCTAACAGAAGGCAAGACCGCCCAAGTTTACTCGATTTGCAATACATTTTGCACATTCTGTACAGTCTGTATTTTTAACAGGGTGATTGGCCTGAGATTTTTCAGAAATATTATGCCTTTTCCAGGCTTCGGGATAAGGCTTAAAATACCTCGCCGTTGCTCAGGAGAAAGCTCTAACCTACTGTAAGCATTGTTAAAGGTGTCTACAACCAGCTGGCCAATTAAATACCGAAAGTGCGTATAGAAGTAAATCGATAGACAGCCACTACCCGATGACTTATTCAATGACATACCATTCAAAGCGGTGTGGTAGGACTTTAAACTGTATCCGGTTGTGGAGTTTGTTTAAACGTGGGGATAATGAGGTTACCCTTTGCCACAACTGCCTCCCGGGCACCCTTGGGCAAGGTGCACCTGTAATTGCCCGGTGCTTTTATCGTGCTGTTGCCTTCGGGTGTGTGTTGCCTTCGGGTGTGCTGTTGCCTTCGAGCGTGTGTTGTTGCCTATAGGCACGGTGAAGCGGTGATGCCTTCGGCGCGGTGTTGCCTTCGGCTCAGTGTTGTGTTCACCTATGGGCATGAGAAAAAATGTCCATCGCAATACTGAGAAGCATCATCAGACAACCTTTTTTCCAAGACAAGATCATCAAAGAAGTTACCTGGGTTTACTTTCTCGGAAGTATATAAAGTTCTGTAAAACATTTTCAGTTCGTAAAGAATACTTCCCCGAAGGTAACAATAACACCATCATCACGACTGATGCAACGAATTACATTCCGATTCTTATTTCGTTTTTCAAGACTTAAAAATACCTGGTGTTTTTTTTCCCTCCTCTTCGACCCATCTTACCCTCGACCGCATTAGCGGCTCGCCATAGGGGCACAGGGGGGCAGGTGTCCCCCAAAAGTTTGTAAAGCATGGTCTTCAATCTTGCAAAAATTAACCTGTTTTACGAAATGGTATGAAAAAAAGTATTTCAACATTTGGACGAAATCATCCCTTCCATCTCACAAATGCGATATTGTTTATGAAGTTGTATTTTTAAACTATTGCAATTTTTTCTGCGATTGTCAAGTACAGTATGTATTTCGAGCTAATTTTAAGATTCATCCCAGGTTGACTGGGTCATTCGGCCTCTTGTCATGTGAATTGATAGTATATCATCCAGGCGTCGTGGCTTCAATTTATTTTCAGGCACTTATATCCTTCAATGCGGAAGGTTCTAGTTTAAATAACAAAAATGATAAAATGCCACACTTTCTAATAGGATAGCCATCATTAGTTTGAGCGTATAGTACTAAAAATTTTAGTTAACTGTGTCCTAAGTACATTGCAGGATACCTAGGAAACGTAATTCGTAAGTTGCTCCATTACATTTATTTTATTTTGCGTGTCAAAATGTTAACATCCCAAAAAAGGTGAAGAGGAAAATGCTTATTGTTTGGCAAACTACTGAAGCCGATGATCGCCTAAAGATCTTACTGCCTTCATGATTAGTAAAGCAATACTTGTCCGACGTGTGTGAGGATTAATCTATGTTATGCGATATATGTTAGTTCAAAGCTGGATCAGTGTCTGACAATATTTGAATTGGTTGAAAGTTCCGAAGGCATACCGAGTCAGTGATCAATTTTAAACAGTAGTAGTAGCAAAGAAGAACGCGGAGGGGCAAAAGTGACGTGTTGCCAGTTGAATTTTGAACCGAGTTGCGAGAAGAATGTTTTAAAGTGTCGTTTCAATTACTTTAAAATGATCATAAAATAGGTTATCAAAGATGTAGTGCAGGGGCGTAGCCAGGTTTTTGGTGTGTGTGTGGGGGGGGGGGGCAAAGTCGACTCATCGTCCCCATTTTTGACTGCAGTCCTGGGGAAGGGGTTGAGGGGAGGGGTGTCCCCCTCCCCTTCTGAAATTTTTTTGCTGTCTCGAAGGGCTTAGATGCAAAATGGTGCTTCTTTTTATACTAGATCCCAGTGTTCTCCACAAGGGTTTTTAGAGTGGCTCAGGGGTGGCGCCAGGATTTGCCCGAAGGGGGCCAGATTCCCCAACGGGGAGACCAGCGACCAGAAACCCCGATGCCGTCGAGGGGTTGGTGAGGGGGATTTGAAGAAAACTGTGTGCTATACCATGCCATTTGATATATTGCATGAAATTTGTATATTTGTATATACTAGAGGAACATAGATTTATCGTTTTTATCCGTAATCTAAACTTTGAAATTGCAAAGCGAGCGAAGCGCGCGAAAATTTTTGGGTAAGCCTACACTACAGAGAATCTGTACCTGTTTAAACTTATATAGGTCAATTGTTCGGGCAGGTGGGCCCTATCAGACATAACTTACATTTTACTTCCCTCCTCGGGTCACTAGCCGTACCTCACGGCAGACATAAGAGTTTTACGGAAATGAGATGACATTGTACTATATTTAGCTATAGACGAATCCGATCAGCGCTTGTGTTTAGTGACTGTAGGCAGCCATTAATGGGGTCCACCAGCCTTAAATCGTCTTCATTTATTTTCTACATGAATTTCAAACCCACGTATTCAGTGAAATTGAACGAATCAAGATACAATTTAATGTCCAACCATCCATCATACAGGTAAGCAAGGAAATTGAAAGAGTTAAAGGTGATAGACCCCAGGTATGGCCGACTGAAATCAGACCATCACTTGCTCTCCGGATTCGTCTATAGCCCAGATGGCACAAGAATGTTGGGCCAACGCTGGAAGAAAGTTGCAGAATTTGTTGGAACCACATTGAGCAAATGTAGTTCAAAGGTCGGCTGCTCATTGTAAAAATGTTGGCCCAATATGTTGGCTTATCAATGTACCAACGTTATGCCAGTTTACCCAACATGCTGAAACGGCAACGGTTTAACGTTGAACCAACGTTTATCCTGCAAGTTGTTGTTACACTGGGCCAACGTTACAACAACATTTGTCCAATATGTTGTTGTTACAATGCGCCGACGAAGCGCCGACATTTGCACAAGAACGTTGGGCCAATGTTGGAACAAAGTTGCAAAATTTGTTGGAACCACATTGGGAAAATGTAGTTTGAAGGTTGGCTGCTCATTGTCTATCTGTTGGCCCAACATGTTGGCTTACCAATGGACCAACGTCACGCCATTGTTTTCCCAACGTGTTGTTGCAGCAATGGGCCACCATTATGCCAATGTTTATCCAGCGTGTTGTCGAAACCAAGGGCCAGCGTTACGCCAACGTTTACCCAACATGTTGAAGAAACAATGGGCCATCATTATGCCAACATTTACTCCGGTACATTTTTGTAGCAAAGGGCCAACGTTGTTCCAGCGGTTGGGTTAATTTTATCTGATGGTTGGGTGCTCAGTGCAAAGAATGGTTGGCACAATGTTGTACCAACTAAACCAGTGGCGGATCCAGGGGGGTCGCCGACGTCCGGACCCCCCCCCCCCAAACTTCCCAATGTGCCCTTTTTCAAAATTGGGTTTTCCACACTGGCCCTCAGTTCCGAGGA
The DNA here is from genome assembly GCA_029531755.1 of Holothuria leucospilota. NCBI lineage: Eukaryota > Metazoa > Echinodermata > Holothuroidea > Aspidochirotida > Holothuriidae > Holothuria > Holothuria leucospilota. Next base: position 27,694,810 of record CM055982.1, on the reverse strand, counting down.
GATTTTGGTTACCCCCATCCAGTATCGATCAATCCATCCATAAAAGTCTAGCAGAAACTTTCGGCAATGTATTTGACTACGGTAGCCTATATTGCCCGCCCCGAAACACGAACAGTGCAATCGTTTTACAGAGAATGTGACTACAGTATGTCTTACTGCCTGCGTGACAGTCAGGCATTCTAATCACTTTTCGCTTGGAACCACGTGCGGCGTGCTTGGACATTCAAAGTAATACAAAACACGCATATATTACGTCATACTCACTAGCTAGGGCCTTATGCAACGTATTACTATTGGGTTTTAATATTGAGTCCAAAAGGTCACTGCTAGTTTTTTGGTCTTACAAAATAATGATCTGTTCACACCCACTAAACGCTACATCTACGAAACCTTCCCACCACCCGCTAGTATCCCTCCTCTCATGAACAAGAGAGAGTAGGTAAATACGTTTCGCTATTCATGGTCTGGAATTACTCTCTTCTTTTATTGTGTTGTCCTAGTGATGGGAATAAAAAGCCAATCTTAGGTTAAAGTCCACAGTCAAGAGTTGACCAGAAGTCACAATAGACGAATCGGTGTTTGCTTCGTTTTAAAATTACTATATAAAATCACCACCAGGTCAAATAACGCAATGTCAGTCGGTTCAATTTTTTACGTCTTTGGACCGATGACCGCTGTCGCAAATAAAAAGCAAACATTCGACTTCAGTCATCTGCTCTGACAGAGTATTTTTGCCAGTCACGCCGCAACTGTATAGGGAACACAGCATACAGCATTTTAACCCCCTCCCCTAGTCGAGATAGCGGTGGCACCAGGTGGGGGAAGGGTTCATACCCCCGTCGGGGAAGGCTGGCCCCCTATCGGGGAAGTTTTACAGTTTCGTCGGGGAGTCTTAGTCGAAAGTATGCAGTCCCCGACGACAACTAGTCGTCCGGACGGTTTACCTGTTTTTTGCTCTCAAGCGGATAATTTCTCTACTAAGAACCCAAAATTTTCAGCGCGCTACGCGCGCTGTAGAGTCACTCTGTTTTCTTCAATAGTTCCATTCCACATAGCAGGATAGCACAAGTCCTGTCCACCTTACCAAGTAACATATAGGCAGAGTACATAGATTGTGTAAAGGTCGTAACTTTCATCCAATATCGTAAAGCATAGTTGGTGTTCTCTGGTGTGTGTCATACGGTATATAGCAGCGGTACAGTCAGTTGGTGGGCGACTTACGGAGCAAAGTTTGGCTATTTCATGGTGTTGTCCAAGTGGTTTCGATACAACACATGTTACACCTGATACGGTCTACAGACCTTACAGTTTTTTTTTTCTTTTCGTCGTATGTTTTATGTGTAAGCCTATCAAAATTCGCGCACTTTTCAACTTTACGATCCAGATTATAAAAGAACACTATCAGTGCGCAACTCGGATCTTGAAGAATTAAGCGATATAATGCAAAATATGCCTGCAATGGCATGGGATAATGAGGCTCCTCCATTTGCCCTTCTCATCATCCCCTCGAAATAGGGAATGTCGGAACTTGGGGCAGCTGACATGGTCGGTCCCCCTGTTGGGAAAGTTCTGCCGCCACTCATGGTCGCTTTACTTATTTTGGCTTTCATAAGGGTAATTTCTGGTATAAAAACCAAAATTTTCGGTACGCTTTGTCCGTACTCTTCCTCAGTTCCGTTATACATGTAGATAAATATAGTGCAAACCCTTTCCACCTTTTCAAGTAATAAGTAGAATACATGGATTTATGTAAATGTCGTGAATTGAATCGCATTTCGCTAAACCTGGTTAAAGTTCATTTGTGTCTGTCGTACGGTACGGCTAGTGACTCAAGGAGGGAAGTACAGTAAAGTTATGCCCGATAGGGCCCAACTGTCTGGACAATTGTTCTATATAAGCTTTAAATTAGTACAAATTCTCATAAGTGTAGGCTTACCCAAAAAAATTTCGCGCGCTTCGCGCGCTTTGCAAATTCCCCATTAAGATTCCAGGTTTTGATTCCAGTTTGGCATCATGTCTCTTAGTTTATCCTTTCTTTGTCAATATGCTGTAAATTGTATAATCGCCGACGTTTATGAGAACCAAAATTAAAAAAAAAACGAATGTGCCCTTCTTATGTTCGACCCCACCTCAGAAAAGACCCTAGATCCGCCCCTGCAGAATGATCAGAACGCACTAGTCCAGAGAAGAATTTATCAGAATTTACATTGATGGCAAGCTTTCGGGAGATAAGAAAGAAATCAAGACGACAGTGTATCCCCGGAGTGAAATTGGAACGCCAAGGAAAATACTTCAATCGAGGATTTCTTTCCCGGCAAATGTCCACTAAATCAAACTCTCTAAATTTAAAAGAGTGAATTTCACTCTTCAACGATTGCCTACAGTGACCACTCTATGATTCGAGTGGAATTCCACTCTGCCCGGAGTGGTAATTCACTCATTTGGAGTGAATTACCACTCTCAGCAGAGTGAAATTTTCACTCGAAGAAAGAGTGGTCACTGTAGGCAATCGTCGCAGAGTGAAATTCACTCTTTTACATTTAGAGAGAATATAATTCACTACTTTAATACACTCATCTTTGGCACGGAAATTAGTATGCCTATTACCATTTTACTTGTCCAGGTCAACATTCAAGACAAAGTTACAGTCGCCTCCAATAATGATATCGTCACCTTGAAAATTAATTAATGGTGGAGCAAAAGATTCGATAAAACATTGGGTCATCAACATTAGGACTATAGACACAAAGGTAAAAATACAAACACGAACCTTCATATCATATATAATATCGCGAACAGAATCGTGAACATGCATTTTATGATATCAAACGACAAGGTAGGCTTAAAAAGAATACAAACACCACGACTTGCAGTATTGCCATGAGAAAATCCTTCCGCCCCGCTAATTTTGCCAGTACCTATAGCCTCTCTTTGGTCTGAATGTGTCTCTTGTAAAAAAAAAAACAATTGTCAAAAAAGCAAACACACCACGCCTTTTGTTCTGTTGTCTAAGACCTCTTATATAGTACATATATATACTAAAATCAACTGCCATCATTTATTGAAAACATAACCCTCTGTAACTGTCTCCATGCACATACGTTGTTATGGCAAAGCCCAACATTATTTACATGTGTATTAAAAGTGGGATGGAATGTTGCAAGAATAACAAAACTAGAAACAAAGACAAGGGAAAACAAAAGGAAAAAGGAAACATAATCAAGAGAACCGGAGTCGTCGGGCCAGTGGGTGTGTGAAAACTATTGTTTTTGGTGGAGGTCATCTGTGGTAACCACTGGTCAACTCTGACATGCAGGGACCGCGGTGACGGGGGACTACGAGGGGTTTAGCCACCACAATTTCTGCCGTGGGCATTTTGGGTCGCCTTTGGCTGGGATTGTATGGTGGATGAGCCTTGTTTAGAGAGCAATCATTATCATAATACTGAGCCTGAATTTCACATGGGGTGGGGGTAGGGGTTCCATTATCTGAAGAGAACTAGTCAGGGAAGGAGTTGAAGGTCTAGCTGCATTCAGGGATTTGTCCGATTTATGAATACTTTCCAGACTAATGTGTGTGCACCAATGTGTGTTATTGAGTCGGCGTCATAAAAAAGGAGTGTGCGCGGGGGGGGGGGGGGGTAGGGTGGTGAAAGCAGAAATTGTGCTAGAATAAAGTGATCTCAGAGCACAAATCCAGTACAATGGGCTCGAGGCTTTTAAGTGTTTCAGAAAACTCAGGAAGTCTGTTTCGAGGAAAATTGCAAATGTAAAGCACATGGAGTTTCATACAGCAAAAGACGAATGTAGATCGACACATGCATTCTGTCACTTAGTGAAAAGTAGGCAGCCGCAAAAGCTGCGATTTCCACTGGTTTCTGCCAACTCTTGACAGCCCTGATTGAGCACAGCAACCCAATTATTCCTGGTGGAAACATGCAGTCACAATGCCATTATCAGTCATCAGTGGTGTGAGCCCCACCCCCACATGTCCCATCTCCTGAGCCCCCACCCTCACTGAAAAATCCAAGAGTGAAAAAATATAAGGATAGGCTATGATGATTCTACATTTGAAGCCCCACCCATGAAAAGTGGACCCCCCCCCCCCCTCTTCACACTCACACACAAATTTTCCTGGCTATGACACTGTCAGTCATAGGCTATCAGGTGTAATTGCTTATCAAAATAGTGATTCGAAACATAAGTGCTATTTTTGGTGAGCATACAACCTCAATTCTTGTACATGGACTCTTTGAAACCTCATGCATGCTTGTCTCTCTAAGTCTGGTTATGGGAGGAAAAAGGAGGTCGGAATTATGTTCATGTCACCTTGAAATGGAATACTGTACAAAGCACACCCAATATATGCAAATGAAACACAAACAAATGTCATATTCATTTATAAGTTTATTGTCATAGACTCTTCAAATTTTGGTGAACTGTATGATGTCTTTCTGTACATATACACTTCTCATGGGCTTAAGAGTTCCCCATGTATCACAGTCAGGCTTTGACAAATTCTTTTTCATTAGGCCTGCTTGTCCATTGGGCTACATGTTCTACCTCCCTAGATGAGTATCTTCTTGTCTAGTTCAAGTCTGCCTATTATAGCCTTTAAACTCTTTCGTGGAACAGACTTTGCTGGGGTGCTTGCCTGGCAGGCTGCGACGTTGAGCACAGCAACTGGCTGAGTGATTTTTTTTCTTGCCCCTGACTATTGGGCGAGGGGGAATTTGTACAGCCCTGATTACAGGGGACATGATGCAGAATGACACACTCAAAAGACAAGGTGTTTGCCTCTTTAAAGGTTTGCACCATGTTCCAATGTCATTATGTTCCGAAACCCTTACAGTACTCATAACACTCTCTCCATAACCTAAATTACAGTACCTATTCCTAACCTAACCCTTATCCTAACACTGACCTTCATGTAGACTTTCAGAATATAGAGACTGTCGGAACAAAGAGACGTTGGAACAGAGACCAGTCCCCCCTTTCAAAGACAAAACACATTTCACACCATGCCACACCTCTAAGCATTCTTGAGACTACAAAACAAGGCCAAAGTTGTAAGCCTTGGTATACAGTAGAAACTTATCTCCAGATTCCCACTATCTTTTATCTTTCTCTGGTCAGGTCATTTTCCACATATGTCTTTCATGACCAAACTGATGCATTCTAGAGACACCAGACCCATATTTGTCAATCCATTGGAGCCATATGATCACTTTATAAGTACAGTGGAATAAAATTGCATTACGTTTTCACATTTGCACTGCACTGCCATATAGTTACTTCTTTTCTGCATATCGTTTTTCACAAACTAACACCTCAGTGGATTATGTAACATGTACCCCTTACTAAAGTTACTATTTTTCATCACCCAAATCCTATTTTCACTACACTTATGAATAGTTACTATTTCCTTGATCCCTTTCACAAAGAAGTATCTATCCTGCTCAGGGGCGTAGCTACATGTAGGATGAAATTTTTACAGGGCCTAGGTATCAAATGGGGGGTCACAGCATTGATCGCCGTCCTTAATTCTTATAAATTTTACTACGACACACACAATTTCTGGGGTAACTAGCAAACATCAAGCAAGTTAAACTGAAGATGTGGGGAAGGGGAGAAAAGTGTCTCCAACATCAACTAGCAGGCAGAAAGCAAGAGATCTAAGACAGAGCTTCTGATGCTTCTGGGGTACATTCTCACCAAGTTCATTGGATCCATGATGTTAGCTGTTTAACTGCAGTGGTTATAAATATTCTTGCTGAAATTAAATTATGAAAGGCCCAGTTTCCTCATCCCAGCCAAAGAATATTTTTCTGATTTTTCTACCAGTCCCTCCTCTAACTTAGGTGAACAACTGTCTTTTGTACTTTCACAGAAAGGTCTGTATTTTGACTCTCAAGGCCATATTCTGCTGAGTACATATCTTTGTGTAATCAGTTATGGACCAATCAGTGTAACTTATTCTTGAAGGGCATACCTGTAGTTGAAATTCATGTCAATAAAAGTGCAGTTACCAATTATGAATTTAGAAACCTGGGGTTCCTAGCATATCTGAGTTGATGCAGGTGATGATTTAATAAAGCAATAATTTAGCAATCCATTGAGTTCTTTCCTCCTCTGCCAACTGGCTCAGGATTTTTTCTCCCTCGCATCCTTACTGTATCCCCATTTCGGAAGTCTTCCATCAATGAAAGTCTAGCTCTTCAACTATCTTGCATCCATCACAAAAATGTCACCAAGATGCCCTCTTGACTCCTGACATATGACAGGCATCAGCAATTGCTCTCCACTGAATTCTTGACAGTCGCCACCTTGGTATGACAGATCGAGGTCTTGATGTTATTGCACAGCGATCTCTGACACGAATATAGTTACTATCTCTTGGCTGGGCTGCTATTTCTACATCAGCAATTTGCTGTTTGTAGCAGAAAAAATGACAAAAACAAAGTTTAAAGAACAGCTCAATTCAAAATGATGTAAATTTAACCTTTCAACTAAAATTCTTGCATTGTCACTATATATAATTCCTTGCCAGAACCTGAAATAACTTTGTAAATGTAAAGCAATAACATTTTTTTCCGAAGAAAGATAAGGCACTGTACATGAAGATTGTTTTTAGTATGAATAATCAAAACAAACATACTGTACAATAAGGGATGGTAGGTACAATGAAAAGGTATCTACAAATGATAAGGAAATACATAAATACAATAGACCAGATTACTTGTTATAAAACTAAAAGTATACCAAAAAGTTAAACATAAAACTATACAGGTAGTACAGTAGTCATGACCATTGAATGTCCTATAGAGGGATTTCAGTCACGTGACTTTAACCAACTAGATGCAATTTTGAAGGGCAAGATTGCGCGTCTTTTATGTTTTGAAGGGCAAACCTCCATTGTGTCACAGTAGTATCTATGGTTATGCCGTGTGCGTCAGTTGTAAATTCCCTTACTGCCTGTGTGTTTTGCCCGTCAGTGCCTGTAGTGCTCTATAGTACCAATCCTTACCTAATTCCTTGACTGAAGTAAATTTTCATCCCCCCCCCCTCCCCCAACCCCTGAAATATAAAATGTACAGTTGTTGTCACAAGACCAACTATCACTAAGGTAGGTTTACATTCCAAAAGCAATTATTGTTTTCAAAATAAAGGGTGTCTCAAACCCACTTATTTTTCTACCACCCACTTACTGCAAGTTTCGCGAACATACCCTTGGAGCATGAGCAATTGTTGAGTAATTGGGAAATTAAGCTTTTATAATGAGAGTGCTTTGACAGTACCGCAATGGAGAGTAACATTTTCTAACAGCCAACTGATTTTAAATTAGAGAACACACCCTCAGTTCATCTGGCAAAACTGTGTTCTTTCTGATGCAGTTAAGTCTAATTCTTTCTACTGCTAAATCTTTCACCATCTGTCTTCTGATTGCATCCCTTCTCATCCTCCAGTTGGTATATCTAGTCCTTTCTGGTATAAAGAGAACCTTTGATGAGAAATCAAACCATATGAGTCAACATTAAATACATGATGCAGTATATGTTAATAACAACAGCAACATTGAGGTCATTCCAATTTATAATTATCATCTTAAACTACTGTAAACATGCTGTTTAACAAACATGTATCCAGTTGTCAAAAATCAGTCTCCTACAGTAGATAATTATGGTCATTATCTACTTTTGGATTTTTCTAGTATAGTATGATGCTGTCAAAATTTTCTTTGCTGTGTAAAGCTGAAAAATTCAAGTTATGCCAAATAAAAAAAAGGGTCTCGTCATAACTTTTCAAAAAAGGAGGGTTGGGGTATTTTCTTTGTAGCATTGAATCCAGAGTGGCTCTTTTCTATAGAACTGTCCTAACATACAGGGTAAGTATGTACTGCGTTCTAGGGTCAAAGTCTAGTGTTGTATATATAAAGGTACTTACTATGCATTGCATGCACAAAGCACCAGCAATACAGAATTTAATATAGGCCTATGTTGCTCATCACAAAGAAGAGAATTCACATCAATAGCACTATCTGTTGAATGATCAATGTTTTTTACATTAAGAGAGCAAAATCTGACAGAGGTATTTGGCACGAGTAGGCAAGGATATTTGAAGAAATTTAGGGTATTTCACTGTGTCCAATTACTAACAATAGAAAAGAAAAAATGATGTCATGGTAAAAAGGATGCAGGTAGGGACATGAAACTACTATTTTATTTACTTGGCCTTACAAAACCAAAAGTTACAATTGTAATAACAACTGACCCTGGACATGGTCATTTGTTGTACCTCAACAGTGTTGACAAAACATGTGGAATGACATCCCCCTCAGTCACTTCTGTGACTGACACTTTACTGTAAAATGACGCACCCCTCAATCACAACAGTGATGCACGATTACGATTTTGACTGACATGTTGACTTCAGACGCAAATGACCTCTCCAAAATTAAACTAATCCCAGAAGTCACTGAGCGGTTGAGGTTTCTTTTGCCCCCCCCCCCTCATTTTACATGCAAAGTCAAGGGGGGACAAATCGCATGAGTTAGGGTGCTCCCCTAAGTCCCCTTCCAGCCATTGTTCACGGTATAAGTACCCCCTAAGTGGGGTTGTGAAAAATTCCATATGTACCCTGGGGCAGTTTGGGGAGTTTGGGGTGATAGTAGTCCACTGTAGGGTGATAGCATCTAGGGCCTAGTGACTGGTCCTAGGGGGCAAAAGAAAAACAACCTCTCAGTGGCATCTAGACTTGGGTTTTTTCGAGGTGCTGCTTATGTGCAAAGTCAATGGGAAAGACCACCTTACAATAGTATACCAAAGTTTTTTACTTAGTCATTTTCATTGGGATTTTGCCTGATAAGCGCTATAGCCCCATGCTTTAGGAACACGAAAATTAAAGAGAAGTCATCATGCTAAATAAATCTGAAATAGTCATGTTTGGTCGTGACAGTGGTTTGTTATTGGCCATAGGGGGCTTTGTACAGAAACATGCACTTACAAAACATCGCAGAAAGGGTACGTCCATGTGTGTCACAAAGCAATGCTGATAAATATGAGAGATCGATAAATAAGGGATTTCATGTATGTGAGAGCTTACCCGTAAGATTAAATTTCGGCTTAGAAACAAACTTCTGTGAACAATTCCATCACAAAATGGACGGATTAGTCCTCGCAAAGCCATATTTCAATTATTTGCCACGGAAGCCTCGGAAGTAGCAAACTCAGGAGTCTTCATGCACGGCCTAATGCATATTCATGTCGTGTGTACGTCATTTCGGTCATCTGAACCTTGGTAGAGGGTGTACCTTGCTTTGGGTTTGGGAATTATTCTTCAGTTTGAGATGACTTTTCTTCAGGTATGTGAACTTTTGGACAATATACGTGTATTTTTCACATCGGGGTATGTGTTTTGGGTATTAAATTGTATAAAAGAGAACTCAGTGGCTTATTAGATTGAACTTAGCACTAAAGACAGAGCTGCGATCTTTCCTTCATTGAATTCCTCCGAAGTATTTACGCAGATACCAGTTATGCGATGCATAATTGGTGTTTGCTGGCTTGTTCAAATTGTTTGGTTAGGGGCAATAGTGTATTAGTGGTGGTCTAAGTTTGACTTGAAGTGCTCCAATATTATAACGTTCTGTCACAGGTAAAAACTGAAGCTTTTGCTCAAATTTGGGCTTATTCCTTAGTTGAATTAAATTGTAATTACACAGTGAGAGCAGCTGTTACTTTCGTAAAAATCGTGAATTTGTGTTATAAGTAGCCTATTACTGTATTGAGGTAGCTGTAGGAGTAACTAACTTATTGTCAGTATTCACTGAAAAAGTGTGGCATCACCACAGCTGGCAGTCATGCCTACATACAGTTACTTGGGATTGGTGCAAGATATTTAGGCCTAGGCCTGTAGGCCCTATACCTTAGGACTAATTTTCCATGTCTTTACACAGTTTCGGACCCAGGTTTACCACTCATGGGGCAAGTTGCTGCCCAAGAAGGGTATGAATGTTGCCTGTGGAAAACCTAGCCATTTGGGGATAGAATTATTATACTGTGACTTTCTTACAGTATGTTTTACAGTAGGCCTACTGTAGTTCAGCACTTTCCTGCAGTCAAGAGTGTTGGATTCTGTTGGTCTGTTCATCATCATCATGGAAAAGACGTTGTTGGCCAGAGGCCATTTCGCCCATAAAAATTAGTTAGCAATCATGTCCGCTTTATAGTCAAAATAAAACTCGCTTTGTTTCCAAACTTTGTCAAAGTTTGACTTGAATCCGTTTAAAGACGGTGCCGTAACGACGTGCGCTGGCAGCGAGTTCCAAACATCTATGCTACGCTGAGTAAAGGATCTCTGTCTAACATTTTTAATACAACATGGCTTAAGAATCTTTAATGGATGCCCTCGAGTACTGGAGTCAACCGCCCTTTGAAAAAGTGTAGCGTTTCCAGCCATATCGCCAGTCAAATATTTATACATATAGATCATATCACCGCGCAGTCTCCTGTACCTAAGACATGGCAAATCCAATCTGCGTAACCTCTCAGAATAAGAAAATTCCCTAAGGCCAGGAACCATTTTGGTCGCTCGCCATTGAACAGACTCAATTTCATCAATATCCTTCCAAAGGAAGGGCGACCAAGCTGGAATACCATACTCAATTACAGGATGCACCATAGATTTATACAGCAAGAGTAAAGAGGAGCAATCCCAAAAACGAAAGGTCTTCTAATTACACCTAAGACTCCATTAGCTTTAGTAACAATACCAGAAATATGGTCTCGAAAAGCTAGCTCATTATCTACAAAAACACCAAGATCCTTTTGACATGAACTAATTTCAAGGTCATGTCTATCACCACCAGCATAATCACCCATAGAATACGTGAAGGATGGAGCAGATCTACCTAACCTTAAAATTTGGCACTTATCGGGATGAAAGCGAAGCTGCCAGATAACTGACCAGTCAAAAACCTCATCAATAGCTAATTGCAGTAACTCACAATCCTTTTGCGATCCAATTTCTTTATAAAGCTTAGTATCGTCCGCAAAAATCTTTACCCGACACCCAGATATAACATCCGGCAAATCATTTATATAAGCCAAAAACAAGGTCGGGCCCAAAACACTCCCTTGAGGTATACCACTCTTAATATCAGCCCAATCCGAAAAACATCCTTCAACATGCACACGCTGCTTACGATTAGACAGAAAAGATCTAATCCACTCAAGGCATTCCCCACCAATACCATAGCTTTGTAACTTAAGCAATAACCGCTGATGAGGCACCTTGTCAAATGCTTTCATAAAGTCTGTATAAACCACATCAACATTAAGACCCTCATCTAACAGGCTTGTAACTCTCCATAAAGTTACAGTAGATTGGGCCTTCTTGCCTTGCCAACTGTCAACCTCCTGCAGATGGTTGGGTGGCCTTCTAGGCATCATCATTCAAACAGTTTCTCCATTCTCCAAACTAACAAATGCAGCTTCTTTCCTTGTTCTGTCAAAGATTGCAACCTTCTCTTCCAGAATATAACAGACGTTAGTGGCTCGCCATAGGGGCATGGGGGGGGGGGCACTTGCCCATCAAAAAGTTTGAAAGCATGGTCTCTAACCTTCAAAAAGATAAAACTTTTTATTCGAGATGCTTTGAATAAAAAGTATGCCAATTTCTAAGTTTGGACGAAATCATTATTGTTTTTACAGTGTATAATGTATAGGCAGTTGACTTTTTCCCATACCATTCAAAGAATCAAAAATTACAATGCAGCTAAATGAAATTGACTGGCGTTTGACCTAGACCTAGCACTTAAATATTAACCAGTAAAAGAACAGTGGAAATTTGGAGTATTTATCCCTGGAGTTTGAACTTACTAAAAAAACTTACCAGTATACTGTAATTACCTCAATCTAAGACAATATTAAAGATAGGGTCCAGAAAATTTTGTGCACCTACAGTAGTAAATGCAGGTTAACTCATTTTGAAATATGATCACCATTCATGAGTTTTACATGTTGGTTGTTGTTTCATATTATAAATTCCATCCACTGGAATTTTGAGAAAAATGTTTGAGCATAATCTTAGTTTCTCCAATAAAGCAATGGTACCTTAATATTTATGTCAGATTTAGTAACTGTATTGAATATACTTGCAACCAAAGACAGTAGGAGTAACACCAATGTTGGAAAGTTGTTAGAAATGCACTCTATTACTGTAGCTAGGTTTAATACAGTACATGTATAAACCTGCAGAAATCTGAGTTATTTCACAAAAACATGCTGCTTTGCTTCAGCTATGTATATAATTTCTTGTGATGCACCATTTTCCAGAGCCTACTCACTGTGGCTGCATACAGTATCATGCCACAAAGAATGCCCCTTCATTTGCAGTTTTACTGGTAAGTCATTTGTCAGAAGTTTGTCTCATGTTGAGTGTTGTTCCTCTGATAAAGGAAAATGATTCTAAGATAAAGCAACTTTCTGTTTTATTTTTGAAGTGGAGAAGATTCAGTTTCTTTGACAAAGAAACCGTAAAGAAAATTGGTTTGGATGAAGATTTCACAGGTTTAAAGGTGAGAAACAGATTACCAACTACCTTATATAGAGCTGTACTTTGAAGTTCTAACTGTTTGGTTCTGTTGTGAAAGATTGACATGGCTCACTCTTGATTAATTTCACTTGAGTCATTGAATGGCATATTGTACATATTGTAACTTAATTAAGGTGAATTGTTATTTTTGTTCCTGAAGGTACAAAAATGTGCAACTCATGTGACTCATGGGTTTTCACCCCTATAACATCACAACATTTATCTTTTTCTTTTACTTTGTAAGCCTTCTACTTTACTCTTATAACCATTAAAGGCAGGCACTCATCACCCTAATCACATTTTAGGGTTTGAGGCAAGCAGAATTCATGATTGGTAGTTGCACTTTGATTGATAATAAACTACTCTGATTGGACACTGACATACTGTACTCTGCATGTGCAGATTAGTGAAATGTGACTTGTATTGTGTGGCACAGCACACTATGGAGTAGTGTTCATGCTAAGTTGCGCACTTGTGAGATTCCCGCACTAACTTTCCAAGTCCCACAACAAACATTATTGTCTGCAGGAAATTCCCGGGCAGACCTCGCGGCCCACTCTCATTTCACTTATTTGTAATTTCTGGAAATACCCCCTAGAATTTGAAATCCCTCCCCCAAAAAATTTGATACAGTAGGTGGGAAATTCCTCTCCAGTTTCTGAGCCCTAGCATAAACACTGCCGTGGAGTAACTTTACTGTGCCCACTCAGAACTCCAAGGGCAGACAAAGCACTTAAATTTCAACTCACGGTGTCTTTGGCAGAATTGTCCTTTGGCAGTTCAACTACAGCTTGAGGCCTATATTCAAACAAGTGGCTTGGAGTAAACATGGGAAAATTTTGAATGCCTATAACAAGGAAATTTGTCCTTTAAAGCAATGGCTGCTAGTTTATTTTCAAAAATCTGCTAAATCTTGCAGATTTCTGCTTATTTCACTCATAAGTAAAAACTTTCATTACAGTATGTCTCCTTACGAAAACTTTGAATGTTGAAGTTAAACCAAAGAGTTATTCTGCCTGAATTTAGCAAAATAAGTAGCAAATGTATTGTAAATAATTGAAAGGAGCCATTCCTGAATTAGGATGATCATGGGGTACACTAATTCAAATTGAGGGGACTGCATTTTCCCTTTTAAGTACTGTACATAGCAAGGAATAATTTATGCGATATTTCGCGATTTGCTACACAAGCTGGCCAAATTGCTACACAAATGCAAAAATGTGTAACACTTTTTTGTGCGCATAACCATAGGGTTTTCAGTGATTTTACTCTACAGAAGGAAAAAAAAGCTCAAACCAGCTATGCAAAATTTGAATACTAAATTATTCCTTGCATAGTGTTTCTTATATATAAACAGTATGTACTGTACGTGTCTAAAATTAAGGTAAATATAGTAACTCCATTATCGAACTGATTTTCTGCTTAGAATTATTAATTTATTTTGTGTTTGAATGGCGTGTAAAGTGGGGTGCAGAAGTATTGGTATTTTGAATAAGGTTATATTTATCCTCCTTGTGAAAGAATGGGGCATGGCCTAGGAACTCTAGTTTTAAATTATAGTCATATTGAAAATTGATTTGCATTTCTCTTCATAGGACATTGACATAACTGTTTGCACAAGCGGACATGGCAGCATTGTTTTTGGAGACACGGAGGGCACTGTTCACATGCTCAGTCGTGATTTGGACGTTATTAGCTTCCGTGCATATGAACTCAGAGTTACGCATCTCTACCAGTTGAAGCAGCATAATATCATCGTATCTATTGGGGTAATAAGCCTAAAATCATTTTCGTCATTTCAAAACTGCTTAGATGTTTGAAGATTTGACCAATTGCTCTGCAATATTTGTACAACTTCTAACCCATATATAGAGTGATGGGAATGTTTATCTCTGCCTATGCCTCTTGAATATCAAGTGTTCAGCACTCCAAATAAGAACTAGAAAGGGTTAAGCCGAATGGCCTTTGGCTGGGAGAAATTTTCAGGGCACAGAAGCCAAACAGGAGGGAAATATATACATGGAAACTATTGAGCACCAAATAGAAATAACATTAGAATGGCATAATATGGAAGGGCATGGATCCCATTATGTCCTTTGGTATAGGTAATTTTGTGGGGGCATCAAGGCAAGTTGAATGAGCCTGAAGGCCATGGCCTCTAGTGCCCCTGGATAGTTGGAGCCCTGAGTGCTGTTTTACAGTATAATTCAGGCATTAAGAGAAAATTGTTTTACTACTGCATGCTTAGTGATGCAATGTAGAGAAAGCCTTCAAGGGCCTAAAAGTTATGTTTTCATCCCAGAGGTTTCCAGTTCAGCATTTTGCTGTAGGTCAAATCTAGAAATCACAAGTTCGTTCAGCTGAGAAAACCACAGATTGCTCTCAGATGAAAAACCCACCTTGCTATGACATTGGGGGAATTTTATGAGTGTCAGGAATTATGGAATTACAGGTATGATAGTAACCTTTTTGCTTTTGTAACATGCACATGGCTGTATACAGTCTTGGGTAGAGTTGGACTTTCAGTCCTAAATAGTGTCCTAAAGTCTGCCATTTGTGGAAATGTGCTGTTTATTGGTACACAGTACTCTAGAATCAATTAGCACATTACAGCAGCTTGAAAATATGCAGACATAAAAAAGTCACAAATCTGTGAAGTATTAAAGAATAAAAAGACATGAGGTTTCAGCTCATTAAAAAAAGGTGTTGAATGTTGTTAGCTACATTACCTTTTAATCTCATATCTTTCATGGCTGAATATAAAAGAAATTATAAACAGTCTGTTCTTGTGTCTATTCACATGTGACAATGCTTCCACCTAAGTTGAACTGAAATTTCATCATCATTCTAACTTGAGACCAGAATAATTCCATATTAAAAGAAAAAATTGGTCATAGCAACGAAAAGAAAAACCAAAATTTAAGGACCTAATGGGAGCATACCTTTATACCTAGCACAATATTGTATAAAGTAAGAAAGAGAATGAAGTGTATTCTTCTGTATTACTTGAGACACTTTCATGCACTCACTTTTTCCCTTTTTTCTTCATTTCATAGAATGACGAATCAGGAATAAATCCTCTCATCAAAGTTTGGAATGTAGACAAGGTAAAAGGAACATAAACCCAACAGTGTATGGGTGAAATTATATATCTTGCTTAACTAGTTGCATTAATAGCTAATGTTCATGAGAGCAGATCCTAGTGTTTGCACCGGGTACCTGGGTACCAGACCGACGATGTCAGGACCCGGTTTTGAAATTGCTACCCGGATCCAAAGTTTCACTAACATAGATCGCACGTTTAACAGAACACCTAATATGTTACTTTTTCCTGGCAAAATTTATCACACACACGCCTAAGAATACTTGTCATGCCCATACGAATTTAAGATACGTTGGGTGTTATATCAACTTGCAAAGCAAAATTCCTTATTATGACTTTACAACAAACTTGTAGCCTAACAGAAGTTATATTTTCTGGTACCCGGTTGCCCGACCGACCATCGACTTCGGGTACCCGGTTCCGAATTTTGGACCCGGTGCAAACACTAGCAGATCCCTAGAGGAGGGAACAGAATGTCAAGATTACAAACTCTAGTCTAGCTAAAGTTTACTAAAAAAGTTTAGAGAAAAAGTATTGAGCAAGTCTTTATATCTTTCAAGTGATATCACGTCATTGTCGTCAGTGCTGGCACTGGGTCACAGAATTTGGGGAAGCCCCCCCCCATTCCAAAACATACATTTTGGGCAGGATTTTGGTTTGGGGATGGGGGGTTGGGGAAATCTTGACAAGTTTTAAAATTAATCAACTTTTTCTTCAACTTAGTCAACTTTTTCCCAACGGGTTTCCCTAAGTAGTCTGGGATATTCCTGCGCATGATTTTTAAACTTGCAGGATTGTTGAGGAAGTGTGGTCCTGCTGTGGACACTGATTATCAGATTTAAAATATGACAGTGAGACAAATTTAATAAAGTGTCTGTTATGTTATACAACTACTGACTCATGGCTGCAAAACTTCGCGGGCACACATACTTTGAAAACCAAAATTTCTAGCTCACCTGGCCTACTTAATTTGGGACTAAGATGAAGATTTCTAGCTGCAGCATGATTTTCGCAGGCGTGCACTGACTTACAACCACTTACTTGGTATTAGTATCTGCTAGGGTTGTCAAATCCAATTTTTGTGAAATTTTGGCTTAGTGAAAAAGTACATATAGTTACATCTATCAAAGAAACTTTGAAGTGATAAATTCTTCAATTTTGTATCAACCTTTTCTTCAGCTCGACAAAAGTGGTAATCCAACTGTGACTCGTATTACACGTGCTTTGCCAATAAGTGGGAAGCCCACCCAGGTAACGGCTCTGACTGTCAGCGAGAGTCTCAATCTTATGGCTGTTGGCTATTTAGATGGCAGCATCACCCTTTATCGAGGGGATGTTATGAAAGACAGGTATATTATATCAAACTTTCTTGATTTTTCACTAGCTTGTAACTTTTTTTTTTAATTTCAGTTTGTTTGTTCTTAAATATTGATTTCTATGATCTCAGTTTGTTTTAGTCCTCTTGCCCTTGCCCTCCTCTTTTTGTTGCAAAGTTTGTAACTTTTGACCATTTTGGAAAAAGCTCAGGAGCACTTTAGACAAACACAATTGATAAGAGATCAGTATATATTAGGATGCAGTTCAGCATTCCAATATTGCATGGTGACTTTGAGGTATATCAATCTCTTCACCTTAAAATGTTAAAAATTTTAGGGAAACCTGGCAAAAAAAACTCTATATTTTGATGTTTGCAATTTGACCAGCTTGTATAGGAAAAGCATATGATCAACCAGAAAAAGTGTTTTCTGACATTTTACGTAAATTCTTGCACTTGGTCATGAGCTATGTTGATAAATAACAGAATGATCTCTGAATCTGTATCATATTTCAACAGGCACAGTAAACCCCAGTCTATATATCAAGAGAAATCCATGGTTACAGGGCTTGCTTTCCGTCACAGCCAGTATAGTACCACTCTGTTTGTTTCCACTGAAACATCAGTGATTTCTTTTGGGATTACAAACAAAGGATGTAACAAGGTAATATGGTTTTCATCACTCTATTTATTTTTCTCATTTGTCACTCCCATAGCCTAGCTACCTAGCCTGTTCAGTTAATTAATTTTTGCATTATCAGTAAAACCAGATGTGTAACGTATCATAACAGGGTTATGCGATTTTAGGTCTTTTATTGTTTTAGACCTTTCCTCATTAAATTTCTCAAAATTGCTAACTGTGCTCTGACCAAAATCTCTCACCACATGTCAGTTGTTATGGGCTGATGGGGAAATTTAATTTAGCTTTATTTAATACAGTAGCCTTTTAATGCCATCCAGTCATTACTCCATCTTTGTCTTGTATTTTTCTCTCAGGTCGTCCTTGATCTCCATGGTTGTTCAATAGGCTGCTCAGTTCTCAGTGACTCTTCCCAAGAAAACCAGTTTGTGATTGGACGTTCTGATGTAAGTCTCGTTAAATTCGTTGCAATTTATTTCTTCCTCTTACTTTTTTGTATTCTTATTTTTATTCTGTGTTTACTGTAGTGTTGTACCGATATTGCAAGTAGCTTATATTATGGATACTGATATTTCAGTTTTCAATATCGGCCGATACCGATATTTGGGAAATAAGCATTATTCAACTAGCCATAGGCTGTGGGGCACCGCAATGAAGGGTCGTTTTATCTTGACGAGTTAAAAAATTGGAACTTGCATTGAAAAATGCTCAAATAGTGTACCATATTTATGACATATGGGATGATAAATGTCAATAAGGTAATATTGGCATTTAAGGTAAATTCCACCGATACTGATACAGGATAAAAATGGGGAATATCGGCCGATACCGATGATGAAAACCGATAATCGTTCCAACACTAGTTTACTTTACTTATTTTCAGGCACTCTACTTCTACCAGCCAGATGAGCGAGGATCATGTCTCATCTTTGAGGGAAATAAAAGTCGACTTCAGTGGTTCAGAAATTACCTCCTTGTGGTAACCAAGGACAACAAAGCCATCCCAAGAGGTTTGGGAGGGTATGGATGCTACACTTCTCATAAACATCTTCACAACCTTGCTCCCTTTCTTCTTTTTTGAGAATTCATTTTTTGCATTGTGCAGACAGCACAGTCTAGATATCCCTACTTTCAAGGAACCCACTTCCCCCTTATTGGTTCATGGATTGTTTCAATATTTGCTCCAAAAGCTAGTTAGAATTCCTTAATGCCCTAAACTGTTTGCTTATTACACTCTGTTGAATGAAACTTAAGGGTGTACCATATGGGATAACATTTCACAAGGGTGGCAGTGAAAAAAATATAGTGGAACTGAGTCCCAGCCTAGTTTTCAAGATCATGTTGAATGGTAAGAATATGGTTGTAGGACATGTAGATATTTCTGAACTTTTTTTTTTGTATGGACCATGTATGCAGTCAAGCATGTTAAGGTAGCAAGCACACAGTCAACAGTGGGCAGCAGTCAAGTTTGACTCAAATTTTGTTTTTTTTTATTTTCTCAAACAGAGATGGAGCTGGTAAGGTGATGGACATGGTGACTGTTTACGATATAACAAACAAATTCATTGGTAAGACAGTTTAGTTGTTTGAAGTCATCTGATACTTCTCTTCAGGCGCGGATCCAGGGGGGGGGCCTGGGGGGCCCGGGCCCCCCCCCCTCGCCACGAAAAAAAAAACGAAAGGAGAAAAAAGGAAGAAAAAGAAAAAAAAAAAAGAAAAGGAGAAAGAAAAATTAAGAGCAAAAAATGAATAAAAGTGTCTAAGAACGTATTCAAAGTATATATTTCTGTAGGGGTTGGGTGGAGCTATAGCTGGATTATCTCTTTAGATATCTTTCAAAGTGGCTGGCGACAAAAGGAGAGCTACAATGTTCGAAAACAGGTGAATAGCTGAGTAATGATCCCTGACTAAAGATCTAAATAAGTAAACATCGTGACATATGCAGTATGGGCCCGGCTAGCTGCACTGAAATTCAGTAACAATTTTGTGTTAAAGTGTGAAATTTTTTGTAATCTGGAGGGATTGAGAGGCAAAGTTTTCGCCATACAGACCTTGCAGAATGAATACAGAAGACAAGCTGTCAGGTGACGTGCTGTTGTGCACAGTGGGACCAGCTGTTGCAGGCAAAGTAGCGGAGTGCATACTCTATTCGATTCGTAACTGTCTGAAAAGTTTAAAAATGAACTCAAAAGGCTTTTAAGCAACAGACAGTGGCGTCGGCACAGTGGGCAATGGGTGACGTGTGACCCCCTCCCCCATTCCTTCTTGAAAATTTTTAAAATGGTCCCAAAATTCGTTTAAGCTACAGATTTCTGTGGAGGTTGTAGGGTGAGATGTGTTTTTGATGATTGGTTCATTTGTTCTAAACATTTTCTTTCACAAAACTGTTCTCAAACTATCAGAAGTTTTGGAAATTCTCGACAAATTCCAAATTTTGGCACGTTCCGCTAGCGTCAAGCCTTGTGTCAGAGTTGTCCTTATTATCAATAGCTTTCGGTAACTACTCACGGGGGAACAAAGGAGCAAAAGTGCTTTTTAAGAATTCTCTCTCAGAAGATTCGTTTCTGAATAGCATAGGTTGGTGGGAGTGACAGTGTCCGATGCAGGTTAGGAATGCAGGTTTTGTCATGAACTGATATTTATTCAAAATTTCAGCGCGCTTCGCGCGCATAAGACAGGGTTTACACCCGATTTCATATACCATTGACAAAGCTATGACGCACGAAATTATTCCAATGCAAACATTTTTCTAAAAAGTACATCTCCTCCTCTGTAGGGCTCTCATCATTATGGGATCTTTGACTAATCTAGTCTAGCACATGACTTGAAAGATTGAAAGTACGTAATTGCCGTTGCTTATTTTCCAAACATGTTACCGCGACGTTCAAAAACGACGAAAATCTTTTCTGAAACGAATTTTGCCTGTCCACCATCGCTCTTGCTATACCTTAAAAAGAAGGTGATATGTCATATCTCCTCCCATATGGATGTCGGGTATTGAGAATCCCGTTGGTCCCTCTTTTGTACACTGTAACTAATTCAGAGCTCCCGGGAGGCTCTATACAGTACTGTTCTCTGTCAACCTTGGATATCCTTTTAAAATGTAAGGAAAAAATTTATATATTGTCCAAGAATGTTTCTCTGGACGCCACGCAGGTATAATTGCGTGCACAATTTTCCCTTGGGCGTGGATCATTGGGGACGCGTACCCCTCACTTTTTTGAAAGGGGGGACATTGTCGAAAAGGCCCCCTCACTTTTTCAAAAATGATGGAACAGACTGCAATTGTGCCTAGGAAAACGAAATTTTTAGAAGAAGAAAGACCTAAAAATCCTACACTTTTGTTGCACCAAATCGAATCTGAGGGCATTCAGTTCTAGAAAAATTTTCCTTAGACCACCTCCCTCATGCCGACGATCACAAAACTTATTGCCTCCCCGTGACGCAAATTCTGGCTACCACCACTGCTTCTTCCACCAGGACGGCGATTCACAAATGTGAAAAAGTCCCCCCCCCCTCCCTCCAAACACACACACACACTTTTGGAGATGGATACACGCCCATGATTTTTCCTGGGACTTAAGGAGGTTTGAAGACAATATATTAACCGTCTCTTACTCCCCTTTTTCACCCGAACAAAAGTTAGAATCCACTAAATTGTGGACATTTTTTAAACATACAATCACTTTAGAATGGCCCAAAGATACCACCATTTTGCATAAAGGCCCACTAAATTAACAAATATTCTCAGAGGGGAGGGAAAACCCCTTCCTGGGACTGCACTCTCATGTACTAACAAGGAAAGGCTCTCCAACTCTTGTATATAGCGTATAAAAAATCCCGCTGCCTAAAAAGGCATGATTTAGCAGTTATCTGCTGTTCCCCCAACCACCAACTCCCGCCGGCACCATCGGTCATAGATTTCTAAAGGGTATACCCTTCAGAAATCCATAAAGAAGGTGATATATCATCTCTCCTCCCATATGGATTTCAGGTTGTGAGAGTCCTGTTGGTCCCCCTTTTTTGTGTACAATTAATGCAGAGCTCCCGGGAGTCTCTATACCGAAAATTTTCGGCGCGCTTCGCGCGCAATTGTTTACGCTTACGGAGAGAGGTACGTTTTTATTGAGTGATGGATTTATTTTTATCACTTTTTACCAAAAATCATTTGAAATCTTTCACGATTTTTGCAATGTCTTCTCAATATTTCTTGATTTTTGCTTGATCTGCGCACTTCTAACCTTGAATTGCTCCCTTTACAATCAATATGGTCCCGAACGTATTCGCATTACTCATCGGTGGGGTTCTACCATAAGCCAATTATTCGTGTGCATAAACGTGATTTCAGAGGAGCCAACAATGTAAGGATGTAAAGCAACTGATATTCATTTTTTCACCCTCCTCTTCTTATGAGAACTGAAAACTTAGAATCGAACCCACCTTCTAAATGATAGACACATATAAAGGGAATTGACACCGTTAGTCATCGCAATGGTTTTAAATGTAAATTCAAATTTTCGGCCCGCTTCGCGTGCAATTGTTTCATCTGACGTCCTATACCCGAATACCGTATAACGAAAATAAAACACTCATTATGGCAAAAATAATTTCAAGTTACCTACACAGGCTCATAATGTTGGCGTGTAAGTTTTAAGATAACTTGGATTCTCTGGAACTCTGCAGGTACATATAGTAACTTATACTGAGCCACACTCATCAAATTCCATGCAACATGAAAAGGTATAAAATCTCACTGACATAAGAACTAGAGCCGATTTCTGTGCTCTTAAAATGCAATATTGCGAGAGCTTCCAGGGGCTTCGCCCCCTGGACCCCCACCGGGGCTCCGCCCCTGGACCCCGCCAGGGGCCCTAACGCGGGCCCCTGGACCCCACGCGTAGGAACTCGCGCTTCGCGCTCGTGGTGCACCTTCGGTGCACATGAGATTTTCCGGCTTGGGCCCCCCCCCCCTCGAAATTTCTGGATCCGCACCTGCTTCTCTTCTTGATACCTTAAACCCTTTGCCAAGTAGCAGTTACAAACAATTATGGGATAATGGATATAGTTTTGGTATTTGTCCTTTTTGTCAATGGAATTTTACTGAAATGGCACACACTAAAACTCTGTCCCACCACCCTTTGTAATTGCTATTTGAAAAAGGGTCTGTTCTTCAGTAGACTAACAAATTTATCATGGTGCTAAAATCTATATTTAATGATTATTGAAAAATAGACCACAATCTCCCTTTTTGTAGGGTGTAATTTTTCCTGTCAAAATTCTCCTTATAGACAGTCGCCTAATCCAAGCATAATTGAAATCCAGACATAGCTGGCTGATCATAACCTTGCACTGTACTGTTCACTCCACACAGTTGCTGCACACGCTCGTTTAGCTACTTGAAGTCTAGGGGTTTGGTAATCCTTAGGGCAGTGAGGTGTATCCCCATGTGGTTTCTAATAGCCTGTGAAATATGATTAATGGCCGATCACTAGTTGGCTTTTTTCAGTTTGAATTGATAGCGTCATGATTGATTTGACACTATGTCTGAACTTTTCGGAACCTCAGATGCTTTTTCACTTAATACAAGTATTTTGTACAAAGATAAAAACCACAGGTGCATGAAAAAGTGCATTTTCATACTATTCTGAGTCCATCCTAGATTTGTGTATTAAATGAATTAGTTGAAACTTTTTTTTTCTTTGAACTGTCTCATCACAGCTTATTCTGCCCCGGTTCCAGAGGTTATTAGTGTCGTGGTGGAGTGGGGATCACTCTACATTCTTGGTGGAGACCGTAAGGTAATGAAGTCGCATTGCTGTGAAAGACTGGTTTGCAACAGAGGTGCCATATTGGTGTTTTAAAAGCCAAAAGTACTGAATGTGGCATTTTTTTGATGGTGTTGGTGTGCAGAGTTTTAAGCTATATGCCAGCATTTTGGCATTTTTTGGCATTTTTACATGTGACTGTCAATTTTCCTTAAAAGTGCATGGTTTTCCACAATTTGCATAGGAAACTGTAGCAAAACACATAATTTATGTCCCAAAATTCACACTAAGAGCATAATTGCAATATAACATATTGATGATTTTTAAGCAATTGGAGGTGTTAAAGGCAACCAATTTTCATTTGGCATTTTTTGACCACATTGAACGCCAAACTTGGCCAATTGCGTCACAGAAAATCTGGCAACCCTGGTTTGTAATACACACTTACAAAATATCAGTTAAAAGAATTGGCATTTTACATCTGCAGCCTTTGTTTTCACCCATGATGCAACTTTTTCATTATTCAAAATGAAAAAGCTTAAGATTTAGTACGTACAATATATTGAAAATCAATTGTACACTCTTTAAGATAAGAATTATCAAGGGGTGTTTAACAAGAAAATTCTAACCTAATTGCCACCATTCTGAAAACCATGACAAAAGTCATTTAGAAAGATATGGTAAGGGAAACTAAAAGTAAGTAGGGACCTTAAAAAATTTGTGATACACAGTTGGGAGTCTAAAATAATGCTAAATTTAATGCAGAAGGAAGGCTGCTATTGCCTACAAGCCAGATATGTAAAAAAAATGCATTTGTATTGTGTGACTTATGAGTAGCAATGATATGAGGAACAGAGAAGTAACTGTTTAGTTACTCAGCTCCTTCTTTACAAATGAGATTTGTTTTAGTTTGTCTTGAATTCTGGATTGAAGAAGATTTCTTGGACAAGGAAAAAGATATGGATATTTGTGGGAGTCAGAATTGTAGAATGTGACCAAATTGGTGACAAACTAAGGCCATTAAAATTTTACAAATGCCACAAGATGACTATATGAAGGTGCCAAATACTCCTAAAAATGTGACTAGTTTGGAGCCAGTCTGCACAATACTATGGTACTGCAGTATGAGTACATGCTCTTGAAAGCATTTGATATTCTCACAAAAGCTACGCACAGCAGGAGGTAACTTTTGGCATTCATAAATTGTAGCTCCACAGATGATTATAATAGTCCTGTAAAGCTGCGTTGCAACACTGGGTGAAACGTTTTGCAAGGGTTTCATTGTAAAGATTTGTAAACTAAACAATGATTTGGGTTCCAGTGTTCTTTCTCTGACCTTGTAGTAAGTGAAAATCCACAGCAGGGTCTCCACACAACGGCGGGTGTTGTGCATACTGATGTAGTCAGGTACACCCGAGTTTTCATGCCGCTAGAATCCAATAGGCTCGTTTAGCCAAAGTTCCCCGAGAAAAGGCCGTTTTCCTGGGTGAAAAATATAGACGTCTTATGTCGCCTGATGGCTAAATCCTCCGATTGAATTCTAGCCTCATGTATTTTGGTTGGCTGGAGTGATGTACAAGTTGCATTAGTTACCTAAAATGTAGGTGATAGAGGTTGCAAATGAAGTTACAGGGACAGTTTTTTGACTGAACTCTATAAAATTGTGTCTTAAACAGGAGTAGGATTTTGAAAAAAAAAGAAGAGGGGAGGGGTGTCCAAACAGTGATGACTCTGCCTTAGATTCCTGCATGGGGAATCCCTGTCTAGGGGCATGTACAGAGGACCGTGCTTTGCATCCCAACACATTTACAAGGCTAGTAAAATTGCATGGTGGAGGGAAAGGTGGGTTCATTCTGACCATTAGAACACCTCCCCTCACCCCTGCCTTATTACACCTGCCAATAATATTTTCTTTTCTTCACAGCTCTACTTGCTGAGAGAAAAGGATACCCAAACAAAATTAGAGACACTCTTCAAAAAGAACCTTTATGTGATGGCCATCAAGTAGGTACCAACATATACCGTACTGTGATGTGAAGATTTTTTCAGATTATGGTCAAAGGTCATGAAAGACCAATTTAGCATTAGACGAACTTTATTTCCATTCACTTTTCTGTATGTAAGAATTTTTCAGAGTTGATTATAGTTGATATTTATTGGAATGTGTAAAGCTATTTTATATTGATATTGGATTGGGGTAATTTGCCAAAGAGTGACAAATGCCATGTATTGTCTATCACATGGCAGGCCTTCTTGTGCAGTATTTATGTTCACAATAATCATAAAAGGTACTTTTAGGGGAAGCTAGGTACATTTTTAAGATTTAGCTGTAGTTATCTTAAATTCAGATTAGGATAACTGCTTATGATACCCTTCAGTTGAAAACCTACAGTCACATGGAAAATAGCCAATCAGGGTTCTTAGATGGTGCAAGTATCTTTTTAAATTTCATATATTGTGCGTTGATAATATGATTTATGGGGGAAAAGTAGTGTGCACTCATATAGGAGTTGGGGGCTGGGATATTGTTGACTGCATGGGAATTGATCCCACTCTGTGCAGCAGTCAGCGCTTTTATTATGAATGTTGGTAGCTATGGGAAACAAGGTCACCATGGTAATGATGAGTTGCCTCTTGTTAATTCAACCAAGCATCGCAACTGCCTTAAAATACCATCATTTCATATTTACTCTTTATATACTATATTTTCAATTTTTTCATTCAGCTTGGCCAAAAGTCAACACTATGACAGTGATGGTCTTACTGATATCTTCACTCAATATGGCGACCATCTCTATGGTAAAGGAGATCATGACGGTGCTATACAACAATACATCAGAACGATAGGAAAACTGGAGCCTTCCTATGTCATAAGAAAGGTAAGTAGGGCATATGGCACTGGTGTGAGATTGAGTGGGGCTGGAAGTTGTTAGGGTCCGTAAGAACCAACGATCAGGGTTTGTATGCATTCTAGAAAAATTCGGAAAGTCCTTGAACTAGAATTGGTCCATTTTCTAAGGCCTTATAAACCCCTAAATTTGCTGTTTCCTGGAAAAGTCCTGGAAAATTGTTCATGACATCCCATTTATTTAAACTTGCACAAACTGTTATTTGAAAGGTAAATAAATGTGGTGTCAAATTTGTTGCTGATTTTCTTCATTCTCTTCAAAATTTGGCATTTTATTTTCTGTGAGAATGTGCAAAGCATAGTTCATGGCATAAGAATATGGGACTTAGGGACTGCAGCAATTTTGCCCAAAATTTAATGTGTTTTCCTGAAAATAACATATATTTTGTCCCAAAATAGTTAATTTTCTGCCCAAATGGGGGAAGGGGTGGTGGTGGGGGGTGGGGGTTGCATCCCTTAGCTCTCTGTCATGTCTCTTCATTTGGTTCTTGAAGGATCCTAGAGGCTGGAAATTGCAGTCCATGACCTAGAAATGCACTTGAAAATCCCTGCATACTGTTACATCATTATGTGTATGAATCGTAAATATTGGCCAATGAGTCCTGCACAAAACATTTTTTTTTGAAATTGTTGGGGGGTATGTCTCTTGGCCCCTTCTCCATTGTGTATGGGATCCTGGTAACCAACCAATGTTGACAGATAGAGACTGTTATCATGGGGTCAAGAATCAGGCCTTTTGAGAATGGCTGCACGTAATCATCTTCCACATGAAGTTTGTGTCGATAGCATTCTTTCATGAATCAAGTAATGAATGTTGTTTCAAATGTTTAGATGAATTCTTGGCTAACTTGAATTTTATCCATACACCTATGAGGGGTGTATAATGAGCCCACTGATACCACTATTATGGTGAACATTGTGGATAGCACTGAATCACCATCAAACAAGTTATGTTTTATTTCTATATCAGGCCTCAGTCCAAAGAAAACTGTGGTTTTTAATCAGACAACTCGACTTCCTTTTTATTGCCCAAAAGGAAATTTAGGTGTCTCATAGGAAGTTGTTAAGGTGCCTGGATGCCACCTGTTCTCTTCTTACATGAAAATGAGTTGTTCATTAGACAACCAACCAACCAGCCTGTTACCTCTTACTTGCAGTTGTCCATGGCAAAGTTTAATTGTCACAGGCAATCCGCGCTGAAGCCCTTCATATGTCATAGTTTTTGTTCTATCCATGATGACATGTCTCAGTAGAATGCCCTTTAAAAGTGACAAGATTGTTCATCATGTCCCAAAGTTTTCTGTATGGTTTCATCTGCCAGAAGACTTGGCTTCTGATATGAAAAAAAAACAACATATCTCTTCATACAGATAGAGCAGGAAAAAATTGCATTCCC
The DNA here is from genome assembly GCA_029531755.1 of Holothuria leucospilota. Taxonomy (NCBI): domain Eukaryota; kingdom Metazoa; phylum Echinodermata; class Holothuroidea; order Aspidochirotida; family Holothuriidae; genus Holothuria; species Holothuria leucospilota. The sequence goes on along the minus strand of CM055982.1, from coordinate 27,667,090 downwards.
TCCCCCCCCCCTCCAAAAAAAAACCCCTCTTTTTCCATCCATTTGTTTTCATTGCAAGGTTTTAAAAACTTACTGTTTCATTGGTTAAGACAAGAAGGTAGTCAATTTTTAACACACCAAAAGGAGTACTAATATTTTAATTAAATTTTTGTGAATTCTGTCAAACTAGTTTCATGAATACTTTTCAACAGTATTGTCCACAAGACTTCTCATTAGACAGATCAGAGGTGGATTGTGAAGGCTACATGGTATCTTCTGTAAAAGCATATTGCCATTTTGTGAAAAATTAGTTTCAATTACTTCCAGAACCATTCCTGTTTCATCCAAAACCAGGTTTAAGTATTTTGTAAAAGATGTTGTTTCGTACAACAGTGCTTGATTTATTTGGGGAAAAACATTATTGGCTGCATGTTTGTAGAAATTAAATAGGAATGTTTCTTGCACAGCAGTGATATTGCTTATGTGTTTTCTCAGTTCTTAGATGCTCAAAGAATTCATAACTTGACTGCCTATCTCGAAGCTCTCCATAAGCAAGGCCTGGCCAATGAAGATCACACAACGCTCCTTCTGAACTGCTACACAAAACTGAAGGATAACAGTAAGCTAGAAGAATTCATCATGGTAAGGATGAGACTTAATATGTATTGACTGTTTCTTTGATGGAAGGAACATTAATACTTTGTGCTAGTGCTATGTAAGGAAACTTCCCCTTGCCACTTTTCTCATGTTTTCTTCTCATCCTACCTCCCCTGACCACCCTGCATCTCCCTCATGCCTCCCATTACCATGTACACGCAACCCCTTCCCTTCCCCATCACCTTAGTCTTTTACCCTGTCAACCATAGATTATCCCCCTCCTTCCACCCGTCCTCCTCTGCCTGTTCTAATACAAAACTCACATTACAGGTCTGTATTGTACTTGCTGTTCTCCACTTACACCACTCTACCCCCCCCCCCGCCCCCATTGTCTACCCTACCTCTGCCTCTGCTGTTGCAAATTTCCAAAATGAATATGTATTGTAAGTACTGTTGAATACTTGTGGTTCATGATACTTATGTTGCTAAATCCCCAGTAGTTTACTGCCCCTTGCACAATGATTTGTAGCAATTGTGTTCTTATTCTGAAGTTAACACACAATTTTATGTCATTGAACATTTGGGGGCATGTAGAACCACTTCACCCTGAGACTGTGAGGCATATCATAAGTTTTATCACAGTTAAAGTATGGTAGGTCAGTAAGGAAACTGTCAGGCCTAAGCATAAGTACGAATGTGGAAACTTTTGAAGCAAAATATAAACATTGTATTATCTGTCAGTCTCTATGTTTGCCTGAAGATCACCTAACTTAGGCATAGGTGAGTTTCTGAATTGCCATATTTAGTGAAGAAGTAAAAAAATTCATTAATTGGATTTATTCAGTCCTATGGCAATTTAAGTTTGGAGTCATTAAGATCTGTCAATAAAAAAAATGAGAAAGAAAAACAAAATACAGATCAGGTGCTCATGATTTTTCCAGGAAGTGTTTCTGTCTGCTCACCAGTCTGAAATAATATGAAGTCATTGAAATTAGGCTGTTGTTACATTCAAGGCAACATTTGAGCCTACCTACAAAATTTCAAGTGGAAGTTTTCTTTGGTATGCCTTTCTTATTCACTCTTTTATAAATTAAGAACCTGGAGAGGTAACAGGATGCTGATTCTTTCTTTCTTTATCAAGTTAGCAATGCAAATAGATGGTCTTTTGAAAAGTACCACTCATGTGCTTTAAGTAATCTAGCAACTGTAGTCATATCTAATGATGTTTTGTTTTGTTTAATAGACTGAAGGAAGAGAAGTCAATTTTGATGTAGAAACAGCTATTAAGGTAAGGGTGTCTAACAGAAGTTATATTACAATTTTATTTGAGAATTTTAAATGATTACCTAGTTTCTAGTCTTCTTACTTTTCTATAGACCCTTTTCCAGATAGGTATTACAAAGGATTGTGGGATTGCGTTTTGACATGCATAGTTTTTGGCCACAGTAAAATGCCATTGACAAAAACGATGCACACCGAAGCTCTGTCAAACAGTCCTTTGTATAATTTGCTATTTGGAAAAGGGTCTATCACCATGTAAGGGTGAAATGCGGTGTGCTAGGTTCTGCTTTTACCTTGCAAGTAGCACTTTTACAAAGATCTTTTTGTGATTAATATTGAAATAGTGTAATATTCAGTCCTAGTTAAATCCCCTGGTGTACTCCAGTAGCCCTTGGGTCCACTAGAAATTGTGAAGTGGAGGGCACAGTAGAATTTCAAGAAAGGTATGGTTCATCAATATTACTTTTAAGGCCATGCTAATTACACATAGAGAGAAGCACCCATTTATTTCTGCCCTGTATGACAAATTTTCTTTCACAGAATGTTACAATGATATGTATTTTATATTCAAAGTATTCACAGGATGTCTCAATGATACAAAAAGCACAGATTTATTTTTCATATTTTTTACATTATTTTTTTATTTTTCCATTCTTTACTCAAGGTTTGTAGGCAAGCTGGTTATTTCAAGCATGCCCTCTATCTGTCAGAGAAGCAGAAGAGTCACGATTGGTACCTAAAGATTCAGCTTGAAGATATCAAAGATTTCCAGAAGGCACTCTCACATATCTCAGGATTACAGTTTAATGAGGTAATCACCCATTCTCTAATTTTCAGTTTAAGATTTTCCAAGTTGCATCCTATCTTCTTAATTGCAATATAAAAGTTTCTCTAAACTGTGTTATAAAATGCCATTCAGGGACCAGATTTACAAAAAAAAAACTGCATTTAGTTATTTTGCTAGTGAAAATATCCAAAACCTGCTTACACCTTTTTGGTACCCACTTTGTGAAGTGTTATTCACAAAGCCAACAGACACTGTTTATAAAGATGTGCAGTGTAACTTCAGTAATTGCTCTGATTCAATAGTCATTACTGTGTATATAGTTCTGGCATAATCCTATGCCAGTCTTATTTACTTTTATTATTGAAGCTTATTATTGAAGCAACACACAAGTAGTCTACTGTATGTTCATCCATGGTCCACAGAGTTTGAATAAGTGCACTTTTTTGCATTTCTGTGCAGCACAAATGCTACTACACAAAAGTGATACCGTATGGCAATTTTTCATTTTGGTGTAGCAATCTGCTGCTTTGTGTAGTTACTTTGTGCTCTTGCAGCTTGGTATAGGTTGGCTATCAGAGTGCATCACATTATTACAAAGACATTCTAAGGAATACATCACATGTACGTGCAAGAAAGTGTATCACAGTTTGCAGCAGGGCAGGAAAAAATGTTTATTTCCTGGGAAGGGAGTCAAAATTTCCACAATTCCTCCCATATTTTCACGTACATAAAAGGTGTAAATTTCCCTCCAATGACCAATTCCCTCCAAATACCCAAATTTCCTGGGAAGGAGCCTCCCAGTTTCCCAACTTTTTCCACCCAGGGTTTGCAGTACCACCTATTTCTAATGATGGTAAGCTATTGTAAAGTCTTCTGTGGAAAAATATTAAAAGAACATTCTGGTAACATGTAATTATCCTGTGTGAAATTTGTTGATGCAACTTTATTGTAAAGCAGGTTGCCCATTGGTGGTAAACCATTGTTAAAAATCTATTGTTTTTTGTAGGCAATGGCAATCCATTTGTTGGTAACCCATAGTTGTAATCTATTGTTTTATGTAGGTAGCTGCAAACCCATTGGTGGTAACCATTGTTGTAAATTTATTGTTTTTTGCAGGCAGTGGTAGCCCATTGTTGTAAAGTAAATCTAATTTTTTTTTTATGTACAGTAAGCAGTTCTAACCACTGGGGGTAACCCATTGTTAAAATCTATTGTTTTATTTAGGCAATGGAGAACATGAAAAAGTATGGCAAGACACTTATGAGCAAAGAGCCAGACAAAACAACAGAGCTTCTGAAACTGTTATGTACAGACTACAGACCTAAAGATGGTGAGTGAAACTGTAATTATTAATGATGCATTCTTGTATGAAAAGAATTACCTAGACTTCAGGCAAAATGACTGTATAATTTACAAATATACACATTATGAACAAACTTTGTGTTCTGAGTGATGCACTTGCTAATGTTTTGACACTTGAACACTTTCAAACATAGTGTTATCCCTTGCCCAGAGCCACTAATGCAAGGAAAAGGTACTTAATTTCCCCAAAATTGACCTAGAGTTCAGGTCAAATGAACCCCATTGAATCACCACATATGAAAGATGACGAGTTGCTGACATGATAAAGAATCATGTAAGATTTTCATGAAATGAGGATGTTAATAGTCAGTTTAGTTTATAACAATATAGGTACAAAATACTGTGTCATGGTAATTCAAAAAAGTCATATGCATATGCATAGTGACTTTATGCTAATTTAAATAGACCCTTTTCCAAATAAAAGTTACAAAGCATTATGGGATAGAGTTTTGGTGTGCATCATTTTTTTGCTACAGTAAACTTTCATTCACAAAAAGGATGCATACCAAATCTCTATCCCACAATCCTTTGTAATTAATATTTGGAAAAGGGTCAACAGTGAGGACTCTAATATTCAAATCCTAGTAGACATTTAGAGAGGGTATCATGTCTTGAGTGGAAGTATCCTTCCTCTGGTTTTGAGAACTTGTTCAAGTATACACCCTTTATAGCAAGTAGGAGTTGAAGATTTAAGTGCCAAGTGCTAGTGCTTAATATGCGAGTACAGAAGCAAAGTATGAAACCATACTCAGAAGTATGTGTACACACACATGTAATTAAGTGTGAGTATAAGTCCATACTATACTGAAAGTGTCATTACTAGCAAGAGAAGAATAACTTGATGAATTTAAGGAATTCAGCTTGGATCTACACTTAATGACATGTCATATTTAGTCTGTAAAATGCCAGGGTACTGAAAACTTTCAAAGTGTGGCCTCAATACATATGGTTAAAAAGTCAAATTTTGTTCTTACATTACAAAAGCTCCTTGAGGTGCTGTGTATGTTGTTTTGGTCTAAAGAATGTAAAGTTGCATGAAACCTCCAATCCAGCAGCAACTTAGATACTATGCCTCCTTCTGTTTGTCAGGAATGACAGCTGTTCTTTTATCCCCCTACCCCTTCTCCTGCCCCCCCCAAAAGAAGAAAGAGTCCCCCCCCCAAAAAAAGAAAGATCCCCCCCCCCCAAAAAAAAAGAGAAGACTCTAGATTGTTGGTTTATTATTAGGTGTACATCAGTGTTCACGCAAAGGAATTGAACCTGGGAGGGAATATCCTCTCTAGAAATTTCTTTGGTAGGGATTTTCAAAATCAAAGAGGGGGTTATCACTTGGTAAAAATACTATTGCAATTTAATGTGTGTATTATAACTGTAGTTACGATCTCAGCTGAAGAAAAGTGTGCGGGATTTTCCCGCATAAGATTTATTTTTGTGTGGGATTCGAAAGACAAAAGCGGGATTCACATAATCCCGCGCTTTAGCGTGAACACTGGTGTGCATATGAAAAATTTTAGGGGGGTCATTTATTAGAGATGGGGTGTCTAATACAGTAAGTACAGTAGTGTGGGGAAGTGGATGCAATAGTTATATGTAAGTCATATACGGGAAAAGACAGTGAATACAGAACCATACAAAGCTGGGTACAAATACATGTGTACAAGCACATTTAGGCCAAATTAAGTGTGGGTGTGTTTGTGTGTGTGTGCATACTACAGTGTACTGTATTGTCTGATTTCTAGTACTGACAAGAAATGTCCCCTGGGTTCCAAGAACTCTGTGGAACCGCAGTTATTGATATAAGGTATGACATAAGTAGTATGCACAGAAGTGGGCAGTTGACCATCTCACCTCCCATAACTGCTCCCAGACAGATGTTGAGAAGTGCAGAGAAAGCCAACTGTTGTGAAATTTGCTTTCCTTCCCTCCTTATTATTTGTCAAGAACTATTTAAATTGTCCCTGTGTACCCAAAAATAGTCCATCTGAAAATTTTCAGGAGGTCCATTTTTCCAAAACAGTTCAAAAGATCTTCTTAAAAAATGTCGAATTTGAAATGTGAAAATTATGATTTACAGTAGATAGTATCCCTAAGTTGTCAAACATCAAACATCTACAGAATAATTAAGTCACTGTCCCATGAAGACAGATGAGACCTTGCCTGATCACTATTTAATCAGTAGAATTAGTCTTTAGGAATATTATTTTTCTAACTATTCATGCAAGTTTCAGATATCTTGCTCACAAAGTGTTGTCCTCAATCAGTTAACATTTCAGTGGAGAGCTAAGAAGGGTCCTTTTAATGCCTGTTGCATGTATATAGCATGTTGCTATGGTTACATTGCTTTGTTTCTTCACAATCATACTTCATCAATATTCATAAGTTTCAAACCTATCTTTAAATTCCATTCATTGGATCCCTTTCTTCATATTTGTATTTAGCATCTCCTGAGGTGGAAGGAACTGAGGATGGTAATTTGCATATTTGCTGATTTGCATGTATAGGTTTGCACATTTGATGTGACATTGCACATGCAAAATGTGAACAAGTGCAGTGGTCTTTAGTTTCCTTCATTAACAAATACTTTTTATTTAGACCATCCTGTCTTGATATCTTTGTGATTTAGAAACTTGTAGATTTTAGAACTAAAGGTATGCCTTCCCCTAATCCTCAAAATCTTTGTGGTGGTGGTGAAAAATTGCATGCTTAAATTTTTTTGAGGTTGGTCATGTTCAATCTTAGTTGTCCCTGTTCTTTTCAGCCAGTCTAGAATGGGAACACACATGACAGACCCATGATGTAAAGGTCTGAAGGTTGGTCATGTTTAGTCTTGTGTCCCTGCAGGGTACATAGCTCCTTTGGGGAGCAGAACTCCTTGGGGAGCAGAACTCCTTCGGGAGTAATGTTTGCTTTTTGCCCTTTTTGCCCAGTTCTTTGCCAGAGAGTCAAGGAGACTTTGGAAAATGTATGTCTTTGTGGGGGTGGTTCAAATAATTTCCAAATAAAAACCTTTGAACTGGAACATTGAAGGAAAGTGTTGTTAAAAATATGTGAAAAAATGATTGGCTCAAATTCAGGCTTTCCATTGTGAATAGACCATTTTCCAAATAGCAATTACAAAGGATTGCGGGATAAAGGTTTGGTATGCATTTTTTTTTTTTTTTTTTTGTCAATGGCATTTTACTGTGCTTTTTTTATGGGTTTTGTTTTACATGAAAACAGTAGCTGTTATGACATCTAACTTACATGTAGCTGTGGAGGCTCTTGTGCTGGTAGACCTTGAGTTGGGTTTTGAAAAGGATTCTTATATTGTGCGTCTTTTTTTGCTCGTGAAAACAGTAGCTGTTCTGAAAAGGATTCTTATATTGAAAATGGTGATGCTATGTCCAAGTTGATAATAACATGTGGTATTTGAAGAAATGAGGCATTACAATTGGGAGCTTAGGCATTGCATTCTCAATTTGTACATAATAGTAGGGTGGGTTAGTCATCCAAAAGCAATGTACCATTTCCCATCTGAAATGACCTTACTTGTAAAGATTCTTAATTTGATCTAAAATGTTGCTTGGGAGCCTTGTATCATGAAGCTGTAAAGTATAAGCCCTTGTGGGTGTCCAAGGTTTCTTTGTGCCAAAACATAAGTGCCCTCAAAGCATGAATTTAAAACAGATATTAGTACTGAAATGTTATGAATGCAGACTTGAAGCTAGTTAAAAGTTTCTGACCACAACCCTTCCTTTCCATTAGCCTTTTCATCTCAGATAAGCTGTGACTAGATTGGGAATCAATGTGGCTAATACTGGAGTAGTGCCAATGTCAGGGAAAACACAACTGAACTCCCACTTGGTGCCCTGATAACCTTTCAAAAACTTTTTTCTAAATAATCTGATTCCTGCCATCATTCTGCAAAAGATGCAATTTAAAGGCAGTATTTGAATGAAACCAAGTTAGGTTACAAGCAGCCGGCCTCTCAAAAATTTAAGATAACCTTAAATCAAAAACAAAGCAAAGTCAGCTAGTTAGTTAAATGGTCTGTCTGAGGGTGCTTCAGTCTGGTGCGCTACCTACTCTGTCAATTGGGTAACCTCTGGTGGCAGAATGGTTTATTCCAGCTGCCATGCACCAATTTTTTTCACAAATACATGGGTCAGAATCCTGCTTGAGGTGCATGGTTTTATCTTTGGGTACTACAGCTTTCCTCCCATTTGGCAAGGCTTTCCATTCAAAATTGGTTGACCTTAAATTAGGAGCTGAGGGTTTTAATTGTGAATTGTGCATTTGATTTACTACTAATCACATGCTTCTGACTTTTTAGTAGGCAGGTATGAACATAGAGCTAAACTTTGTATCAAAATGCAAAGTTGCAAAAGGGAAGGCTCACAACTGAAAAAGCCATCAGACACCAAGAGAGTGTGTGCTACCCTTGGTAGTGAGTGGAGCAACCACTGGTTAATGTGCTATGCTTTTGTACTTAAAACAGTGGAAGGGATCATTTGCATTTTAATTTTCAATTCTGGTGAAGGTATGCAAGTCAGAGCTTACTTCAGGAATGTGTGGTAGATTAAAATGGTATCTGGTCTAACTAATAATATTTCCTTGTCAGTCATCCTCCTGTCCTATCCTTTATTTTCTGTGTTGTTATTCTTTGGTTCTTTGGTGGAGGTGTTATGATAATTTTATCACAATATTTTTGAATGAGGAAGACATATTCTTTTAAATAAATTTGGAAGCTGCCATTGCAAAGTGAATGTAATATAATTTAATTGTCAAGTTGTGCAGCTTTGCATTAGCATTAAAAAGCAACATTTCTTTTGGCTATGGTTTGAAGAGTTTATGTGCACTCTCACATTTGATAAAGGCTTTTTAGTAGTGATGTGCTGTCCACCTTTTAAACTCTTTTCACAAGCTATGATTTCAAACAGTGGTGTGCCAGCATAAAAACAGTGTTGTACTTACTGAGGGCAATGATATGACTCTTGCCATCTGGACTTGAGTCTAGATTTAGAGACCCGAAACTGACGTGAGTCCCAGCCTTTATAAGTAACTCAACTTGAGTCACTACTTGTTAAGGTGTGACTTGAGTCTTAATTTAGTCAAGCTGTAAAGAATAGGTTTGACTCAATATTAAACACCTAGACACTCAACTTGACTCAAGACTTCACGTACAGTGTCTGTATTTTAGCCATGCACAGACAGGACCCCCATGACTTGTCTGTGATTGGTTAAAACACCTTGTATAAAAACTCAAGTAAATAAAATGCCAAATGAGGGTTTCAACTTGACCCTACCCTCATAATTAGAGACTTACAGTGGCTTCAACTTTTAGTACACCTAATGGGGTGGCTCATGGTGACTCGCACCTAAACAGAGACTCAGAATGACTTGAATTTCCAGACTGTGCTTCACTGGAGCCTAGGCACCCTGTGACTTGACAAGACTAGAGCCCAATACCCTTCAGCTTGAGATTTGGCATCAAGTCACTCAGTAGCAACACTGCCTAGTTTATATGAAAAGTAGTTTAATATAGTGTCAAATGTAGAACAAGCGGTGTCTCAGAACGAAGAGATTTATGATTTTTATAAGTTGGTGGTTATTTGTGCACTGTCACTTTTGTTGGAGACTTTAAGTGATTGTTTTGTATTTTATAGCACTGTTTTATATATCTTTCTTTACATTTTGTTCAATTTGTTGATTGTTCTAGTGCACAGTATTAGTTGAAAGTGAATGCAAATTGTGGTCATGTTTGAATGGAATGGCTATCATAGTAGTTGCATCCTTCCAATTGGACATTGTATTGAATGTAACTTACACTTTAAACCATGAATGGATGGAGCAATGCATTTTGTCATTACATGAGCCATATTTTTGTTGGAATGCAAATAATAAGGCAGTTAAGACTTACATTTTCATATGAAAGGTCAAGGATCTTGAAGGTGGTAAATCTCCAAATGTGTTAGCATTACATTAGCAATGTTAGAGCTCAACATGAAATCCAAAATCCTGTGTGGTACTTGTTACTGTGTTCTTTACCCAATGACCTATTACCTGAAGAGATTGCACATGAACAGTTAGGCACCTCAGGCTGCCTCAGCATAGCTGTAGGGGCTGCAGCCATGTTTTGTTGCTACACCTATTGTAATAGCAGAATTAATTTAATTCTACAATTGTTACATAGTAACAAAGCATTGCAGCTATGCTGAGGCTACTGAAGCATTACTAGTTTGACATGGTGCCTTATAACTCAGAACTGGTTGTTGTCACATATTGTCAGCAGTATTTATCATGTCATCTATGAATCTCAATGAGGCATTATAAGTGTTGCCTTAACCAGCTTTGCTATGTGGACACATTCAAGTGGAAGAAAATTTGAATCCTCCATATTCTCTCTGCATATTCCCCCCACCCCCTAACCCCCATTCTTTTTCTTTTCATCCTTTCATCATGTCCAGTTTGGGGGGATTTAATCTTTTATGCTGATTTGTATCATGATCTCCTTTGTGAAATCCTTAGGTATATACAATCAAGATTCCTGTGACCCACAAAAGTTATAAAAAAGTCATGAAATTCTATTTCCACTTTTCCAGCCTGGACAAGTCATGTTATTTTGTTAAAGATGACAAGAAGTCATAGAAAACCTGTGGAATTTTCTTCAAACTGTGTAACATGTTTTAAATACTTGTTCAAGCCATATTTTATACAGAGTTTTGTACCCAAAGAAAATCATTTAGTCACAAAATTTCATTTGTAATTTGGTCATGAGAAGGTCATGGGTAAAATTGTGAAATTTTATCACCTTCACAGTGCAAGAACCATGATAATGGAGTTTAGCACATATTTGCTCTTTGCAATATTTACTTTCCACTTGGGTGTAAAGAAGTTATTAGATTTTACTTAACAACATTCAGAATGTTATTTTACATTCATCAGATGAGCTCTGCCAACAGTAAAGTTATGACATCTTCCACTTATTATTTCTATTTTTTTGTACTTTATTGAAGAAAACTTGATACATTTACATACAAAGTGGAACCAACAGCAGGGAAGTCCCTTCTTTAATAAGGTTGTGGTTTGTTTGTTTACATGAGCCTTGCAATGTTCACAACTTCAAAGTATCATTTCTGTGAACATCAGAATATGTTGTTTGTTTTTCTTTTTTCAAACATTTGTTGTAGATATGGTTACCAAGTGGAAGGTTTTCATGTTTGACAAGTTTTGCCCAATAAAAACTTAGAAGGGGACCATTTATTTGTTTAATAAGGGTCAACATGGGTAAAAAAGTGGGAAGCTGGGAAGCTCATTGCTGTGAAATTTTTGGAACTTTGAGGGAAATTTCACTTTTGGGGGATGGGAAAACTTGTAAAAGATTTTGGAAACTTTGGCATGCTTTCTGGGAAATTAAAATTTTTCCCAGCCCTGGGATAAATACAATGTTTCAAAAGCTCTACACTGTGAAAAAAATTAAAAAAATATCTGTAATAGACAAAGGGGAATGTTGTAAAATTTGCAGTATTTCAGTATTTTCTCATGTATTTTTCCATGCAAATAATCTTATTTTTTGTGGTTATATTTAATTTTCATCTATAGAACCATTGGTTGATTTAGCAGCTTTGCAAGGAGGACTACCCCCACCCATTCAGAGGGCCTCTGCAGAAGAATTTATTCACATTTTTGTGAATAATTCACCTAAACTGTCGGAATTCTTGGAGCATATGATTAAGGTTTGTCTTTCGTCTTGAATCTTCTTCCTGTCAAGGGAAGTAGTTTGAACTGAACTCTTGAAAGATGAGACAATGAATTTTTCATTCTTCTCTGTCAAAATAATCACTAGCAAAGTATTAATGACTGTAAAAATTTGAATTCTGGTAAATTTGTGTATCTTAGATAATTTTTATGTCTCCCATGTGTTAAACTGGAGAATGTTAACAGCTTTTGTGTTTGTCATGTGATTAGATGGTTTGAATCATCTTAAGTGTGAAGGATTGAAATTGTTGCTATTACATTTACAGAGTAGCACATCTAGCACTTGATATAGTGTCACATTGCAAAGTGTGACATGCATTTTTGCTTATGTGATGCAGTTTTTGAAATGTATGGCATACAAATGTAATGCACTGTGATTACCAATCTGTCCAAAAATTGTAAGAGGATAAAGTAACCAAAGGTAACAATGCAAAAATTGTCACAGAGAAATAAAAAATTGACCTACTGAATCATTATGTGTAGCATTTTGAGCCATGCAAAAAGTTTCACTTATTCAAATGCTGAGTATGTCCTTTTTGTCATGAAGTGGACAACCACAATAACAGATATACAAGGGAATGGAGAGTGGGGCATGCATATCCCCTCACAACTAGGCCACCCTTTTATTTTATGATGGATTGTCTTTATGTGATGTCATTGTGTTTACTGATTCTACTTATTTTTTCATGTTGATTGCCAAACTTTCAGTGGTCAAGAGGCTTCATGGGTACACTTACGCAGTACACACACTCAGTATGACCTGACATTTTTGAATACATTGTATATGCATGCACAGCAAGACCCTTATCTGGTGAAAGGTTGACAGCCAATTTGTAGAACAAACAACTTCAGTGGAATAATGACATTGGTGAAAAATGTTCACACAGTGTATCATGTAATTTTAAGCTAGCCACACACTGTATGACTTTGCACAACTCAGGTCTGCAACTGTGACTGGTAGTTTTAAAACAAGGTTAAACAGGCTTTAAAAGTCATATCCCCTTCAGTCGGGAAAACAAGCATTTTCCCTTTTTTGCGGACTGCAGTTTGCAACAGTTGTATAAAACTTGAAGCAGTTTGACCAATCAGGTACCAGAAATTGTGCACAAAGCCAAAAGAGGGTTGTCAAGTAGTGCAACCCTTTAAAATGGGAAGACATTTTATCTAGTCTGATCTGTCAATCATGGGACTGAAAGTTGCACAAACCATAGGAAACTAGGTCATGACAATTTAGTTGGGCCCAGCAAAGTTGTGCAGTGTGCAGCTAGATTAAAGCCTTCCACTGTTAATTCCTCACCAAAGCACATCCTATATCCATTCAGGGAAAATTGTGATTGGCTGAAACGCATACTAAAATAAGAAAGGAAGGTAAGAAAGGAAGGATAACCATTGGTATGTTCTGCACACTAATGTTATATTTTGGCATCCTTTCAGACCCAACCAGAATCTTCTCAACGAATTTACAACACCTTTCTTGAGCTGTGCTTAAATGATATGACCCATGGAAAAGATGGTACCACGTATAAGAAGGACCTAGAGAAGAAGGCCATGGACCTTCTTCAAACAGGAGAGGTATTAAATCTTTATCCTTTCAGGGCTCATGTTGAGGGCAGTCTCATTTTACTTGGCTCAGAGTTATGATGGACTATGTGTTATATTGAGTATAACTTATCTTTAAACCAATGTTTTCCATTGGTTACAGTATCCTTTAATAAGGATTCAAATTCAGATTTGTTTTGCATATTTTCGGTTGTAGGATACAGACGTAAATGTTATGTGATTTACAGAATAAGGCATATGCTGGACAGATTAAATGTTTATTAATGCTGGTGACCATAAAAAAACCAAAAATTAAATAGAAAACAAATATAATAGAAAGGAAGACAGATCTGTAGATAGAACAATAGAGGTAAATCCTGCTTGTATTCCTGGCTTTACAAACCAACATCTGTAGGACTGTGGGTCAAAATTGCATCAAAACTTTTAAAAATGTTGTTAAAACTATATTGGTCATTTGCATGTATTGCACATTTACATATGATCCAACAAGTTGAGAATCCATGTTAAGGTGATGCAAAAGAGTGATATGAATATTCATATCAGCATGAACGAGATATACATGACTGTAGACCAAGCCTTGTGTAAAAATAGTGGGTCATATAATGTATTTTCAAGAAAGAAAATTTTGAAAGTGGGATATTTGCTCAATGAATGCCCTGCATTTGTTGAAAGCAAGACTTAACTTTTTTGTTTAGGGGGGGGGGGGGCATGGGGGTTAAAGGCCACATGGGATAGCCACAAGGCAAAGTGCAAGAAGCAAGACCTAAACAAACTGCAAATACCAAATAATAGAATAAAATAAACTTCCATACAAATCAAAATCCTCAAACCACCATGCTTTTTTGCATACTTGTCATAAGTTAGTAATGTATGAGAAAATTATTTTATATAGTAATTACATTCTGTGAATTTGCCTAGTGTAGATTATTTTAAAGAGGGGAACACTTTTATATAGGAATACTTGCTCTCAATGGTGTACATAAGTGTTGTGGAATTGTGCAGTAAACCCATACTAATGCTGGGCAGAAGTCACATTTTAACCTAAAGCTTTTAAATGCAGCAAACGGTGGCATTTAAAGCATTTAAGCTTACCATCAGGGACATTTGGGGACATCCCTGGCGGGGTCAAAGAAAGGTGGGTATTTCATCCAAGAGCAATCTGCAGTTTTTAGCTCACACATTGTATGCAGTACATGTGTGAGGTTATAAAATGGGGCAGATGTCGTCAACTTTTCAACAAAAGTTTTCAGCCTTTTGATGTGTTGAGATTTTGAGCTGAAATTTTGGTACATGATTGTTTGTTGATAGAGCAATAAAACTTGCCTATTCGCATTTTGATATACAAAAGTTAAATTTGGTTCTTAAGCAATTTTTGTAGAGCTGCCTTCACTGTGCCTGCTGAACAGGTAGCTGTTTATTCATTGCATTTATAGCAGTGTACTTTTGTTGTGTGTTCAGTTGCTGTCTCGCAACTGCCTGTGCAGGTTTGTTTTGAAATTTGATCCATTCACACACATCAGTCTTTGTTCATCAAGTGGCCTGTGCAATCACAATGCTTTGGGATAACTAATTGTATTATCAAGGTTCGTTAAGCAAGGGCTTCCATGGGAACTCCCTGCATTGAGCAGCTACTTGATTCATGATCTGTGAGAACAAAATTTGAAGCAAACTCTGGTCAGTTTGGCTTACAAGAAAGGAAAATGGTTTAACCTGTTGTGGGGATATGTCCCATTTTGTTCCTAGATCAATTGAGACGGTCAAGTTAAGTAATTGCAATACTGTAACTGTTTTAAGTTCAACCCCAGTAGCAGCTTTTTGAGTCTGTGGTTTGTTTGAGTGCAAACCTATGCAGTGTTTGCTTGTAGAGATGTAGGTACAACTAAATTTACTTTGCAAACTTGAACAGTTTAATAACATCAGTTTAATTTCAGTCTTGCTGCTAATTAAAGTATGTAACCTTTACAGGCCTTCTTGATTTTAGAAAATATGCAGTGATATTTGTAGATCTGTCATCAAACGGTGTCAGTTGCAGTGTTTACATGCCTAAACATGCTTGTGATTTTCCAGTTGGGTTTTGAGTTCATGTATTATTTTGCTCTTCTCTTACCTTTTGCCTTCGTAAGGTAAGGAGGTTTTGTGGAAGTTGATGAATAAATGATAAAATTTGGTTCTTTGAGTTCCTATTTTTAACAGACAAGAGAAATTGTGTGAGCCTACACAACAGCATTGCTGTTCTAGTTCCATCTGAATTGGCCTTTCAAAAGATACAAAATTGATATAAATTGTTGAGTTGGTTAGCTTCACTTCACCTGAAGTGAAGTTACAATTTATAAGTCACAGACTTCCCTCATTTGTGGTCACTTAGCATTGTTAAACCACTGCCCTTCACACCTCTAATGAAATATTTGCTATGTTGAAAAGTGTAACATTTGGTACAGATGTGCCATGAGGTCATAATTTGTTGGCTTATTCATTTTTCACCCATTTGCTATTGAGTCTCTTTCTTTTCTTGATTTTACATTTTAGGATCGCTATGACATGGATCTTGCATTGGTACTCTGTCAGAAGCACAACTTCAGTAAAGGAATCCTTTATTTGTATGAGAAAGCTAAATTGTAAGTATTGATCAAAGATATTACAAATATAGATCCCAGTCTCAAAATGGGGGATTGTCTCCTCATGGGAGCAGAAACATCAAAAACTGATAAGCTGATCACTGTTCAGTCATTTTGGTGACAAATGACTGTCTTTTACACAAGTATAAGTTTGTAATTATATGGAAAAAGTCTAATCCATCACTTTTCAATATATTCCATTTTCAAGAGAAAGTATATTTCCTGGCTATGATTTTCCTGTGATTCAACTGATTTAGGTAAAACTAAATAGATGTTGGGAATTCATGCACAAGAATATCTTCTTTGCAGAATTTTATATCAATTCTGTCATAGCTTGCCCTTAATGCAAACACTAGTTTCATAAGAGTATTAGCCATTGGTATTTTAGGTTCCTCAAGTATACCATAAAAAATTGACTGGGTTGTAATGAGTCAAATCATATTTTGGTCCAGCAGAGTTAATTTCCGCTTTGATTAGGGTCTTGATTAGAGTCATTGACGTATTGTGTCTTACTGGGAGGGAAAGGGGAGAGGAAGGGGAAGATGAGGGTAGGGGGTTTTCTGGTAGCTGTTCAAGTGTATACACTGTTGGCTCCTTGGATGGGAAATTTTACTTTGTCAGTTGCTTGTACTGTGTCAACAACCTTTGCAAAATATGTTGGTATCATCTTCATTTGAAGTGTTTCCAGGGGGTATGGTCAGAGACCTCTTCAGTCTGTAACTTTCTACCAAAGCAAATGAATGTTAAGATTGGTCTTCTTTAAGATCTGTCTTACTGAGTTTATTTTTTGCAAGTGATTGTCTAAAATGAGCAATCAAAGAAACTTGTGAGTTTTCAAAGGAGAGACATTATCTGGGAAAACCATCACATTGAAGGTGCTTTTGACGAAAGCTTTTACAGCAGAGTTTTGATTCATTTTGGGGTAAGAAGCAGTTTTAAACCAAACTTTGAATAGAAAAAACTGAAAATTTGAAACTAAAATAGAATATTCTTCCCTTCTCTTGAAGAAGTAATATATCATACAATTCCTTGGTTGGTCTTCTCTTTAATATTTTTTTATTTCTTTTTATAATATGAAAATTTCAGATACCAACAGATCCTTCACTACCACATGGAATACGATAAATATGATAACATCTTGGATGTTTGCAAGAGATACGGGTTGGTATTGATTCTTTCAAATAATTTTCAGTGCATCTAGTACCCTTGCTTTAGGCTATATGTCTGTGAGCGTGTTCGTACTCATTGTACATTGATAGTCCATTGATGCAGATGCCATGTTTACAAGTTTATACCTGTATGTAGCGCTTCTGTAGGGCTAATTCTAAGTCATACATGTACAGTTGTTCACAAGTGTGGAATTTAACCACATGATTTTTTTTTGTGTCTGATTGTTAAGGTCTTCACCTAAATATGTCAACTATGTAGTTTGCCTGCTTTAAGGCCTATTGTACACAATCCATCCTGGACCTTTGTCCCCTCATTCTTCAATTTGTTGCATGTTTTGGGGATGCATAGTTCTGTCGGTTTTCCTTGAGTACAGTACTATGGAATGATTTCAAGCTGCACTGTACATTGCACATCATTGTGTGTACATTAGCCCGGGCATTCACATGCTAACAAGGTATGCTATGACACGTTGCTAATCCAAACACAAAGACAGCCATGCCCAAAGTAAGAGGCACAGCTAGGGATTAAAATCAGATGCTGGATCCTTCTTAAACTTTCAACATGTAAGAAAGGCTATGGTTGACACATGTATGGATTAAGTTTATTGTTCAGGGTGTGCACTACCATGACTTGGTGTGTAGCACACATAAGAAATTTTGGTATGGTCCTTAACACAGTATGTACTG
The DNA here is from genome assembly GCA_029531755.1 of Holothuria leucospilota. Lineage (NCBI taxonomy): Eukaryota > Metazoa > Echinodermata > Holothuroidea > Aspidochirotida > Holothuriidae > Holothuria > Holothuria leucospilota. Next base: position 27,649,316 of record CM055982.1, on the reverse strand, counting down.
TCTGTGACTGGCAGTGCTGTGCAGGTGAAGTTTACACTCAGCATATGATCTGTTCTCAGCTAAATAAGATTGATGTGGTTGTTGATTCCTGTATGCAGTGTCATATTAAATTAGAATCTGGTTTTGGTGAATGAGACATCACAAGGGTTAAAAAATTGTGTGTCAGGCACAGTTTAAACAATTCTGTGTGGACCTGCGGCAGATGCAAGGAAAACTTGTATGTTGTAAACAGGTCTTAATAGTTTCGGCAATGTGAGTTTTGTGAAGCAATTGCAAGAATACTTCCAGGTTTATACAGAGTTAGTAGCACCTTAGCAACTTCATTGTAGTTGATGTGAAATAGCCCTTTATGCATAATTCTAAGAATAGATGTTTTCCCATGCCTTAAATTATAAAAAAGTCCTTTCATTGTTTGCCCTTGGCAACACATCAATAAGACTGTCCATTAACAATGAATAATCTACAATTGATACAGCTGCTAATTATGTCTTCTCTTTTCGGAAAGTGTTGTCTTGCCCATTTCCTTTGACTTTGTCTAAAGCTAACAACTAGTCTTTCTGTGTTACAGGACACAGGATCCCAACCTTTGGGTGCAGGCTTTGTCTTACTTTGCAACAAAGGAAAAAGACTGCAAACCTTACATTGTGGATGTCCTATCACAGATTGATCGTCACAATCTGCTGCCTCCTCTTTTGGTGATACAAACCCTCGCACACAACTCAACAGCAACGCTTACTGTTATTAAGGTATGGAAACGTTGATGGGCCATTATGTGTTGATAGACGGAGCAGGACTAACATAGGTGTACAGGAATACTTTCGTTTTGGTGGTGGGGGGGGGGAGTCGAGTGTTGTGGGCAGGCTGAGCACTTTGCCTGACAGTTTTGTGATTCTGTAATTTTATCCATCTGTGAACAAACTGTGATAAGTTTGCCTACATTGGGGTTAACCAACCTTTCCAGCCAGTACCTCAATGAGGACTACAAACAAGGTAAAATAGTCGCAAAGAGGAGTTCAGATACATAAGAAGTTTATTTCAAGTTCTATCAGTAAGTGGTTAAATCATGTCCGCTGCAGTAAACCTAAGTCCTAAGAGGGATGTTTACTAGTTTATCAGTTTTCTCCATTAAAGGGGGTGTCATTGATCTTGCAACAGTTGATTAAAAAAGTATAATTATTAAAGTTGAATTTATGGGATCAGTCACAGTTAATCTTTATCAGACTGAATGAATTAAATGTTGTATTTTATTTGCGCTTCAATAAATCCCTACAAGAGTAACCTCGAAATTTCTCTTTAAGAAGAAAACCACACTTCTAGTCAAGTGCCACCATTTTAATAATAAAAGCTAGAAACTCAAATGGGGACAAGTGTTTCTGTGTAGATGTGGGCTTGAAAACTTATAGTATGGGGCTATGTGCTAACACAGTAGCACATGTTGCCACTAGCATGGTAAGACCTTAGTTAAAAGTTAGGATCCTGAACTGCCCTGAAGACGCAATTCATTTGCCTAGGAATTTGTGAAGTTGCACATCCTATCATTGGCTGATTTGTCAGGGGTGCCACAGTTGATACCAAGAGATTGGTTTAATATCCTTGGAAAAAGCAGTTGGCATTTGGTACTTCCAAGATACTAAGATAAGAAGTGTCTGTATACTTTATTTAATGACAATCCTTGGAGATGTTTTTTATTGCACTTGTCACGACAAATTATAATAAATATAATAGACTTTACAGTTGAAATTAACTTCAAGCATAAAAAAGCACAAAAGAATTTACTAGTGGAAACAAAAGTAAAAAGTTTCAAGTGAAAAATACGTCAAGAACAGACATTGAAAAACAGCACCATACCAGGAAAGATTCCTTTAATCATCAAGGCATACTCATGAAAATGCATTTGAGAATGGGATACAGCCATCAATCAAAGTTGTCAGAAGTGGCTAAACCTTTGTCCTTTGTTCTTTTTTTCCCCAAGGATTACATTGTTCGTAGATTACAGCAAGAAAACGATCAAATCGCTGAAGATGAAAGACTGATAGAACAGTATCGAGAAGAGACGAAGATTAAAAGATCCGAAATAGAAGAAATGAAATCAAGGTATGGTGAAATTTTTAACGTGGTTTTGCAAGGTTTGGATGAAATGACTGTTGAAAACATTGTATTTTGCAGTCTTAGGCTTGATATATAAATTAAAACAAAACCTGCCACTTATGCAATTTTTGTCTGAGGTAAATCGGGGACATTTTATATGGCACAGGGAAGGGTGTGCCTGAGAGAGGATGCCTCCAGTGAGCATGGTTTCCAGTTATGATCAATTGAATTGTGTAATTGAAAGAAGAGTTGATGCCAAGTTTCATTTAGACTTCTAAACAACTCGAAAGGAGGAAATTTATTGGAGGGTTTATTCTGTTTAGATTATCAACATAGACACCATAGTGCCCAGTTCAAAACATGTAAGTAGCCTACACTAAAGCTGTTAAACTAAAGTACTAAAAATATGGCTGCTTGTTTCCTTTTTACGAAAAGGAGGCAAATTGTCTTACAGCCGGGACACCAACGTTTTGTTCTAAAAATGGGGGCAACTTCCATTTTAAGTGGACTGATGGTAACTCAGTAAGACATCATGTTCATCAAGACATGTACATCCACCTTTACAAATGTATTGTATGGTGCCCTTGACCATGACCCTGATTGGTTCTTGTGGAGTAAGGACACATTTTTCTCCTGTCTTAAGAGAGACAAGGCAGTAAATGGAAGGAATTCAATTCTTCTGAAGGAGAAAGTTTTATTAAAGCATAAAGAATGTTTCCTTCTTTTAGTAAAATGTTCCAGTGGTTTTTAGTTTCCCAAAAGGAACTTCGTAAAATAGTGGTGCCTTTGTTAGTGTAACTGTGTTGTTGAGGAAGAAATTACTCTGTTGTTCAGTAATATTACAGTATAACAGTATTTTTGTGAGTACATACTTGTGCTCATGCTTTGGCCTGCTTGCTTGTACTCATACTTGTGAGGATAGATTTGTACTCATCCTTGTACTCACTTATGTTAAGCAATGCTGCTAGTGCAAAATTGTGTACTCATGCTCATACTCATGAAAAAGATGTGTACTTGTACTTACAGTCAGAAGTGCTACATATTTACTCATTACTCATGATACTGTTCTCACACTAAAAGTCTGCTGTGGAAAACTTGAAGTTGATAAAACTACCTAAAAGGGAGCCCTCTTTAAGAGTTTTGCTGTTTTGGTCTCTTGGTGTATTGTTCCATTTCAGCAAATCTACATTGACCATTATGCAATAGGTACATATGTTTTCTGCAATAGGTACATTTCACTTTGCAGTGGAGGAATTACAGTGCCCTCATATCAGCTTAGAGCTAGCTTTGCTTCTCTGGGAAACTGCCATACCACAGTTTGGATTGTATTTATTATTTGTGTAAATCCTATATTCTTTATGCAATAGGCACATATCTTTATGCAGTAGGTAAATTCCACTTGTCAGTGGAGGAATTACAATGCACTCATAACAGCTGGGAGCTAAGTTTGCTACCCTGGAAACTTTCATACTACAGTTTGGATTGTATTTATAATTTGAATATTCTTTATGCAATAGGTACATATCTTTATGCAATAGGTACATTCCACTTGTCAGTGGAGGAATCGCAATGCACTCATTACAGCATGAGTGGAAAACTTAGAATCTGAGAAGCTCTTTGCTGGGAAATTATGAGGGCTTTTTGGCAGCTTGAGGGAAAATTGACATTTTTACTATTTGGAAACATTTAAAAAATGGTGAGAAATTTGATTTGCTTACCAGGATATTAACATTTTAACAGCCCTGTGTAAAAGTCTAAAGCTTGGTTTTCTTTTCAAGAAAGCTGTCATGCTGTGATTTTGAGTATTTACTACATATTTTTTTTATGCAGTGCAAAGATCTTTCAAGTTTCTAAGTGCAGTGTTTGTTCTCATCCCCTTGAGTTGCCATCAGTTCATTTCCTGTGTCAACACTCCTACCATCAGAGGTAAGTCTCACTTTTGCAAGGTCTATCAAAACTGGATTCACTCCACAGTTTGGCAACTGAAAGTTCACTTTGCACTGTACTGCTTGACACATTTCAAGTCAACAAATGTGGTGCATCAGTCAGAATTAAGTAATAAGAAACAACTAGGACTGACTGTTTCAAAGCCAGTTTTAGTTGCAAAGTAGAGTCACTACAGCCGTGGGGTTTCAAGCATTTTAATCACTTATCAGCAAATTCACACAGAGCTGTAAGAAGGTTCTCCAATACCGCAGTACAACAAAGGGGGCAGCTCCCATATAGTTAGGGTGACATGCCCACCCCCAACTGACTCATGTTAACTGCTGGTACTCCTTTCAGCTTTAATTGCCCTTACTATCTGCAACTTTGCTAGGCTTGGGACTTGTCATTTCATGATTTCTGGAAATATAAGAGGTGTTTTCAATGAAAAATTTTATGGAGGGTAAGCACAAGTCTCTGGTGGCCCTTCTGTTAAGTAGTGTTTAAGTATAGGACATCTACTTACTACAGAGTGCCCCTAAACACTGTTCTATCCCCCTGCTGACTGAACCACTCGATTCAGCTACATCACGTTAGAGAAAGTTTTAAGAGTGTGCATGGCTCTGTCTGATGCCTCAAAGTCATGACTGTTCAAAGTTAGGTCATGTCCGTGTAGGTGAGTTGAAATGTGCAAAGTCATAATATGTTAGGTTAAGAACTTCTGATCATGTTATGATTGATCAGCACAGTTGTTGTACCATGATATGCCTATATACCTCCAGCTCTGAAAGAATTGCCTTTATGCAGACCAGTTCTTTGCTTTGAGCCATTGAAGTTATTTTCATTTCTTTTTAAGGAAAATATTGCATTGCATGTTTTACAGCAAATTTTCATATTTTTAAAACCAATATTTAAAGATACAGAATGATCGATAGTTCAGAATAAGGCAGTATGATAGCTTGCTTTTCAAGAAGTAAGGTTCTCACAGAAAGAAATTCAGTTACTTGTTGCTCAAGAATAATCTGTTGGCCCAAAGTGTCAAAATTGCAAATGATGCAACTTCTGTAACTCCCTCAATGCATAATACTTTAAGGAGATAAAGCTATTACTGGAGTTTATTGGTGACACTGAATGGTTTAATAATGATTATAGCTTTTTTCTTTGTGTGCCATGTTGGTGCATTTTAAACACATTTTCTTTTTAATATTAAAGACACCATGTCAAATAGCATACTGCAGCTGACTCAGCAAAGCTGCAGCTTCCTAGATTCTTTGTTGCTATACATATTACAATAGCAGGATTCATTCATCTCTGCTGTTGTAATGTGAAATGCAACTTCAGGAGTTTTGACACAGTGTCTTAATTCGTAATTCTTCATTTTGTTATTTCTTTACTTCCTGGTTGTTGCTTTGTAATGTAGCTGCTTTGAAAGCTATGCTGAGAATGACCAGGAGTGTCCAGCATGCTCGCCAGAGAATCGTAAAGTCTTAGACATCATCAAGGCCCAAGAACAGAATAAAGATCTTGACGAAGAATTCCATCGACAGGTAAACCTTTTAAAATAACGTTAATAACAATAACAACACCATCAACAAAGGTAATAACAATGATGAGGATTTTTATCAATGAGCAAAACTTCATATAGTTCTTGACCACAAAGTTGTTGCATTGTGGGTAAATTTTCCGAAACAAAAATTGCTCCTGCATGGAAAGTATGCAAACCGCACTCAGTATACAGTGTGAAAAATACATGTAATTTGTGACAGATTGTTAGAGAAATTTTTAGACCAAAACAGAAGTGCACATGTTGTTCAGAACACAAAACCACATGTAATAGCCCTTTGTATACTTCATCTGTTTGATCTAGGAAGGGATGGTTTGAATACCATCTGGAATAGACTCACTTGTTTGGCATGGGTTGTAGCCTAGGTACAGCAGTGTCATTGTTATCCCCAGAATTTCAGGATGTGCACAATGGCAGTTGTATTTATGAAAGGTTTATATATAGTTCACTGCATGAAAGTAAGGACACATTCAAGAATCTATAAGATAATCCTAGGAAAGGAAATATTCAAGAATCTATAAGATAATCCTAGGAGAGGAAATATTCCAGAAATAATAGACTCTTTAAGTATAAAAAAGCCATTCATTTCAAATCGTTAACACATCATACATGAAAAAGTTTCAAGGTTCTTTTTGAAACCTTTCAATGTTCTTTTTGAAACCTTTCAATGTTGTTGATTTGAATGTTAATCTTATCCTGTGTGAAATGAAATCTTTTGGCACTTACATGTGATGATCAAGCATAAAAAGAATTCTTTCGAGATTCTTTTAAAGTGGTTGGAGTTTCTCCACCTTTTGAGATACCATGAGACTGGGCTTCAAGAAAGGCCGAGCCATTTGCGAGTGACTGCATAGGGTCCCCACAACCTGGAGAAGTGCTAGAATTGTATCTTTGCTGTCTAGGCTTGAAAAAGTTTTGGGACCTGCATAAAGAATTAAGATTATGTGGGATTTTGTAAAGACTGTGGCTTCTTTAAAATGCATGTGCCATGCACATTTTCATTTTGCAATGAACTGTTTTATGGATTTTTCATGATTTTGTTGTATAATTTTATTGCCCTTACTGTATGTCATAGGAAGTCTGATTCTATGACAGAAAATATAAATACAATGTTTCTCTTTATAGGCATATTTATACAGTGAATAGCAAATTATTCTTGCCAATGGCATGTATGCAAATTGTTAGGCTTTTCAAACCCTCATAAAATGAATGTATACAATAACATGAATGTGAATAGAATTACAAAATATTAATTCCAAAATCAATATCAGTAGTAACATTATGTGATCATTGAGGAACTCACATTTATTCTGTATTAATAATTGTACAAAATGATTAAAGAAGCTTCAGTTTCCTGTTCTATATAAAATTGAGCAAATGAAGAAATCAATTTTTTTTTTTTTTAAAAATGAAGAAATCAAGAAGTAAGACTTTTACCTGAAAAATTGGCAAAACCAACCCATAAAGTTTGATAATTGATTTGATTTACAGTTGGAGAATGCTCAAGATGGATTCTCAGTAGTAGCAGATTATTTTGGCCGGGGAGTGTTTAACAAGGTGAGTATAAAACTGATTTCTTTTTTTTGTTTTAGCATTTTCTTCAACAGTTTTACTTTGACAGAATATAAATTCAAAACTAAGGTGCAGGTAAGGAAAGGTTTTTATTTGGAATGAAACTGGTTTTAGTATTGTATTTTTAAATTTCTTTATTCCTTGATGCAGACAATGGCTAGACAAGTACAAAAGGAATTTAGAATAAAACAGGAGATTTAAAAGATATGTCACAACTTTCCTCTTAAAGGTAGAACCGAAAACATACACGTAGATAGTTTATTTTGTTTACTGGGTGAACTCCTTTTACTTATTCAGAATTGAATATTCATTATTTGAATCTTGTATGATTTCAAACTGTTGTGGGAATCTTCATCCATCTTTCTTGACCACTATCTTTTACAGGTAATTCTTGAAGAGAAATTGCCATCACGAGAAATGAATCCAGCACCAGTCTCACAGATACAACCCCTCCCGTCTCAAGTTCCCCCTGTCCAACAACTTCCAAAAAACATCACTCCTGATCACCATTCCAGTCCATCTAAGCGAACCCCTTCCTCATCTGGACGGAGCACCCCCCTTTCTTCAGGTCGGAGTACGCCACAGGGGTGGAGCATGACACCGCCTATCACCAAACCTGGTAGTCAGGCTTCTTATGGTTCAGATCAGCCTCCGTTTATTCCCTCTGGGACCCTAGCAGAAAAGACTGGTCCCATTTCACGTCAACCACTGGTAACTGGCTCACCCAAGAGGACAACTACCTCCGTTCCTCCTGCAAAGCCAGAGTCAGCAAATCCTTTTGAGAATGAAGAGGTTCCTAGGGTAACACAGACCACTACCTCGTCTCTCTCCAAAGAGGACTCTCTTAATCCATTCCTCGTTGCTGAGGAGAGGTCAGCCAGTCCTCCAAACCCCTTTGAGGAACCGGATGGGCCAAATCCATTTGAGGAGGAAAACGATGATGACTTTGACTCCAAGAACCCTTTCTTCAATTCCTGATTGAAGTAGTTTTATTTTATACTTATGATAATTTAATTTGAGCAAATTATTATGTAAAAATGCAATATCAAATGATTTTTTTCGTAGTGTCTGGTTTCAACTTAAATGTGCCCATGTTCTTTGTTTGGAGTAATTTCTCCATGTTAATATACAGCAATTTTATATTTTATGTGCAACAAAAGATATTTAACACCATATAAGTGTGCACAGATGAACCTTTATGTTAGCCACAATGGCAGGTCAGGCATGTCAACTATAGGCTATGCATTCAGTGTTTAGTACACCAAATGCCTAGGTACAAAACTTTCCTATATATTTGGAAGAGGGATTGAAAGGACTCATTTTTAATAAAATAACATGAAAGAAATTACCATGCCTTGCCTGTAGTTTATTTTGGTACAGTCCAACATAACCCACGATCTACCATGATGCATCGCATATTATGATGCAGAGCAGGACAAATGTTTAGGAATCGTACCTGATAGGTTATTCCAACAGTTTATCTCAGATGTGAATTTTCCTCAGGGTAAGTCTAAGAGCATTAGTGTGATGACAGAACAATAACAGTCTGTGTTAGGCAACTTGTCAAAATGGCCAACTTACAGCTACCTCAGCCAAGCTGCAGCACCTGCAGCCATTTTTTTTTTCTACTACACAGATTTAAACAGCAGGATGACTTTAAATGTATGAAGCAACAAAGCAGCTTCATCTTTTCTGAGGCAGCTGCAACTAATTGAGGTGTGACACTGGCACCTAACTGAAAATCTTTATTACTGTTTATATCCACTTAAAATTCATACAACATCCTATTTGCAGTACTAGATTTCTTTGGGGGGGGGGGGGGGTTGTCTAGGTGGTATATCCCATGGCATATGTTTGTTGAGCAGTGGCAATCTTCTTTTATGATACACTTATCTCCAGCTCATATCCTCTTTTTGACAAATGCCTGCCCATTATAAGTTATTACTGCCCCTACCATAGCCACTTTCCCAATCTGCAGTGAGTCATTATCAGAAGTTTCATCAAGATTTGGGGGCATCTCCTTTGAGGGGCCATTTCAAAACAGCATAGCTGCAGCCACCTCAGTGAGATGCTTTGTTGTGAGACACAATACCAGCAGGATTACTTTCAACCTGCTATTGTGATGCATATAGCAACAAAGCATGGTTGCAGCCTCTACAGCTTTGCTGAGGCAGCTGCAGCCCAGCATTTTGACATTGTGCATAACAGATCTTTGAATAATAGAAATCAAAAGGTTGAGTTTTAATTCTGTACAGATCCTAGTCCCGCAATCTTGAGGCCATCACAGTAGGTTAACTCTGCAGCATGATTCATTTTTTACTCATGGATATGGAAAGACATTTAAAATGGGAGTAGAGAATGTTTCCTCTAAAAATATTTCTAACTGGCAAAAAATCGTGACATAAATTTTGACCTCAAAAGAAATTGACAGTGCCTTGAAATCTTTTTTTTGCCCTAAAAATTTTTGCTGTGAGGGAAAGGGGGAGAGGGGGGTGCAGACTCCTTAAACAATTGCCTATGGTTTTGCTGGAGGTGCAATTAAGTACAAAGTCAAAGGTTTTACCTTAAATCTGATGGTTATCTGATTTACTTTGGTACCTTATCAAACCCAGTCTGCATCTGCCTAAGCAAAGCTGCAGTTACCTCAGCAAAGCTGCCCATGCAGCTATGCATTATTAATATATACATCACTGTATAAGGATTTAGTAAATCCTGCCATGTAATGTGTGTAGAACAAAACATCTGGGGGCAGCTGCAGCTGTGCTATGTTGACATGGTGTCTTAGCAAATCTGACAGTGTCTATGAGACCTAGGTGGATGGCTTTTGTAACAGGAGCCTTGTCTCATCTCACCATATCAAAAATACAGTAAATTGTGAAAGACTGTACAAGAATATTTTTCATAATACTATTTAATATGGAATGTACTTACAGTCAGAGCCATGACCGAAACTGAAGCTCTCTCAATTTGTCTACCAGTGGTGTACATATCTACAAACCGGCTTCTTCGAGAAAGATTTAATAGTCCATAAGCCTCACAGCATACTGTTTTATTGTACTGGTATTTCACTTTTGTGTGTTACACACTTGTCTGTTGGACTGCTGATTGTCAAATGTTCATCGTTTATTGTGTCCTGCTGTGCCTATGTAGCGCTAAAAGAAGGGCTCAAACCTACATTTAGTTTTGATATGTTAGAGGGGTACTTACTTGATGTAGACATTCTTGTGAAACTTGCATATATTTCAAATCTGGGTTCTGTAGATTTTAGCAGAGGAATTTATCACATTTCCAACCCCACAGTGAACCTGGAGCAAGCACACATGATGTCATGACATCAAATTTATCAACAGTTTTTTTTTTTCTTTAAAATGTACAACCAGTATTCTCCCCTATAATTTCATGCTTTGTAAATGTATGGGAGGCATGGAGATTTTGCAAATTTAACCTTCCCCATTGAAATCTTATGTATGGCATGGTAAAAAAAATTGCATTGCACAATGTTGTGAGACGACACCACTTCTGCTTGCTTCAAGTTCCCTTTAGGTTGAAATAATAAATATTTTATGTACAGAATGAAATTGAAGCCCTTGTACTGCCTAAACTTGCCATGGGCAATGTCCAGCCCCTGAATATGATACAGTATGCCTTGGGTTTCCCTTTCACCAAAGGCATATGCACAATGTTATGCAGCCTTCAGGGCATTGCATGCATTTCAGGGTGTGCCACTGAAGCCCCCATGACTGGCCAAAAGTAGGTTGTCTTATGTTTATATAGGTTTAATTTTGTGTGCATTTGGAACAGAGTTTGTAAGGATTTTGATACCTTCATGAATGTGAATGCTGTATAGATGTTAGGGTCTTGTCTAAGGGGAAGTTGCATTTAGAATTTTTGAAAAATAGATGATACTGATATCCAAGCATATGTAACATTTTGCAATTGTTGAGGGTAATTATACCTGTCCAAGAGTGGTCCTGAGGCAACTCACCATTGGGGTACAGCATTTTGCAAGTTTTGTAATGTACTTCCAAGATAATCCTGGACAGAACTCTTATTGGGGTAGGTGAAGGGTTTATCTGACCTCTGTGTTTGCACGCTCTACCTCTCAGCAACTCTCCTGCAGACACCAACCCAATCATTTATTCAGTTATCTCAAAGGCTTGGAGGTTCCTAAGTCATGCCTGTTGTGCCTTTGGTTAATCGAGCAAGGTGAGAAATCATTTCTAAACCCTGTTGATTTCATTTCTGCCTGCACACTGATTGATTTGGTTAGCTACTAGTTGTGGCATCCTACAGTAGTATATTAAAGAAAGGTTATTTTTGCAAAAGGGACCCTCTTTCTTCCATTAAAGGAAATCCATATTCCATTGCCACAGTCTATAGAGAAAATATCAAAATCACAATTTTATCCACAAGATAAAGTAGGTTGTACCCATGACAACCCTAAAATGTGGTATCTGAAGTCTGTATCTTTCAAAATAATTTCATATCCATGGTTGCGTATACATCAGCTTATTCCTCTATCATTGTATTAAGCAAATCCTGATAGAAAGACAGATCTGCTTATTATCTTGTATAAATATTCTATGACACCATAAATGGAATAAAAAATTCAAAACATAAAATGATTCTATCCTTTTGTTATTGTTGTTATTATTATCATTTTTTGATTGATCATCAATAATATTCAACAGATCATAATAATTAAAGATGGATTCTTAAGGCATTACAGAAACGGCCATTCTTCTTAGTTGGGATTGTTAATTTATGTGAAGCATAACTGAGACAAAAATTCATATATATTGATAGGGTTTATATGCACAGAATAACAAAAGTAATCAAAAATAATGTCAATGTAAATACTAGACGTGTCAATAAAGATATAGAGGGTTGTCTGACAGGTACCAACCGATAAATATCAAATATGTCAAAAAAAGAAGGCCCCTCGGACTGGACTGGTAATCCCAAGTTGAAATACTGGCATAATGAAAACCTTTATACGTTAACACTAGGCCTTCTCTGAAGACAGTCTTGAGGCTATCGTACAGTCTTCTAAAAAATACAGAGCATACAAGATAATTTCACATTTGTTGGCTGAGATCGTTTGCCTAGAAACTGTCACATGCCTGAAAAATACCATTTTGCCCCCAAATAGCAAGTACTCTGCTTTACAAGGGGGAGCTGTAGTCCCCCATCCCTGCCTGATCGCCTACGCCTAGACAGTTTGCCAATATGCATGCATATATGTCATTCACTTAAATGAGTGACTTAGTGTTCTCCACTTGCCATTTTATTAGGGTGCTGCACCCAGACAAAACTTGCAGAGGGTGCTCAGCACCCGGACAGAAAATGTACCACCCGGACAAAAAGATGAGCCGCCTGGACAGAAATTATCAATTCAAAACCTTAAAACAGAGCAAACAGCAATAACTTCAGTGTGAACATTGAGTAATGATAATCAGAAATGTACTTAGTCATCAAAGAAGGCCATAATTAAATTTATCATCTATTTCAGCAAAGATTTATCAAAGAAAGCACCCCCTTTCTTTATAGACAGCAATCGCTATTAACCTTTAACCTTCTGAGCACCCCGACAAAAATTGGAGAACACTGCTTAGTTTGTTCACCTTCATATTAACCATGCAACTTTTTCTTTTTTTTTTAAAGGAGTGGATATGAAAGCTGATTATTTTCAGACACCTGGAATAAATCACTTCAGTAACAAGTGGCACTGGAATTATGTGAGGATGAGATCATTAACCAAGAGGGGAACTCTCATCCCAAATTCTGGCTACTAAGTGTCATCCCCAAAAAAGTAGAAAAATAAATTGATGTCATGTAATGGGTGAACAATTTTACATTAACTTAAAATTTGCATAGATTTAACACATCGTGAAGGAAGTTATATTATCCTCGCATAGTCAATTAATCGGATAATACACCACAAAGTGAAAAGAATTTAGGAATTCAGAAATAAGTCATTTCTTCATGTAGTAATCATCCACAAAGAGAATTTGCCTAAAAAATGTAGCAAAGTTTAAACCAATATAACTGAGTAATTTTTGAAACTACTGTATTATTTTCCTGCCAGAACTTTTGTGTGAAGATAGCAACACAGACATATCAAGTGTAAAAAGGAAAATAGGCCAAAAATGGAAGTTCAGTGATAAAGCTGCTTCAAAGGCAGAAAATCTGACCTTGAAGGAGCTCCCTGCCCGCTCCCCATCCACACTGAAGCCAATTTTTCAGTGCCTTTCAATTTAAAAGATAAGCAAAAGCCATCCATTTTATTCAAACCACTTAAAGGCAGTGAAAGGCAGTGGGACTATATCTGCTTTTAACCAACCTACAAAAGTCATTGTTAAGGTGATAGTGGGATCTCATGAATATGCATGAGTAAGAAGGTTAATGTGTACTGTACAATATAAATAGCAAAGTCTGGTAACTGAAAAAAAAAAACAGTCACTGAAAAAAGTCACAAAAGAAAAACAACCTTTCATAAGAATCTTCCTGCCTTATGATTTAGATACCTTTGGTAAGTCTTTTTCTCTCCGAAAGGAAGTTTAAGTTTAGCACAAAATTTCAGAATAATTGTGGTGAGAGTATAGACATCACCAAAAGAATTGCAATGTCCTTAAAATCACTTGAGAAAAAATGAAAGTGATGTTTTATAGTGCAAGCTTATCACTACTCAATACTTAATAAAATTCCCAACTACATCTTTGAGGAAATATTGAGAAAATAGTATGATATGGATCCAGGAATAGATATTCCCTTTAACAATGTTTTAGACTGTACAAGTTATTGCCACTAAAATGTACCTAAAGTCTAGAATTTAAAGGTTGGAAAATGAATCTCGTTCATCCAACTCCCATTTTCATAGCTTGCTCTGTTGGTGAGATATAAATGTTGAAATTTATTTACTAATTTGAAATACTAACTCACATTACCTACTTTTGTTTCCCTTTGAAATAAAAATAATTATTCATGTGGCCTTGAAAAATTTCCTGTTTTCGGTGTTTAGCATGTTGTATGGAGAGGACTTGTACAGCCATTCATGTCACCCTACAACAATAGCACAGTGATTACATTTTGGCACAAGGTCCAGTGGTATCTTTAAAAAAAAAAACAAAGCAAAACAAATATGGTAAATTTGAGTAGAGCATTATAAGAATGACATCACAAATTATTGTGCCATCTTCCATTTTAAATTGAGTAAGTAAGCTTCAACATTTTATAACTCAGTTCAGGAATATCCTGTAAAGATGGGAGTTGGACCATTTGGATTCACTTCTCAGGCTTTGCAACATATACTTTCGAAGTTTTAGACTTTAGGTACAATTTAACTACTGTGTTTCCCAACCTAAGCGTCATAAAGCACTTTTTGAAGAGACTTGGAATCAAACTTAAGATCAAGCAAAACTGTTTATGCATAGGAGCCCTGGTTATGCCCAGAAGTATAGTTTCAATGTAATTGTCTTTTCAATATACATGGCTCATGGCATAATGTAGGGAGGTGACACAGTAACAAGCCTTAATCTCATGAAACTGTGAAGTGCTGAAGATGGGTGGGGGTGGGGGGGATTCCCCCCTGGATACAAAGGTATAGGGACATTGCAAAATACTGAGAACTGGAGACATAATACTTGTACTTCTACCCTTAACAGTGAACTCACAATACATAGTCTATAGTCTACTGTGAGGTGCACATTTGAAGACCAGAATAGGATTCTTGAAAGCAGCATTCTCCAAAACGTTAGACAAAGTCCTTTGGAACAGTGGCATTGTGAAAGAGTGGGGGACAGGGGAGGGGGCATTTGCCCTGAGCACAAAGGTATGCCTATACAAGATACCAAATTGTGATGCAATGATATTTTGGCCAAAGTTAAGTCATCTCCACAATATAAAATTCCCATTGACTAATGGCGAAGGGGGAAAGGTGTTGCCCCATGGCACAAAGGTAGAGGGGATGCCAAATTGTGGTGTCACCAAAAATGTTTGCACTCTCCCAAATGCTGATGATGCTCACAATGCCACTTCCTAGGAAAGACCAGGCCCTTTCAATTACAACCTCTACTGCTATAACTCATTGCACTCCAACAGACCAATGGCAAGTCTTGACAAAAAAGGCAGTATTTTGTCCAGCAAAATCATACAGGAAAGGATTTGTTATAAAGTTGTGAAAATTAATTCAGACAGAACCTACAGCAAGATGCACCATCATACAACTTCAAATGCAAAATCTTTGAAATTGTGAAATTTCAAAATTATGCTATCCAAATTTTTAAATATATGTTCAAAATTCTTCGTACAATTCAAACCTCTCCAAGGTGAGAACTGTCACTGTAATAGTTCTCTGTCAGACTTTCAATTTAGCCAAATATTCTAATCAAGAATTCTAGAACTGAAATGTTATCATAACACAATGACAACATCTCTTCTACATTTAATTGATAGCTATTGTTGTCAATACTCAAACAAAAGAAGGTAGTGTTTAAGTTTTCATTGGCCTTAATTCTTGTAATCCTCACAAAATACAAACAAATGAAAACAAAAAGAAAGAAAAAAGAAACATAAAAAAAATTTCAAACTAGTTTTAGAGTCCACAGCTTACTAGTCTTGTCCCTGATATTAATAATGCATAATCCTCTGGTATGAAGAGAGAAGAAATAACTTCAGAAGCAGACAGAGTCTGGTTCACATCTCACACAGAACCAATACCTCTCTCTGAATGCTCAGTTTTTGGATTTGCTAACAGTCCAGCCAAAAAAGAGCAGCCGTATGTTCCACACAGATTTTCTCAAAGAAGACTTGTAAACAAAGCCAGTATGTATGTAATCAACAAAACACTAGATCTAATGTTCCCTTACATAATATCCACTCACGACTGTCACAGTTATGTTTCCAACTGCAGAGACGGTTACAGCAAGTGTCCTCCAAGTACAGATGTTCAGCCAGATGTTGAATTTTAATCCTTTTTTTTTAATTCCTGATTGATGACCCCAGAAGTCACGGGTTAAATAAACTTGAGAGAAGTGACTTTTCCATGAGACACACTGGCTGTCCTTAACATTTCTTCCAAAACTTGGAGACAGTTCTAATATGTCATATCTAACTCTGCAAGCAGGAGGGATGCCCCTGTATGTAAGGGGTAAGTCCCTGCGTGCAAGTGGCAAGCCATACCCTCTACAAGAAGGAGAGAAATATCACCTTGCCAACAAAAATGCCCAACTGGAAAAAGTTCCACATCCATCCTACAAAAAGTTACAATCCATCCAAAATCAATTGTGCGCCAGTAAGTGTGGCTGACACACCAATGCCTACCACTGTCAGCAATAATCTCAACACCTGGGACTGTGTATATCAATATTCATGTCCACCTGATGACTATTAATGAGGTCATATGAATATACCATTAGTAAGGTACTGAATGCCATCATAAAGTTTAGTAGTGAGTGAATGCATGCTGGACTCCACCATGTGTTGTACCCACAGCTGCAGCTGTTCCTCTGTCAGGTTCATGTGAAACCGCTCCTTCACCCCTTTGATGGTACTTGCCCCTTGTCGAAAACATGGTAACTGCGAACCTGCACAAAAATAAACATAGAAAATATTTGTTAAAGCAGATAAGCCTGTATATTCTATTACAACTGAGTTACACCAAATAGTAGAAGCTCCCTCACAGGTTGTGTACCAGTTCCTTAATTAGGAGTGGGATGAGTTCAAGGGAAAAGGAAAGCAAGTCCTAGTTTGTCAATAAATAATTATGTAGTATAAGCATGTAATGGACTGTAATCCCTTTGAGAAT
The DNA here is from genome assembly GCA_029531755.1 of Holothuria leucospilota. NCBI lineage: Eukaryota > Metazoa > Echinodermata > Holothuroidea > Aspidochirotida > Holothuriidae > Holothuria > Holothuria leucospilota. Next base: position 27,632,364 of record CM055982.1, on the reverse strand, counting down.
AAAGTTCATATTCCATAAGCTATGACCAAAGTTTGGTTATTCTTCTGTATTGGTTCAAGTTTTTCTCAGTTTTATTGAAAAATAAAACATGTCTATAAAACCGTAGTTTGTCAAAGAATGCTGCTATTTTATGGGTTTAAAGACAGGTGCCTTCAGAGTGTAACTGGGTTCCTGTTGCTTTTCACAAATTATTCTGTAAAACACTAAAGGAATTCTGCAAAAATCAATAAATGCTTAACAGTAGTTCCCACTTCTTCAGTCCAATTCCTGATAATTGTATCTCTCCAGTATTTTATTACTAAGATTCATGACTGAAATTACATGTAGTGAAGTAACTTCCTTCTTGTTAAGAACTAAGTAATAATACCTTACTATTACCACCAATGTTGGTATCACAATGATTTCCCATTTTGCAACTTACTAGACAAAATCTAACAGAAGTTAAAAAATACATGACAGGAATCCAAAATGAATTCCTGAAATCACATGCACATCTTACCTGTCTGCATAACCTCCACAATTTGTACAAGTTTATCCATGTGCTTCCGTGCTGCAATAAGTCCTTGTAACATCAGGATTTTGTAATATTCAAACATGTCACTTCCATAGCCACCCATGACCTATGATATACAAAGTGTACCATTCAAATTAAGGAAGTGTAAAAATACAAAGTGACATTACTTAGCACTGACAGTAACGACAGATCTCTGTTGGATTGGTTTAACCCATGATTTAAAGAGCATAATCAATCACCCAATATTTATATCTCACAAACATCCTCTTATTTCCCTTCAAGTATCTTTCATTATATTTCAAGACATAAATATTGCATATGAAGGTAAACCAAGGAGCTAATATGCATCAATTTCACAATTCAACGAGAAAAATATTGTCACATGATTCTTAAGAGCCATTCATGAAATAGGACACCCGGGTACACTAATCCATATTGGGCTGACTGCATTTTCCCTTTAAACATGCTAAACCACTACTGGTGGCATTCCTTAAGTGGCTGATATCTTACCTCAGTTTGGGAACTGATGCTCCCACACTGGTGATGCACTAACATTCTTACAGCACATTTGTGATGAAACATTACACAAACCATTACATCAGGTAACACAGCTAAGAAGTCTGGTGAATAAAGTGTTAACTTTTAATTTGTCACCTGCTCCTTAACCCATGGACCTGAAGAAGTTTTACATTCAGCTCATCACTATGGAAAAAACCAACAACCACTATGTTCGGACCCAGAAACCTTTCACTTGCATCAGATAACAGATGGAAACTTCATTTACATATCCACAAGGTGATTGGCTTGATTACAGAATGCAATATTTCTGACACAGGCAAGCATTACTGCCATTGCACTGTACTACACACAGTGTAAGTTGACACTCCCAGGGTATGGCACAAATGCATTAATGCCAGCACACAGTACACTACTACAGAGCTGAGTAAGAGTGACCAAAGGATGATAGCCCACATAAAGCTCAGTAATATTAAGTATGACATCTTTTAGGGCTCTGTAAAGGGAATCCTTGACTAACCCTCCCACCCCCTCTAAGGGGTGGTAATCCACTTGGCAAAAACCAAAGAGGGCTGCTATGCAGACTACCTTGTCCTGAGCCCCTGTTTCGTCTCCTTCCGCCCCTACACTATTTCCTGGACCAAGTGTTAGTCACATTGTTAACCTGCATAATTTGTCTCTAGCATGTGCCTATTACCCAGAAGAAGTTGTATGGGGTGTTTGTAAAACACAGACATGCTATCACAACTGCAGAGATCCTTTTGCCATCAGCTAGAAATTAAATATTCAAAAGCAAGTATATGCTGCCACATTGATTTCTGGTCACATTGGGTACATTTGAGTGTAACATTAACACTCACCTCCACAAACTCTGCAGTTAGCTTAAAGTGAGATGTCTCAAAGCCAAGATTTCTAGGTGAAGCCGACAGAATGAATCCAAAGTCAATATGGACGATATGACCTTCTGGATCCAACAAAATATTACCGTTGTGTCTGAGGACAGAGATAATTATCCAAATTTCAAAATGAGGTGGACAGAATAGCTGTTGGGAAGAGAGTCATTCATCATGTTCTTGGTTCATGGTATAGAATTATCAACTCACTTTATCAACACCCAAATCCTGCCACAAATTCCCCTCATTCCAATCAAATTTACTTAACTAACACAAAATCTTGGAAAACTACTTGGTGTAGAAAATTACACCATCCTTTTAATATTTAAACCCTTCCCCCCCCTCACCCCTGCCTCCCCTACTCACAATCCCTCTTTCTGCTTACAACTTCTTTCCAGCACATTACTCTAACTCCCAGAACGATTCCCCAACCTTTAACAGTTAAAATATATCACAGGATACTATTACCAGTTGTTTGTTCTGAGTACCACCCTTTTCCAAACATCATCACCACCCCTCCCTGCCATCCCCTTCCATTGCCTCCCTGGGAACCTTTTTCATCCTTACACCTGCACAATAGACTAGACTTACCAACAGCCTCACAAACTTACCTATCTTTAACCTGTATAAAGTAACACACTAGGGAGTAAGCCGCAAGGCTTTGGACAAAATTTTTCTGTGCTGTAAGAAATCCCTCTGAGCAGGAACCTCCAAACTCTCGATGAAAGTATTCCCTTAGAGAAAGTTTGCTGTTCTTCTTAAGTTGGTGCAAGGAGACGGCATTGATGATGGGTTCTATCAGGCCACTATTGTCTGATGTAACTACAATGTTGTATGGCTTCACCCAGAGGGGTACTCTTTCTTGTTTCCAGATTTGCTGATAAAAACAAGTGGATGACAAAATATGAAACTTGGAAAAAAAATAAATGTAAATGTATGAAACTTTTGTGGACAAAAAAAAGATTTTGTGCCATAAACTTGGTCACATGGAAGGAGAGTATAGACATACTTAATATGACTGGTTATCGGAACACATCAACTAAACCATCATTACCGATGAATGGTTCTTACACCTTTAGTCAAAGTTGTAATAAAGGCACTCTTATAGCAGTAAGCCAAATTAATGACAGCTATTTTAATCACTCCAGTCAATGACTGAAATTACCTTATTATTTCAACAGGGGAATATTCTTTATAATTTATTAAGTTAGGTAGTTATGGAAGGTTTTGACTAGAGCTGCAACATGATTTCATTGCCACATTTAACACAACATAATCCCTGAGTTATAATGACTTTACAGGAGCAAGTCATAAAATTCAATAAATATGCAACTTGAAAATATTGAGTCTGATAAAATTGCAGCTTCTAATCCATACAGGACAAGCCCATCCTTCCTGTTCACATGCTTGAATTTCAAATCCATACTTTGCTAAATTTCCTAACTTTAGATGAAGAAATTCAGGATTAATTCTTTTTCCTTCGATGAATTTTAATCCCTTTCTGTATAAATTCCACCACTGCTTGCTTTATTGAAATACTCTGTGACTTTTCGTCAGCTGAAATTTCCTATTTTCCATGAGAAATTTCCCATTTTCCAAAAACTTGTATTTGCCCTCCTTTTAAAGTTGTGGGACTATCTGGAACATTCCAAGCAACAAATCTATCTCATATACTGAGACCACCCAAATATTGGTCAGTTTTAAGCCAACATGATTTCAAGCTAGTAGGAACAAAGAGTGATCTCCTTTCTAAATATGCATGCAGTTTCCAATGGTTAGCTATGCCACTGCCTGGGTAGTGCATGCTTGACACATGAATGGGCCCATGAATATTTATACAAAGCCCTACAATAAACTATGCAACTGTCCCGTGTGTATCAGTGTTAGGACAGGAGTGGTCTCGATCATGACTTCATACATTGACCATGATTTAGTATGCAACTGTCCAGTCGAGAAGGGTTAAGCAGGTTTAAGACATGAATGGGCTCCATCATGAATATGCATACTGTACCCAATGATTAAGTATGTCACTGTCTAGTTGTCCAGCAGAGCATAGTAGGCTAAAGACATGAGTGGTGACCATGAATATGCATATAGAGCCCAATGCCTGACTATGCACACAACTATCTAGTCCGCAAGTGTGTAACAGGCATACAGTATGCAATGACTCTCTATGCATTGTACAGTCAGGCAGTACTTAACAGACTTGAGACATAATTCATCTTACTTGTAACTGTTTGAGAAACTGATAAGCTAACTGTTCCTGCCGCAGGTCATCACCACACTTGACAATCACACAAAGGAGTTTCCAATTAGGGAGGTGTCCGTAAGGGGATGACTGTCGTATCCTGTTAGTCTTTTCCTCCCAGGGTTCTTTCAGGGCAGCGGCAGAGGGATCCTCTGGATCTCGCTATGTGAAGGATGAAAACAAAAAATGTAAGTGATGACTTCTAAAACCTAAGATTTTCACCTAAACTTCGATATTTAGAAACGGAATGTTAATAATGCCTCCTATTTCTTCCACTTACTATCTATCAGGAAAGACTCATGATAAATTTTTAAAAATGGCAGAAAATAGCTGTAATCAGGACAAAAGTAACAGCAAGCTTGGGTTATTACTCTACAGGGAAATTACCTTGAATGCACTTGTTGGCTTTGTCAAATATTCTGACAATCGTCTCCTTATATCCCCAGCATGAATGTAGACAGGTTCCCTGCTATCAGAACTGGCCGTACTGTCATGTGAAAACTGTGAGATGGAATCGCTGGAACTTGACCTATTGCAATACTGATATTGCTGCAAACAAGATAAAAAAAATACATTAGAATACCTACTGCAATACTGATACTGCTGCAAGGGAAAATAAACATTAGAATTGCTATAAAAGTCTATGAAAACATGTCAGTTTATACCATGGCTGACTCCTTTACCATGAATGTTGTACACCATTTTATTTTTTATTTACAGAACTTGAATATTTGAAATGACAGGTTTCCTTACTTGTGCAATAAAAATGGAGGGATGACTGACAACCAATATAAACTCAAGAATTTTTTTAATTAATTTTTATTTTTGGCTTTGGTAGATACTAATAGCAGTGTGCAAGAACATGAAATAAAACTTTTCCATAACAGAGAAAAGGGGGAAGGAGAATACTGCAATGCTCATATCATACTGTAGTCCCTTATCAATCACTTAGCACCCTTAGTCATTAATGTAACTTGAAGCAAGAACTCCTGTGTTGGTTCCCAAGATATTAACAGATACCACAACTCAGCTGCAACCTAAAGTGAACTTGAAGCAAGCACAAGTAATGACATCTCACACTGGTATTTTGGTATTTTTTTTTTTTTTTTTTAAATTTGTTGTATATTGGAGAGTTTTCTTGAGATTATAGAGGAGAAAACTGGAAGTAAGGTTTAACAGAATAACATAACAGTGTTGGTTAATGAGAGATTATGATGTAACCTACACATGCACCAAGTTCACTTAGGGTTGAAAAAGTGATAACTTATCTTCATATAACTTGCCATCCACTTCTAGTCAGTGAATGAGAATTTCATTAGATTTCTTAAATTTAGTTTCTTTTACATATTAAGTCAATTTTTCCTTAAACCCTTCCCAAACAGGGTTCATCACAATTACACAATAAACAGAAAATGATACTTTACCTGCAAAATGTCATCATCTTCCTGTGACCATACTTCATGATCTGAATCATTTTGATAATATACAGAAAATCCTCCCGGAGGGGTATGGGAACCTTGATTAACCAGGTACAAGTCTTGAAGGTTCTCTTCTGATTTGGTGTGACGAAGGGTATTTTCAAGTATCTTTTGGGGTAAGGGTGATGTGTGTTTGTCCTCACATGTTAAAACTTCAACATAGATGAGATATGGAACCTACAAAGAAAATTTCAAGCAAAGAAAGAGTTAAACTCCTCTATAAATATGTTGAGGGGAAGCAAGAAAGCTTAACGGCATGGTGAGATTTGCAACCTTGTTGATGTTCACAAGCAGTCTCTACCATTATTGCATTCTAAGATGCCCATACAGAGAGTGCATTACATAATACAAAGACTGGATTCATCCTGCACAATATCTAAAGCCGCGGTCACACTAAAGCGAATTAGGATCGGATTCCGATCCGATTTTTGTGAGTTTTTATTAAAATCTTCTCCATTTTGGGTCGGAAAGAACCCAAAATTTGCCAACCTGTGTAATTATGATTTTTATCGCAGGACTACAAAAATTAAATTTATACAAATTATTTCGTGACGTCACATCGAAAGACAGCTTTTATCGGACTACACGTGTCCGATAAAAGCTGTCCGTTGATGTGACATCACGAAAAAATCAGTTAACATTTCATTTTCACAGGCCTCTGATGCAAATCATATATTTACACTGGTTGACAAATTTTGGGCTCTTTCTGACCCGAAATGGAGAAGATTTTAATAAAAACTCACAAAAATCGGATCGGAATCCGATCCGAATTCGTTGTGTAGTGTGACCGCGGCTTTAGTCATGATTTACACAATGACTTGCCTAGTCAGTATTCACAAAAGGAAAAGTTTTAAAACATTGTGGGTACTTCAATGCAAGCTTTAGAGCTGTCATGAGTTCACAAAGTCATAGCAACACATGCTTTGATACACTACACTGTAGGTATGTACAATGTAAAATGAGCACTTCAGGGCAAATATGTGCACAGTATTGTTGAATACTAAGGTGTTTATTGTAACACTACTCCACACCTTCACAAACTGACAGAGACTATTTTGAGAATTCCACTTATTAAAGCATATATGCATTACAAATACACTTCAGCTCACATCTTCAACAAGTTTTTAAGAATTCCACCCACAATCTCTTTCTACATGAATAACATTCCAAATCTCCTAAAATCCCTCAAGGAAAGAAGACAATTTACCTTGTCTTTGGAATTAAGCACAACACCTGCAAATGGTGGTATCCTAACAATGTGATAGTCTTCTTGACAGTGAGAGGGCAGCCAGATACGGGCAGGAAGATTCAGGTTTACTGTTGATAGTTCCCCAAAAAGACGATTCACTGGGGAAGGAGGCAAACAAATTGAGAAAATTATTTCAGTAACTTAGAAAGAAACAAAACAATGTCATAAACCACCACTTCAAAGAGGATCAGAAAGTTCCCAAGAAACTTACTTCAAAGTAATAGATATGATATGTGCAACTTCTTTTACCCCAACAATATTGGTCAATTAATGAAATAAAAAATACACAACTAAAACTAAGTGATATGTTACAGCAGTAGCAAATACTGACTTATCTACTGTTAAATGTTTTGATTATGTTAAGACTAGACTACCCAAAATTATCTAAATTACTCCAATTAATTTCGAATCTTAGACTAGCAAATGATTCAAAACCCACCATCGAAACTAGAATGTCTTCACAGACTGGCTTTTGGCCAAACTTGTCAAAAGTTTACAAAGCAGTTGTGAAAGTTACTTCACGTAATCAGGTTTCACAAACCTTAAAGGCATGAGTTACAAAAAAGTATCAGCTTTGCTGCACTGAGATTACTGAATTAATAAAATACTTACTTCTCAGCTCTCTTGTGGGAAATTGTGCCAACTTTTTACCTATATTCATTAATGCCCTGATAAATTCCAACTCTGAAGCTAGTCTGGGTGCCTGAGAGTAAAAAGAGGTACATACAATTAAATCAACACCATAGCTCATTTACTTAGAGCCCTAAGCAAATATAATGGAACAATTTATTTTCCCCATACACAGCATACAGAATATTTGTTTTTTACTGTATGTACAGTAATTTACACAACTGGATATATATATATACTGCTAACAACTTCAGCTGAAATACTTTGAATAAAAGGATAGCACTTTTCTAGACCATATGAAAATTTTTCTAGACAAATCATCTAATTCCAAAGACTTTACAGACCATAACAAAATTCCATACTTCCACCAGGTTTTACCCAATTTCCCTAGTTTCTGGGAATCATGTTCTGTTAGAAATTAAAAAGTTGAAACCTGCTTTGTGAGCACTGCTCCCTGCTTATAGGACACATCAAAAGTAGCACAAACATGTGGCTTAAACTGTCACAGGATTCGACTGCAAAACTTAAAGAACTATTACCATCAAAAGTATAAGAATGGATTCACTTAAAAGATAATCTTTATTGGGCCATTGTACAAATGTGAACTATGATGTAGGGCACTAGGACACTACTATGCTGAGATACATATGCCCATATAAAGTCAATAGTCATAGAACCAAGAACTCAAAATATCAGTCACATACAGTGTTTGTACCAAAAAATAAGTAGAAGGGGGGCTTCTCTCCCCCTCTTTTTTTTGTCATTTTGTCTGTCAGGTGTCAATTGTGCCACAGTAGTATCTATGGTCATGCAGTGTGCATGTGCTGGAAATACACTTACTGCACGTGTAATTTGCACGGCACTGCTGAGCAATCCCAATCGAGTGACATCACATGAAATACCTCCACAGAGTATAGACAATGCTTCACCTCCCACTCACCTGACAAGTGCACTTAGAAGGTTCCACCTTGTTCCCCTTCATCTCATTTAAGACGTTTACAGTCGAATCAAAGCAGTTGCAACCATTTTCAAAAGCACGGCCAGAGAGGAGGTCACCTACTGTTGATGGACCGGGAGAACTGTTTACTCGTCTTATGATTTGATTGGTTACCAAAGCTGTAAAAGAAGAAATTAATGTGCATACAACTAATGTACACAAGAAATGTTTCCAATTTTACATGATACATAACTTAGGTCTGGTACTAATATTGATTTAAGGATATCACAGTTTGCGTACATCTATGTCGTTTCCCTAAAAAAGTCACTGCAGTATGTCTGCTAGATCAGTCGCATGGAATTTCTGTCTTCTAACACATACACCTGGGGTTCTTGCTTGAGTACGGTTTGCTTTCAATTTATTGTAGCAGTCAGGACTTCTTTCTTTGTTCTCAGGGCCCACAGACCGCTATTTGAGGACCAAGGTCATGTACAAACAACAGACCATGCCATTTGTGCAAATGTTACATAAGAAATACATTGACACAATCTACTGGAGGTCTGACTTTTGATTTCCACAACACATATTGCTTTAATGATGTATCATGGTGGCCCTTTGCCACACAGTGTGTGCATACAGTAAGATGAAAATACACAAAAGTGTGAACATTCATCTTTTCCTAATACCACAAATGACAATATTAAACCACAAAGCTTGAAGGTACCACCCATTAGGAGTAGCACAATATGGAAATGGACAATGCAAGAATCTAACAGTTTCTACAGTATGAACTATGACCTTGGGAATTACTGGTCCACTCCAGGTACTTTTGTTCTCCCTTCAATACAGAGTACCTCCAGTTGCAGCTAGTCTGGACCTCATTGTGCTTTACTGCATAGTACGGGTGTGTGTGTACAGTTGGAAGCTCTATACTCTTTGTGCAATGGTTTCATCATCTTACTGTGATATCACTGAGCCATGTGTACGGCTTAAGAGCAACGTTTACATTTCTTAAAATAAGTGGACGTAAATTTGGTAGAAGATTCTTATATTTTTACGCCAGTGTATGACTTTTGGTTCTAAGTTTCGAAATTCAAAGCATAAATTGCTACATGGCACTTGACTCAAAATCAAAAATCAATGGTCATAAATTCTAGCACCTTGTGGTTTTCTTTTACCATAAAAGAAGTAATTTGGACGTAAAATTCTGCAGGTAAGGTGTAAAAACAACCATTTCAGCATAAAACGCAAATGCTACTTAAGAGTAACACCTGTCTACGTGTACTCTAGCAAGGTACACAGAAACAGAAAACATTAGCAGACTAGGAAATCTTTTGGCCCAGATGTTTTCACCAATCCTACCAGTCTTACCTCCAGTTGCATCTGATCTGGACCTCAAATGAGTTTTCTTGGTTGGTGATGTTACCGTAATTGGACTTGTCGCATCACTCTGCCTCTTCGTCTTTCCTGACCTGAGTTCCTCTGACAAGATGGCTTTTTTAAGCTTTGAGCCTCGAGTGAGCTTCCTCGAAGGGAACCCTGAAGAATTTGTGTAAGCTTCTAATAGCCAAACCATTTGAAGGGAAAAATCTATGCTCGACCGACACCTGCAAAACAAAACAAAAACAACAAAGAAAGGTGCATTAAGAGTACATGCGCACTGAAATAAAATACTAATTATAGAGTTTCATTCAATCATTTATCTCCACTTAATTCATTTAGTATCCCTCCCACTTTGTTGCACATTCTGGTCATCAAACAGTGACATAAATGCAAAAATGTGTAGCAGCTTTTCATATACAAAACCAAAGATTTTTCACAGACTTTACATAACTATTATGCTGTTAACATAACTTCAAAAAATTCCCAAAATTCCCAAAATTTGACACTTGAATAATGGCATTTCATATCAATCTCCCAGATCCAAAATATGCGATCCAGGCAGATCCAAAATATGGCATCCAGGCGGAACCAAAATTTCCAGACAGTATCTGAAATCCAGCTGAACTTGGCTTTTTCACTACGGACCAAGGAGAAAATACTGAGTAAATGATATCATGATCAAGGGTGGGGGTGAGGGGCCTTTGGTTAATACTATGTGAATCAGGTCAGTAGTTTTGCAGGGTCTCACAGGAGGGACACCACATTGACTGAAATTACTCAAGTTTACATTCTTGTGTTTCTAGAATGAAATACGTCCAACATCTTGTTAACTTTCATCGCAAATGTTGAACATGTACCTCTTTATATAGATTGTAACATCTGCAGCAATATTCACAGAGATTGTTCAATTCTATTATATTCATAAGCCAACTTTGTTATTTCTTAACGGTTGAATTGGTTCTGATGTAAATATTAATACTGCAAGGTGGAGGTACCTGTAAGACTGCAGCATTGTTGAACACCTTTCCCACTTTACACATTAAGTTAATGCGAATTCTTCATTGAGGAGTTGTAATTGCCAGGAAATCACACACTTAAAGAAAAATCCCAATAACTTTGGTCACATGAAATGTATGGAGATCATTCATACTTGCTTTGTTCAATTTTTGTTAAATATTTATGACTTGTTCTTTGTTGTGATCAAATGTATAAAATTTAAGAGCACCCAAATCAACATGGATTCTTGCAAAAGTTCATAGACATTAGCATTAGTGTGCAACCATATAGGTGCAGGAGAAACATACACCCAGTTGGGGGAAAAACAGCCTCTTACTGTTGGAGTTAATGTACTGTAAACTGGGAGAAAAACAGCCTCTTTCTGCTGGAATTAATGTAAGTCAGAACATGTCTGAATTGTTCTCACTTCCCATTGAACTACGGCTAAACAATGTGATTGTTCATACATACTAACAGTGAAGTACACACTACACAGTAATTGACATCAATTTTCTTAATACTGTACACTGGTACCCGCAGTAGCTGATGTGGAAAAAGTGGGCTTACAGTCCATTGTAACTGTCTTCATTTTTAGTTACAGTAATTTTACATGTTGATAAAATCTATTCAAAGATATGTAGCAAAAGTTGTCTCCCTGCCAGTACCACAGTGACAGTCTTAACTATGAACATGACAACCTGTTCCTTAAGTAGCATTATACCAAAAAGGTTATGAAAATACCTACGTGCTGTAGAAGAAAGGTCAATATGGGCACCAGAGTGCCTGATAGTCTGAATGCTGTACAATAAACCGTGTAATGCATGTTCTATATAGATTCCTTTTCTCTGTAACCTTGTGTTTATTTTCCTCATACATATTGTATGCACACCTCATTAGTGTACACATTTGGCACTGTTATGTACTCCATGATTCAGTCCTGTGTGTATGTGTGTGTGAGTGTGTATTACTAATACTTTACTTATACATGAAACAGTGCTATGGTATATCAGAATAAAACATCTGTAAGCCTTAAAAATGGCATATGTACTGTACAGTAACACAACTAAGTTTGTAAAAACAGCACCAGCAGAAACTTTCACTATTTACAGCCAGATGGCTGGCCTAGAAGCACCATTGTAGGTATCAGTGTTTGCACCGGGTCCAAAATTCAGAACCGGGTACCCGAAGTCGATGGTCGGTTGGGTACCCGGGTACCCAAAAATATAACTTCTGTTAGGCTACAAGTTTGTTGTAAAGTCATAACAAGAAATTTTGCTTTGCACATTGATATAATATAACACCAACGTATCTTACGTATGGGCATGACAAGTGTTCTTAGGAGTGTGGGTGATAAATTTTGCCAGGAAAAAGTAACATGTTAGGTGTCCTGTCACACATGCAATCTCTCCCTTACTCAAAATCCATATATGGCCCAGATATGGGATTTCATATCTGGCCCGTATCTGGCTTGTACAAGAATTGGGCAGATATAACTTGATATAATATAAAGGCCATAAATGGCCATATATGGCCCAGGTAAAGTTTCACTTTTATATGGCCCAGATATGCCCCATATATGGCTACTCCATTTCTGGCCCATATATGGAAAATCCATACATGCCACATGTAAAGAGATTTATATCTGGCCCATATCTGTGCCATATATGACCCATATAAAACTTTATATGGCTCACTCTTTATATGGCTCACTCTTTATATGGCCCATATCTGGCCCATCTATGGAAATTTATGTCTGGCCCATATCTGCACCAGATATGGAATTTATATCAGATCGGATAAAAAGTTAGGCAGATATAACACAGATCTAAAACCAGAACCAGATCTAAACCATATATATGGCTAGATAAAGTTCTATCTGGATCAAGCCTTTATATGGCACAGATCTGCTCTAGTTATGAATCATAGTTAGGACTTATAGTCCACACTCCTCATGGAGAATTTGAACACCAGAAAACAATGTTTAAGTGCTCCATGAATTAGAATTTAATGTAAGTATTAGGTTGAATTGACTTAAGTACATAAATTCAACTTATTTCATAACAGTGAACAGAAAAATGCCTTGAAATTTCCTATTTTATGCAATCACAGTGATATGGGCTTCTTATTTGAAACTTAATTACGTATTTGACTCTAAATTTTGTTTACTGAGTGGTGCATATTTTACTTTCAACTTCCTAAATCATGAAAAATGTAGGTTTAGATACAAGCTCCGCCCAAATATGCAAATTATTTGCCTAAGTTCACTTCGTAAACTGCGGTATTAACAGAAGTGTAGCCACTAAATAACTGCAATGTCTGGGAAGGTGATGCTGTATCCAAAACATGTCTTAGTTTGTAACAAGCATAATCCAAGAATCAAATCAAATAAATAATAAAACAAACTAACGAAATGCTCATTTGCATATATCTAGCATATCAAGTTATATCTGGCTTGATATGGCCATATAAAACTTTATTTGCATATCTGGAATTGCATTGTATCAAGTTATATCTGGCTTGATATGGCCATATAAAACTGTATTTATCTGGACTAGCATTTCATCAAGTTATATCTGGCTTGATATGGCCATATAAAACTGTATTTACATATCTGGACAGACATTTCATCAAGTTATATCTGGCTTGATATGGCCATATAAAACTTTATTTGCATATCTGGAATTGTTATATCTGGCTTGATATGGCCATATGGGCAATTATGCAGTAAACCAACATGGTAGCATCACATAAGGGTTAATTTCCATTCTATGTTAGTTTCATTTGTTTTATTATGTTCACGGCTAATCCTCAGATGTACAGAGATAGCGTAAAAATTTTCATCTTGCTACCTCAATTTTGAAAAAATATTTCTATGTAGGACGTATGGAAAATATAAGGGGCGAACATTGACATACTTTTGCCATTTTCTGAGGATGTTATGTAGCTATACTTAATAACTTATCTATTGGGGGCACTTTTTGATCAATATTAAGCTCAGGAGACCATAAATTGTAAATGTATGTCAATGTTACACCCGTTATGAAATTGTGTTGGCCCGTTATAAGAACTGCTAATAAAATGCTGAAACTCAAAAAGTTTGCAGTATATATATGGACCTTGCCAATAACTTAGGTTGCTATGTTGTGATGGTTTATAATAAACAAGGTAACATCAAAATATGATGTACAAAGAACCCATGAAGCACATTTGAAATTATTTGACATACATTTATGTGATGCATATGTATGTCAAACAATTGAAAGGCATTGCAAATTACCCTGTGAACATCATTAATTGATGTTACCATGTTTATTATCAATTATCACAGTCACATTAACCTCTAGGTATAAAGCAAGGGTCATATATGGTAAACTTTTTTAATTTCAGCATTTTATCAGCATTTTTTTGTAACGGGCGAACACAATTTCATAACGGGTGTAACATTGACATACATTACAATTTATGGTCTCCTGAGCTTAATGTTAATCAAAAAGTGCCCCCAATGGGTTAGCTATTAAGTATTGCTTCATATCATCCTCAGAAAATGGCAAAAAGTATATACATGATAAAGTTTCTGAAAGATAGCCATTTCTATTTTGTATGTCAATGTGTTACACCCTTTATGTATGTCAATGTTTGCCCGTTATATTTTCCATAGGACCTACATAGAAATATTTCTTCAAAACTGAGGTAGCAAGATGAAAATTTTTACGCTATCTCTGTACATCCAAGGATTAGCCCTGAACATAATAAAAACAAATGAAACTAATTAACAAAACAAAATATGCATATATAATAATTCTGTGTTGGTTTACTGTGTAATTGCCCATATAAAACTTCATTTGCATATCTGGAATTGCATTGTATCAAGTTAAATCTGGCTTGATATGGCCATATGAAACTGTATTTACATATCTGGACTGGCATTTCATCAAGTTATATCTGGCTTGATATTGCCATATAAAACTGTATTTACATATCTGGACAGACATTTCATCAAGTTATATCTGGCTTGATATGGCCATATAAAACTGTATTTACATATCTGGAATTGCATTGTATCAAGTTATATCTGGCTTGATATGGCCATATAAAACTTTATTTGCATATCTGGAATTGCATTGTATCAAGTTATATCTGGCTTGATATGGCCATATAAAGACTGTATTTAGCCAGATATATCCTGATATAAATCCATATCTGGATTTGGAGTAAGGGATGACATTAGTGAAACTTTGGATCCAGGTAGCAATTTCAGAACCGGGTCCTGACATTGCTGGTCGGGTACCCGGGTACCCAGTGCAAACACTAGTAGGTATAAAGGGCCTGACAGAATTTTACCATCAGTGAAGTCTATTTCACTATGCTCAGTCCAGGTGCGTTGTTTGGCCATTCCTTGCGGAGGAAGTACCAGCTGTGTACACATGTTTGGTATGTACAGCAATACACTGGTTGATTGCCCAACTTTTTCACTGGCCACCCATAATTCACCCATAGTCCTCATTCCCCCAAACTGCTGTTACCCATGGGGCTAATACTGTATGTGGAACCATTTAAGCACAGTGTCACCATGTACAGCTCAGCATGTACATGCACAGTGCAGTTCCAAGATGTTTTGTCAAACAAGCATCCCAAATTGCCACAGAGGGAATTTCCATGCCTGGTAATGCAAGCTGCCTCTGTAAACTCTAAAAAGCATTGTTTACTTTGAAATCTTATGTCACATATTTGCACTTCCAAATAGGAATTCAAAATTACTATGGTATTGTCTTTTCCTTTTTATTGGGCACTCATGATTTCCTTACCAACAGTTGCTATTATCTGAGGGGCTAATAAGTGGCATCAAGCCTACAGTACTGTCACCATCTATTTGTCAAGAGTGCCTGTCAGATTGACAAAAGGGAAATTCCCATGGTTGGTAATGTAAGCTTACTCTATGAACTTTAAACTGTTCCTTTGAAATCTTTTGTTTCATACATTTACACTTCCAAAGAAAAACTATTAATTCAAAATAATCGCTGTCATTTCCGTACATGTATAGTACGGAAACTACACCATTGGGTCCTTGTGTGGGTATAGGTAGAGGTATTATCACTCTTCAAATAAAATAAGATACTATACAGGTGTACCACTAGTTCCTTGTGTGCACATGTATAAATATTATTTCACATGTAAGATAATTATGTATTGATTATGATACATACATAGGGTACAGTACCACACTGGATTCTTCCATGTTCAGATATTCTGTGAGGCAACTTTCCAAATCTGGCATTCACTACGGTAGAAAAATGCCAGATGCGCATACAATGGCATTGTCACTCCAAATTATTTTTATGATGACCAACTGTAAATTCATTCGTTTATCCGTTAAGTGAGAAGTCTAGATAGAATATGTATTTTACTAAACTTTCCAAGGAAATTGTGGAAAAACATTCATTTTGAAGGAAAACTGGCAGTGAAAAATGCCAAAATAACACCAAAATGCTATAAAGCATTGGTTTTGAAACTGTTGAACCCCAACACCATCTTATCTCAAAAATGCTGAATCTAGTGATTTGACATTTCAAATGCCAATAGGGCAACCCTGGTAAGATACTGTACCATACTACTATATAACTGGGTCCTCGGATACATACTGTTACTATAATGTATTATATAGACTGTGTCACTGTGCTGGGGTCCTTTGCCCTTGTGTATTACTGTACATTTACTGTATGGTATAATTACGATCTGTACAATGTTACTGTATTGGGTCCTTCCACTGCAGTTCATGAAAGACCAAGCACTTTATCACACCACTGAGTCCTTGTTGTGTCTTGTGTGTTACCTATATACAGTGTATGTGTATTAACTGGCCCTTGTGTGTGCATTGTCACCTATAACTGTACATTGTATGTTGCGGCACAATAAAGTACAACACAGAGTCCTTTTTAGTGCAACTATGTAAATGTACAGTACAATGTGGTACAGTCTTACAACATTGAGACATTGTGTGCATTGTACAGTACAATGCAGCATGTACCTTTGGGTCCTTGTGTGTGCACTGTATCCTGTTATTACTGTAGACTGGACAGTATTGTACCATCATAAGGTCCAGGCTGTGTAAGTCTGTATACATACATGAATTTATATACAGTATGATACAGTACCATATTGCAGGTATATGTACTTGAGACGCCTGGGTAACGTGAGACAATTTCTACTAATAAAAGATTCATTCATTAGTGAATCACCCTAATTTCAGTCTTTTTATTTTACCATGCTGATATTGTTATTTTTGTATTTCAAGGGAAAATGCAGTCACCCCAATCAGAGTACAGTAATTATGCCCTGTCACTTTAGTTCATAAA
Organism: Holothuria leucospilota; assembly: GCA_029531755.1. NCBI lineage: Eukaryota > Metazoa > Echinodermata > Holothuroidea > Aspidochirotida > Holothuriidae > Holothuria > Holothuria leucospilota. The sequence continues at coordinate 27,615,167 of CM055982.1, read as the reverse complement.
TGGCCTATTTTGATCATGTGACAATGTTTTTGTTAGTGAATTGTGAAATTCAGGAGACTTTCTCCTTGCTTTACCTCTTGTTTGTAATAGTTATGTTCAAAACATCTTCAAAGGTGCTTGTAATGCAATAAGAGGAGATTTGCAAGAGTCTGCTGATTTTTCAATGCAAATTTTGGGGCAACTGCCTATTGCCTTTAAGGTTATACTGTTACTGTTCAATAAATGCCTACCTGTATCTCAAATAATGAAGGTATCTATATATTGATTACTAATTAATTCTGTGCAGAAATGACTACTGCCAACTCTGATCGCAGCTCTAACAAGTAGGCGGCTACTTGACTGGTGCCTATACCAGTAAACTCTAAGATGTTTCTATTACTGTAAATTGTGGGACTATCGTTAATTCATTCCACAGAATTTTCTGGTAGGCTCCCAACTACGTGGAAAATCCAATATGTCTGGTTAATTTGAGACACTTTAAAAGTAAATAAAAAAATAAATTTCTAAGTTACAAAAGAATAAAAGTCATTGCCCAACAATACTCATATGCCAAGCCCCTGATTCACATGTAGCAAAAACCGGATTAAACCTTAAAGGGGAATTTTCATCATCCCAGACAGTTCCAATTCTCCCAACTATGCAACTTCTAGCTCCTCCCATAACTGTATGAAGCTACTCCTTGTGCAGGAATAAACCTGTTTTATTGCTTAAGGCCATGTCCTGGTGAGCATACAAGGCTATAAAATGTAATAAAAGCACTCTCCCTGCCTTGTGTGGAATGTGAGCTACTCTGCATCTTTCAAATTTTCAAACTTTGATGTCAATCAAAGAGCAGTCACCAACTGAGAATTTTCATACCCCTACACTAAAATTATACTTTGCGGTGATGACTGTCTGTCTTTAAAGGCAGTACGCAGTCGCCCCAAAATTTGCTCTCGAAAAATCAGCAAATTCTTGCAAATCTCTTACTGCATTACAAGCACTTCTGAAGACATTTTGAACATAACTATTACAAACAATAGGTAAAGCAAGGAGAAATTCTCCTTGAATTTCACAATTCACTAACCAAAACACTGTCACATGATCAAAATAGGCCATTCATGAACAAGAGTGACGGGGCACACTAACTCTGATTGGGGTGACTGCCTATTGCCTTTGAACTTCTCAAACTGTCTCAAGAATCCCTACCTGATTACACAGAAAAAGATGGGGACATCATTTTTCAAACATAGTGCCATCCTTGCTCTTGCTTATATCTTATCTTTTATGAAAATTATGCTATGCTAGAGACAGCTTGAAACATTTTCCCACTTCATGAATTGAAATCATTTGTCTGTTTCAAGTATCTGTGAGCCCTGGGTAACATGAGACGGCTTTAAGTAAATAAAAAAAAAAATGTGCCATTTAGTTTTAATAAAAGAAATTGTCCAACAAATACCTATATGACAAACTCCCAAATCATATGTAAAAATGACCCATATTCAGCCTACAATTTTTTATGCTACATAAAATAAATTTCTGAAACTGTCTCAAGTATCCCCATTTGTACCTAATTTACAACACTGTGTCCTTTCCCGAGTCTATCACATTACTTTATGTAAAATACAGGACTGTAACACTACAGTACACAAATGGCATGAGCCCTTGTGTGTGCATTGTATTTTTGTACATGTACAGTACTGTACTAACTATACACCTTTGGGCCCTTATGCATGCACTGCATTGTTGCACATTGTACAATACTGTACCGTATTACTGTACACCATTCGGTCATCACTAGTGTGAGTATACTTCATAGTATCAGGTCACATACAGTACCACACACATTCTGCTACCAGCATTTATACACATCATTCACTTATGGTTTAATTGAAGCAAGAAAAGCACACAAACTGCATTATACACCTGAATAAACCAGTAAAAATTTGTCAATTAATTAAAAGACAACTGTTCCAACAACAGTGTACCTTACCTGGCAGATCTATGTTACTGCACAGATCAGCTGACAACCAATGGGCTTCATTTTTACTCAAATGTTTTCAATCAAATGATGCACAAAGTCTGTCAACATCAGAAGGACATTTACCCAAGTTTTTTCACACAATTTAAGTGGAATCTTGTAAATTCATCACTCTTCATGTGGTTTCATGGTATACACTGTACACAGCTAACAAAGTTGCATAAAAATAAAATTTCTTTGAAGGTCATTTCACCATCCTGCTTGGAGAATACTACTTTATTCTTCTCTTTTTCTTCAAAGGGTAAGGGAGATGGCCAGAAAGGATTTGAAAATTTTAAATTTCAAAGCAAATCCACCCCTTTCATGACATATTCTAATGACTATTCCTTTTATTTTGTACAAATATCTCTCCTCTTCCTCTTTCTTTCAGCAAGTACTTTAACATATGCTTGGTTAAACCTCACATCTTGTTTCAGTGCTTTTTTTTTATCATATTTTCTTAACAAGTGTCCTTTCTTTTTTCCTCCCTTAGTTTGTTTTACAAAATTCATTTTTTTACAGTTTACGTACTGTAAAGTTCTTTGATGAATAGAAGCTTAATGTTACATACTGTAGGTCAGCGCTTCTCAACCTTTTTTTACTCAAGGACAACTTTCACTCTCAGAATTTTTCTGAGGCCCACCTTACAAAAAGTTTATTCTTTTTTCTTATTTTTTTATTTGTATGGCGGATCTCGTGACCCACCTGTGAGAGCTTCACAGCCTACCAGTGGGCCGGTTGAGAAGCACTGCTGTAGGTGTTGGTCCAACAGGGCCTTCGAAACTGAAAGGGTCTGAGGTAGGGAGGTTACAGCCCCACAAAATATTCTGTTTGAAGTTTTTTGTCTTAAAGCATCTAAAATTATCTTTGCAAATGCTTAAAATCAAGATTTTAATGGTTTATCCTTGCCCCCTCCTCCACCCCTACAATCTTAGAACCTTCCAACATCACTGTTCAATCATTTTTTCTGCAATCATTATACCTACAGTATTAAAGCCCACAGCTCTTGACTGTTGCTACTGTTGTCGATAGTGAGGATTATGAAGATGCAGACAGAGGTCAACAGACCTATGCCCACTGAGTTTCCTAATGTATCCTAAGGTAAACGCCATTTGTCACACCGGAAAAAGTGCTGCACATTGCAGTACTTGACTGCTTATAGTGATAACACACTACATAGCTGCTCTATGATGAACTGTGCACACAAAATCAATAACAATGGCAGTATTAAACCAAAATATTTTTGCAAGTATTCAAGTTTCACAGGATGTCCTTCTGATAAACATGTTAGAAAAGAAAAAAAAAACAGTACAAAGCTATAACCATTATCATGTCCCCCTTGAATGACTTGCTTGATAAGCATTTCTGAAAGTTGTTGTGTACTGTATGCGCACAATTCCCCAGCTATGAATTCTAGTAATACTTTTGTAAAAAAAAAAATTAACACCCACAGACAAAATACAGTACAAACTGATGCCACTAATGACAGCTCAGCACATACACGGTAGGCCTACTGTATTTCAGATCTTATGTAAATGAACTCAGCAAGAGAATAGAGATACACTGTAAATCTGTAAGGCAATCACATGATATATCATACAATGAATATTACATATATACTACTTTTTTGTACAATTGTCCAAACTTTTTTTGTTTACCATACAGTACTCATCACACTTCCTAACACCTGCCTTTGTAAGTACAGGCCTTTTACAATTTACTGAAGCAGTGCTAATATTATTCATATGAGTATTGTGTGTAAATTTGTCATGGTGTAGAAAACAATGGACTCATTAGCAAAGCACATGTACTGTGCCTTACTCTGAACGTTTGTACTAAGAACATAAAATACAGTACTCAAGTGCACTACTCACAGGGATGTGCATGGCATTTTATGAATACAGGGTACAATTAATCACCATCCTGAAGGGAGGGTTCTAAAGAAAAGAAATACTGTACATAAAAGGTTAACCCATGCCAGAGGGAAACTTGGTGTTGGGAGGGATTCACAATTTATTGCTTCCCAAAAAGGAAACCTATGTACTGTAACCACTTTCACCAACCAGGAAAAGTTTGATGGGGTCTGGGAATGAAAGGTGTCAGTGACCATGGCCTGAATATTCAGAAGTGCTACTGGTACAGTACTTCCTTAAAATTTCCCCATATGTAAACAAGGATGTAGACAGATTTAATACAAGTATCAACTGGCCTTTTGCTTAAAAACTGTTGTCAAACACAGCATGCACAATATACTATAACACCTGGCACTCATTTCTGTATGAGCGTGTAATCAGGTGGTTGTTTCCTCATGTTCCAAACACCTTCCCAAATAATCTTTTGGAATATGACACATGAAGTAAATAGGCTATGCAACCTTTTGGGAGGCATCTCGCACTTCATATCAGATTAAATGAGTACCTGGTGGACAATTTTTAAAGTCATCCATGACTGCCCTGTCCTGGCAGGTGCTCTTCTCTATTTTTATTCCAGGTACCACACATTACTTAATGGCAAGGTAACTTATTGCCAGTGAATACTGTATAAACTCAACTTTAAATTCAGAAATACATTACAGGTTCTTTACTGTACACAGGTTTAGTACAATTTTCCTCACAACCATCCTACTGTATGAGAAATACAATAGCATAATTTACATTTGGCTACCAATCAAATAATCTTTCTGGCTTCATCCCTTTACCCTACAATACTGCAATTTAGGCTTAAAATACAGTATGCTTTCTCAACCTATTATAGTGTAAAGCTAATTGATACTTTATTAGAAATAGCTTTTAAGCACCCTAAAAAATAACTCATCTCTCAAATACTGCTTTAGATCATTCTGAAGTTAAATTTTACATGGCTCTTTGCTCAATGCTGTACTGTACATACCATCTTACCTTTATATTCTGAGAAAACACAATATCAGCCTACAACCCCACTTCCTGTGCAACTTAAGTCTTATTGACCTTCCCTAGCTTGCAGTCAGATCAAATCAAATCAAAAAAAAAAAACAAAAAAACTTTCACTTCCTTACTGGTTTTACATCATGTTACAATAGCCATCAGAGCAAGAACAAAATTGTTAAGTCAGTGGTAAAGACTTCAGGCAAATGAAGATTATTTAAAAGTCTTGACCGATTCCACAAAATTATGTAGTTTTTGGAAGAAACAATTTTGTATGTGTTCACGACCACAAAAATCACTAATTCAGCATGACACTGAGTTAGGAAGTCATTTTCCTCATTTTGTGTTAATGACATCTATTTTGTGGTTGATAGTATTGTTGACATGTGTAATAGATGAGGTAAGTAAGAGTGGAATACATTCAAAACCACAAAAACCATAATCCTGCATGAGATTCAGTTACAAAATCACTGTTGCCCAATTTGTGCCACCACGGCAATACAGTAATATCAGTGCTGTAAGGTCTGCATTCAGCATACTGTGACGTATTTTATGAGTCAGTGTTATGTATGAGGCTAATCTGTTGCACAGCATTATTATTTCAAATAACTTGCAGTATGTGCCAAAACAGTAGTTTTTCAGTGAATATTACTACTTTGGGTAGCAAAGCTAAGTTGTGTATGATACTGTGAATGCATACTTCCAATAAACCATGATGGAATGTGATCAGGACAATTAAGTGAGCCTGCTAGTGCAGGGCTAGTCCAGTCCTCACTACAACTACTGTCAGTTACGTATATAAATACTATGAAAAGCCCCATGCTAGTGCAAAAGCTGTAAGCAGTGTAGTTTAGTGTGCTGTAACTGATTGATTTTGAAGCTTCTGCAAATATCTTTCGAGTTAGTAGAATAAGTTTGCCTAATGACTTAGGGGCTAGTAATAAACCGTAAGAAATTTTTAGCCCTGAATGTCATACACCATTCTGGATGAAAAAGACTGTCAAACTTATTTTAAGTCTCAAGAACTGCAGCCTAAGGGTGACAACCACACAAACTTCTCATAAATGGAGTTATCTCCCCTAAGAGATGCAAAACTTAATGTGACCAACATCTTAGCTTTTAGACCTCTATATCTTAGGTCTATAAGGCATAGCACCAGCAGGCTGTTTGAAAAAGACAGATACTACTCACTGCCTTAGCCGAAAGACAAAAACATTTTATGAAAAGCAAGTAAGAGCTTGTCGAAACCTACTCCTTTTAGCGCTCTCCACATATATTCGTCAAGGTTTGGAAATTATTCTGACATTACTATGTCCTTTTCTTTTTTTTTTTCTTTTTTTTTTGAGCATAACTTCTAGATGCTTTTTCCAATCATGCAGTTATCCTTGAAACAGTCCTCAACAAAGATTTTCAACCCAAAACACCATTTGGCGAGCAACATAAAAATTTCACTTGCCACTAGAGTCAGTGAAGGTTGCAAAATGTTATTCAAATAGCAAGGTGGCAAGTAGTTTTATTAGGGCTTGCCTTGAAAATCGTATAAATCGTTGCTTACCTGTGAGTCAAATACGGATGAATCACCTCAGCCAATTCTGGCATATGTATGTACATGTTCAGCACTTGGGGAAGATAAAAGTCAAAATCCTTGTCATCCAAGCTAAAAAGTTTATTGGCTGTAGAGGAATAAAACAGAAAAGAAGGGGTTACAAGTAAAACTGTGACAGAACATGGCAATAAATGCATACAGATACATGAAACAAGTAAACTTGGTCTCAAATCTGAAGCCCCTGTTGTGTAGACTTATGATGCTGTGCTCAGTAAGTAATAAAATAGACAGCGTGCATATTGTATAAAGTATAAATAATTGAGCAAGATACTGTACATGCAAACAATGCCGAAGAAGAAGTTCAATTCTGTTTGTTACTTGATCAGGAAATGTAAGTATCTTCAGACATTTTGTCCATAAATACCCTTAAAAAGTAAACTCATTCACAAAAGCTGGCCAACAATTTGTACAAGATGGAGTAGGGGTCCATGATTTCCCAGACTTTCCTTTTCAGTTTATGACATACTAACATCCAAACTCTTTGAACCATGGGGCATGAATGCGCTAAAATCTTGAAGTTGTAGTTTCAATTTAACATACATGTGTAGATCAAGGAGAAATTCTTTGTTAAAGAATTTAAAAGGCAGACTTGCACTATGCCATTTCCATGCCATTCTCTAAGATAAGACTTGACAGGTCTTGGTGCAACCGTTCCTTGTACCATGTGTGCAACTCTTTGACACAGTAAGCTACAATTTTGTCACCAAGAACTGTAGTCTATACTGTAGTATTATGGGTTTTATGGGGCTATCAATATTTTTTGAACATGTTCAAAACTTTAAGTTTGTATGATATGATACTGAATCATTAGACAATTGAATTTTTTTAAAATTATGAAATTTTCTTACAATTTATTTTACAACATCGTTGTCTGCGATATTGCATGACATTGCACAGTATCATGGTATGCCGTCGTGTAGAGAAGTACCATAAAAAAAAATTTTAGGCAAAACCACACTGTTTGCACCTGGCTTCAACACTTACCTATATAACTTTGCACTCCAGGTTCCTTTGATTTGTACAAATGAGTAATTGCTATGGATGCATCCAACAGTTTGGATTCAAAAAGTCTTAAAAGTAGGGATTCTTTGGGAGGAGGGAGCTTTTCTTTGACAAATCCATTGATCTCTGCTGTACCTTGGACGTCCTTGTTGCATCTTCCTCCATCCTCCACGGGCTCTTCATCTTCCTCCTTGATGCAATCATTTTCTGGCAAGTTAAGGCTCATGTTAAAGCGAGAGGGGTCAAGTGGCACCCTCTGTTCACGTGACCCCTTTGTAGTTCTGTGTGGAGATTGCACTATGATGGGACTCTCAGGAAGATTGAGTTCGGATATAATGTGTATGCCTGAGAAGCTTTCTATATGGCCCCCCAAACTACTATGGCTACTCTCTGAATGGGTGCTCCCCTCCCCATCGGATGCACTGCTACCTAAGGCATCATCCCTGTGATCCTTCTGTGGTGCTTTCATTCTCCCTATACCATACAACTTGGTAGCTCTTCCAATTTTTTTATTGATCGCAGTGGATAGGCCTGACGTCTCCATCTGCTACTGACGCTTGCCAGCATCACCGAATCTTGCTGGAATCAGTGCCATGACAAACTAAAATGGCTACAGCCTCTTCAACTCATGTTGATAAAAGAGAGTGTCACCTATGGAATGATCAGAGATACATTCATTTACAATGTATTCAAGATTGACAAAGATATGATACCAACTATTTTTTAACTCATGGAACCATTCTGGACTAAACTCCATTTGTTTTCAATTTTCAGTTCACAACATTAAAACACACTACTGTATAAGATTAAAACAAAAGATCATAATATTTTCAAAGCAATAATACTGCTTTTCATTTTGCACCAACACCAATGACCTAAAATTTATTGCACTAGATGCTTTTTCTTGAAATTCAGGGAGGTGGGAGGATGGGAGAAGGGGGTGGGGGTGGCTTTCCATACGATGGCCAGATGATTTCTAACCAAGGCCTAGCCTTGTACTGAAATGGTACTGGTAGCAACAGTAGTCCATGGGCAGAAAAAGTTGGGAAGCTGGGAGGTTCCTTCCATGGAAAGTTTGGTTTGGGGTGGGAAGTTTACCTTTCTTGTACTTAAAAGGATGGAGAGAATATTAATTGAGAAAATTTGAATACCTCCCTGAAAAAAAAAAAAAAAAACATTTGTGCAAGGTCGGAAAAAAATTAAGTGTACACCAAGCAATGGCAAGCAAGGTACTAAATAAACTGTGAGTTCAATAATAGCTAGGGTCATAGGATAAATACATTATTAAATTTTAAGGTAACATTGATTTATCTCTTTACAAAGTAACTTGAAAATAGAGAAAGCTGACAAGCCTGTTGTTGACAAAGCTCAAGTACAAAATGCTAACAACACTTTATTGTCTTGTATATTTTCCATTTTGGACCAGCTACGAAGAGAAAATGTTCAAGAATTTATCATCTACTGCAGGCCAGGGCTTTTGCCAGGATGGTGAGCTCAGGGAGTCCAAGCAGGAAATACTAGTGAAATTCATGCATTAAAATGTACTACATATGAGCCAAACTAGGATTTAGGGAGTCCAAATGACTCCTGGTCTGCTCTCTGGCTAAAGCCTTGCTGCAGGCCATCGGTCTCAATGACAGCCTCAAAGACCCCGTTTTAACATTTGATGGATGCATGATCGTTACTGGCTAGCTCATGGCAAAACTGCCGAGTTTCCCCAATTCTTAAAGATTCTTGGTTCCATAAAAGAAATGGTTCTTTGTGAGCAGTATTTGTCTTGACCACGGAATAATTCATGTTCAAAATTTGCATAGCAATTTTGAGGTTCCTGGGCTTCTCTATCATAAAATCATTAAAAAAAGCGAATGTTGTATGTAGTTACTGTATGTACAAAATCTGCTACATACTTTTGCATATGTGTAGCAATTTGTCCATCTTGTGTAGCAAAATGTGATGCGATACCGGATAAATTATTCCCTGTTGATGCCAGAGACTAGGAAATCTTATCTAACTTGCTTCATTTCAAAATTTTACCAAGGAGAGGTGTAATTCACAAAGCAATATAAAGCTACATTTTCTACAGTAAAGTAACCATTGATCCATGCATGCAGATTGCAATGCTGCTGCACTGCATACAAAAAAACAAAAAGTTACATACCAATCATATCTAACAGGAAGAGGAAGTGTATGAGAACTAGGCATAGGATTAAATGAGTCTAGGGCAGAAATGAAATAGCACCTATCCACTCAAATTCAGTGCATTATGAAACTTAACCCCAAAATACAAAAGGCCAATAGAAAAATGTTTATTGGTATTGTATTTTCACTCCCACTAATGGTATCATCCACTTCAATTCAGAAAACTCGCCAAGTTAAAGTTCACCTACAAAAGCACACGAGTAAAGTGTCTAATACATAATGCAGTGCTAGTGCCAGGGTTTGCGTTTTACGCCGAAATGGGCGTTTTTTACCCTGACAGAAATTTTACTTACGACCAAAAATACAATTCAGTCATAAATATAAATTTTGACTTGTCCATCTTTATGACAGAAAATTCAACTCACTAAACACTCACCTGCTGAATTATGATATTGTTCACACTACGCGTTCCACTAGTTTACCGTAATGATTAAAAAACCTAGAACCGGTAGGACTAACGTTACAAGTTTTGATTCTTTGCAGCATAAGTCACATCGGGGGCAGGATCTACTGCACTGCCGTGCATGGGTTATTCTAGTGCTGGTACTATAGTAGAATAACATTAGACTGACAAGTGCTCACAACAAATTCTTGAATTTATCTATAAGTTGCACTAACGTTGTTGTAGGCTCTAGCCTATAGGCTAGGCCTTACATTGCCGTTCATGGCTTACCATGGTAGCCATTGTATATTTAACCATTTGTGCCAGAAATTTCAAAAATTATGGCGCGAAATTTTGAATGGTCGTAAAAAAGAAAATACTATCATGAAAAATTACGACGACTTTTTCAGAAAAACACAAACCCTGGCTAGTGCATTGCACATGCTTTTACGTAGCATGTTGATCATGAAGGACTACTTGCTCCTAACTGATGAATGAAGGGAAGCAGGCCCCCCTTAAATTCCTGCAGCAGGGCTAAAAATAAGCTTGAACCAGAAAGCCCAAAGGCTTAGTGATTCCTTGCCGAATGGGGATGCTTTGTTGCACTGAGCCTTATCCCTCAAATTTATCTTTCTTGACTACATCATTTTATGATGTTTTAACAATTTGACCTCTGCTGACCTCACAAGACCTCTGAACACCACCAAATATAACAAAAAAGCAAAATGAAAGGAAGTGTCTTGAAAGGGATTCAACTCCAATGGATCTTGGATCTTGTAAATTCTTGGCAAATTTTGCTTTTTGACCTCTGGTTACCCCAGATAACGATCTTAGGAATACTTGGGAAATTTTGCTTTTTTTTGACCTCTGGTAACCCCAGATGTTGAGCTTGGGAATACTGGGGAAATTTTGCTCTCTGACCTCTGGTGACCTCATATACCAATCTTGGGAATTGTTGGAAAATTTTACTTTTTGACCTCTGGTAACCCCAGATTACCTTTGACCTCCACCAAAAACAATAGGGTTCTTCCTTACATCATGAAAAATCTATACACTAAATATCAAAAGTGTCCTTCATTCCTATCTTGAGGTATTGTTATTACACGCTTTTCAGTTTTTAGCTCCTGTGACCCAAAATGACCTTTAACCTTCACCAACAACAATAGGGTTCTTTCTCTCAACATGGCAAATCTATATACCAAATATGAAGTGTCTGTCATTGCTATCTTGAGATATAGTGATTACAAGTCATTTACATTATTTTCGCAGTTTAACCTCTGGTGACCTCAGATGACCTTCGACCTCTACCAAAAACAATAGCATTCTTCCTCTCAACATGACAAATCCATATCAGCCATTCCTACCTTGACATATCGCGATTTCAAGGTTTTCGGTCTTTGACCTCTGGTGACCTCAAATGACCTTTGACCTCCACCAAAACAATAGGGTACTTTCTCTCAACATGACAAATCCATATACCATATATGAGAAGTTTCGGTCATTCCTATCTTGAGAAATCATGTTTATGAGCTTTTCAGCTTTCTACCTCCGGTGACCTCAAATGACCTTTGATCTTCACCAAAAGCAATAGGGTTCTTCCTCTCAACATGACGAATCTATATACCAAATATAAAAAGTGTCAGTCCCTGCTACTTTGAGATATCGTGTTTACAAGCTGTTTAGGAGGTTTTCCCAGTTTAACCTCCAGCGACCTCGGATGACCTTTGATCTCCACCAAAAACAATAGCCTTCTTCCTCTCAACATGACAAATCCATATCAGCCATTCCTACCTTGACATATCGCGATTTCAAGGTTTTCGGTCTTTGACCTCTGGTGACCTAAAATGACCTTTGACCTCCACCAAAAACAATTGGGTTTTTCCTCTTGACATGACAAATCTATATACCATATATGAAAAGTGTCGGTCATTCCTATCTTGAGATATCATGATTACGAGCTTTTCAGCTTTTTACCTCCAGTGACCTAAAATGACCTTTGACCTTCACCAAAAGCAATAGGGTTCTTCCTCTCAACATGACAAATCTATATACCAAATACGAAAAGTGTCTGTCATTCCTATCTTGAGATATCGTGATTACGAGCTTTTCAGCTTTTTACCTCTGGTGACCTCAAATGACTTTTGACCTTCACCAAAAACAATAGGATTCTTCCTCTCAACATGAAGAGTCATATATACCAAATATGAAAAGTGTCAGTCATTGCTATCTTGAGATATCGTGTTTACAAGCTGTTTAGGTTTTCGCAGTTTTACCTCCAGTGACCTCGGATGACCTTTGACCTCTACCAAAAACAATAGGGTTCTTCCTCTTGACATGACAAATCTATATACCAAATATGAAAAGTGTCGGTCTTTGCTAACTTGAGATATCGTGTTTACAAGCTAGGCGTCACATACACACACATACACACACACACACACGACATCACCATCGCATAGATTCCTTGCCTGCCTTCGGCAAGGAATCAAAAAGGGCAAGGCCAAAATGAGCAAATCGGTCTATGTTATTTCATAGGACATTGAGGGGCACCACAGCCATCAGTAAGGGCCCAACAGCCATGGCTGTCAGTGCTGCCGGTTATTTTTCAAGCCCTGATGCAGGAACGGCAACACAGTTTTTGGAATTTACCAGGAATTAGTTTCACCTTTCATTGGAGATCCTTTTGAATAAGACATAAGTTTTGGGCAAGACCCTTTACAAATGATATTTTCATATCTGCAAGGAACCATGAGATGCTTAAATCAAGCAAATGGAATGGAATGATTTGTGGCCCTGAACTGTTAAAGTACCGATAGTTACCTATTTTTGCATAGAACTGGGTGGACAGGCTACTTTATATATAGCACTACAACAATCCAGTGCAGAACATGTACACAGAATCTTCCAATATGATTTGTGGATGAAAACTACAGGTACCCAGAGCCTTATGTAGGCAGACAGACTCTTAGTCTAACATTAGGCCTGTGCCAAACAGGCAAGCAAGCATTTATGGTAGATTTTTATTTCCATTTCGTGGAACGTACCAGACTGTTCCTAATACTGTTCAACTCTAGTGTGAAGGTTATATTATTACAGTGTGGGTACAAAGCTAGAGATACGCTACTGACGACAAGAAAACATGACCATGCCATACGTGTTAATAATCGGTGATCGGTATTCAGCCCGATTGTGCAACTTAATATTTGGTAATCTGTAATTACCAATTATGGTATAATCAGTCATACACTAGTTCTAAGTTCAAACAAGTTCTATGTTAAAACAGCTCGTACAAATACATTACTGTTTAATAACCAGTCAAAATAAATTAGGCCTATAGGACCTAGCCCTGTCTATAGCCTAGGTCTATGAGCAAAGGATGAAATTAAAGTTTGTCAAACCAGGAGCCACTTTCAGTCAAAAAGTATCTCCTGTCTCCTGGTTCCCTGGTTTTTTGGTGAAACCAGGAGACACTTTGTGTTTACCAGGAGAGTTACTTATTCAGTGATGTACGCAACTAACTCCACACTCATAAATGGTTTAGTGTGTCATATAGATCTGTTTACATGGCAGAGGCTGAAGCTGAAAACCATGAAACATGGTGATCCTTAAAAGATTTGGTTGTCCATCCCAAATTTTTGCATTAGAACTCCATACAGTAGCTGTTCATTGGTGTAAAAATTTTCTGAGTTCGAAACGATTCAAAGTTAAACATTTTTATGAAGGAAAAAAATCGCTTGTATTCTTATGATGCACTATCCTTATGAAGTTTTGAAAACTTGGATGTGAACAGAGGGGTTGGGTGTGTGTACCACAGTGAGGCATACTTTTAAATTTCACTTGCCAGCTTACATGGGGACCAAAGGTGTTTGAAGAGGAAGTTTGTAAATCCTATCCCCTGCTCAGTGGCTATGACCAGGTTTGTTGAAAGTAGTGTAAGGTTCAAGCAATTCCATTGAATTTTGGATCAACTTTGAGACTAGAGTCATGACATGATTTTGTAGTAGCTTGAGCTTCTCATTAGGGCTGTGCATTTCCGGTTAATTCACTATCCGTTTAACCATTTTTATTATCTGAACGGTTAACCGTTAACTGAAAATGAAATCAAGTCAAGGTATATAAACAAAATAAACATTTCAGAAGAGCACCACCACTTAAAATACCAAAGTTTATACAATTAAAATGGTGCCGGCAGTGATGATCGTCAAAGTAGCTTGCAAGTTGAAACGTTTGCACTATTTGCGATCATTTGGCTAGCAGTCCGTACGCAAGGGCTAATCACGCATTTATTCAAACTTTTCACAAACACGCATACTTTTTGCCTAGAGTAGTGTCAAGTACAAACGTACCACATACAGTGTACTATAGTGTGCCTTGTGACCTTGCTGCAATTCATACGTAATATACGTGTGTCTGCTACGAATTCCAGCACCGTTATGTCATATTGGTGTGAAAATGTTACACAGTACTGTGCCAACAAGTCTAGGCTGGGCTAATGTCGCATGTACAGTATCCTCGGACTTTGGCAGTTTAAAAACTTGAAGGACGGAGGAAGGCGATTTCCTACAATCTAGGAGGTAGTTTTGGCCAAAATCTTTTTGGTGATAGCATCTGCCGCGCAATTTTCTTGGCCATCATAAAAATCCCCTGTGCAATTTGCAAGCTTTCCAGTCTAGCGTACTGATTGAACCAGCTAACTGTGCTGTTTCGATAGTAGGCCTACACATATGAGTGTGGCCATTGTGAGTTGAACTGTTTATTTTTGGATATTTTTATGATCATGCAGTTATGCCACTCACTAAGTGTTTATTTTATGACCAGTCTGCAGACTGTGGTCTATGGAGTAAATGTGGTGCAAACCAACTTTTTCATTTCTGAAACTGTCCAAAGATTAAGCAAACAAAACTAGGGAAATCTTCTTCTTGAGAATACTCCAATGCACCTGAGCAGGGCATTCGATGGAGGAAAGTTGGTGTGCTACTGACTGGAACCAGTTAGTTATTGCCCTCTTGAAAGAGGACTCCTTATCCCGTTGGGCTATGTCCAGGGGGAGCTTTTTCCAACTGGAAATGGTTCTTGGGAAGTAAGAATTGCCAAATGCACCAACATTACAAGTAATACTTTTGAAAGACTGTGAGTTTGTTCTAGTTCGACTAGCATGGGGAACAAAAATATTCTGAGTAGGGACTGCAAATTTGTTATGTAAAATTTTATAAATATCGATAATATTATGTCTTCATTCGGGAGTGGGCCAATTCAAGGATGGGAGTAATAGAATACCCTGCCAGGGTTGAAAAACACCTTTTTGAAAACTAGGAGGCGAAGTCACTGTGGCCACAGTTTCCCAAGATTGTTATTTTGAGAACGAGTTGACATATGATATGTAAATGTTTTTTGCAAAATGTTCAAGTCCACCGCGAATCCAGTTTTGAGTGAAGGCGCAGTCACAGTGGCCGCCAGTGTGCATTCCATGCACTCCGATCTGAAGATCTTCAGCGTGGAGTTGGCATTTTCCTCTTGTTTTCTATTGTTTTTCTTGGCGTAACTTCGGCGTGGGCCTGACATGGAATGCACTGTGGAGTGGCCGTTTATGAATTCATGTTATTTTGCAACACAATAATTACGTGTGTTTTTATGTAAAGTAAATGTTTTTTGCAAGTGTCCAAGTCCACCACGCCTCCAGTTTTGAGAGGAGGCGCAGTCGCAGTCACAGTGGCCGTTTATGAATTCATGTTATTTTGCAACACAATAATTACATGTGTTTTTATGTACAGTAAATTTTTTGCAAAATGTCCAAGTCCACCGCGAATCCAGTTTTGAGTGGAGGCGCAGTTGCAGTCACAGTGACCATTCATGAATGCAAGTTATTTTGTTACTTTGTGCTTCACTGTGACTGCGCCTCCGGAGGCAAGGTGAGGTTTATTATTGGCGGGTATTCTATAGTTGTACCCAAGGATGACATAATGTCGGTAATTCTTTCAGTTCTCTTGAAGCATCCAGTGACAAACCTACCAGCCCTAGATTGAAAATTCTCAAGTTTCTTTTTACCAGTGGGAGTTTGAAGAAACCAAACTTGGGAAGCATACTCAAGTTGGGGCTGCACACAGATAAGATAAGCCCTTTTTTTTTTAATGGGAAGCACAACAATGTAAGTTACGACTCACGAGATAGAAAATTTAAAGACATTGGCCTAGGCCTAGTTGCTTTGGCAGCTACATTGTTAATGTGAGGAGTCAAAGAAAGCTTGGACTTTGGAGTCCAGAGTAACACCAGTCAGCTTTAAATATTGCACCATTTGGCTTCTAGGCGGATAACAAAATCTAAATTTAGCAAAGGAAAGGGGTCCCCCTGATCAGTCTCCAAAAGTTATTTCCCAATTTCTGCTAGGCTAATACTAATAGAAGTTAGCAAAACATGGTAGCCTAGGGCTAACTTAGGCCTAAACCCTAATCAAGGTGATAGTGTCAGGTTTCAAAGTGAGACTGTCAGGGTTGATTGCCTGTACTGTGGCCGAAGATATATAAATATACAAGCCGACATTCACAGGCTAGGGTACTAACTGAGAGAGTAATTACAATTACCATAGGCTTGGCGTAACACTAGGCGAAAACCTTCGTACAGCCTAACATAAACAAGCTAGGCTAGCTCATACAGAGTATACAGTGTACACCCAACCTAACGTGAGGCCTAGCCTAGTTAACATTGTGGCCTTGACAGAACCAAATACAATAATGTACAGGATAGGGTATTGAACAAACGTAGGCAATGAAAATCACTTTCAATGGCTACTACCACTTTCAACTATCCAGCTTTCTCAAAGCGACAAAACAGAGAAGTCAGGACGTGATCGTACTCCATCACTTACGTGTAGCACCACATTTTAGCAGACTAAAGTTGTCTGAAAAGGCTCGGGGAATGTGATCAAATCCTCCGTTCAATGTGCCTCGCCAGCCTATGTTTTGATCACGACAGAGAGAAGTGACTCCATTGCATTTATTTAGTCAACGGCAGGGGTCAGCAAACTTTTGATGACGTAATTGTGTATGTGTCATCAACAGTTTTGAGTGCTTGAGCTGCTAAACATCGTCACCGACTGCGCTAATTTAATGTTGGTATGGTGAACCTGAAAACGCTTTCGTTTTATTATCTGATAACGCAACTTTGCAACAAAAACAAGCATTGGTCTGTCTTCACATGAATTTGCGACAATTTATCTGTAATCTACACGTTCATACATATGAACTCGTATGTCCGTATGGCGCTTACGTTGTGCGCGTTAAACTAGGCGCGTGTCCCCCCCCCCCCCCCCCACACACACACACACTTTTTTCCAGAAGTTAAAAATCAAGAATTAACGAAGGGAAGCGAGACAAGAGAAAGTATACGAGAATTTTCAAAAGCCTATTATGCAATGTTAAATATGCTAGGAAGATTTTTCTCTGCGCACTTCGCGCGTACCCCAGAGAAAACTGACTAATACAATTGAAAATTTTGTCTGGCACCGTAAAATTTCTTTCAAAGAAAGGTGCGTCTAATTCTTTCCATAGAGCCATAGGAACCTATATCCTGACCTAGTATGAAACGTCGACCGGGGGTGGGAAAGGGAAGACACTCCCTCCTTCCTCAAATTTTCCTTACTTTTCCTCTGATCTCTCATATTGCTGCTTTGGAGAGATTGACAACTTTTGTTTGCAAAATAGTTTTGAAACATTACAAAAACGTACGTCTTATGAATGATGGGATGTTTTCGACGTCCATTAATAAAAAAAGGCGGCCTGAACCCGACCTTGTTGGGGGGAACGCTCACGTTTTGTCATTTCAACCCGAGTTCACCCCTCTTGAAAACATCCTGGATATGCACCTTTTTTTCCAAAATTCCCCGGAGAAGTCCCTGATCCGCCGCCTTCAATGCTGTAATGTGAGGGTCCCCTCAGTGGGCTGCATATCATCCGGAGACAGTTAAATGCTTCATTGTAATGGTCAAAATTTTGTAAATACCCAGGAGTCTCCATATGGTCGTCTCCCCCTGAACCACTGATAGGTTTGTTGGGGAATCGACAGTGTCTCGATGCAGAGCCTGAATGCAGTCATGCATGGAAAGTATATAAATTTCGGAGCGCTTCGCGCGCATTCGTCACGGTCTGCACTCCATCTCATGCCCATTATCAAGGTAATGATAACGGGAATTATTCTTATCTCAACAATTTTGGAAAAAATTTGAAAACATCCTGGATATGCACCTGCTAAAAACTAACCCATTTTTCGTAATTTTTGTAATTCTGACGCCGGATTATGAAAGAACGGACCAAATAACCCCCGTCCACGTAACATTAAATTGAACCCTAACCTTCATTTTGAAACAAATTTAAAATTTTTTGAAAACTTGAT
Organism: Holothuria leucospilota; assembly: GCA_029531755.1. NCBI lineage: Eukaryota > Metazoa > Echinodermata > Holothuroidea > Aspidochirotida > Holothuriidae > Holothuria > Holothuria leucospilota. The sequence continues at coordinate 27,596,691 of CM055982.1, read as the reverse complement.
TTGCCCACGTTCGTCCTGGGAAAAAAATAATGTGAATAATGTGACCCGGACAGACCACACTTTTGCGGCGGGCTTCGCTTGAATCTGTTTTGTAAACTTTGTGAGGCTCTGCCTTCAATGGCGACACCAGGATTTCAAAAACAGGTGGGGGGGGGGCAAATGAAGGGCAAAAGGAAATGTTAGGGGCAAAAACTTTTCGCGCGTAGCGCGAAGCCGAGCGCAAAGAGCGAGCGTATACAGATGGGGTGCAGGGGCAAGCCTTAGGGCCCCTGGTGGGATCCAAGGGCGAAGCCCCCGGAAGCTCAGAGGTTTTAGCATACTTCTAGGCGAAAACTTAAGTCTCATGGTAGGCATATTTTGGTTCATAATGCAAAATCAAATGCAAACATTCCCAATAATTTAAGTGTATAAGGCTATTTCTCTTCTCAGACCACTATTAAGCGGTTGGAGTCCAGGGGTCCGCCTTAGGTCCCCTAGTGGGGATCCAGGGGCCAAAGCCCTCGGTAGCTCAGAGGTTTTAGCATATTTCTGGGTTAAAAATTAAGTTTTAGGAAACGCATATTTTGGTTCATAGTCCATAGGCGTAGGAAGCGGGGGGGGGGGCTGGGGCTGGGGGGATAAAGCTCCAGTCAAAAATGTGGGGGCTGAAGTATGCTTCCGCCCCCTCCAAGATCCAAGGGAAAACCCCCTTATTTGTCTCTTCTGTAAGAAATGTCAAAAATTTGCAGTAATTTCCCTTAAAGTTTGTCCAAAATGTTGCACCAAATTACATATGAGGACCCTCAAATACCCAAAAATTTTCCAAAGGGGAGTAGGACACCCCCTCCCCTTAGGCCTCCTCCCCAGGACGGCGATCCGAAACAAGGCTCAGCCCCCAGTCTCGAAGCTTCCTACGCCTATGTCATGGTCCATGCATCATCCGATTATAATTAATCCAAATAATTGTAACGTATAAGGCTATTCCTCTCCTCAGCCACTATAACATTAAGCAGTTGGAGTCCAGGGGCCCGTCTTAGGTCCCTGGTGGGGGTCCAGGGGGAAAAGCCCCCTGAAGCTCAGATGTTTTAGCATATTTCTGGGTGAAAAAATAAGTCTCAGGATAGGTATATTTTGGTTCATAATGCATCATCCAGTGCACTATTTTCAGCTGAGTGGGGGAACTGGGGGGAGTAAGGGCAAAATCTGAGGGGAAAAATCTCATGCCCCCCGTAACGCCGCCACTGTCTGCCTTACTGGAAAGTATACTCCATAATTATCGTTTCAACATCAATTTTCAACAGCTATGGGACCACTGTTCCGACATCGATTATCTTTTACTCTGATGATATGTTCGAAAACTTATAAAACTGAGATTTTTGCTGCCTTTTTAAAGCACATCCAATACCAAATAAGGATAATTGAATAGCTTTATCTCATAGGCCCATGTCCGTCTATTTTATATACCGATACCTTACAATTTGCAAGGGGAACTTTCCTCTCCTGAATTCTCGCCGAAGAGGAGCCGAGCACCACTCTAGGGATCATGAAGTGATGATGTCTCCATTAGGAGTACTTGAACGAAAACTTCTTTCACGCTTTACCAGAATTTTGTGCACGATTCTTGCGCGCACCAGGGGTGGTATCAGCGGTCTCTGGTCTCCCTTTTTCTCATTCGCGAGTAACATTCCGATATGGGTCCCAAATGGGGAGCACAATCATATAGGTGGGACATCCTGCACTTTACCCATGTTTACCCATACATCAGTTGCCCCAGAACTATCCCATATGGATCATATTGGCTGGCCCATATGGGCCACTTATGAATCTTGGGTGTAAAATTTAATGGGCCCCATATACTGGCGCATATGGTGCCCCTAAGAATCCCATATGGGAATATTACGTGGAAATTATTGCTGAAGAAACTGCAGGAAATATATTTGTTATAATTATAATTGTATGAACCCATAACCCAATATATCACATGCAAAGTCCCCCTTTTTTCCAAAATTCCCCGGAGAAGTCCCTGATCCGCCGCCTTCAATGCTGTAATGTGAGGGTCCCCTCAGTGGGCTGCATATTATCTGGAGACAGTTTAATACTTCATTGTAATGGTCAAAATTTTGTAAATACCCAGGAGTCTCCATATGGTCTTCTCCCCCTGAACCACTGATAGGTTTATTGGGGAATCGGCAGTGTGTCGATGCAGAGCCTGAATGCAGTCATGGAAAGTATATAAATTTCGGAGCGCTTCGCGCGCATTCGTCACGGTCTGCACTCCATCTCATGCCCAGTATCAAGGTAATGATAACGGGAATTATTCTGATCTCAACAATTTTGGAAAAAGTACATCTTAAACCTTTGTAGGGTCCTCGCATCAATATGGGATCTTTGACTAAATCTAATTTGTCCTGTGAAAAATTGGAAGTTACCTATTTGTCGTTTTACATTTTCAAAGCGTTTTACCATGCGCTTCGCGCGCACCTATAATAGATGGTGAATGTCATCACACGACGAAAAAGCATTCTGCCATGCGCTTGTTAGTTCTCCACCCCTTTTGCTATACCTATCGGGGAGGTGATATATTTCCCTCCCTGTACCTATACTCTCCCTTCCGCTCATTCCCCATTGCTGGAAGCTTACGTATGGATTCTGGTTCAAAATTAGTAAAAATACGATCGTTGTAATGTGTTTGGCGTCAAATGCTCTATAGTGCAATTTGGAAGTCAGGTAATAAGCATCATGTTGGTGCCCCTTTTTGTGTAATTAATCCAGAATTTCCATTAGGCCCTCTGCCGATCTCTGCCTTGGAAACCCTTTTGCAATGTACAATGAAGCAAAGGAAAAGTGTTGTGATAGTCCAAGAATGATTATGTGGACTCCACACAGGTATTTTTGCGTGAAATTTGCCCGTAATAGAAGACAGTAAAGTAGCCTAAAATGAGTGGCGTCCAGGGGCCCGCCTTCGGGCCCCTGGTGGGGTCCAGGGGCAAAGCCCCCGGAAGCTCCTGGGTTTAAGTATTTCAGAAGCCTCAGGAAAACTGTTTCGAACTGAAATTTTCCAGTGTAATGCTTTTGAGTTTTAGTACATTTAGACTTGTAAGAAGGGCTAGTTTGAGCACAAAGTTAGTATTAACAACTCCCTGGCTGTATGTAGATCGGTATTCGCTTCGAGACGTTTCAAAAACTTGTTTTTTAACTGATTACCTTCTTTCCTGTTTATGAACACTAACAAAAGCAGTACGAGTCAGATTAAAAGTGCAATCTGTAAGTTGGAAAACTTACTTTATATCCTTTCATGTGGGAGAGCTGAGCAGGGGAGAGGACTCAGTGTAAGAGGAGAGCCCATTGTTTCCCGCTGGGTACTAGTCTTGGTCAAGACGTTAGTAAATTTTCACTTCTCACGTTTTTAACAAAAAGGGCGCTTGTCAACTAGACTGTACGTACTCGAGTATTTCAAAATCGAACAGAAATTTGACGAGGGATAGAGGGCGTCTACACAGTAGTTCCCAATGAACGTGTATGTGTACAACTAATACTACGGTCTTGAGCAAGACTAGTCGGGTACCTGAACAAAAGTGTGATACGCTGCATAATTTGAAGTTTCACCAACGAAGATTTCTCTAAGGGAATGATGTTTAGGCCGTCTATCGAATTAATGCGGTCTCTGAATGTTGTCATTATATAGGCAGATACCCATATCACACTCAGAGAGTTTACACTTGTTTCATAGGCGAAGGAAACTTCTTGACTGGGGGATGAACGTTTTCTCGTACCGCCATCCTTGGGGAAGGTTCTAAGGGGGAAGGGGTGCCCCCTCCTCTTTGGAAAATTTGTGAATATTTGAAGGTCCTTAGATGCAATTTGATGCAACGTACTGGGCAAATTTAAAAAAAAAATCACTGCAAATTTTTGACATTTTTACAGAGGGAATAAAGAAGGCTTTTTCTTCCAGTGACGTAGCTAGAAATTCATAACTGGGGGGCCAGAGCACATTTTGGGGGGTCAAACTGTGAACGCGTAGCGTGCACCGTGAACGCGAACCCCAAAATGGGTGGGGCTCAGGGGCAAATTTTCGGTGGGGGTCCAGGAGGCGAAGCCCCCGGAAGTCCCGGCTTTTAGTATTTCAGAAGCCTCAGGAAAACTGTTTTTGAACGGAAATTTTCCAGTGTAATGCTTTTGAGTTTTAGTACATTTAGACTTGTAAGAAGAGCTAGTTTGAGCACAAAGTTAGTATTAACAGTTACTGATGTGCGTCCCTGGATTAAAGTTTTGCAAGAGCTGCGGTGTGTTTTAAATGTAAGAAAGGCAGGGGCAAAGTTTTATATTTATCCGAGACTACCAGAAATTGGCTTGCTTAATTGATAATCATCTCTTAATGGCTCTTTTAAAGGATCATAGAAAGAGTACAGATATTCCACTTACATACAGCCGTGACTAGTTTTTGTTAGCTTGTGCTTTCGTCTAGAATTGTCAGCCCTACATAATGGTTCAGCCTATAATAAACAGAGAAATCTATTTCTCGTTGTGAAAAGTACTTCCGGGGTTAACCTGATAATGGTTGGAAACAGAAACCTGTTATAACCCTTTAAAGAGTTTTACTAACCTTTTTAGACAGTTAGATCAGGAAGTTTGACAATTTGAAATGCGGAGAATTTAAAAAGAAATTTAAATGATAGGACTAATCCGTCAGTGATATTTGGACATTTAACACATAACCTTCAAATTTGGGGGGGGGGGGGGCTGGCGGACGTTTGGGGAGCTAGGCTCCCAGTGGCTACGTCACTGGTAGTAACAAAGAAAGGTTCCTCCCACCAGTGTGTTCAATCGCAGGAACTCATAAAAAAGACGCAATTTACACAGACTTAGGGGTTAACTGAGGTCGCATTACACACGAAGTCATCTGTAGTGCCCCCAAACACTGACGCTGACACTGACGTTGTCAGTGTGATATGTACAGTACTCAGTACGGACGATGCACTCCGGTCCATGCATGTTACGTACGTGCGCATGATTTCATCAAGCAAAACCAACTATCTCTGTCATTACAGGGGGCAAGCCCCCCCCCCCACACACACACACACACTTTTTTCCAGAAGTTAAAAATAAAGAATTAACGAAGGGAAGTGAGACAAAAGAAACTATAAGAGAATTTTCAAAAGCCTGTTACGATTAAATTTAGCAATGTTAAATATGCTAGGAAGATTTTTCTCTGCGCACTTCGCGCGTACGCCCAGAGAAAGCTGACTAATACAATTGAAAATTTTGTCTGCCACCGCAAAATTTCTGTCAAAGAAAGGTGCGTCTTCTTTCCATAGAGCCATAGGAACCTATATCCTGATCTATGATTTAGAGTGGGCGAAGCGCGCAGACAGAAAAACGCACTTTCAGACTTTTTTGGGCCATGAGTAATAGCAAAGCTAAGAAAAATACCCCAAGGAGAGGGCCCTTGTCCCACTCCACCCTTCGCTAAGCGTCTGTCCCTTGTTGCATTTACACAGGTCAGTGGTGTAAAAATTTTGCTTTGAAAATTCCTGGGGGAGGGGAACTTCCCCCTCTGCTGCGTAGGGTCATGGGTGCATTGGTGGTTTCAATGATAATAGAAAAGCTTGACCGAAGCTATGACAAGCAAGATGTTCTACAGAAAGTAACCTGGGATCCCGAGACAATATTTATAACGGGTGCGCGAGAAACGCACCGAAGAAAAAAGGGTTTAGACAGCGCGTTTGAGACATTTAATTGTAGGCTATTGTATTCCTTTAGTTTTAAATACAGTATTTTATTTTCCTACTTTTCCCAGGTGCCTCTTCTTTTCATAGAACCATAGGACGTACCCTATATCCTGCTCTAGGGTTCTTTCTTTCATGTTCATTTTTGCCGATGGTCTGGGACAAGCCCCCTCAACTATTTTAAGTGAAATATAAGAAAGAGTCGAGTTTGAAAGTTAAAGAGCACCATGTGATACTTCAAAAATCGATTAAATGTTTTATGGGTAGTTTTACATGGACATTTCCAAGGGCATCGGCAATTAAAGTGGCAGGGAAGTAATTTTCATTGCTGCCTCGTGGGAAGTTGTGGTCGGTGAAGCCTTTAACCGCTAGCGCCGAAGGAGCGAAGCCGGAGGCGGGGGACTGAGCATCATCCCCCAAAATATTTTCTTAAATTCGATAGCTTTTGCGGCCATCCTGGGCCATATTTCTTGAGAAAATCATGCTTCCCCAGATGTAATTTGAAATGCTAATGAAATAGTTTTCATATGATGATCGCAAATTTAACCATTTACTAACCGACGACCGTGCATGGGTAAGTATGTGTATATACTAGCCCTCGGTAGAGCAACACACGTAGCAGGCTGTACGGCATATTCCTTGTTCAGTCGGTGGTTTGGGAAGCTGAGGAGCTGAGCAAACAGGGTCCGCTCCGCGGGGTAAATCACGCATGGCATGTGACCACCAATATTCCAATCAGATGTAGAGTAATTAACAGGGTGTTATATAATTCGGAATAACGACAGGTCAAACTGATAATGCATGACTTGTGGTTAAGAGGATGCGTAATTGTAGGTTTAGGTTGTATGGGGCTTTGCAGCAATATATCCACTCAAGCTGCCTTGTAGAAAGCATTAAATGAAGCAACCCATCCCCGACGGTGCGCGCGTGGCGCCCAAAAATTGACATCTTCTAAGACATTTCATTATGTTTTACTTCATTTAACATTGCACTGAAAAATGATCAACTTCGTTTGGATTTCGTCCAAATTTCTATATTCTCTCTTCATTTCCCTTAGAGACCGACTAGCTAGAGACGGACTTTTGATCTTTACGGTGCCACACCTCTTGTAAAATTAATATATATCCCCTTCTCTCAGCCCGTGGTCAGGGTAATCGCTATTGTTTTGTTTTGTCAACGTTGTTATAAGAAGGTCACCAAATGAACTTTACTCAAACCTTTGGATATCCTGTTAAACAAATCACTTAAACGTTGCGAAAGTATTCTTTGCTGGGTAATATGCAAGGCTCGCATTTTACGCTTTCCCACTTACCGGTGGTAAGTGATTTTTTCTTGGGTAAGCGAAGTGGTAAATGTGCGTTAGTCCGTGGATAAGTGAAACACACATGGTTTGACGCATAGCATAAGCCTACCCTTAAAATTGTGTCCAAATAATTTATATACTGGTCAAAAAGAAGTAAAATGAAAAATGAGAAGAGTGCATTTTATTAATTTTGCTGTGATCATCTAAATTCGTGTTGGATAGAATGTAGTACGTATTATATATTTCTAAAAGTAAGACATCAGTTCATTGAGCAGGTTATTCAACTGCCAGTTTGCCACGCAGTCTTGTTTGTAATTTGTGCCTTGCACCTGGATGTCTTTCCGGTTTCCTGTCACGTGTTTGGTGTATGTGACAACTTCCATGTCACAACTTCCACGTCTCACCCCATCCCATCTTTATTTTGTGGGCGACGTCAATTCCACACTCGGGGGCTTCCTGGTTGGTCTAATATTTTTACCTCATTAATAAATATTAATTTTTAAGGGAGCCTGACAGCTATGGACCAATCGGGGGACTGCACTTAGTTCTGTAGAATATTACTATACGGCCACTTATGAGGAGCACGAGACTTCCAAGGCCCAAGCTGCAACCTCGGACACTCGTGCTGTAGACCTCTAAGAAGAAGCATGTAGTCACTTATTTGGAAATAGTTAATTCATCTTTTTTGCTAGCCTTTAATCAACTTTAATTTCACCATAATTTTGATAGAAAGGTCGCATCACTAAAGATCGTCAAGTAAATCAAGAATAAACTCTCTTCATGTTTCTGTATTTTTGGACTGAGCTACACCCCGGGACGATCCCTTCCCCGAGCGTGGTTTCCGGCAACACATACAACTGCTGGAGTCGCAGGGCTGGTATAGCCCACACAACATGGTGGCGTGCGGGACTGGGGTTATTTTTTATAGCCTGCACAACAACACAACTTTCGGTTTATGACAGTGGGATCATGTGGCACATAGTAGTTAACGTCGTTACAGTATGAAGTTACGGGTGTGCAGACAGTGGGTAAGTGACTTTAAAATGGGTAAGCAAAGACAGGATAGTGGATAAGTGGGCGGGTAAATACAAAACAAAAGTTAAATTTGAGGTCTGGTGCTATCCTTCCTCATCACGCAAGAGACTAAACATGTCACCACGATTTAATTTAGTACATCTCCGACCTCTGCAGGGACCCCGCATCAATCTTAGAGCTCTTAAGCAGCATGTACGGTATCATTTGTAGCATTATTTGTCGTTACACATATTATTATAAGGAGCCAAAATATCACGAAATAAAGATAATTTCTAAGGACGTAATTAACTAAACGATTTGCCAAAGATACTACCATTTTGTACCTAAGCCACCTTACCTGAACAAGAATTTTGCAAATAGAGGAGTTGTTAACACCTCCACGTAGACAACACACCTTTCCTTTACAGTCAACCAAAAATAAGAATCCACTTATTTGTGAAAGTTTTCCGATATATGATCTTGTACGAAAATTTTTCAAAGATAGCTACATTTTGCATCTAAGTCATCTTAAAAGAACAAAACTTTCTCAGAGGGGAGGGGACACCCCCAGGATATCCCCTGTACAAGGTGACAAAGGAAGGATTCGCCACGGGTGCAAACTACCACCATTGCGAATATGCAAAATTTACACCGACTTTCTGGGTTATCTGGGGTGGGCTTAAGGCATCACCCTCTGTACTCCCCCCCCCCCCCACATCACCAACCTCTGGCGGCGCCACTGCTCAAATCCACTAGAGTGCAAAATTAATGAAAAGAAGGCATAGAGAAATGTATGGGCATAATTAGCAAAACATGTAGATTTGTTGTCGAAACTGAAAGACCGGATATTCAGTAGAGAGTTCGTGTACGTTCTGTCGTCTCGCACTGCGTGCGGTGGACCTGCTTTTCGCATACCCAAATTCTACGTCGAGACCGACCACATTTGTGCCGTCCCACAGGTCTACCTCCATATGAATTATGTTATAAAGATGAAACAAAAAAGAGAAGACAAAAATGATTGAAAAGACTGAAGGAAAAACTGACACAACAATTGCACAGGGGGGGGGGGGGGACGAACTCACGCGAAAATTTCCGACCGACGCTGCACAAACTTCAACCCTTCACCTTCAACCTCACCTTCAAACAGTTCAGCAATCACTGTTTAGTCACGAAACGGCACTATTTGGAGGGACGGCATGCACCATGGTATGATGATAAAGATGATAACTAGCATGGCTCGTGTACAGTGGTATGCATAATTTATACCCCAGCTGTAGCACACATAGCAGGATAGATGAACCTGTTCTGTGCGGTAGCATAACAGTCATATTGTGCTGTTTAAAGTACTCAGCTGTAGGCCTCTCGCACTGAACGTTGCGCAGACCTTCCAAGTTCATGTAGGCAGGGTTGCTAGAGGTTTTTTTTTCAAAGATAATGCGCCAAAAAGTCCCAAGCGGGATGGTTGACTAGTAAGTAGCAAACTGTGTATATTGGAACAACATCTACGAGGCTTAACCATGACAAATAAACAAATACCATTGATTTCTGCTTTATTGTGCCCTCGATTAATGTTGTTATATAAATAAACCAGAAAGCCCAACGGCTTAGTGATTCCTTGCCGAATGCCGAATTGCACTGAGGTTTATCCCTCAAATTTATCTTCATTCTTGACTACATCATTTTATGTTTTAACAATTTGACCTCTGCTGACCTCACATGACCTTTGAACCCCACCAAATATAACAAAAAAGAAAATCTGAAGTGTATTGAAAGGGATTCAACTCCAATGGATCTTGGATCTTGAAAATTCTTGGAAAATTTTGCTTTTGACCTCTGGCGACCGTAGATGACGATCTTAGGTACTTGGGATATTTTGCTGTTTGACCTCTGGTGACTCCTGATGACTATCTTGGGAATTCTTGGGAAATTTCACTTTTTGACCTCTGGTGACCCCATATCATGATCTTGAGAATTCTTGGGATATTTTGCTTTTTGACCTCTGGTGACCCCATATAACAATCTTGGGAATTCTTGGGAGATTTTGCTTTTGCTTTTTGGCCTCTGATAACTCCAGATGATGATCTTGGGAATTCTTGGGAAATGTTGATTTTCGACCCAGTGACGCCAGATTACAATCTTGGGAATTCTTGGGATATTTTGCTTTCTGACCTTTGGTGACCCCATATAACAATCTTGGGAAATGTTGCTTTTTGACCCCAGTGATGCCAGATTACAATCTTGGGAATTCTTGGGAAATTTTGCTTTTTGACCTTTGGTAACCCAAGATGACCTTTGACCTCCACCAAAAACAATAGGGTTCTTCCTTACATCATGACAAATCTATATACCAAATATGAAGTGTCGGTCATTCCTATCTTGAGATATCCTGATTATGAACTTTTCAGCTTTTTACCTCCATAGACCTCAAATGACTTTTGACCTTCACCAAAAACAAAAGGCTTCTTCCTGTCAACATAACAAATCTATATACCAAATAAGAAAAGTGTCGGTCATTGCTATCTGGAGATATCGTGTTTACAAGCCGTTTACGAGGTTTTCGCAGTTTAAGCTCTGGTGACCTCAGATGACCTTTCACCTCTGCCAAAAACAATAGGATTCTTCCTCTCAACATGACAAATCTATATAGGCCATTCCCATCTGGACATATGGTGATTTCAAGGTTTTCGGTCTTTGACCTCTAGTGACCTCAAATGACCTTTGACCTCCACCAAAAACAATAGCATTCTTTCTCTCAACATGACAAGTCTATATACCAAATATGAAAAGTGTCTGTCATTCCTATCTTGAGATATCGTGATTAACGAGCTTTTCGGCTTTTTAACTCCGGTGACCCCAAGTGACCTTTGACCTTCACCAAAAACAATAGGCCTCTTCCTCTCAACATGACAAATCTACATACCAAATATGAAAAGTGTCGGTCATCCCTACCTCGAGATATCGCGTTTACAAGGTTTTTGGTTTTTGACCTCTGGTGACCTCAAATGACCTTTGACCTCCACCAAAAACAATAGGATTCTTTCTCTCAAGATGACAAACCTATACATCAAATATGAAAAGTGTCCGTCATTCCTATCTTGAGATATCGCGATTACGAGCTTTTCAGCTTTTTACCTCCGGTGACCTCAAATGACCTTTGAACTTCACCAAAAACAATACGGTTCTTCCTCTCAACATGACAAATCTATATACCAAATATGAAAAGTGTCGGTCGTCCCTATCTCGAGATAACGCGATTACAAGGTTTTCGGTTTTTGACCTCTGGTGACCTCCGATGACCTTCGACCTCCTCCAAAAACAATAGGGTTCTTCCTCTCAACATGACAAATCTATATACCAAATATGAAAAGTGTCGGTCAATCCTATCTTGAGATATCGCGATTACAAGCAGCGTCACAAACACACATACACACACACACACATACAAGTTCACACATACACCCATACACACACACACACACGACATCACCATCGCATAGATTCCTTGCCTGCCTACGGCAAGGAATCAAAAAGGAAATATTCACGAAATCCCCCAAACTCCCAAGATATTTGGTCCAATTCCCAAGTTTTCAAGAGAAGTCGTAAATTCCCAAGATCTTGTAAAAATTCCCAAGTATCCACACCTCTGGTATGCCTGACTATGCAAGTGCTGTTTATAATTACTTACATCGTTTACTAAGTAGGAAACATTAGGTTTGTACGTTATTAACCTAATCAAAATCCTGTTTTTGTGATTGATATCATTCCATTTTAAAAATAAGTCCATTAATGTTTGCACTGAATCAGGCTTTGAATTAGTTTAGTTACTCAATATCCGTTATCGGTTTAGTTCTCAATCTAAATATTACTGTTGGGGGAAAGTGAGGTATGTGCTTGTAACAACATTCTACAAAAACGGTGACGGGCGGCTGGACACTTCGAGAAATTACACTTAAGATTTGCCCGACGGGGACAGCGATCCGAAGCCCTGACAGCCCCGATGTCGTCGAGGGGTTAATGAGGGGGTATTTGAAGAAAACCTGTGTAAATATACCATGCCATTGACCCTTTTCCAAATAGCGATTACAAAGGATTGTGGGACAGACTTTTGGTGTGCGACGTTCTTGTCAATGGTATTTTTCTGTGGCCAAAAACAACGTGCACCAAAACTCTATCCCACAATCCTTTGCAATTGCTATTTGGAAAAGGGTCTCTAGCGGGACATATTGCATAAAATTTGAATATAAAGGAGGAACTTATATAAGTTCCACGTTTTAATGTTTCTTCCCGGAGTACGTGAAATTGCAAAGCGCGCGAAGTCCCCAGAAAATTTGTTTGGGTATGCCTACACTAAAAAGAATTTATACAGTACTTATTAAAAGCTTGTATAGGAATTTTCCAGGCAGTTGGCCCTACCTTGCTTAACTTACATTGTAGGCCTACTTCAGTCCTCTAGTCACTAGCCGTATTTACGCAGGTCAGACACAAAAACATCATAACTAGATTTAATGAAACGAGATGAAATTCCCGACATTACATAAATTCATGTATTCTACTTGAAAAGGTGGAAAGGGTTTGTACTATATTTGGCTATAAGTAACGGAACTGTGAAGAAGAGTATAGGTAAAGCGTAAGGAATTTTTTTGAATCTCATGCTGAATAGTGAAATTGCAAAACAAGCGAAGCGCATGGAAATTTTTGGTAGGCTTAATTACACAAAAAATATGTAATCATTAAGAACAAAATGAGAAAAAAGGAAAACTGTATGGGTTGTAGAAGGCTTATCGGGGCCATTGTATTGAAGCTACCTGGACTATCTGATGAAATAGCCTAACTTGCTCCGTGAGTTGGTCACCAACTGACCGTACCGCATGACACACAACTTGAGAACATCAACTATAGGCTTTGTGATATTTGATGAAATTACGACATCTTCATAAACTGTTTACTCTGACTACATGTTACTTGGTAAGGTGGACAGGACTTGTGGTACCTAGCTGTGTAGAATGGAACTATCGAAGAAACTGGAGTGACTCTACAGTCAGCGTAGCGCGACGAAAATTTTGGGTTCTTTTTAGAGAAATTATCCTCTTGAGAGCAAAAAAAAAAAAGAAGAAGAAAAACAAACAAGTAAACCGTCGGGGCTACAAGTCGCCGTCTGGGACAGCATACTTTATCGTATTGACTAAGACTCCCGAAGAAACTGTAAAAATTCCCCGACGTGGGGCATGGACCCGGTCCCCTGTCCCCCCTCCCCCCACTTGGCGCCACCCCTGATTTTAAGCTCAGCTGAAAGCTTTCAGCTGAGCTATTGCTGTCGTGCACGGCAAAACTTCTACGTCACGGCAAACGTCTGTCACCATAACATTTGCGTTTAAGTTGCTGACATTTCGCTGTTTTTCGTTAGATTTGGCTGAAATTCAGTAGAGAGGTTAGCAAAAGTAGCATCTGTATGCTGTGACTTTTTTCGATTAATTTGGCCGCTATTTGACCTCGGGAGGAGGCTTTGTTTGAAAACGTAAAATTCCCTACTTGTCTTTCAGTTTTGCACCAATCTTGATAATATGTTTCACATAGATAGTTCAATTTGTGCTGAACGAAAGTTAAATTTTTTTTTCGTTTCTGCAATCATTAAAGGCATGAAAACATCACTTTTTGAAACAAATTCTGGCAAAGTCCCCATGTTCGGGAATACGTCGAGAATCCCAGTTGTTATCATTTGAGAGACTGTGCAACGAAACGAAGTACAAACGTATACTGAACATATATAAATGTACAGGACGTCTCGTGCTTAATCGTGTGGAAGTGTTTACGCGAAGTGCAGTGAATTGACTTTTGAATACCGTAAGTGGGCTACCCCACTATGTCAGACTATGTTTGCTCAGCTCTTTGCTTTCCAAACCATGCCAGGGATATGACATGAATAAGGAATATACCGTACAGCCTACTATGGAGGCGTTACGTCATGAACATGTGGTGCTGATCTCATTCAGGCGTTTTAATAATAGACTAGCTAAATTGGTTGGATCATGGTTAGGCCTACTCGAAAAGAAATACCGGACGTTTGAAAGTTATGCAAGTTCTTGCGAATATGTGGCCTTGTGCGAAACATAGGCTAGTGGTATAAGCTAGGCGGCAGAAACAAGTATTCAACTTAGCCTGATGTCTGAATGGTTTTAGGAGTTTGGCTTAAAGTTTAAAGAGAATATATCCAGTCGCCTCAAGTTTCAAGTTATTTGTAAACATTACCTTAATCTTTCAAATCTTCTTGTATCTCCTTTACAGACAGTCTTCTTAACATTTCTGGACAAAAAATATTTAGTATGAAAGGTAAACAAATGACTTACCCTCCTTAATAGCAAATTAGTTTATATTGTCGCATGAAGGAAAGAAGCTACTCGTGAATTGGGATACCGGCTAGGGGTACACTATTTCAAGTTACTAGGGTGAATGTTGTCTAGGAAAAGTCGTACGAGGAAAGAGGAACCCACCCGTTTCTTTTAAACAAAGAACATAGCACGTTGATTGAAAATACAAAGCTTCATATGGTTTAAGCTTAACGGTTGTGCTAACATTCCGAAAACAATTTTCGGTTTGAAAAGGAAAACGTGCTTTTTCATGGCGTGTGCCATAAGTCAGTCTCGGAGCCTGCAGGAATTGTGCAGGTCAGGCTTCTAGTCAAGCGGGCCAAGGGGGCGAATCCCTCTTTGAAATTTGTTCGCCCCTAGCAAGTTTCAAGTTGCCATTGGCTTAATGGCATTTGTATACATTTGGCCCCCTTAAAAATTTTTTAGCCCCTGGAAGCCATTTCGCCCCCATTCAGTACCTTGTCAGGCTAAAAGCCTGGTGCAGTCACATGGGCGTCGACACTGCAGGAACCGCCCAGTCTTGTTCTCCGTTGCCGAAAGCCCCACCAAGTTGTTAAGGGGAAGCCATGGGGGATGATATTTGGATAGCCTTAGACGTAGTATAAGTGTGCCTATTTTCCCAACGCTCTCTACGAACTGTGGTTACCCTCCGGCCTGTTGCGACACATTCACGGGTCCTAAAAGCGATCGACGATTTATATACCTGGTAGATCCCAATCATAAAAATGTTATGCAGTAAAATAATTTTGTAGGGGAAAACGGGACTAAAGAGTACTCAGAATTCGAGGCGCGTGAAGAATTTAATTTACAAATTATCCCTTTATATTGAGCAATTGAGCAGTTTTGGTTTTTCCAAATCATAGTGGCAACACTCATTTGAACTTCTGTCCCTGGACAAGTTCAAGGAATATCTCTGGGGCAAAATATCGCTTTTAAGACCTTTAACCATTTGTAAAATTTCTTTATCGGAAGTTACTATCTGGATCTAATTATGGAAAACAAATGAGGTTTACAAAGCAGCACACTCATAAACATTCATTATTTGTATACTAACATCTGTGCAGTATATAAAGTTAACTTTGTGTACCAGATTTAGTCTTTCAGAGACTTCAGGAGTTCAATACATATTTCATTGCATTTATATTTATCTCTTTGTTTTCTAACGTACGTATGATCAACATGAGTTACAGACCCATCCAAAATATTGTCTGCAGACTTTTAGGTCAACAGGAAAAGCTGAGCTTCGGCAACATTGTTGCGCTTGTTTATCTTGATATCGTCTCCGCAGTCCCGAATGGAATACAAACAGTGTTGTATATAAGAAAGAAAGGATAGAACAAGACAAGAGAAATGTCAGCATATGGGAATTATAGACTGTGACTGACAAGTCTAAAACACGACATTCATACTCAGGGGCGGATCTAGGGGGGGGGCCGACCCGGCCCCGGCCCCCCCTTTTTGAAAATGCAAAAAAAAAAAAATAAATAAATAAATAAAGGGAAAAAAGAGAGAAAAAAAACGGAAAGGAGAAGAGATAGAGAGAAGGACAGAGAGATAAAGAATGAAGCTGCAATTAGCACCCTCGAAGCATGGGAGTCATAGCGCACAGCAGATCAGTTTGAACGTCGATTGGGACGTTCACACGCATGCTATCTTACTACACATGATTGGATACAATCAATACCGATACAATACCATCAGCAAATCGAAAAATACCTTACGAGACAGTGCGCATCATTTGGGATGGGCTGCTATCAAGCCTGGCAAGTGCCATTTCCGGCCATCTGGGATGTATTAAAACCTCAAATTTTCTTGGAACGCTTCGCGCCAACCTATGATGGCGCTCCGCTTAGATAGTAAACGCAGTGGCGTACACAGGGGAAAGGCCATTTTTTAACCCAAATTTTACTTCAAAAGGTAGCATATGTGGCACCAGATTGCATGTAAGGACACCTATTTTTCAAAAATTTTCAAAGGGGAGGGGGTGTCCCCTCCCCAGGCCGGCGATCACACAACATACTGCATGCCCCCCCCCCCCCCCGTGAGAGAAGTCCTGGGTACGTCACTGAGTAAAACGGGATTCAAACTTGCAACCCTTGGACCAAAAGTCCCACCAGCTGAGTTAATCCGTCGTCACAGAAATGTGCACTAAAATAAAACCAAACTTTACATTTTGTTCACAAAAATTGCACTTCTTGATGGCTGCTATCAAGCCTGCAAGTGCCATTTCCGGCGATCTGGGATGTATTAAAATCTCAAATTTTCTTGGTACGCTCCGCGCCAACTCATGGTGGCGCTCCGCTTAGATAGTAAACGGGAGCCCCTCCCCCCCAAACAAAAAATCCTACATTAGCTACACCACTGCAAGAGAATTAAAATGGAAAATCATGCGAATTACAAGGCCTTAGAAGTGTCCTTTCCGGCTATCTGGGATGTGTTTTTACCCAAATTTTCTGCTATGCTACGTATAGGCGGCGGTAGCGGGGGGACGGGGAAGGACACATCCCTCCCTAAAATTTCAGTGAGGGGTACGTCCCTCCATAAATTAATTCTAAGGAGACTATCTGAGAATTCCACAGAATTCTGTTAATTGTAGACAGAGTCGTCCTGGTAATAGTTACTTTAGTTTCAGCCATCTTGACTCTTGCAATAACAAACAAGGAACACAATAAGAGTTGTAGTTTCATCTTGTATTCAAAAAATTTTCGATCCACCTCTAGATCATCTTCAGTTAGACTGGCAGTCAGAAGTACATACATAGACATATAAAGCTTTTACAACACTACTTGAACTTATTTACAGTATCTACAGGTTTAACCAACCAAATCTAACCCTTAGATTACCAGGTCATACACAATAGAGGTCTATTTATTTGTTGACACATCTGGGTTTGGCAGGGTAAGTAAGTCATGGTTGTTGGGTTCTGATAATAAGTCTTCCAGTGGACCATTCATCTTTTCTGTTTAACAAGGGTTTAAGTTCATCTATACAGACACCTTCTGCAACCTGGCGGCGCATAGGGTCCCCAGTGTGGGAATTAATTATATTAACATTAAATTTTAAATCTTGTCCTTCATGAATATTTACTTTATGGTCATCATGTAGAACGTTGAATTGGTATCGTCTAAATTTTTAAAGTGCTCCAAAAACCTCTCTCCTAAACTTCTAGATGTCTCTCCTACATATTTAAATTCACCTTTGCATTCGGCACATTCTATGCAGTAAACTAACTCTCTCTTCTTGCATATGCCTGGACTGAATTTACATAACATACAATTCTCATCTAAGCATATTCTTTTAGAATTAAATGGGTTTGACTTACAAAGAATTTCATTTAGTCGAATCCCTGACTTTTCTACTACTTTCACTTTCAATCCAGTTTCTCTCAAGATCCTGCCTATCTCTGTTTTTAATCCACTGTTTGGAGTATTTCAACAAACATCACAGTCTCAGCTTTATCATTACCTTTACGAAACCAGTCATGTTTCTTACTAGACTTGTCTTTAATCCTTTCAAACTGTTGCCAAAATTTTGGTCTATACAATGGGGCTTTCCCTTTTTGGTACTCAGCTACTACATTATCAAAGCTTTTGCTCTAGTATAAATCTTAAACCGTTCAGTCTTAGAGTAGCCACTAATCTGTAATCTCAGCATGTAAACCTGGATGGGGAGTATTCTCTCAGTCTCTGGTAGATCGAGGGAAACATTTCGCATTATTCGAAAAAGGTCATTGGCTAAAATAACGATCTTTGTTTTATAATCAAGGGCAGTATGGCTGCTTAGCACCTGTTTGTTGGCCATGGGCTTAGAATAATGGGTATGATGGATGACGGTATAAGTCTCACCATCTATGCATTTATTTTCTGGCCAAATTTTCAAGTCTAAAATTGGCATTCTACCATCAGCATTACATCCGGGGGTTTCAAGAGTGACCTGTATGCTGGTGTGAATGGAATTGGCTATATCCATTAGCTCCTGAAACTCTACTAGTGTATTGTTTTCGGGCCCTTTGTACTTAGTCTTTTGGACCGCAGTTAGTATGTCATCCACATATCTAGAGTACAACAAGCATTTAATTCCTCTCTGATCAAGTTGTTCTTTAAATTCCCGATCCCACCAGATCATGAAGGTTTGGGCCACATCTCCTGCTAAAGAAACTCCTATAGCCCCACCTTCTTTTTGTTTGAAGAGTTGGTTATCATATTGGCAAATATGGTTATTCAAAACGTACTTCATGGTATATTTAAGGGAAAAAAATAACCATCTTCCGGAGAGTAATGTAATTTGGGATGTGTTTAGGTTTTTCCCAATTACTCCAACGTATTTTTTCGTTGGGTTTACTAATGTTGCCAACCAAGGTGGGTTTTCGACCTCTATTGGAAGTTCTAGTCGGGCAGAAGGGAGTAAAAATACTTGGTAACACTATGTTAGATTCTAGTTCTATCACTTTAAGGAATAGTCCTAGTTCTATGGGGTTAACACCTTCAAGTTCAAACTTGATGTCACTCATTTCAAGTAGCTCACAGGTTTTTTCGGTAGCTAAGTCGATGTCAATAGACGGGTATAATGCTTTCACATCCATACTTCCTATAATGATTTCTTTTTTCTCTCCATTCAATTCTAAGGAGAAAAATGAGGAATTATAAACTAAGTAAAAATCAGCAATCGACAAGTATAACCATAATCAATGACAAACTAAATGGCCAAATACTGTTCTGTCAGTTAATAAATCCCTCGGTTTTCTCTAGAAGGCGTTAATGATTGGCCTACAGTGCACGTCACCAACAAAATTTTATTTAGAAATATAGTGGTCGGAATCATTACAATTCGGTCATTCAGTTTTGATACTATGTAAGGCCTTTAATAATGCCAAGATTACACTGCCTGGACGTACCCCCAAAACAATGACAGGGCGGCCAAGTCTCGTGCATTTTTGGTCATTTTGACTTTCTCACTGAGTCCACACAAAACAAGAAATTAGGCAGAGGGGAACATGCACGTGATAAAACGTACATTTACGTCCACATGTCAATGCAAGGTACCGTGGGTCCTGGCATCAAGTCGAACTAAGATATGGGTCACAAATTTCTCAAGGAAGTCCCTCAATATTCACCAAGTTAGAACATGACTACTAAAGATCTGATTAGACGCCTTGAACAGGATGCATCGTAGTAAGGCACTGTGCCTATGATAACTGTCTTCTGGAAAAATTAAAATTTGTGGGAAAATTAATGTGTTGAGAGTTGAGACATGAAATTATATGAAGCAGAAAATGCAAAAATAAGACATGGGAACTGCCATTTCCGGCGATCTGGGAGGTCTATTTTGTCAAAAATTTTCTTGTACGCTCCGCGCCAACCGATGGTGGCGCTCCGCTTAGATGGTATAGTGCCGTCAATCACAGGTCGAACAACTTCGGCCCCCCCTTTTCAGAAATCCTGGATCCGCCCCTGATACTTCGCTATTCGTTCGTAAAAATTAACTTGAACGGAAAGTACCTTTTATTTAGGCTTTTATTTAGGCTTTTATTTATTCATAATGGTGGGTGTCAAAACAATTATACTGCTTGCGAGAATTAAGAGCAATATGATATTGTTTATTTCTGTGAAACCCGACCAGTCTGAAGCTAGCACAGGATTCAGCCTCACATTCAGCCTCACATTCAGCCTCACATTCTGAAGCTAGCACAGGATTCAGCCTCACATTCAGATTCAGCCTCACATTCAGCCTCACATTCTGAAGCTAGCACAGGATTCAGCCTCACATTCAGCCTCACATTCTGAAACTAGCACAGGATTCAGCCTCACATTCAGATTCAGCCACATTCAGATTCAGAATGTGAGGCTGAATGTGAGGCTGAATCCTGTGCTAGCTTCAGAATGTGAGGCTGAATGTGAGGCTGAATCTGAATGTGAGGCTGAATCCTGTGCTAGCTTCAGAATGTGAGGCTGAATGTGAGGCTGAATCTGAATGTGAGGCTGAATCCTGTGCTAGCTTCAGAATGTGAGGCTGAATGTGAGGCTGAATGTGAGGCTGAATCCTGTGCCAGCTTCAGACTGGTGAAACCCGTATTTTGCTTAAGAACTCGCGTAGAAGGGCAGGGGATCTATGGAAAGCGTAGCGATATACCCGAGCTGTCAGAAACGACACGATTACACAGTCCGCCGTGCAGATAACAAAATTGACACCACACGATCTTGGGGGCTAGAGCATCAGTACAGTGGTTGAGACACGCTCAAGCCGTTGCTTTTAGAAGATAGACATCAGACAGTGTTTCGTACGAATCAGAAAGAAACGAAAACATTGATTGAAATGCCAGTGGACAAAAAGCGAATAACTGGACCAGAAGTAACCCAGAGTCCCTTATACTTCTTGGAGGACAGCTCAGGAATTTCACAGCTTGTGAGTATACAACACTACATGCAGCCTCCAGTTGTAGCGCACGCAAATGTAGGGTATGGGTTCTGCGACGCTAGAACACCATGGCATTAGTCTCCCATACAGATAGTCCTACACTAGGCCTACAGGAATAGGCCTCGGCCTACTTTTTAGACAAATGTATCACAAGAGTGCATTCTGATGCTTTAAGAAGGACAGTTATCAGAAATGCTGGACTGCCTTACTTAGGCCCTGTATATAGATTAATGTCTAGCTATACGAATGTTCTTTGTGCAAAATCACAGGCATCCTCATCATTATATTTACAGGCACCATTTATAGGCACCATTTTGGTGATTGTACATTAGCAAAGGGATACAGAACACTGCAGGCACAACTCTGTGTGATAACTCGTGTAAACTGGTCCCCCCGAAGGTGCTTCAGAAGGCCCGAAGGGCCGGAAAACAAGAGTCACAAGGGTCACCAACACACTAATCCTGCGACCGGATAGAGCACAGAACCACAACCCCAAGCAGCACATCCGAACCGCAGGTGCCCCTTAACATTGTATAGTATACCATATACTATGAAGTATATATAGACGGAAAGGTATGTCACAAATCTCCTAGCTCGAACAAACAACTTACGTTCCTGGCACAATTACTGCACTTTTCTCGCCAAATTTGTCTGTGTCGAGACTTTTGATCATAAGGTACCTCAAGGCAGCTCTTTTTCCCGAATGACTTCACTTGGCGTTGTCTGAAGGATGAAATTTCGATGGAGTAACAGTCTGAGGATGGTAGCTTCTGATAGGAGAGCATTCAGCACTTCCACACTATATAATAAAATACTCCTAAAGTATTCTCTAAAGTTCTCTTTCTAAATTATGGTTCACTTTTTATTATTGCAAATCTTGCAGATAAATATTAGCATCAATATGAACAATTTTGAACATTAAATTTCATAAAATTTGAAAACCTTTTGAAAAGTGGAAGGGCTAGCATTTTCTATAAGCACTTGTGACAGTTGAACTGTAACTGTTTTACAGTCTTCAACTGCCACAAATGCTCATAGTATATGCAGCCCTTCCACTTTTCAAAAGGTTTTCAAATTTTATGAATTTCTATGTTCAAAAATCTTGCATATTAATGCTAATATGTATCTGTAAGATTTGTAATAATCAAAGCAAAACATAATTGACAAATTTTGGAAGAAATACAGAAAGTTAAGAGTACTTTAGAGAATAGTGTGGAAATGCTGAATGCTCTCTATCAGCAGCTACCATCCTCAGACTGTTACTCCATTAAAATTTCATCCTGCATACAATGCCAAGTGAAATTATTCGGGAAAAAGAGCTGCCTTGAGGTACCTTACATGATCAAAAGTCTTGACACAGACAAATTTGGCGAGAAAAGTGCAGTAATTGTGCCAGAAACGTAAGTTCTTTGTTCGAGCTAGGAGATTTGTGACATACCTTTCGGTCTATATAATACATAGTATATGGTATACTATACAATGTTAAGGGGCGCCTGTGATCCGAAGAGGGCCAAAAACCGGAAAAGGTGCAAAGCCCCAGCCAACCGTCGCCAAACCCCTGGCAGAACAAGGCACCACCGAAGCCGTCCACAAAGAACCCTACGGTGCACCTAGGGCCCTCAGAGACAAAAGTTGGGCCATTCACATTGAAAGTTTGCATGTAATATCGTTGGTTGCAGTGACCCTTATTCAGGGTGTGGATGCTTCGGCAGGGACCCTTCTTCAGGGTTTGCCTGTTGGTGTCATTGTTGCAGTGACCCTTATTCAGGGTGTGGATGCTTCGGCAGGGACCCTTCTTCAGGGTTTACCCGTTGGTGTCATTGATGCAGTGACCCTTATTCAGGGTGTGGATGCTTCAGCAGGGATCCTTCTTCAGGGTTTACCATTGAACTCCATAGCTGGTGTCTTCTTCGGTGGCTGGTCTTCTTTCTGATGGTGCGCCCTGTAGTTTAAATTATTCCAAATTTCTTTGGTCAGTCCTTCAAGTGGTGTTTGTCGTAAGTAAAGTGGTCGAAGTTTAAGTTGTGTTCTAATGAATTTTCGAGTTTGCCGGTCTTTCCTTTTGCAAGTAGTAAGAAATTTTCTATGTAAGTCCTGAAACCTCTGTTTGATAGTTGGGAGTCCCGCTATGTCTAGTACTTCCTGTGATGAGTGTTGTCTGTCCAAGTGGTGGGCAATTCTACATGCCCGTCGTTGCATGCGTTCGTAATTTTCCATGAGTGAGTCCTTTGTGTGTATGAGTGACGGTGCAGTGTATTCCACAATAGGTCGGGTCATGGTCTTGTAAATTTTTAAAGTCGTTTCTGGAGTGGCGAGTGGGTTTTCCATGGTACCGGTGAGTCTGTAAAGTGAAGAGACTTGCTTACGCATTCTCGAAGCGGTGTCGTTATGGTGTCGAGTAAAGTCTAATTTGTTGTCGATGGTAATTCCTAAGTACTTAACTCTGCTTTGTACAGGGATAAGTTTGTTGTTGTAAGTCACATGTGGTTCTCATCTCAGTGAACCGGTAGTCCTGATGTAAAGTACTTGTGATTTGTCCGGGTTGAGTTCTATCGGCCAGTCGTTGCACCAAGTCTCCAGTTGGTCTATGTACTGTTGAAGTTTTTGTTCCGCTTTGTCAGCTATGCAGGAGGTAGCCCAAATTGCGATGTCGTCCGCAAATTGAGATAAGTAAGTCAGTCGTTTTGGTTGTGGTTGTGGAATGTCAGCCACGTACATGATGAAAAGTATAGGGCTAATGGTGCTGCCCTGTGGCGTCCCTGTGGTGATAGGTAATGGTCTGGAAAGAGTGTCCCCCACTCTGTACCGCGCTGGTCTGTCTTGTAAAAAGTTCGCAATCCATATGGTAAAAGTCGTTGGTATTTTAACTTGTGCCAAAAATCTGGGGGGGGGGGGATTCCCCCCTTTCTTAATTTTTTGGTGGGGATTTTAAAAATATGGGGTGGGGGGAAAGTTAAAATGTTGAAATATTTCAAAGTTTATGTGTCCTTTCATATGTTGTTACGATACTATTATTACTTCGATACAAATCGGGTATGGGAAGGATGTAATTTCTGAATAAAATTTTGTTGTTTTTACTGTTTTCCTTAAAATGTTTGCAATATTTCTGGTATTAATTGAAATGTTTCAAGTGCTACTTGACATTTTTTCATTTCTTTGTATCAAACATATTGCGGGAATTTCTCCACAATGAATTATTATTTAGTGGGAGCCTCAATTTTTTTGTGGGAATCCCGCAATCCAGCACTCTAGTGTAAACACTGATCTGGGGTGAGATTTGTTGCCCCTAAAGTTGAAAATTTATTAGTTTTTGTGTTTGTATATTTATAGTCTCCCGACTACTCTTAGATTCATTTTTATCTTTAATGGGATGCAATGCCTTTAAAATTGCACAAGGGAAAAGTGCATCATGATAGGCAGAAAGAGACTTCACTCATTGCAGACAAAATTGGTGCACTTTAAAGTTTGAAACAACTAACAAACATGTCCTCCTTAAGAAATGATAGGGTAGGCTTTGTTATCACTTGTCAACGTAAACTGTTCTTGATTGTCAGTGTCTGGTATCAAGTATAAATGAAGACACACTGCAGCATTTTCATAAGCTTTTGTTTATTTTTCTTTTCTTGCCAGGTAAACAAAGATGGTACGCGCAAAGATGGAAGGGGAGAAAATGATATCAGACCCATTTGTAAGTATTTGATAAATTTGTTTTTGTAGATCTTTTTTAAAAGAATTACTTTTCTTTACCAAGACTATCTAATTTTCAGACAGTATTGGTTTTACTCATCAAAGAGAAAAGAAATTCTCCTGAACGGTGAAAGAGTTGACCCAACAATTTGTGGAACTGATTTCAAGTAGTCAGACTTAATATGGTTCTTCTGAGAAAGATGTGTAACTATGAGTTATATTTAAGGGCACTTCTGTACTGTACAGTACCTAACTCTAGGATTAGCATTTTGTGAAATTGAAACTATTTGTAGAAAAATCAAATATTTGATCAGAACAGTTAGTACCTATTACATGTGGATCATATTTTTGAAGCAAGTATGTAATTTATAGTTATAGATAAAGCTGATTTAAGTGTGAAGTGGGAACCCTGCCAATACCCTCACCTTTTGTGGAGATAATATGATGATAGCCATATTGAGTACAAAGGGAGTCAGTGGCAGAGAAAAATGGGTGGGTTTATCTTTTGTTGAAAAGAAATATTGGAATCACTCCATATAAATTCTCATTAAAAATGTTGCTTTAGTTTAAAGTTTTAATTGAGGGCCTTTTTGCCATGAAAAATCCCTTTAGAATGTTTGTCATTCTGTTTTTTTTTCTACAGTCATGAAAGCTGGTGTGGTTAGCCAAGCACAAGGCTCTGCCTACATTGAAATTGCCAATACAAAGGTCATATGTGCAGTGTACGGTCCCAGACAAGTCTTGAGGAGAGAGGACTTCAGCATGACAGGAATTTTGAAATGCGAGTTCAAGTTTGCAACGTTTTCCTGTCCGTTTAGGAGAAAGTTTCAACCGGATGTAGAAGAAAAAGAGTTTGCTCTCATAATAGAACAAGCCTTGTCTCCAGCTGTTTGTTTGGTAAATGCTTCAATAGTTTTCAAATCGCCTGCTGTGGTTCATTCTTTGACTACTTTTGTTTTGGTATCTTACTCGATCATAGAGCAGGAGGGGTAAAAATAAATGTTTCTTCTCACAACCCAGTGATAATTTGTCAATCCTAAATTCTGACATGGTGTGTGTGAAGAATACACTTGTAAGCTCTGCATGAAAAAGCTAATCAAAGATTGTATGTTCTAAGAACATTTGAGCTTTCTCCATGTGGATGAGAAAATTCAGGTTCTATTGTATCAGGCTTAAAGTCAAAGCATCCCGACATTCGATTTAGTGTGTTATTATGGCAATGGCATGCAAGTGAACAGGGATCATAAAGATCATATATGACGGGTGGCACAATGTATCAATGGAGACGACCTACCTCCAACCAGTTTCCTGTTTGATGGAAGAGTCTTGGGTAAATCAGTAAAAGATTGGCAGATCAAGGCCATCTACTGAATAAGTAATATTATATTTATTCAGTCGTTGTGGGATCAGACTCTGTATTCCTCATACAAATCATAGGTATATTCTTCAGCCATTTATTCCAAACTCCATTCATATTTTTAATGAACCTATTAGGAGAGAGTACCACACACTCCAATTTGACTTGAAGTATTCATATTCTAGGGCCTTATTTGGATCTAAATGATTGTGAAACTCCGTTATCCTTAAGTATGTATTAATCATGTTATTTGTTTAGTATGTTGTAATGCTGGTGGAAGGCAAGTTTCTATACTGTGGACAGTAAATTTACTAAATTAAAATATACTGTATATCATGAAGTAGCAGGATACAGGGTATGAACAGCTACACAACTGGCTCTTTATTCTGATTAATAGCAGGCCTACAGTATTACAACAAGCTGTGATTGTAGAAGTGCCTTTTCTAGTCTGTCATTTAATGATAATGTGCAAATTATAGTACACAGCAGAGCTGCCGACAGCCAACCCGGGGCCCCGGTACAAAATTTCAATGCGGGCCCCCTCTCACCAAAGTCAGTGTGGTGTTCACGAGGAAATAATTTGATATAATAAAATATATTTTATGACCAATTTTTCTGGGCCCCCAAATTGCCCCGGGACATTTGTTTCCCCTGTTCCACCCTTTAGGCAGCCCTGGTACACAGAGCTGTCTGTCAGAGGAATGAAGTTGTACCAATTTCGTTTTCGTAGTCTGAAGTTCTTTTCTCTCATAGTTGGGAGGGACACACATTCTTTATGTATGAATGAATGGATTGTTAAAATCGGTTTTAAACTTGATTGGTTTTACATTTTTCATTTACAGCACAAGTTTCCTAAATCTCAAGTTGACATTAATATCAGAGTTTTAGAAAACGATGGCAGTGGTAAGTACAGACATTTTTAAAACCTGATTGATGGTTCATACCAGTGTTCGTGCTAAGGCACGGGATTGCATGAATCCCGCTTTTGTCATTCGAATCCCGCACAAAAATCTTATGCGGGAAAATCCCGCACACATTTCTGCAGCTGAGATCGTAACTACAATTATAATACACCCATTAAATTGCAATAGTATCTTTACCAAGTGATAACCCCCTCCTTGATTTTGAAAATCCCTCCCAAAAAATTTCTAGAGAGAGAATTCCCTCCTAGGTTCAATTCCTTAGTGCAAACACTGGTTCATACTCAGTGGCAATGTCATTGTCACGATGCTGCAACCATTTGAGTGTCAGTAAGCTGTAAACAAATTCTGGCTTGATGCCACATATGGATGGCAATAAAGCATCTGATCTTTGGAGTTTGTACTGGTCTTTGGAGACATCATCCTGTGAAAACCTGTTTCATACGTAATTGCTATATAAAAAAGGCTAGATTAGGCATGCTAAGCACTTACATACTGAGCTTTGCTTGCCATTTTTTTTTATGTTTTGTAGAATTTTTGTATGTCATATCTGAATGTTACATGGATTATGAGTCTTCCTGTATGTATAAATGTTTATGTTTAATGCCTAAGCTTAAAGGGGAATTTTCATGATCCCAGACAGTTCCAATTCTCCCAACTATGCATCTTCTAGCTCCTCCCATAACTGTATGAAGCTCTTCCTTGTGCAGGAATAAACCTGTTTTATTGCTTAAGGCCATGTCCTGGTGAGCATACAAGGCTATAAAATGTAATAACAGTACTCTCTCTGCCTTGTGTGGAATGTGAGCTACTCTGCATCTTTCAAATTTTCAAACTTTGATGTCAATCAAAGAGCAGTCACCAACTGAGAATTTTGATATACATACACTAAAAATATACTTTGGGGTGATGACTGTCTGTCTTTAAGTTGCGTTTTATATTTCATTTAACCTTTAGCATATACTTGATTCTAGTGAAAAAAAAAAACAATTATGTTTAGTGGAGCTAGACTGATTGAAACAAAATGGAGGATAAAAGTAAAGAGGAGCAATGAAAGGTGCAGAGATTTTGACATCTGTAGTTGGTGGGAAGAAAATATGCATGATGTTTACTTTTGTGATATTTTGGTAAATCTTTAAAAGTGAAAATCAAAGTGTTTGATGCAAAAATATCTCTTTATCTTTTACACAGCTTTAGCAGCTTCTATAATTTGCTCATCGGTAGCACTGACTGACGCTGCTGTGGAAATGTATGATATAGTTACAGCTTGTACACTGGTTAGTATTTTGGTAGACTTAATTCTTTGGTAAAATTAATTCTTTCTTTCTTTGGCAATGTGAAATTTTTGCCATGACAAAAAAGGTGGCTGGTCAGAATGAATGGGTCTGAACAAAAAAGGTCTGTGCCAAAAGATGAAAACAGCAGTACATTTGAAATGTTACCAGGATTTATTACTGTAGAAGAACTGACACAAATAGAAACTGTAGGAAATCAATGCTCCACAAAGCATTTCAAATTTTTTAAACATGTTAAACAGCAAATGGAGGGACCAGTGACCAAGTTTATTTTGAAATAGCAAGTTTGCTCGTTGTATTGTATTGCTTTATCACGTTGCATTGTATTGTGTTGTATCCCAGTGCATAGATAGTAATATGTTGTGTTGCACTGTAATGCACTCTACTGTATTAAACTGGATTGTATTTCATCACATTGCATTGTATCATATAATATCATCAGGGACTGCACAGCCAATTTTGAAGGGGGAGGGTGGGTTTATCATTGAAGCGGCCCAATATGTTCAAGAAAATAAAAGCCAATCATCCCAGTTAAGGTGGCCCAAAATGTCCACGGCAGAAAAAGTGCAGCTCCCATAGCCTCCCCCCCCCCGTCTCCACAGTTCCTGATTATCTTCAATTATATTGTAGTGCATGGTATTGCATCAATCTACTTTTTGATTAATTGCCTTCTTCATTATCGCAGTTGGTTCAAATCACATGAAAAATGCATGGGTCGTTCAAATTATTTACATAAAATGTTCAAACATTATCTTGTTTAAGGGTGAGGGGTAAAGAAAATCCTTCCTTTCTTTTAATGGAACTAGTCTTAAAAATTAAAATCAGGATGACTGACTCTGTCTACCCTTTCTTCTTTTTCTGATTTTAATAATCAGAATATTTAATGCTAAAAGTAAAATTAACTGTTTTACCATATTCTCCTTTTGTAGAGAATCACCCCTGAACATATGCTGATGGATCCTTCTTACACAGAAGAGACTAACTCCATTAACTGTGAGTCTAATGGAGTTGTCACAATGGGTTTCTTGCCATCAATAAACCAGACATCATCCTTACTGCAAAGAGGACATCTAAGCTGTGATAAAGTTCTTAAGGTGAGGGGAGGCATCATTTAGATATTTGTGCAGTGAAAAGAGATGAATTTTGGTTTCTTAACTTCAGTTTGAGTCACTGAAAGTGATAATTTGGTTTCTGACATCATTTAAGAACATTTAAATAGGGGTGACTTCATTTGCCTTTCACAGTATCTCCATCAGATTTACATAAAAGACTAAACTGAGGCTGAAACTTCTCTCCGGGTTTCAACAGATTCTCTTTTAAATACTTTAACATAGGGCTGGCTGTTTTCTAAACCCACTTGCCTGCATGAACATCGACTTTCCCAATCCAGACCTGCATATCTGATAATTATGAAAGGCCTTTATAGCCATTTTGTTGCACAGACCAAGAAAAGCTTAGGTACGGTGGGTTAGGTGGTTGCAGCTGAACTGCTATGTTGCTGCACAGACCAAGAAGAGCATTGGTACGGTGGGTTAGGTAATTTGCGGCTGTGGGTATTGCTAACAATATTTGTTTTTAAAATTTATTTTAAAGGCAATGGTCATTTGCCCTGTTGGCTACGGTGTTGAAGGCTGTGCTTGCCTGAGTGATATTTTGCTGGCCCTGGGTTGGTGGCCAGGAATTTGTCAAATCCTGCTTCCTTCTCTATGAAAACAAACTCTTTGTGGTCATTTTGGCAGATGGTACTCTCAGCTGTAACAGTGAAATTAAATATTTATACTAACAGGCATTGCAGATCTGCACGGAGGGCTGTCAGAGGATTTATCCACTTATCCATGAGTGTATACGAAGATCAGTGAAGAGCAAATATAGACCAGCCGAGCAGGACAAAGAGAAGTCAGAAGAAGATCAAAATCCTAGCAAGGGATGAAGTTTTCTGGAACAAATTGCTCGTTTTAGCTGAATCTAGACTTTCGGCTTCAAAATGGAGTCAAATTATCGGCTGGAAAGATGGTACACCCTGCACAGTTACTCTGTAGCTGTTGAGAGAGGTTCAAGGGATCAAAAGCATATTCATTTCACCTCATTCTTCAAATATCAGATAGTTCAGAGGTGATTTTAAGGTGGATAACCTTTAAAGTGCCAGTTAACGTGGTTCAGGTGAGCAAAGATGAATAGTAGTGAGAATGGGACAGACTTATGTATTTGGAACCCAATATCCCAAATCTCACTGGTTGGGCTTTCGTAGCTGAGAAATAAAATTTTGAAACTCGTTCAATTAATTTGAAGTAGGCAGAGCTGCCGACAGCCGACCCGGTACAAAATTTCAGTGCGGGCCCCCTCTCACCAAAGTAAGTGTGGTGTTCACGAGGAAATAATTCGATATGATATAATATATTTTATGACCAATTTTCCCGGGCCCCCCAAATTGCCCCGGGCCCCGGGACATTTGTCCCCTCCTGTCGGCAGCCCTGGTAGTAGTCGATTGTGCAGTAATTTGAAATGACCGTCTGGTTCAACTCACATTGATGGCCTTTATTCACTTTTGAAATGAAACTGTTTATATGACTTTACAAAATCGACTATTTCCTTGAAGAGAATATTGTAAGGAGAGGGTTTGAATAGTCAAGTCACTCTATAACAATATGACATTGGTTACATTTTGGCAAAAGGTGTAGTAGCTTTGGAGAAAACAAAGATTGTAAGCAAGAGTGACATCACAAATTACTGTGCAACATACCGTTCTAAACTGAGTCAATAAACTTCAAAATTTTACATCCTAGTACACAAATGTCTTTTGAAGATGGGAGTCAGACAAATTGGACTAATTTTTTCAAGCTTTGAAGCATATATTTTTTAATAGACTTTAAGTACACTTTAAAATACTGTAAAATATATTTTTAATACCCATGTGTTAGAAATCATCCTTGGTGGTTACACTTTGTTTGACATGGGCAGATCAATGAAATGTGAGATGTACAGTTGGCTGAATAGGCTCAGCATAGGAGCACCTAGGGGCAGGAACACTGTCAAACACTATAACTCAGCAAATGGGTATTGACGGTTATAGGTTTGCCATTGGGGCAGAATGGTGGTTAATGGGCATCTTGAAAACAAAAACCTAAAAGAACATTCTCCTTCTGTTCCCAAACTCTGGAGACTAAGGATGCTTATTTTTCTTGTCCCATAATTTAAATGAATTTCTCCAGGTCCCAGTTGATCCAATTTTCCCCTGTACCAACCTCCCCCATCAACCCCTTTCCCCCATTCTCATCCCTGCTGTCCTGGCCTTTATGCTTCAGCACAATTGCCAATAAAGACAAGGCAAAACTAAAGTGTGTACATTAGCTGTTAATCTTGAAACAACAGAAGTCTTACAAAAAAAACTTTTTTGCCTGTAAATGTTTTTGTACACTTAACAGCTAGATATGAAGCCTATAAGAATGAACGAATACAGTAGGTAATTTAGTTTGTCTGCATGGGTAAATGTCAATGTAAGACATAACTTACTAGGTGCATTTATTTATCGCAATGTCCCAGTCCAGGTTCACATTTGAATTTCTTTTCAGAGGGGCACTTTTCAACTGTTTTTGAAAAAAATGACCCCAAATATGTTTTCATAGGCTATTTGGGTCCAAATCAGCTATTTTTATTGGTTTTGGTAGTGATTATTTATGAGTGGAGGCAGGGGTGATGCTAGCGGGGGGCAGGGGGCCATGGCCACCCGTCAGGGAAGGCTGGCCCCATCTTCGGGGAAAGTTTCCACTTTTGTCGGGGAGCTTATTATATGTAATCCCAACGACCTCCAGCCGCCCCGATGACCTGCTTGATTTTGCACATAGGAAAGGCAGATTCTTCAAATTTTCCACTCTTCCTTGAAAAAACCCCGGTTTTTGGTTCCTTGCGTTAGCAAAAGGAACCTATGCAGTCAGCTTGGCGTGTGTGTGTGTGTATGTGTGGGTGTGCGTGTGTGTGTGTGTGTGTGTGTGACACTTGCTTCGGTACGCTGTAACTCAACAAGGGAAAGCTGGACTAAACTGAAACTTGGTATATGGATCTGTCATAGTGAGAAGGTGTGCCCTATTGTTTTTGGTGGAGGTCAAAGGTCATGTGGGGTCACCAGGGGTCAAAGACCGAAAACCTTGTTTGCACGATATCTCAAGGTAGGAAGCTTGGATAAATTTCATACTTGGTATGTAGATGCATTATGGAGAGAAGATGAATGCTGTAGCTTTTGGTGGAGGTCAAAGGTCATCTGGGGTCACCAGGGGTCAAACACTGAAAACTTGTTGTTAAAACAGTATCTCAAGGTAGGAAGCTTGGATAGATTTCATACTTGGTATGTGGATGACTTATGGTGAGAAGATGAATCCTGTCATTTTTGGTGGAGGTCAAAGGTCATTTGGGGTCACTGAGAGTCAAATACTGAAAACCTTGTTAACACAATATCTCAAGGAAAAAAACTTGGATAGATTTCATACTTGGTATATAGATCCACCATAGTGAGAAGCTGTGCCATACAGTTTTGGGTGGAGGTCAAAGGTCATCTGGGGTCACCAAGGGTCAAAAACTGATAACCTTGTTGTTAGCACAATATCTCAAGGTAGGAAGCTTGGATTAATTTCATACTTAGTGGATGCCATATGGTGGGGAAAAAATTTTGCTGGAGACCAAAGGTTATCTGGGGTCACTGAAGGTCAAACTCTGCAAACCTTTTCAACTCTATATCTCAGTGTAGGAGGCTTGAATAGATTTTTGCTTTGAGGTGTTGCATTAAATCTAGCAGAAAACCCATATGAGATTTGTTGGATGTCAGAGTTGAAATCACCAGATGCCAAAAAGCAAATTCCCAAGAATTCCTAAAGTCAAAAAATATAAGCACAAAACTGTATCATTGACTGAAAGATGTGGGACATCTTTCAGAGATGCCAAGTATCTCAATTTTAATTGAAATTATAGTATTATGATTTTAATCCATAATCCTGCCATTATGAAAACGTGCATCAAGTACTACTTTTTAATATTGCAGAAGATTCTCTGCCCACAAAGCAGAGGACTGTTGTGAAAGTTCACTAGACAGACAACATTTGTCCTTAGATTAGGACATGTGAGCTTGCAGGAATTGGAAATTAGAATTGATTAATTAAATGCTACTATGGGTTGTTAGTTTTATAAAGAGAACCAAGTTACTGATCATTTGGATCAGATACCATTGAGCGTGCATGAATTGTGATTGCTTAATTGAATAAAACAAATTGTAACTGTATACTGTCTGTGTTGGTATCCCCTGAAGTGCCTGTGGGCTGTATTTCTTCAGAACAATTTATTTATGCTTGAATGTGTTAACACAAGATGTGCATTGTCTACAGAGCAGATTTTGTGAATCAACAGAAATACTGGTTCATTCAGTAGTTGGCTCAGTTTCATTACATTCAGCAAGGAACCACAGTGCCCATTGGGCTCTTGTTTCAAATTTTCTTTAATAACACCCCCAAATTTCCAAATAATTGCTTAAAAAGAGGTCAAAAGTTTTTGGCGCGCTTCGCGTGCCGAAAATTTTACGTTTGTCGTCCTTTGACAAATCATGGCCTTTATCGGGTCATGGGGTTGCTGGCCCTCATCGGGGAGCGTGCCCCCCATCATCGGGGCAAATCCTAGCGCCACCCCTGACTGTGGAGGAGAGCGATTTTAATAACCTTTAACAGTTTTTCTCCCTCAACGTCTTTCTTGGGGCGATTTTGGCTGCTACAGGGGTGGAGTTCGATTCCATAGCTTGCAATTGCTAACTCAGTGAAATCAAATTCAGCAATTACTGAAGGAGCCCTTTAATGCATTAAGATTGTGAAAAAATTCCTCAGACTGCACGTCATATTAGCTGGAATTTGAAAGCTTTCCAGGGCCCATAAACAGACCCTGGATCTCATGCTGCTAATTTTCTGCATTACGCTTGAATGAGTTCTGGTCAAGGAGTCATGCCCCCACATTTGAGAAGCTGTGGACGCTTTTGGACATGGTCATGGATATTAATTATAAATAAATCTGTTGCCATTTTTTCTTCCATATTTCTTTAGAAGATAGGCTACTTGCTGTGGGGTTGGTGTGTACAACAGTAAGGAAGTCTTCAGGCTTTATGACACGACTCAGCCTTTCTTGAAAATTGACATTCTGATTTTGAAATGATCTTCAATTACAACTGTTACTTTTTCAAGCAAGAAAAGTCCTGGTGTAATGCTCACAAATGTCCATAAGACGCTACCTCAGCGCAGAGCATACTTCAAGTCTTGGTCTTTGTACACCCCAGGTCCATGCCAGTACGATGTTGCCTAGATATACATAAGTCATCTTAAGTTCTTCGTTTGCTTCGAGAAGGTAGAATTTTTTCAGCTCACATTGTCGGATTCGTTAAAGGTATCCCTGAAGAAACTCCATTAACAAAGCATTTCAAGGTGTTAAGACCAGGGGTACCAGTGCTCTACTACGTATGGTGTGCAATTACAGTCATAGTGCCCCAGTGTCCTTCATTCTTTTGGAAGACACGTAGTTCTGGCGACACATATTTCTTTTTCCTTTTTTTTTCCCCTGAGAGGCAGCTTTTATAGCGTTACCCTTTAACAAATTATGTCTTATGGTTGTTCTCGAATCCACGTTGCTCTCCGATCCGGAAGTAAGATTAAAGGCCCAGTGCACTTTCACTGTTACGCGGAGAAGAGAAGCTAATCAGTGTAAATGGAACTGGAGAGGAAGTGCAAATGATTAAAATATTATTTTCCTGTTCGTAATCATTATATGCTCTGATAATGTACAACAATTTTATTTTCTTTATAACCTGATATTGTTAAAACAACGTGACTCATTTCAAATACATTTTTATCGTGGATCTGTTGTCTTTACGATTACTTTCCAAAAACAATACCAGCCCTGGTAATTTTTCGATCGTTCATAGACCCCTCTTCCCCTTTTATACCTCTCCCCCCACATTGTCCCCTTGAATTTAAAGGGATGTGTGCAATTATTCCATATACCGTTTTCGTGCCCTCTTCCTCTAATGTTAAAATCAGAAGGCCACAACATCTCCCTGGTAAAGAGAGATCTCCGAGATGTATTGCCGCTTAACCTGTTGGCGAGGGAAAGCAGCTCAAACTTTTTTGTAATCTCTCCGACTATGGGGATTCACTAATCATTCCGCTGGTTTAAAGTGACCCTAATTTAGTGGTCCGGGAAGAGCTTCGTGCGAACGTCCCACCCTGACACCCCTACCCCACGGCATCTCTATTTGGCCCAAATGCGCGATTCTCTTTAAACTTTTGAGATCGCAAACCAGGACTGCACATATGGGTTTCGATGGGTGACGCCCCACTGAAAATCAGAAGTCAGTCTCCAATGGTTAGGCAAGGAAAAGGAGAGACTTTAGATGAGGAGAAACTGTAAACATCGGAAATAACTTTGACAATGGTTAGTGAAATAATCATTTCTAAAATTTGTTAAAAATATTTTGACACGCTAAGGGCGCAGGTTACTCCTCAATGTTCCGACACAAACGTACAGGCCTCTGACTTTCAGTGACGGATCGACAGTTTCTCTTATCAAAGAGATACTGAGATAAACCCTTCTGTGTTTAACCCTATCCCTTACCCTAATCGAACCCTAACTTCCTCACCCTAACCCCTAAGCAAGGACGTGGATCCATCTCCAAAGTTGGGGGACTTTTCACCATTTGCGAATCGCCGTCCTAAAGGGAGGGGATGTCCCCCTCCCCTTTGAAAAAAAGGAAATTGGAAGGTGCCTACTATATGGCAAATGACGCCATATTTGGGCGCAATGTAGCTTTTAAAATGTTGTGTCAATTCGTAATTTTGTTATATTATTGAAAAAGTGGGGGGGGGGGGATTTTTTGGAGCTAGATGTCACCCCTTCCAAAAAAGTGAAGAGGACGCGTCACCACAGATCCACACCCATGCGCCTAAGGTGTTGGAATATAGAGACGTAACAAGGACACGTTAGAACAGGGTAGTCACCGTCCGGCGCACCTCAGTATCGCCTCTGTAGGGCAGGTCGGGTAGAACCACTATGTAACTTTCATCATGATCTGCAATCCTCCCAACAAGCTCCTCGTCATAATATTGACCTTCATCAATGAGTTATTTAGCAAATATGGAGAATTCTATGCATCTGATCATTTCATCACTATCTTCGCGATAAATGCCAAAGCCTTTTATGGGATTCTTGTATGTAGCAATAGCACCGTGGGACGAGAAAAGTTGGCCGAAATGAATCTAATGATAGTAATGTGATTAATGTCAATATCAAGAACTTATCTGTAACGTGTATATTGTAACATTTGATCAAGGGGAGGGGTAGCAGGGGAGTGGGAATTTTATGGCAGAGCTCGAGGGATGGTGCAGACCCCCAAAACGGATACAACAACTAATTGTGGAATCGTGCAAGGGCAGTGTGAGGCGCGTAATGGAGTACTTTGAGTACGCCCTCCTTTTCGTTATACTTCAGAGATTTAAAGTCTCTGACAGCTTACATTGTTGACACAGATATAAGAATCGTAAATGCAACAGATATTACAAACTTAGACTCCAAACTTAAAACGCAGGATTGACTAGAGGCAAAGTTCTATATTTGCCAATATAGGACGGAAGTGCGAATTTGACATATGCCCGTCGCAAGGCCCGTAGCCAATGGGGATCGACATGGGAGGCTCCCCCTAAATTGCCGCTCCTAGAAAATTAAAAACTTCCAATTCCCTTAGATGCATTTTAGTATGGTTCGCCCCCATCCCAGAAATATATCGTCCCCACTCCCAGAAGCTACCGCCCGCCCCTTCAGCTACCTCGTCTGGCTACGGGCCTGGCCCAACGTTTTTATTCTGCGATGTAACAAAAGTAGCTCGCATTCTCCATGCATTTGTCTGTTTGAATGGTGTCAACTTAAAAACGAAGGAACAGTATAATAAGCACTTCCACCCCGATGTTTTGGCCTAAGGGAGTCGATGTTGCATATTGAGACTGGAATCTAGGTACAACCAAACTACGTATATACCAAACTTCTATCATACTATTGCACTATTATGGAAAGTAGTTTTCCACAGGATCCTGGTACGGGTACCACGTTAGATATTTATTTGTACGTTTGTATTGTAATATCTTTGACAGTTCAGTTAATTTTTGCCCTCATTTATGAGGACGTGAGATGACGTAAAATTTACTGACGTCTTGACGGAGATTTCTCTCATTAATGCAGACCACGTTGTCACAGACCGCACTGTATGCACTATGAATGATTATCATGCATGCTATATGGGTATACGCTTTCTTTATACTGTTCACATCACTGACTTTCCATCATATATCAGCTAAGGATACGGATCCAGAGGGCCCGGGGGCTTTTGCACAGGCGCAGAGCCAAGGTGGATGGGGGCTTTCCAGCTTCACCCCCAACAGGCACGTTCTTTTTTGAGACGGTTCCAAAGCTGCGCTACAAAGTTTTTTGTATACTAATTTTGATTGCTAGATGCTACGAAACCATTTACCAATGTCTACTTTATTTTCTCCCTAGAAGCCCCGCTCCCAATGAGGCTTCGTACATGCATTTGACGCTCTTAGCTTAGTAGATCTTTGCCCTCACGGAACTAGCCCCCTTTTGTAAAATCCTGGATCCGCCCTGTTTCTGGCTCCATAATATACATATATATATATATATATATATATATATATATATATATATATATATATATATATATATATATATATATATATTGAAAGGTTGTAACTGGGTTACTGTTGTAGAATGGTAACCCAGTTACAACCTTTCAATATTTTAGCTCCATTTACAGGTTGAGCACTTTACCATTGACTGGTTAACACCTTTTACGATTATATATATATATATATATATATATATATAATATATATATATATATATATATATATATATATATATATATATATATATATATATATAAGAACAGGATATAATGCTTCCTTAGAAAAGTGCTCAATGGAATACAGAGCATGATGTAGGCAAATTTAATGAGTCGGACTAACATATAATATCTAGACTGTAATTACCACTTTATCTTTCTCGTCCAGAAAAAAAGCTCCTGCCACGAAGTACACTGTCTTATCGTGAATGACCCTAAACATACGCGCCAGTTGTCTATTGTACACTGAAAACCTGAACTACTCAGGATGGTGTCTCTCCCGACTAATTGACTGACTAGCGTAAAATTAGTCGGTAGATTAGTCAGTGATCACAAACTAGTCAGTGGATTAGTCGGTGTCACACGGACTAATCCACTGACTAGTTTCCTAGATCACTGACTAATCCACCGACTAATTTTACGCTAGTCAGTCAAATTGGTCGGGAGAGACAGACACCATCCTGACTAGTTTAGGACTAGTTTAGGTTTTCAGTGTATATATATAACCCAAACATTTATGAATGAAAACTCATTGTATCGTACGTCAGACCCCGAAAATGAGTTTCGGACACTACAAAA
This sequence comes from Holothuria leucospilota, assembly GCA_029531755.1. Lineage (NCBI taxonomy): Eukaryota > Metazoa > Echinodermata > Holothuroidea > Aspidochirotida > Holothuriidae > Holothuria > Holothuria leucospilota. The sequence goes on along the minus strand of CM055982.1, from coordinate 27,558,124 downwards.
AGATCAGCTTAACTTATTTGATAGATACAATGCAATTCATAACCATTATGCACTGATACAGCTGTACAGGGTGTAACCTTTGTAACACCAGTGTACTTTTAGGTGGGTGCAGTAGCGTAACTGGGGTGATAGAAGTGGGGGGGGGGGGGAGGGGAGGGATGAAAATAAGGTAAATGTACCGACAGCATATAGTCAATGTACCGACACTTTGTCAAAGGGTTATCACTTAACAAATCACTCGTGACCCTCCCTCCATCCACCCCAAATTTGGCTTTATTTTCCCATACCTTCGTAGTTCATAAAACTAGAAAATACCAATAACGCCACCATATGAAGTAGTATAATTTGAAAAATAATAAAACTGTTTCCTGATTGAAAACAATTCGTATACAGTCATGTATGCCAGCCAAATAATCATACCCTTCATACCGAATTTGACATCACAATAACTTAAACTGTATCCCGGGACTGTCAACTTTTAGTGACTGGTGAGAGTGAGATTCACTGGGAGACTACGGTACTGACGCGGAGCGCGACTATCGGTTTGCGCGGAGCGTCCCGCCAGGGGGGCTTTTTGCCAAAAATACCCCTAGACTGCAGGAAATGGCACTTCTCGTGCCTCATTACTGCATGCCCACAATTGCCACATTTCAGATGTTTCATGTTCTGGAATTTTTTAAGGAGACATTTTGTTCACATTATTGATAGGCTACGAATAATTGGCAATTCTGAGGCCTACCGGTATGTATTGCTAACAGCCCAAAATAGATTATAAATACATCCGGTGGACTCAGACATTATTGTTCACAGTTGGATTGAAAGGAGTTAGCTCGATGATGGCAAGATACTGTAAACTGCACTACTGTCAGCTTACTGCAGACTATGATCAGTTGAAGGAACCCTGGTAGCGTGATAGCTGGCATTTATACCAACACCGGACGCATAGTTTGCGTTATGAGTGGAATTTTTTCATCAAATTGATTCATTGAGTGAGAAACTGATGGTTCATCGTGAGAGGGTGAGATTGCGACAGTATGCGTGACTCACGCTGAATGCGTGGAGTTGACAGCCTATCCTGACCACGCTGACAGAAAACAATGCGTATACAGCGACGTCATTCAGTCAAATAACTATAACGGATGTACCGACAAGATCAGCAAATGTACCGACAGACCATCCCAGGACGACAAGTGGGGGCGACCGTCCCCTGCCCCTTCAGTTACGCTACTGGGTGGGTGTACACTATGAGCCTCCCACTTTCTGCAAAGCAGTGTCCCAGTGCAATACCTTTTTTTACTAGTGTCCATTTGCTTCCTAATTCTTTAATCTGTCTTACCTCCCGAAACTAGTCATTTTTTTTATTCAAAGTTCTTTTTATTGTTCTACATGACAACCACAGCCTCCTAGTTGCAACGAAATATGACTGCCATCATGATAATATGTGGAGTAACCACTTTTTATTGCGTAAATGGACACCATGACAGGGCCTATAGGCAGATATGTACATTATCCTGAGAGGCTGAGGAGCTGGGGTTATAGTTACTGACGCCTCGATGGTGTTACCAGGGAGTTGTTATTGGCAATTTACTGGCTTCACAAAGGAACTTATTTATCTAAGGGGGAGACTGCGCAATTTTACAGGCTAATGAAAGTGTGAGTTGCACTTAGTACTTACTTTGTGTAGAAAATTGGACCATGGAGTTATCACCTCGGAATTTGACCAACCCCAGGAAATGAACACTTTTGTCATTATTTGTTCTTGTCACGTTTTTATTTGTCCTTATGAATGTACGCCTATAGTTGGTAGACTCCTTTATGTTTCTTAGAAATCTGGGACTGGAATTTCCCAAGTTAATTAAAACTCGCTGCGTTACTACATTGCCAACGGAAATGAGCCTCGATCCCTCAAAATATGTAATGCGACTGGCTAAAAGGCTTTCCCACTGGGGCATGGGAATTAAGAATTTTAATATCCTAATGCCAATGGCCTTGAAAAGACCGAGGGTTTACAGAAAACATGCCGATGTGAGGTTCAAGGTGGGGGGCAACACGGAGATATCGCCCTCAGATAAGTATGATAAGTGGATGAGCTTGCCGCAAGAATAAGTCAGCTAATGTTACAAGAGTGAGGGGTAGAGAGAAAAAGTAGCGAATGTACCGACAAAATAGTTGCAAATTTACCGACGGCTAAGCAAGTACGTTATTACTAAATCAGGGCGTAGCTAGCATGAAATTTTAGGGGGGCCTAGGTAACAAATGGGGGGTCGTCACGACATTGATCGCCGTCCTTAATTCTTACAAATTTTATTAGGACACGCACAAGGGGGCCTAGCAAACATCTGGGGGCAGCCCCCCCCCCCCGTAGCTACGCGCCTGCACTAAATCACACGGAAATTACAGAATTTTTATCAAGTACGGATAGGTTGTCAATAAGATACTTAGTAACATGAAATGAATTATATTGATTTTCTGATTAAATCCCGTGCGCTGATCTAGATTGGCGAAAGCTTGAGGCTCTAAAGAGGGGTCTGGTGGGTAGTGGGTTCCCGAGAAACCTTGATAAAAAAACACTGTTATATACACAAGACAGTCAGCAACTTCTCAAAATTGAAGGGGGGGGTATGACCTTGACCAGAACAATTTCAAGTGGTTCTCACTTAAGGTCCCTCAAAAAAGTTAAAGGGTACATTACGTGTGGTGTAATCTAAGGCATTTTCCCACGATTTTAATCCAGTAAGTGGATGTTTCCAACATTTCTGAGTTTCATTTATTGGACCAGCTGCATTGAAAGCATTGATATCAAACATATGCATACTTTTTTATTAGGGTTCTGGAAAAAGTTGGGGTGGCACAATCCCTTACACTTTCAGAAGTGGGGACATGCCCCCCGTCCCCTACCTGTAATTGACCCCCATTGTACATGCAATTGCCTGTATTATCTGGCAATCAAGATAACATTCACAAAGACACGGTTTTATGGAATCACAAATTGTACATTGTGACCACTCCGCCTGCTATTTCAGAATAGAGAAATAAGTTATAACAATGCTTTCTTCAAAATAGCTAAGACACTGGGAGTCTGGGGGTCCTCCACGAGGATTTTTTTGGGAGGGGAATTTTAGACTGTTAGATGCAATTTCTATCAAAATAAGACATCTTGAGAAACCAGAAGGGTAGGACCGGCCCAGTTTATGATTATCTGCATGGGAAAGCTACAGTGGAGGGCCCAGACTATGTTGATGAATCTAGGGTTCAATGAATGAAGGTTTGAGTAGGGTGTTCCCATATTGCGAACCTGAGGTATTAAGTTAGATCGAGCGAGGGGGGGGGGGTTGACGGTAAATATACTTGAGAATGTCAAGATAAAGCTTTAACTGTGCTTCAGTATAAAACTAGCATGATTCAGTGGCAGGGGGAAAATCATATCATGGTCTTATACGGTATCGTCTTTAGAATGTGGAAGCTGTCATGCCATTGGATGATTTTTAGGCTAAATCTCTCCTACGTTTGGTGGTGTAAAAGATAGGCCTATATGCAGATAGGTATTCCACTGTTGTGTGAGTTCTCTTCGCAATCGCAAAGGTCCAAATTACTATTTTAAGTAGGCCTACTGTTTGGAAGATCTTCATTGTATATCACTGCGTAATTAATACCAAAATATATATTACGTATAAATTAATATGTAACACTGACAAAGGGTGACAAAGTGCTCCGAAAAAAATCACTTTCAAACCAGTTTCGAGCGACCAAACTCCTTACTAGATGAATTTAAACACATGCGGATACTTTTCGTGAGAAAAATGTGGCGTATTTGCTTTTTCTAATATTGGTGAAGCAAATTTAGGCCTACCTACAAAATCAGTGAATGTACCGACAAACATCCTTGAGTTGCTACCAGTGGCGTAGCTAGAAATTCATAACTGGGGGGGGGGGGGACAGAGCACATTTTTGGGGGGGGCCAAACTGTGCACGCGTAGCGTGCACAGCGAGCGCAAAGCGCGAAGTCCAAAATTGGTGTTGTCTAGGGCCCCCTTAGGGCCCCTGGTGGGGTTCAGGGGCAAAGCCCGGATGGGGGTCCAGGGGGCAAAGTCCCCGGAAGCTCCTGGGTTTTAGTATTTCAGAAGCCTGTTTTGAAATTTTCCAGTGTAATGCTTTTGAGTTTTAGTACCTTTAGGTTTGTACGAAGGGCTGGTTTGCGCACAAAGTTAGCATTAACAGTTACTGATGTGCGTCCTTGGATTGAAGTTTTGCAAGAGCTGCGATGTGTTTTAAATGTAAGAAAGGCAGGGGCAAAGTTTTATAGTTATTCGAGACAACCAGAAACTGGCTTGCTTAATTTATAATCAACTCTAAATGGTTTCTTGTAACAAAGAGTACAGATATTCCATTTACAAGCAGTCATGACTAGCTCGAGACTAGTTATTGTTAGTTTGTGCTTTCGTCTAGAATTGTCTGCCCCTCATAATGGCAGCCTATAATAAACACAGAAATCTATTTCTCGTTGTGAAAATACTTCCGGCGTCGACGCAAAAACCTGATAAAAGTTGGAAACAGAAACCTGTTATAGCCTAAGAGTTTTACTAACCTGTTTAGATCGGGAAGTTTGACAATTTGAAATGCGTGAGAATTTAGAAAGATAGAAATTTAAATGATAGGCCTAATCCGTCAGTGATATTTAGACATTTAACACATAACCTTCAATTTTTTGGGGGGGGGGGAGGGGGCTGGAGGGGGCTGGAAGGGGCTGGAGGGGGCTGGAGGGGGCTGGAGGGGGCTGGAGGAAGTTTGGGGGGCTAGGCCCCCGAGGCCTCCGTGGCTACGCCACTGGTTGCTACTAAAGAATCATACCAACAATGAACAACGAGACTAAACGTAATCGAGTTTCCCAGTGCCTGGGACGGTGCCATGGGGGGTGGGGGGTGGCGAATGAGGATGAATGACCAAAGGCTCTTCACTCACGGTGCATACTCAAGAATAATTATTCATTGTATTCTCAAATGCGTAAATACCAGTGATCATCAGTCGTTACTCATTACCTATAATGAATGCGCACTAAGTGCGCCTAACATTATTAGTTGATCATTTTTGAGATGCGACTTTATTATGGTGTCTTTGCGATAGTTAGCTGTTTTATTTATTTTGTCAGAACTTTCATTTTCTCTTTTCCCGGCCTTCATTAACTTAATATTTCAAGGACTTCAATGAAAGTTCTCTCCCCGTCGAGTTATCCATGTACTGTGATCAGCTTACAGGCTCATTTGACAGGCTACATTTCACAGGCCCCGACAAGTCACCTTAGTGCATTGTTGTATGCTATAGTTTGTGACCTCCAGGTATATAGTCTTTGCGTTTGCTTCCCCGTAAAAGGAAAAACTCGATCAAAAGTGTCATCAGAAAATGAAGCCCGCAAACATCTCCCCCACCTACGCTAGTAAACGAGTAGTCTTTCAGTGAGCTACTTAAAGTATTAGGGCAGGGAGTTTTTAGGCCTGTCTTGGTATCCTTTCGAATTTTTCACATTTTTCACAATCTTACACATTAATGACCCTTTGAGTGAATTTAACCAGGGTCGTGGATTGTACAACCACATTCTGGATAACACAAGGATATTTGTTACATTTTTACAGTAAAATGATGATTAAGGTGACCAGGATTTTTCACCAGTCGTCGATTGAACCAAAGAAATATTCATTTTGACAAAACTTGCTTGTATATTTAACCCGGAAATGATTGGATAATCAAAATTACATTGTTTAAGTTCAGTTTTCCTTGAACAAATCATGACTGTTCCCATTGACTCATGACTACCGGCACTGACGTGTAAGAAGTACGCCGGTAGCATCAAACTGTAGGATGGCTGTTAAATTCCACGTCCAATCTGTGGGCAGTAGGCCTACTAGTTTCTAAGATGTCAGAAAGGCGTAGTGCATCTGCTTCTCATCAGGCGCGTAGCCAGACCATTTGTCCGGAGGGCAAAATTCACTGATCGTCCCGATTTCATGGCTCTCAAATTAATTGTGAAGGTGGTGCTTCCCCCTCCCCTTTGCTCTGGGTCCAAGTCACCACCTGTGGGGGCCGGGCAATGCCCCGGAAGTACTGGAGTAGTAACAAAAATGGGGGCATTAGAATGAAGCATTTAATATTTAAATAGCCTTATCATTATGCGAACTTAACAAGTCACGATGACAAAATTTAACCATCTTTTATAACAACCTAACTCGGACGAAATGACGATCGATTTGATGACACTGGGGTGGCTTGTCTGTGGGGAGGCGGCGGAAGATTCAGGAATTTTCCCAGAGGGATCTATGGCCTTTCCTCAATGGGACCTTCGAGACATTATCTAAGCGGAGTGCCACCACTTGTTGACACTTAGCGTACCAAGAAAATTAGGAGGATTGTTGCCACAGGCGGACTCACTAGTGGTCCCCCGAAAAGGTTTAAAATTTAGGTGTACTGAGGTAAGATTTATTACTTTCTATCTCAACTGGGAAGGCAAAATACGGGCTAGTGTATGTTTTAGGATATGGTCTTACCTTATGGCCCAACGAGCCTGAACGAAGTATTTAACTATTTCAAATGGAATTAGATGCGCACCTAAACAGACTATAGAATCACAATTTGATCACTTTTAAAGAATGACCTGATGATTTGGACGGTCGGTCGATTTGATGATGCACGGGATGGGGTGAGTGTAGGTGTAGGCTTTGTAAAAATGCATCCACTCGAGGTTTTCCACCAGAAGCAATAATGAGACAAGCACGCAAAAAAAAAAAAAAACAGCCTAAGTAGCCGGCCGAAGCGTTGTTTTTCATCAGTTTATTAAATTCTTTCTTATTTTCTATCGTCTCCTTTCCTATCCTATGATATTTTGCTTTATTTTTTAATTATTTCATTCACTTTTCTGCCAAGAGGAAATGGGTTCAGTCCCTGGGACATACGAGACATTATCTGGATCCCTGGATCCTCACCTGGTAGGCTGGGAGGATGGATGATGGTAGGCAAGGGATGCATGAGGCCTTGAAAAACTTCTGCTCAAACTGTCCTGTTAAAAGGAGTAACGATGGCCTACATTACGAACGATGAGCGTGAAACGTGCCGAAACGACCTTTTAGTCTTATAGATTTCTTTCCTCAGTTTAAAATGCAAAGTTATCCATCATGTTTAAATTCACTCTGAATTTCCCTTACTTGTCAATTTTTTAGACCCACTCATTGAGGTTCTGACATCAAAACACATTCCGTGGCAACGTAACTGGCTCTTTTCCACACATTGTGTGAATATTAAAGGAAATCTTCACCGTGACAGTGATTTAAAGTGTCCATTACTGATAGTGATGAAAAATTAAGATCGGGACCGTAGCTGTCCCTCCTCCCTCCCCCCACACTCCTAGCCTCGCTTTATCATTTGTTCCTTCCCCCTTTACGTCTTACATCTTTCTCTCCCTAAATTCTGTCTGCCTCCCTCCTGAGCCGTCCTTCCCGACCTAGCCTTCTATAACTCTCCCTTCCCTAAACCCCTCACCCTCTCCCCTTTTCCATGCAAAATCTGCCTGACTTTATCCCTCGTCCCCGTTCCGGCCTTCCTGGCCCTTCACTTTCTCAGGGCCACTCCCGTCCGTCTTTCCCAACGTCAATAGCCCTGCCTGTCTCAGTACTCGTTCCATTGACATTTGAACCTCTCCTCTACTTTATCAAGCCCATTTCCTTCTCTCCATCCTTCCGTCCCATCGGAAATAATCCCTTTCTCTTATTATTTCTTTTCCTTTCCCTTTTTTCTCTCCTTATGTTTTCCATTCCTCTCCTTTCCTCCCTTTTCATTCTCCCTCTCATTCTTTCGTTTTCTTTTTTTTTATTCACTTTTCCGTCATCCCGATTTTATTTCAATTTTTCTCCGGGGCAGTTTGCCCCCTGTCCCCCTCTGGCTACGCTACACTGCTTCTCATGACTTTGCAGACACTTTAAGGGATAGCCAAACAATGATTATTTCTACATTGACTTAAAAACTAAATTTGGTCTGTTTTGTGGCCTTTGGGACCCCTGAAGAAGTTTTTAATAGTCACAAGCTGGGCTCGAACGAATGCTTGCATGTAGGCCTTCCACAATCTTTCACATATTTTTACTATAACCGGACATTTTAGCTTCGGGAGCTTCCGCAGCAAGTAGGGTTTCCCCTTTAATTGACACCTTACCCAAAATACCCTTCGGTTTCCACAGTGGACGAATACAAAACAAAGCGCCTAAAATACCTTATATAAAATTTCCGTCCTTTTTGTATGAGAACTTTAATTCATTCTTTGCCCAGATCACACTGAAATCAAGCACTTCCCTTCGGCAATATGGTAAACATTGCACCCCAAAATTTTTTTCAGGGACTACTTTTGTCAGCAGGTACGTGGGTGCGGAGGAAATCGCTTGCATTGGTTATATCAGGGACGGGGAACCTTTTCCCCTGGACGGGGCCGTTTTGATAGTCATAATCTACTTGCGGGCCAGAGATAGAGAGGACGCCAAAAGCTTTCTCCATAGGGCGCCGGCCAAGGGGCCCCAAACAGGCCCTGTTGGGGTAGGGGAAAGTCCAGGTAAGGAACGAGTGCGATGCCCACAGAAGCTATTGAGAATGTGCAAATTTTTAGGCAATAGATTGCTCATCCACTAACTTTAAATGGCACTGACTGTGTAAGGCTACTCTGACCAGGAGTATCACAATATGATCATTTGTCTTCTTATTTATGCATGAAGTAAGAGTGAAGGAAAAGTACACCCTCTCCCCTTAGACCCCTCCTCAGACCGGCGATCACACAACATACTGCATCCCCCCCCCCCCTTGAGAGAAATCCTGGGTACGCCACTGAGTAAAACGGGATTCAAACTTGCAACCGTTGGATCAAAATTTCCACCAGCTGAGCTAATCCGTCCTCACAGTAGTGTGTAATAAAATAAAATCAAACTTTACATTTTGTTCACAAAAATTGCACTTCTTGATGGCTGCCATCAAGCCTGGCAAGTGCCATTTCCGGCAATCTGGGATGTATTAAAATCTCAAATTTTCTTGGTACGTTCTGCGTCAACCTATGGTGGCCCTCCGCTTAGATAGTAGACGGGAACCCCCCCCCCCCACAAAAATCTCCAGCCCCCAGAGCCCCCAAAACAAAAAATCCTAGCTACGCCACTGTAAAGAGAATTAAAATGGAAAATCATGCGAATCAGTGGCGTAGCCAGGGGGACGGGGGACGAGTTGCCCCCTCTGGAAAAATCTTGGGGGAAATTTTGAAAGTAAATATATGGTAAAATTTGCGCATGATCTGGTAAAATTTTAAATTTCTCAACCAGTACACTTTACTTATTTACATGGGCGTCAGTCCTGGGGGACGGGGGGACTTGCCTTTCGATGGGTGGGGGACACAATATCAAATGCCCCCCCCCCCCACATTTGCGTTAAAGAGTAGTCTCGTGGCTCTATTTGACTGGCTTTTTGAGTGGCATGTAGGTTTGTTGGGCAATTATTACAGTATTAAGTGTCTCGATGCAGATTCTGAATGTAGATTTCGTCAGGGAAATCTTATTTAATGACAAAATTTCGGCGCGCTTCGCGCGCATGCGTCACGGTTTGCACTCCTTCTCATGACCATTAAAAAAGGTAATTATACATGGAACTATTCTGATCACAACACTTTCCGAAAACAGACATACATCTCCAAACATCTGTAGGGGCTTCACATCAATATGGGATCATTCAATCAGTGGCAGAGGGGAGGGCCATTCGGCCATGTCCACCCTCACTGATGCCTACTTTTTTAGTTCCTAAAAATATGTAAATTTTTTAACTCAAATTTTACTTCAAAAGGTAAAATATGTGGCACTAGATTGCACGTAAGGACACCTAATTTTTCAAAAAATTTCTTAGACCCCTCCCCCAGGCCAGCGGTCACACAACATACTGCATGTCCCCCTTGAGAGAAATCCTGGGCACGCCACTTTATTCAGTCTAATTTTTAGCATGATGTGGAAGGATGAAAGTACGTTGTTGCCGTTAAACACTTTTCAAAAATTTTTACGGTGCTCTTCGCCGAAGTTATTATCGGTATAGATGGTGATTGTTAATACACTTACGACTGTAAAGCATTCTGAAAACGCACTTGCTAATCCTTCACACCTTTGCTATATACTACGATCAGCTCCAAAAATATCCCAAAGATAGCACCATTTTGCATCTAAGCAACCTTAAATTAACAAAAATTTCTCAAAAGGGGAGGGCTACCCCCTCCCCTTAGACCCCTCCCCCAGGATGACACCTTTACATAGTGACAAAGGAAGGAATCCACTGCTGTATACAAACGCAGGGTGAATAAAAAAGGTGCAATTTGAACGTCTCCACTCAGGTGGAAAAAAACATCCAGCCGGTCGGAATTTGGAACCTTCACACCCCCAAATATATCATCCTAGCAATGGGCCTGGTCGGGTCCATGATCTCCGACAATGATCCACGCTGCGAAGCGTTGTTTCAGCTATTTTGGGACTTGATGAAAATAACATCTTGAAGTAATTCCGTGGACTCCGTGTATTTCACCTGGCAGATCATCTATGATGGTCATGTTAACTTTGAAGTGATAATTCTTATTAGAATAGGACAACGTCAGTCATCATAAAGGGGGGGGGGGGGAAGGGAAGGGCCTATAGGAAGACGCCCCCTCTTCAAAAACAAAAGGGATTGGTTTGTGCTAAGTCATGTATGTTCCCGTCCCCCCCCCCCCCACATTTGAATACGGATTGACGCCCCTGCTTATTTAAAAGTATATGCCACACTGGCACAACCAGTCCTCATTAAGGTTTTCAGAGATGAAATGATGACACCATGCTTATAGTTGTACTAGTTAAGTTTTACTATCTGTTCTATACAGTATGGGATCTCTGGACCTCTGACAAGGGACTCTGTCCTTTTACTGTATACTTCCAATGTTTCTTGATAATTAAAGGAGCAGCATTGTGGTATATGCAGTTTGTTAGAATGGGTCAGTCGTCAAGTGCTATAGGACAGGTCCTCGTAAAATTTGGACTGATTGTGGTGAATGTGGTGAATATGGTGAACTGATGGAGGGAAAGGTGTACCAGGGTTCACTTAATTACTGTACTTCACCCATTGTGATTCTAAACTACCAATAGGACTCAAAAAAATTCACCAAGACAAGCAAGATAAAAAAAAAGCTTCCTAAAATAATAGGAATTCTTGGTGATGTATTCAATTTACATTTAGCACCAAATGTGGCACCATTTTGCATCTAGCCCCCTTATATGAGCAAAAATTTTCCAAAGGGGAGGGGGACACCCCCTCCCCTTTCTCCCCTTAAACCCCTCCCCACGACGGCAATCAGTCACATCAGCCAGGTCAGAGGAAAGCACCCGGACAAAATTTGGACCTGCGGAGAACACTGATTATTAGGAAGCAGATCATCAATTGGGGGAAATCTTGGTGCTCTTGCCCCCCCCCCCCCGACAAAAAAACCTGGCTACGCCACTGATGCGAATTACAAGGCCTTAGAAGTGTCTTTTCCGGCTTTCTGGGATGTGTATTTTACCCAAATTTTCTGGTATGCTACGCATAGGCGGCGGAAGCGGGGGAACGGGTGGAGGACACGTCCCTCCCTAAAATTTTCAGTGAGGGAGACGTCCCTACATAAGTAAATTCCTAAGGAGGAAAATGAGAAATTATAAACTAAGTAAAAATCAGCAATCAACAAGTATAACCATAACCAATGACAAACTAAATGGCCAAATGCTGTTCTGTCAGTTAATTAATCCCTCGATTTTTCTTTGAAAGACATTAAGATTGGCCTACAGTGCACGTCACCAACAAAACTTTATTTAGAAATATAATGGTCGGAATCACTACAATTCGGTCATTCAGTTTTGATACTATGTAAGGCCTACAATAATTGGCCTGCCATGATTGCACTGCCTGGACGTACCCCCAAGACAATGACAGGGCTGCCAAGTCTCGTGCATTGTGGGTCACTTTTCACTTTCTCACTGAGTCCACGCAAAACAAGAAATTAGGCATAGGGTAACATGCACGTGATAAAACGTACATTTACACCCACATGTCAATGCAAGGTACCTGGGTCCTGGCATCAAGTCGAACTAAGATATGCGTCACAAATTTCGCAAGGAAGTCCCTCAATATTCACCAAGTTAGTACCGTACATGACTACTAAAGACGTCTTAAACAAGGTGCATTGTAGTAAGGCACTGTGCCTATGATAACTGTCTTCTGTTAATAACTTGTGGAAAATTTGATTTGTTGAGAGTTTAGACATGAAATTATATGAAGCAGAAAATGCAAAAATAAGACATGGGAAGTGCTATATCCGGCAATCTGGGAGGTCTATTTTATCAAAAATTTTCTTGTACGCTCCGCGCCAACTGATGGTGGCGCTCCGCTTAGATGGTATAGTGCACTCAATCACAGGTCGAACAACTTCACCCCCCTCCCTTTTCAGAAATCCTGGATCCACCCCTGTTACGGAACGTTATGTTGTGCATACTAGTTTTAGTAATGTACTGGTGGGGTTTCGCCTGCAGCAGTTTTACGTGAAATATCCGGGAATCGGTACGTGCAGGATAAATGATAGACACGCTAAAAGCAGGATAAACGATGGATGGGAACCATAAGCTATAAAAGAATATTATCAATTAGGCCTACTTTTCTTTTCGAGTGATTCTGAATTTCCATTTATGAATTGCCTTGGGGGGGGGGGGGGACAAAATTGTCTCGCGGTCCGCATATACGGTCCGCTGGCCAGAGGTTCACCACCCCTGGGTTATATGCTACCTTTAGTCTTATGCTATCACCTTCTTCTGTAAATTCAATATTTATCTTTTGTCGTTATTATCATCTTTGCGGGGGGTGAACTTTTCGCGGGGGGAAGGGGGTTGTTAAGCTTTATAGATTGCTAAAAAAATCGGAAAGGGTTTTGCCCTCGTGTAAGCCAACCTACTTTACATGAACGTAATATGGTTGCGTAACCGTGTTCCCTACGTTTCCAAGAACGTATACACCAAAGGCGTTTTCCGTTCAAAGATGACGTCATACACGGTGTAGGCCAGACGAACTTTCTCTCGATCACTTACCTTCTCAATTTGGCATCACTTTTTAAATGGAATGCACAAATTTGTCCAGCCCGTTGAAGTAGAAACCTCATTGAAGTTTCTTCTATCAGACCCAACCTAAGCGATTGTTCTTTCCTAAATCCGTTTCGTTGCATTGAAAAATATATTCGGGACTCCCTTCATGACGTCATAGGCAGCCTTTGTACCGTGCACAATAGAGCTAAAGTTACACATCACTGATCACACAAAGTAGGACAGCGAATATAATAGTACGATGTGTACCGCCACTGAAAGTTGTGTGCTACAGTACATGCCCTGCAATTCTAGGTGTCGTGAAGGTTTGCTTTCTGTTTGGAATGCTATTTCAGTGTAAAATATTTGGTCAACAATTTAACACTCCTTCTGGATAAATACGGAGCAAGCTATCATCAAATCAGGTTTGTGATGAGAAGACATGTGTGTCATCGTAGTATAACGAAAATGACATGATATAAAACAACTTGAAACGTTAAAAGTCAACGAATCAATCAGGAAATTCAGTTGGTGTGTTTCTTTTTTACATCTTGTGGGAAAAAGCATCGGTTTAGGTAAGTACTGAGATATTATACCGACTTTCCCATGCATGAAAATTATATAAGTCATAATTGATTGTAAACATGAGTAAGCATGTAGTATATACTAGTTAAGACCAGGGGTTCTCTGCCCTCTGCTTTGTAGAGAATTGCTAAATTAACTGGGAATACACTTTCGCTCGTCATTTGGATGGGAGAAAAAAAGTTACTGCACGAAAAAGCATCATCGACTGAGTACTGATCATGTTCTTGTACGATTTCCTTGTGACGGGCCTTCTGAGCCCGATTATGGCTTTATGAGCCTAATTGAAAAATTAGTTGAAACTATTCGTACGGAGGACGGAAAGTAGACTGGTCAAATGATGAAGTTGACTCAGCATCTTTCGGGTTGCATATAAGAACATTGGCAGGTCGAGTGATTTTGAAATGTCATCAAAGGCTTCTAGTGTTAAATCAGGGAACTTCAGTCAGATTGTGGGACCAGAATAAGTACTCGAGGAGGACCAAGCTCCTCGCACTCGGCAAAGATATTCTGAGCAGGCCTCTATACTAGGCAAGGACCAATATAGTGCTCCAAGCATCGCATCATGACTACAAGAAAATGTATAGGCTAGCTTGTTCAAGACCATTAATTCGAGTGGGTGGGGATGAAGTAGCGAGAAGGAACGCACGGGCGTAAGAAGGATTTCCAAAGGTTATGGAATCCTGCTGCAATCTGGTGCTCTGCATATTAAGCGTCAAACTCACAACCCCATTGCAACTCCTTCATCCTTTCGGCATTCTCAGGAGAAAATTCTCATTCTTCAATGAGACTGACTGGGGAAATTGAGGCATTTTCTCATTTAGTCTCATTTAATTCTCATAGACTGAATGAGAATTAAATGAGACTGAATGAGAAAATGTCTCAATTTCCCCAATCAATCTCATTGAAGAATGGGAATTTTCTCCTGAGTTTCCCCTGAATGGAAAAGAGGGTGGGTAGTACTTGTATTGTTACATTAGCTGATCGGTATCGCTTCAAGAGGTATACAGGTTCCTAAGGTTGGCCAGGCTCCAGGGGTGGCGCAAAGATTTACCCGACAGGGGGACGAAGCTCTCCGACGCCCGACGGGGATGGGCAGCAACCTGAAACCCCCCAAAAAGCAACGGGTTGCCGTAAGGTATGCGAAGGCTTAATTTAAGGCTTCTATTCAATAGGCCTAGAATTTGAAAAGTTTGAATCCAAATTGAAGAAAGTTTGAAATTCTCACCCGAAGGGAGCCATGGCCCCTCTGACCCGTGCCTGGCCCCACCTCTGACCATCTCAGACTGCAGCAAGTACTAATTTGTGGTTTCTAACTCGCATAGTCGTCAACATGAGCGGGAAGGGGAGGACATACCCCCACCTAATATTTATGAAAGTTGAGCTATAGGCCAAAAACCACCCATAGACTACTTTTACCCATCATTTTCCGATTGGAGTTGATTCTATCAGGGAGTTGCAACTTGACAGCAACTCCCTGATTCTATAATGTCAACTCGCTTAGTTTCATGCTGTTACTGCCGTGCCTTACCATACATCGTCCCTCGACATCACTACGAGTACAGTTTAATTAGGCTATTCCTGACAAATTCGACCGGTAGCACGTCTAGAGATTTACCGTCCTAATTATTACAGTTCGATGTTATCTTTCTTGTTGACCAGTCTCGTTTATAATTTGTGGACAAACTTTTGCAAACTGGACTTTGATCTCCAAGTTAACGTCGCCTTTTCTCTTATTACCTCACTTTATTTGCTCACTGTACTAAGAGTCGTGCGAGTCGCACGCCTCTTCGTGTTTTAGACTCAGAGTGATAATTATGTTCAATTTTCGAAGAACAAGATGGTCTTTCAGATCTTTTGCGAGGAACTATATATCTAAAGCCGCGGTTGCACGAGTAATTGATTTGGCCACGCTGTATCAGGGATTTGCTGTTTGTCAAATAGCAACCCCCTGGCTGTACGTAGATCGGTATTCGCTTCGTGACATTTCAAAAACTTGTCTTTTAACTGATTACGTTCTTTCTTGTTTATGAACACTAACAAAAGTAGTAACGAGATTAAAAGTGCAAACTGTTAAGCTGGAAAACTTACTTTATATCCTTTGATGTGGGCGCTGAGCAGGGGAGGACTCCGAAAAAGGAGAGCCCAATGTTTCCCGCTGGGTACCCCTGAACAGAAGTGTGATACGCTGCATAATTTAAAGTTTCACGATGTTTAGATCGTCTATTGAATTAATGCGGTCCTGAATCATGTCATTAGGCAGAGGCCCATACTCAGAGAGTTTACACTTGGTCCATAGGCGTAGGAAACTGTTCTTGACTGGGGGCTGAACGTTGTTTCGTACCGCCGACCTTGGGGAGGGGTCCAAGGGGGAAGGGGTGTCCCCTTCTCTTAGGAAAATTTGTAAATATTTGAGGGTCCTTAGATGCAATTTGGTGCAACTTATTGGGCAAATTTTAAGGAAAATTACTGCAAATTTTTGACATTTTTACAGAGGGAATGAATAAGGGGTTTTCTTCGTTGAATTCAGGGGGCGGAATCATACTTCTGCACCACCACAACTTAGCCTACATGTAAAGCCGTTACTTTAATGATTACATTTTGTGCAACGGAACAGTGTAACGAGTTACACTCGTAATGCTACGGAGCAAGCAACTATTTAGGCTACAATTCTGCGCAAAAGTAACTGTAACGGCGTTGCTTTTTGTCTACTTACTTCATCGTTATGATGATTAAAAATCATAATCTTTGGACAAGTAACAGAAAATTATCAAATTGATAGCATTTCGATGGACTAGTGTAACATTATTTTCGATATTTTATCATTCTTTTCTGTTATTGTCGTCACGGTCGTCGTCATCCTCTTCCTCTACCACCCCATTTCTTTAAGATTCACAATCTGATACTAAATCCTTACGGGAGTATGAGCATAGCCGTACGGGTCGGGGACTGGGGGCGGTCACCTCCCCCCCCCCCCAAATGTCAGAAACCTGACTTAATCGGGCAGATATTTTGTCTCAGTCGGGGGAAAATTGGACAGGTATATTAGGTCTGGAGTCGGGCAAAATCACCGCCCTTCCTGAGAAAAACAGTCCCGTGCGTCCATGAGTATATAGGTCTGGTGGCAGCCTCCTCCACCCCTTCGCAGGGCAGAAAAGTTTGTCGAATCTCAGGGGGTCGTTTTAAGGGCAAAATTTTTGTCGTGGTCGTTTACCTATATTGAGGAAAATTTCAGAGGAAGCACCTGTCGCCCCACCGTGGAATGTCTGCATGTGCGCCTTCGCTATGTAATGAAGGCTTGCACGGTCACTTGATTTTCCAATAGTAATCCTTTTGACAGGGGTGTTCTTTCATGCATCATAATCATTAATCAATCATATGTCTCAGTTTCAAGTTTGATTTTTGTCAAGTCATTTATTAAAAAAGACCCCGATTATTGTTTATGCGATTTCTTATGCTTTATGATACCCCATGTAAAACATTAAACGATCCTAAAAAATATTTTTTTTTCACTGAGTCAGTAAATAAACTAAATCAAGTTCCAAAAATTTTGCGCTGATCAGCTTTTTTCACGTTAAGTAGACACAGTGGGGATAGTGTACGTAAGAAACCGGTTTCACCTACAGAGAGACGCATGAGATTCTTTCCATGAATTCTTTTGAGACTTTTAAGAACCGTATATGAGTCCACCTTGTCCGGGTCCGAGCCAATTCCGATGCCAGTTGCTCGATTCCAACTGTTGGAAAAGAGAATTGACCTTTAGCGCTACAAGTACACCTATCTCCTTCTTTAATATCCTGGCAATCTCTGTTAATGAGTTGTTGGAAATCTTTTGATTGCAACCGAAGCAATTTTAAAAATATATTTTTAATACACTCCGACAAAGTATCCTGATTCAATGCCACATGAACAGCCTTTGGATCCCCATAGAAGATCGGCAGGGATCCTGTCTCTCTTTGTGTACCACCCCAGACTTTCAAAGAAGGATGTGATTGTCCTCTCATGTGTCGCGTCTCTATTATTTTATTATGCCCCCTTCCCCCGTTATCTCGGACGATTACCCCCCCCCCCCTCTTCATCTCGAATGAGGTACTGAATATTCAAGTTGAAGTTATACTTGGTTCTTTTGAAATGTACTGTAACCAGTTTCTTTCTCAACATTGTACCTATAAACTGTAAGGAGTTACAATGATATGGAAATAACCGTAACTATAACGGATTTCTCTCAAAGTGTAACGGGAATATTACCGTGATCTGTCCCTTCCAAATATTCGTGTAAATTTGAAAAGTTTTAAAGAAAAGTGGAACTAAAAAACTCGTTTGTAACATTGTAAAAACAGGCAATTCATTTCGAACTGTATTTCACTTCTCTCAAACTGAAAGAAAAACGACTACAACTATTGACATTAGTAAATAATTGTTAGTTAATAATATAATACGTTAAATATGTAATGTCAATTGGTCCAGGCAGAAAATAAGTGTTTTCCTCATATCTTAATATTTGCAAGGAATCCAAACTAGTAGGAGCATGATTAAAGAATCCTGACGGATAATTGACTAGATTTGGCTAAAAAGTGATCGAAATTGGCTCATATTTTTAACCTTTTAAAGTCAATTTAGACAACAACAACAACAACAACAACAAAAATGCTGCTCCAGCCTTTGAAATTTCACAGGCACACCAATTTACTCTTCCCATTGAAAAATTTTACTGAGGGAATTCATTGGGAAAAACCCATCCTCCGTGACATGAATACTGTAGAGAAGGAAGCTTGGAGCAGGGAGCTGTCCTAACAGCTCCCTGAATAGAGAGATAACAACCTAAACGGTGTGTCACCGCCACTGATAAATGCCTCGCTCCGTCACTACTACGATGCTTAAAGGGGCTTATTGAATTGGTTCACTAAATTCATGGTTTTTTCACACCTGTAGAAATTTACTCACATCCGTGGTAAATGGTCAAACTAAGAAATTCTGCACATCTGATACACAACTGAAATGGCAATGACAGGATAATTAATGCTTAAAATCATTTATTCCAAATTCGTGACCAGACACTTTTTACCACTAGGTATTAATCATATGCAACCCCTGTCCACAAAAACTACAATTTCTCACACTTTTGGTACTATAGGAAGTTATACATGAGTAATGAGGCTATATTTAGAAACGTTGTCATGCAATGATTTCCTTCAAATTCGTCACAAAATAATCGATGGTCAACTCAATAAACCCCTTTAATTTTGGATACATTAAATTTTAAACTGGACCTACGAAAATGACCTTGCCAATGAGAAGATTAGTTCAGTGAAGAAAATTTGATTGAAGTGAATTGCACATGCACAACCGTCACATGCCAAGCATTTTTCATTTTCCTGTACCTTTCATTTTCGCTGCAGCTGCTATTTGAAGTGACAACATTCCATGACTATTTTAATTTCGCCCTTCAATAGGAGCACCTCATGGTTTAAGCTGTAAGAGTCAAACTTTTGATTTATGACATTTTGAAATGGAAAGGTAACGCTCTCTTGAGTACATTTTTCAAAAGTTGCGTCTTTTCGGGTTTTTAAACTGAATGGAACTCGAATGAAGTATTGTGCATTGCTCCATATTTTTTGCGCTCTGTCAACTGTAGAACCTGCCTTCGCCATTGTTACTCATTGCTGTAACGTCCTAGTACCGGACTCAAGACTCAAATCCGGACTTGACTCGTACAAGCCCGTACGTAGCCAGGCAAGATACTGAAGGGGGTGGCTTCCAGGGAGTGAAATGTTTTTTTCAGGTCGCGAGATTTGTACAAATGTGTTAAGGAAATGACAACTTGAAATTTTTTAAGGAAGCAAAATATTTGTAGCGGGAAAAATCACGCCCACCTTCATGCCTACGGGCTTGAGTCCGTGCTTCACTGGACTCGGAACTGACCCGGAATTGGAATTGTCGAAAATCGGAATTAGCCCAGACTGGACGGCAGCGGAACTGAAACTCCGAGCCGATTCTGGCCGAGGCCACAAAAATGAAAATTACTTGGATGTCGCATAATGCTCCATCATTATTGGTGAACAGGGTTATATATGACTGGTGATACATAGTCAATGAAAGTATTGGGTACAGGTGCCATAGACTGAAATTTACTCTAATACTGTTCATGATTATGACATATGAGAGTGTAAAAACCATGTCTATGACATATACACAAGCTGCATTCTCAATTGAACCGACTTGGAATTTGCTCGTTTGGACCAGGATATGCCGGACTCGAAATTTTCCCGGAATGGGAGCTCCTGGAATCGGAATTAGCTCGAATTCGGGTTAGGTGAATTCGAATACGGCACCTGCTGTTACCACCTACTGTAACGAAGGACTGCGTGGTTCCTGGATCCACCCCCTACAAACACACACACACGCACACACGCGCGCGCGCACACACACACTCGCTCACAAGATTATAACATGTCCAACCTTGTACCGGCTGGTGTTAATCAGAAGGCTTCTCATCCGATTACTACTGTTAGCAATTTCCTCTCCATTTTAGACCTTGTACCCCACTGATAAACCTTGTCAACTATTTGGGGATTTCCCCGAACTCTATACAGCCGACAGTTCACCTTTGCTCTGTTAGTAGACTGGGTTTCGGTGAAGTGGATTGCCAAAGGCCGAACGTCGGATCGTAACAGATAAATCAGGGAATTCTATAGTGGATAAATGTAGCAATGATTACACTTCCTACATGTCTAAGGTTCATTACAAACAAATTCTGAATATCAGTTTAGATTGTAAACAATACCCACCTGTTTTATGGGTTTGTGGTAAGCTTATGGCAAGAGACAGGATGGACCATTGCCTACGTAGCAGGCTGTACGGCATATTCCTTATTCAGTCATTTCCTTATTTATTTGGGAAGACGAGGGGTTGAACAAACAGTCCGCTCCGCGAGGTAGGGAGACTTAGGTATAGCCTGTGCCGGGAATTAACATTTAGCAAACGAGGTAGTGCCTTGTCGTTATAACCCACACGAATATTTTGAAATATCGTGTTTTCATGACGGGGGTAAAAACCTTCTTACACTAGGAGATGGGCGATGATGAGAGCCTGACAGAGTCATTTCGGTGGAAGCATCCTAGTCTCATAAGAAAGGTGTTTCCCCAGATTTCCCCTCCCATGCAGATCTTGTCCATGAAAACTTGAAAATATATTACCGCATACTACTTACATATTCATATAACTTCGTGCAATGAATTACCACAAGCATCGTTGTGGCCATAAGAACCAAACGTTCTTCATTCAAACCCCGGCCTCCTTAAAAAACCTTTTTATCTCAGCGGCGTATCCAGGAATTTTCAATAGAGGGGCCATAGGTTTGACTGATCGCTGTCCTTGGGTGGGAGTATAAGGGGAGGGGGTGGGAGTATAAGGGGAGGTCTACCCCTCTCCTATGGAAAATTTTTCTTTTGGAAGAGGGCTGAGATGCAAAATGGTG
The DNA here is from genome assembly GCA_029531755.1 of Holothuria leucospilota. Lineage (NCBI taxonomy): Eukaryota > Metazoa > Echinodermata > Holothuroidea > Aspidochirotida > Holothuriidae > Holothuria > Holothuria leucospilota. The sequence goes on along the minus strand of CM055982.1, from coordinate 27,536,947 downwards.
CTATATTTGACACATTTTGAAACGTTTTCTTTTTTTGCCTCAACGTTTTTTCACGCATGACGGCCAATAGGAGAGGCGCGCGCCTGTTGCGCCCCCGCCTGGATCCGTCACTGTATCTTGCGCATGAAATCACGCACGATGATTTCGGGCCTTTCCTACAAAATGTGCTAGGTAAACCGACTTATAGGAACGTCAGATGGTGCACCGCCTACACTCACATTTCGAAAAAAAAAAAAAAAAAAAAACGTCGACGAAGAGATAATAAAGTCTTTCATTGTGGCCTACTGTAGGTGACGCTGAAGGTCTCATGGACTGCGTAGCGATTTTCTGTGAATTCGCCATGGGGACAGTCTCCGTTAGGTCCTCCCAGAGAAGAGCTGAACTTAACATTTCGTCCGGGCCGCCGGCGTATTTCTTCCTAGAACTAATGGGCGCTTTTTAGAAACTTCTATAGGAATCATGAAAAATAAAAATAGTGTTCAGGTTTAGGTCAAGGTTATGGTTATAGGGTAAAAAAATGTAATTGGACACATTCGTCGTAGGAAGGGCATCACTCAGCTGCCCTAGCTAAAAATTCCGAACCATTTTGTACTTACAGCATAAATGAGATACCGTAATGCAATTAAACAACTTTACGTGTTTTAGTAACATTTAGCGACCGTGATTATGCATTTAAAAATCAAGTAGGACCGAAGAATTACATCAGGGATACACTTTGCATGTGGTCGATTTCCATGAAGATTTTAGATCTGGATTACTTTAGTTGATGATGTCACACCAAAACAGAGAAAGTTGTACTTGAATGAAAAGTCCATGCACCCTTAATTCTTTGACCTAGCCAAAAAAATGGAAGCCGCGGAAACCGCAATTGTTCTGTGGTGAACTTTACACTCCCTGGCACTGAAAATAGTGGCACCGAGGCTATAACATAGGGGCTAGCCTGTTTATATTATTGACGCTTTTGCTTTAACTATTGACGTGCATGGTTTATAAATTTCTTATACAGTGGTGTAACCTGAAGTGAAAGGGAGGCACCTCACCGAAACAATTATAGGGTTAATATGGGGATGCTTCTCCGCCTTTTGGCTAAGATCATGCGTATTATCTGTTTTTTCAGCCAGTCTAGAACGGGGTCACGCACGACATACCCATGATGTAAACCTGGGGTCTCCAAAATTTTTTGCTTGTGGGCCCAAACTTTCTACTCCAGAATTTTGGTGGCCCTCAAATTGACTAGTCGGTGAGAGGTTGCCAATTATTTTTTGGCTCCTGAATCCTTTCCGCGACCCTCCGAAATATTTTCGCGACCCTCAAAAGGGTCGCGACCCCTAGTTTGCCGAACCCTGATGTAGACCGAGGTCTGAAGGTCGAGGAGTTGGTCACGTTAAGTCTGAGTTTCCCTTGGGGACGAACTCCTTTGCGAAGCAGGACTCCCTCTGTAGTAACGTGTTTTCGCCCATCAGCTCTTCGCCAAGTAGTCGAGGGGATTTGGAGTATGTAAAGAGGGGACGACAACGAATTGACAGAATGACAAGATGAAATGAATAACACATATTTAAGGTCATTTGCCTCTAAGGACGGAATGAGTGTCTTTCCTCTCCCGTCCCCAATATCGACAACTCCGACCGCAAGATTTTTTCTGATATTTATGAGTTACGAGACGATTCTGCCTTTACGGGGTGATCACGAAGAGGTCCTCCATTTTCCAGGGAGGCTTGGTGTATACTTATTTTATGTGTGCAATTGGAACATGAGATCTACCGTATCAGATATATTCGCGTACTAAATTGCATGATTTCTCTATCACATTGGCAACTTTTGCCTTACTTTGAAAGAGAGACCTAAGTTCAAAAAAAAAAAAAAACTGTCAGTATTGACTTTCTCCTTTTCATGACCTCTGCTACCCTGGTACCCCCCCCCCCCCACACACACACACAAGGCCTGACTCCGCGTCTGTTTTATCCACGTTTAATCGTTTACCGGTATTTTGTTGTAAAGTCATATGACTTTACCACAAAATACCGGTAAACGATTAAACGTGGATCTTCCTATTAAAATAAGGCAAACACAAGGCCTAGGCTCTGTGGTTACATATACTTATTGCCTAAATCGTCAGAGTGTATACATTAAACAGATTGTTTGATGTCAAACATGAAAGTTCTAAGTCTCTCTTTGTCCTAACACCTAAATATACCGCCTTGTCAGCTCTACAATAGTTGCAAATTGAAATAACCTTGAAGTGTGTTTATGCTGTCAAGTACAAGGTGGAAGCGAAACTGGAAAGTACCGCGTGCCAAGAATATGTCACTGAATATTGTCTTCAACTCTTGTAAGGTACTGAACCAGCATACCTGGTCGTGAGATTCCCCCTTTAATCAGTAAAGATGCCTCACACAGTCACACACACGCACTCACCCACACTACTGAAAGTAGGAAGGGGCGAGTAAACGAAGGAGGTAATACCTCCATGAACTAGTACCATCCTTCTGCTTGTACCCAGCTCAGTCCGTCTTTTTAACTGAATTGCTTGTACAAACTGTTAGTTCTATCCCCACCACCTCGATTTATTCTTTTCATTAAGTAGCCTATTCAGTGGAAATCATCTCAGACTCAATCGGCTCCCACAAACAGCGCCTAACCTCGAAACTGTTTCCCATAAGCCTATGGGAAGAGATTTTTTAATACAATGAGGCAAAAGGTGTTTCTCCTGACTGACAAGGGTGATGACTCCAATCTGCCAATTTTCTCCAGAGAACATTTTTGCCCTGAAGTCGAAATTGCTCAGGTATTGCGCCCCTAATCCCAGACCCCCGCCTCACACGCCTTTATGCTGTCCTTCTTGTTTTCCGTGTCCGCCTCCATCGAATTTGATCACTGCTGTAAATATTATAAAAACTGATAATTGCAAGTCGGCAAGGCTTTCAGAGTTATCCTGTTCGTGAAAGCTGTAATCTGCCCGACTTGACGATGACATAAATGTACAGAATACGGACCACCACAAGCAGCTGCCACTATTGCCCCATGGATATTGTCTCTGAGCGCCATACTGACGAGGGAACGGAGTATAGAACCATGGTGACTGGCCTTTTAGAATAAAAAGGTCAAAATCATATCCTTAAAATGTTCTACAGTATGCATCGTTTTGCATCCATTGCAGGGCTGGACGGGGAGGGGGGGGGGGCGCGTAGAAAATTTCCCCTGTAGCCAGCCAGAGGGGTACTCCTACAAAATACAGATTGAAAATAAATTTCTTCCTTAAAGATGAAAATCTGTTAAAGAAGTAGGTGTTTGAATCTTTTGTTTTGGAGTCGAAAAAATTAAGTATGTTTGAAGTATGTGCAGAGCAACTTTAAAAGCCTGTGAAGTGTCGTCTATATCAGGGCTGTAATTAACGTCCGAGTCCGGACTCAGACTCGATTCCGGACTCGAGTCCGTTTTTCGTCGGACTCGGAACTAGCCCGGGAATGCGAGGTTCCGGAATGGGACTTCGTCCGGAATGAGCTGCAGCTGGACCTGGACTAGGAACCGATTCCAGCCGAGTCCACAAAAATGAAATTATCTTTGTTATTTAAGGCTATGTTGTTACTGGTTCACAGTTCAAGACATGAATGATCAAATACAGTCAACTAAATTACACGATGAGCCGGGGAATGAAGTTGACACCTAAAAATGCCGGTCTTTATTTGGTGTAATTGTAAAATAGAACAGAAACCAATATTTACGACGGATGCTACATTGCCAAATGGCTGGACTCGGAATTGGCCCGGAACTTGATAGCCTAAAATCGGAATTGGCTCGGAATCGAAGGGTACTGGACTCGGAATTGGCCCGGAATCGGGTTACGTGGACTCAGTTACAGCCCTGACATATATTACCCCTCCTCAAATAATATCCCTACAACGGCTCATGATGACTAACCCAACTTGAACTTAAAGTGCCAAACCTCCAGTTCTTAACCCGGGTGCTTAGGAAACTTATGCACGGAAAATAAATATAAGATGGCTTTTCACTGAAGGTCTACATGACACATATACATGAATGTTTTCAGCACAAGTGAAAATTTTAAAACAAAAACACATGCCATGAGATAAATGGCAGTTTCAGCCTTGAAATTTTAGGCATAAGATTTGGATACCCTATGTACATTTAAAAATGACGTGTGCTATTATCTTTTGCTATATAGCCTAGCTGTGAATGTGCAAATTTAAAGGTTATATGCCCTATGCTGGCGTTGCGCATTCAGTAAAAGTGGTCTCTATACCATATTGAAGATGTAAGTCGCTTAACCTGTGAATCCGACTAAATTCCGCGTGTACGCAAGTCCATTAAATCTTTGTGGCAAATAAGTGGTATTTCCTCATTCCAGCAAATCTGAAGTAGACAGGCTTTTCATCACATAACGGTTGCAAACTTTCACCACAATTGAAGCGAAAGCAACGAACAAGAGGATTAGAATAAAACAGGGTCTCGGGTCTTAACACTATACTTCCTTCATTGTTGAAGATTGGAAAGTTATTCGGAGAGCTAAAATCTCGTCTGTGTGTGCAGCTCGAACTTTTGCACTGAGAGTGAAAAGCACAAAGTGCAACTATATGTAAATTCCTGGACCAGGTTATTGCTTGAAGTAATAATTTAATTGAGACCTTTGCGAAAGGTGCAGTTTTGAGAAAATAGCACTTTTAAAGAGACATGTTTACAATGATATACTCCATTTTACATTGCAATAGTCCATTATCTATCATATTAAAAGTTCCAGGGAGGTGGTGGTGGGGGAGGGGAAGGGGAACCTAAGTGACAAATTTCGGTCAGACCGTCAGAGTGCTTCGCACACGGTGCGGCACCGCAGTTGTAGCCATTGATCCCTTCGATATGGGCTTACCTCCGGCAATTTGCACCTCGGTGTGTGATGACCACAAACCTGGCCACTGTTGTAACGTAGTACACACCTGTCTCCCCCCTCCCCCCAAACGGGACGCACGTTTAACTTCAAAAGGGAAGGAGGCAGTGACCTCAAACAGAGTGAGTGTATCCTGTCACTCTAGTTCATGAATGGCCTATTTTGATCATGTGACAATATTTTTGTTAGTGAATTGTGGAATTCAAGGAGAATTTCGCCTTGCTTTACATATTGTTTGTAATAGTTATGTTCAAAACATCTTCAGAGGTGCTTGTAATGCAATAAGAGGAGATTTGCAAGAGTTTGCTGATTTTTCAAAGAAAATTTTGGGGCGACTGCCTATTGCCTTAAATGACAATAATATTTAAGTGTACTACAGCATATAACTGTAGCCTACCCCTCCTAAGCATCCAGCTAGCTTGACTTAGGGAGACTGCGTGGTTGTTGACACCCAGACACCGGCACTAAAAAGGGGTCATGTCCTTGCAGGAGTTGCGCCTATTAGGGGGAGAATTCTCTCTGTATCGTTTCTGGTTTAATCGATTTGAAAGGGTGGGCAGCGGCGGCAAAACGTTAGACCTACACATGGTGATGATGGTCAGTGGCGTTTCTGCATGCTTATGCGCCTGGAATCTTGCAGCACATATTGCTGCGTATTACAGTACTAGCCATTTTTTGCGGAATTCAAGAAAAAAAAAACCTGCATGTTCCGGCCAAGACTTAAAATATGTCATCTGACCTTGTTTTGCGTATACTACAATGCAGATTTCGATACTGTTCCTCAAGTAAATTTAATATGTTGATAACGGCGAGGTTTAGGAATGACAAAATTGACGTGGAAATGTGGAAAGCGCTTTGATGCGTTGATCAAAAAGTGCTGTTGATAAGTTCGGAGTATGATAATTATGTATATTTGTCGTCATGCATTGTAACCCCAAAGATCAAATATTAATAACTTGAATAAAGCAACGGTGTGAAAAAGAACCCACAACTATAATTTCATGTAACAACAAGTCAACAACAGCCTTAGTTACACACACCTGAAACAAAATAGACGAGTTGGGAAATTAGATTTTGCTTACCATGTAGTACCACAGATCAAGTCCATGGGCGTTTTCCCAAGGATACGATGGCTTTGGGTGACCGTTACCGGTTTTTTTTTCTTCCATAATTTAGCGTCGTACCGTTCAGCCTTTTTCGGTCCAATTTAAATTATATTAACTTCAAAAAGAACTTTTCCTTTTAAAGAAAATTATCTTTGACTCATGATTGCTGTCTAGGGTTAATCTCAAAATTTGCGCGTGATTATAGAAAATATTTGTCTTGCACATGCAGTCTCTGTTACGGTACACTTTCCTTCCCAAAATGCATTGTGTATGGAACTTTTCCAACTTGTCTATTCTGCTTCTGCTTAGGCTTCATACTGTGCAAAGGTCGTATGTTGAGTGGAAGGAAATTCCATTCACAAGCAGTTCTTGTGGTACATCATGTACATCGGGTACATTGTCTATTCAGTGTAGATGCCACGAACTTTGCCCTTGTCGCGTTCCATAAGACCAGGGAGCTGGAAGACATCACCTCACCGGCATGGATATGTATGCATCACGGACTTCTTATATATTGAAGTCCGTGGTATGCATGCATTGTAAATAGAATTGCACATGCAAGGTTAGTGTACTTACGGAAAACGTACCTGGGATAATTTAGGTGACGGTCAATCGAGATTTACCCTTTCCACTCTTTTTGAGTCCACAACGTTCACGAAATGGACAGGGCTGCAATATATGATCACTTCGACCAGGGCCCGGCCAACTATATTTTGAGCCTCGTCGAGTCGGATTAGCCCACGATGACTGCGGGTATTTGTATAGCATATTACACAGGCACGGTGCCGGTGATTGTGATGTATGAAGCCTACTGTAGCCTACAACGTTAGTTTGCAGGCTGCTAGTGCTAACCTAACGTTACTCGCAAGGGCGGTTGTATTCGGGTCGCTTGGGGATTGCCCAAATCCCGGTAGGCCTAGGCCTACAAACTTTAACTTAGTTCAGGGAACAAAGTGTAGCCTTGGCGACGTGACAACAAGGCCTAACTTAGACTAAGGTATCGTAGGCCACAGGCGTTTGAAAGTACATAAATGATGGGGTGACCGTCTAATGCGCGGGCCCGTCGAGTGCGCATCTAGCATAACATACCATACAAAAAGACTTGCAATGGTAGGGTTCTTAGGTGCGCATTTGACGGTCAACACACTATACTACACACTAGCCAATAGGGCCTATATATGATAAGACAAGGTAGGTCATTTCTCACAATATGTAATGACAAGGAGTAGGCCCAGTCCATAGAGTAGGATATAGGCCTAGAAACTAGAGTGCTCACTCCCTGAAACAGCTGTGATTGCATGGGGGGAACTCGGCCGCCATACAGTTTGTACACACATGCTCTGATCTACGTGTACATCCATGCAATCACAGCAGATTTACGTACGCGGTATTAGGAGTGCGCATTCTAATACTTATATCCTACTCTATGGCACAGTCGCACTTCAATGCCAGTGCTTCCACACTCTGAATGCAATTTTCCTGAAATGCAGTCTAAAATTACGTGCAAATCGGCCATGTCAGGAAAAACGATTTAGAGTGTGGAAACACTAGCAGTGAAGTGCGACTGGGCCTACTCCTTGTCATTACATATTGTGAGAAATGACCTACCTTGTCTTATTATATATATATTCTGTTACGGCTTGTGGTCGCGAGTCAAACCAATAACAGCGAAAGATCACAGAAGAACGAGATTAAAATTCAACAACTTAATGATTATTTACGATCTCCTTATCTCACTTAAATTTACAATAATTAATTAGACTTACTCACAATCCTTTAATTAATATTTGCCTGGTCTGGTCCAAGGGCTGGTAGTGCATGCACGTTGACGATGGTACGGTAGTAGACCTGTAGCGTGCTGTAGCGTAGGAACTGGTTCCACGAGCGAATAGTGACAAGGCTAGGCGATGAATGATGGATGATAACAATCTCTGTACACAGTGCAGAAACGGCGTAAGGCAATTTATCACAAGTGTGCAGTGTCAGTGGCTGGGAATAACTTCTCAACAGCGTCTGGACTCGATGAAGTATTAGGGCATTTCTCAATGTCTCTCTCCGCCACAACAACTGTTGAACTGCCTTTTATATGCTAGGCTTTTATTCGAGAACTCTCCAGAATTTAACAGAAACTTCTAGTGCCCACAGTCCAGCAATTACGAGAACATTCCTTAATAGAAACTTCTAGAACACAGTTGAATATTCTAGTTGAATAACGACAATTGCAGTTTCTTAGAAGTGTTGCCAGGTCGCTGCTATAATTGGGACATAACGTAAACAGTTCTCACTTCTAGACAGTTCTAGAACGGCTGCGTTGAAGTTGAATTCTCTGGAACTTTCCATTCGCTCGTCGATGGATTCAATCCGGTGTTCCTGACGGGTCGTCTTGTAACACTCCCCCCCTTGAAAAAGTTTTGGACGTCTCGGACAAAACTTAAGTTACAATATTTACAATGTATAACTTTACAGGAATAACTACAGTATGTATATTATGTAGTCCAATATTCAATGGAAGGTATAATCATAACATACAACTTGTCTTGCAAGGTGATGATAATACATGAATACAGTAACATCATCAATACACAGTGTGCCATAGTTAACACAAAATTTCAAAACTTACAGTGATATCTTCAACATACTGCATCAAATCAAATTCTCGACAAAGAGTCTGGTACAACATTGTCTTTCCCTTTAATGTGCTTAATATCTACATTATATGATTGCAGAAATAAACTCCACCTCATCAATCTTTGATTTTTGTTCTTCATCTTAGATAAAAATGTCAAAGGGTTATGATCAGTGTATACAGTGATAGGGAAACTAGTAGTTCCCAAATAAACATCAAAGTGTTGAAGACCAAGTATCAAAGCTAATGTCTCTTTTTCAATTGTTGAATAATTTTTCTGGTGTTTGTCAAATTTCTTAGAATAATAACAAACAGGGTGATCAACACCATGCTCATCAGCTTGAAGCAAAACTGCTCCTATGCCATTGTCACTGGCATCTACTGCCAACTTAAATTGTTTTTCAAAATCTGGAGCAATCAACACTGGTGAACTCATTAGTGCCTTTTTCAATAATTCAAATGCTGCTTGGCAATCATCTGTCCAATCAAACTTTTCATTTTTCTTTAACAATTTTGTCAATGGTGCAGCAATGTCAGAGAAATTCGGACAAAAACGTCTGTAGTAACCAGCCATGCCTAGGAAGCGCATGAGCTGCCTTTTATCAGTTGGGGCAGGGAATTTGTCAATGCCCTCAACTTTAGCCTTAATTGGTCTAACTTTACCCTGACCAACCACATGCCCTAAGTACACCACATGGGCACAAGCAATCTCACTTTTGACCAAATTGACAGTCAAATTAGCTTTGGCAAGTTTGTCAAATAATGCCTTAACATGTTGTACATGTTCATCCCACGAGTTGCTGTACACAATAAGGTCATCAACATATACTTCACAATTTTCTAAATTTGACGTAAGATTATTTACTAAGCGCTGAAACGTCATCGGTGAGTTTTTCATACCAAACGGCATGACCTTATACTGAAATAAACCATCTGGCGTCACGAATGCCGAGATTTTCCGAGCCCTCTCAGTGAGTGGTATCTCCCAGTACCCCTTTAGTAAGTCAAACTTTGACACATACGTAGCTTTCCCAATCCTATCAATACAATCATCGATACGGGGTATCGGATAGGAATCCGTTCTTGTGACCGCATTCACCTTTCGGTAATCAGTACAAAATCTGTACCCACCGTCTGGCTTGGGGACCAATATACAAGGGGAAGACCATTCACTATTACTAGGTTCTATAATGTCATGGTCCAACATGTACCGAACCTCATCCCTGAGATGTTGTCGTTTTCGAGGGTTAACTCGGTAAGGATGCTGCTTGATTGGTGTGGCATCTCCCACATCAACATCATGTTCAATCAAATTTGTCCTAGTAGGATCATCTGAGAACAAGCATGCATATTCATAGATTAATGATTTCATTTCTGACTTTTCTTTGTGATCCAGATGACTTAATTTCTGGTCAAGATTTTTCAACACATCAGAATTTTGTAATTTAATACACATGTCAGGAACATTATTAGCCTTGATTTCATCATTACTGAGTTCATGATCAGTATTGATAATACACACTTGATCACCTGTATCATTAGTGTTGCTATTTACATCATGTATACTTTCATCCTTAGAAATGTCACAATCTTCTCTTTCATAATATTTCTTCATCATATTAATATGACATACTCTTTTAGATTTACGCTTGTCAGGTGTCAAAATGACGTAATCTGTGTCACTGACCTTTCTCTCGATGACATAAGGTCCTTGAAAGCGAGCTTGAAGTGGCTGACCAGAAACAGGCAAAAACACTAGCACCTTATCACCAGGCTTAAATTTTCTTTTCACAGTGGTCTTGTCATACCACGCTTTCATTTTCTTCTGAGAGTGCCTCAGATTTTCCTGAGCAAGTTCACATGCTCCATGAAGACGATCTTTAAAGCGGGATACATAATCAAGTAGATGTATGTCTTCACCTGGATCTGATAACCACTTCTCCTTTAACAATTTCAATGGTCCACGAACTGTGTGTCCAAAGACAAGTTCAAACGGACTGAACCCAAGTGACTCTTGTATAGATTCCCTGGCAGCAAACATTACAAATGGAATGCCTTCATCCCAATCTCTCTCATTATCATGACAATATGTCTTTAACATATTCTTCAAAGTTTGGTGAAACCTTTCTAAAGCCCCCTGGCTTTCAGGATGATAAGCCGAAGACTTAATTTGGTCTATGCCTAACTCATACAACATCTGCTGGAATACAGTTGACATGAAATTAGACCCTTGATCTGATTGGATCTCTTTTGGCAACCCAAACAATGTGAAAAATTTAAGTAAAGCTTGTAAGACTGTTCGAGCCTTAATATTCCTCAGAGGTATTGCCTCTGGAAACCTTGTAGAAGCACACATAATGGTTAATATATACTGATGCCCTGCCCTACTCTTAGGTAGGGGACCTACACAATCAATGATGACTCTACTAAACGGCTCTTCAAAAGCAGGAACTGGCTTTAAGGGTGCAGCCGGAATATTCTGATTCGGCTTCCCAACCATTTGACATGAGTGACAGGTCTTACAAAATTTGGCCACATCACTTTTAAGTTTTGGCCAATAAAAGTGATTTAGAATTCTGTGGTAAGTCTTATTGACTCCTAGGTGCCCTGCAAATGGCATTTCATGAGCAATACTCAGTATTTCCCTTCTATAGGTCCTAGGTACCACAATTTGATGGTAAATTCTCCACTCTTCATCTAATAGTGCATCAGGTGGTCGCCATTTACGCATCAAAATATTGTTTTTCAAATAAAAGCAGACTGGGACGTCTTTCGATTCATCCTCAGTGAGTGCACCAGCTATTAATGGCTGAAGCTCTTCATCATGTTGTTGTTGGACTGACAACTGGTCTCTGTGGAGTGTGTCAGACATTTCTGATTTTTCCTGTTCTACCCCCTCACTATGTGTGGGGCCAGGAGACTCACAATCCTGACTATCATTAGGATTAGTCATAAAAGATTGGCTGAGATCATACCAAGAATCTTCATTTTCATGAATATTTTCACTAGAATCTTTTCCAGACTCTGACTCCTCCTTTGGGAGTGTTTGTTCCATTTTTAGGAACTAATTCCTCAATTTTAGAGGGCGGATGATTAAGTTTATCATCCTTATTTTCAGAAATCATACCCTCATTTTTAGAGAGTGGATGTTCAAGATTATCATCCTTACATGATTCCCTACTTGTTCCACTTTTGGGAACTGTATCCTCACTTTTGGAGGGTGGATGTTTAAGATTATCATCCACGGCGAGCTTTTGTGACATAGCTCTAGTGACAGCACAGGCAGGGAATAAATTTGGAAATTCCTTTTCTAATTGCTCTGTGTTGTTATAATCACATGGTTTATCTGTCAAAATTGCATTGGCTACTACCTTTCCACCAGCTAGGTCGTTGCCTAGCAACAGAGATACCCCCTTTACAGGTAGAGTAGGTCTGACCCCTACTATGACCGACCCAGAAACTAAATCTGACTTCAAATTAATTTTGTGGAGAGGGACAGAAATAAATCCACACTCAACCCCCTGAATTAGTACATTTGCCCCTGTGGAAGTAGAGTCCGATAATGGCAAAACTCCATCAAGAAGCAACGACTGAGTTGCGCCTGTGTCACGCAAAATTTTAATTTTGACGGGTGGATGAGCTGAATTCCCATCTAGGGAAATAAACCCCTCAGACACGAATGGAAGGTATTCTTCCTTAATTTTGTCGTTAGAATTAGGCCGTAAAGTCACGACTACCTCAGAAGAATTCTCTGCAATGGCTAAGGCATTGGAGGCTGTTTCAGTCTCCTTTAATTTTGCCAATGTGAAGCAATTTGCCATTGTGTGGCCCTTTTTGTGACAGAAACCACAAGTTATGTCTTTAAAGGCAGCTTTGTTTGGGCTGACCTGGTCGTTCTTTTGACGACTTGAATCTGGTTGTTTTTTACCAGAATTTGTTGGAGAGATAGAACCAGACTGAGATCCACTGTTACTTGTTGTGCCACTATTATTGCCATATTTCTTATTTGGCCTATTAAACTGACCCTTGTTTTGAGTCTGACCCACTTTACCGAATTTATGGGTAAGTGCATACTGATCAGCCAAATTTGCCACTTCCTTTAAGTTGTCAGCCTTATTTTCCTCAAGGTGAGTCTTAATGTCATCATTCACACACCGTTTGAATTCCTCGACCAGCATCAGTTGTCTTAAAGTGTCAAATGTGGAGACCTTTTTGGAAGCACACCATCTATCGAAATGCCTATCTTTTTGATAAGCAAACTCTACGTATGTTTGTGTATCCGCCTTACGATACTTTCTAAATTTTTGGCGATAAGCTTCAGGCACCAATTCATAGGCTTGTAATATGGCCTTTTTAACCTTATCATAATCCATGCTGTCCTCTATTGACAGAGCGGAATACACTTCTTGAGCCTTGCCTGTGAAATTACTCTGGATGAGTATGGACCATTTATCTCTTGGCCATTTTAGTTGCTCACCCAGCTTTTCGAAATGATTAAAGAATTTCTCCACATTATCCTCCTGAAATTTGGGGACAAATTTTACGTGCTTAGAAACATCGAATCCCCCAGTATCCAAGCCTATTTTGGGGTCTGAGCCTTTTATGACCCCTAACTCTAGTTGCTTCAACCTAAATTCATGTTCTCTTGCCTTTTCCTCCCTTCTTTCTCTTTCTTCTCTTTCCTCTTTTTCCCTTTGCATTTCTCTTTCCTCTTTTTCCCTTTGCATTTCTCTTTCCTCTTTTTCCCTTTGCATTTCTCTTTCCTCTTTTTCCTTTTGCATTTCTCTTTCCTCTCTTTCCCTTTCTCTTTCCATTTCTTTTAATCTAATCTCCTTATTCATTTCTATTTCAAGCCTTTTCAATTCAAATGTGTTGTCAGTTGGCACAGTGATAGCTGTTTCCAATACTGTACTAGGCAGGACACTTTCATCCACAAGATATTCTAGAACATATCTTTTAATCTCGTCTTTCCGCATTAATGGCTGAAATTCAGTGCCATAATGTTTTGCGACCTTTACAATCTCAGACTTCTTTAATGAATCTAGTTCCTCGACTGAGGGACTAGCCACGAATTTATCTAAGTTGAATGGCATTTTGAAATTGTATCAAGCCTTCAACAAACAAATAAGTAGTCTGAGCAAACACAGTTGCTTACGATTCACAACAGAATTTCTCGAATTTTCTAGTGTTTTCGTTCCCGGATGTTAGGCCACCAATTCTGTTACGGCTTGTGGTCGCGAGTCAAACCAATAACAGCGAAAGATCACAGAAGAACGAGATTAAAATTCAACAACTTAATGATTATTTACGATCTCCTTATCTCACTTAAATTTACAATAATTAATTAGACTTACTCACAATCCTTTAATTAATATTTGCCTGGTCTGGTCCAAGGGCTGGTAGTGCATGCACGTTGACGATGGTACGGTAGTAGACCTGTAGCGTGCTGTAGCGTAGGAACTGGTTCCACGAGCGAATAGTGACAAGGCTAGGCGATGAATGATGGATGATAACAATCTCTGTACACAGTGCAGAAACGGCGTAAGGCAATTTATCACAAGTGTGCAGTGTCAGTGGCTGGGAATAACTTCTCAACAGCGTCTGGACTCGATGAAGTATTAGGGCATTTCTCAATGTCTCTCTCCGCCACAACAACTGTTGAACTGCCTTTTATATGCTAGGCTTTTATTCGAGAACTCTCCAGAATTTAACAGAAACTTCTAGTGCCCACAGTCCAGCAATTACGAGAACATTCCTTAATAGAAACTTCTAGAACACAGTTGAATATTCTAGTTGAATAACGACAATTGCAGTTTCTTAGAAGTGTTGCCAGGTCGCTGCTATAATTGGGACATAACGTAAACAGTTCTCACTTCTAGACAGTTCTAGAACGGCTGCGTTGAAGTTGAATTCTCTGGAACTTTCCATTCGCTCGTCGATGGATTCAATCCGGTGTTCCTGACGGGTCGTCTTGTAACAATATATATATATATATATAGTGTGTAGTATATGTACTTTCGAACGCCTGTGTCCAGGCTATGTTCCTCTGTATGAACTATAGCCTACCCAGATTGGAAAGCCTGCAATGATGCGCAGGGGATGTTAATATGCCAAGAAAATTGCGCGGCCGATACTATCTAAGCGGAGCGCCACTATCAAATAACACGGAACATACCTAGAAAATTTAAGCCAAAACTACCTCCTAGATGGCAGGAAATTGCTATTCCCAGGCAACTTGCTTGGTTGCTGCCAACAAGTTTGCACAGTTGCAGTTGTCAGTTGTTAAATTGCGCGGCTGGCAACTTTGAAATTCACATTTTGCGAGGGGGGATAAATCCCCCGCGCAGGACAAACTTTCCTATCTGGTAGCCTACAATATGTGTACCAATAGACCTTATGCCAAATAGCAGATCGTGAAGCACCATGGGAAGGATAATTCCAAAATGGCGAGCTTGAGCATTGTGACGATCAACCTTCTCCATGGTAACGATCTACTTCTGTCGTCTGATCATGGAATAATCATTCCAAGAATGCAGTTTTGAAGCGCCCTCTTTCTATTTGGCATAAGGTCTATAGGGTGAAACACATTTCTGGATTGTATTTTTCAGAATTTATCAAATTGTACCTAAGTCTCTTCCATAATCAGTACAATGACCAAGTCTTTCATACAGCATTGAAATAACCTCGCAAATGTTATTACAGTATCGGTGAAAACACTTTGATATGTTTCACGCTATTGATACACATACTGTAGGCTTGGGACAGTATGGAAAGTATGGCAATTGCACACCCAAGATTTTTTTCTAGATTTTTATTGCAGTTTGTATACATGAAAATTCACATTGCACACCTGATTTTTTTAAGTCGACGGCGATTGCCCTATATAACCTTATAGGTATAGGCCTATGTTATATTGACTTGGCCTATTGGATGATCATAAAGTCGTGATCATGACGTGCTGATGTCTTGAATGATGTATGCAGTGTCGATCAGCCATCACTCGGCCAAGACCCTTGGAGTGAGGCATATTTGGAACTTATGATCCGGTATCGATCCCATATATTGCTGACTGTTTCAAAAGACTAGAAATGGACATTTAGTGTAGGCCTAGTTGTTTTTATTCATGAAAAGAAAACAAACAATACCTTGAACCAGAATGCGAGGCATTCACACTCGCGAATGTAAAACTGAAGGGAAAAAAGTATTCGACAGATTCACGTAGCAATGGTGAGCGAACCGCGTACCGCCAGCGTGTGAGTCTTATGCCCTATCCAATGCGCCACCAGGACCAACTGAAATGAGAGATATTTAAATAATATATAAACTCTTTAGAGCACCTTGCGAGAATAAATGCTAACAAATGTGATGGTGTTATGCATCTAGTGAAGGGTTGTCTTTTATGTTATTGTCTTTAACGATGGGAAGTGCTCACTCGAAGGTAGTATGTTTAACTGGGGATCGTTCAACAGTTCAGCAATCACCCTTTGCTGGCGATGAACGACACAGAAGGCCTAAGTACTGTGGATAAATTGAAGTTTATAAAAATGACAATATTGTACAAGAAGTGCAGGACATAACAAGACAAGAGAAATGTCACCATATTGGGCCTAACGACTGTTGCAAGTCCAAAACAGGACTGATATACTTCGCTATTCCCTCGCAATAATAGACTATCATTGCTCCAAGTCCTCAACTGTATTAGCCTAGGGTACCTAGGCCTAGTTCTCACGTACACTTTGCTCCCTGAACTAGGCCTAGGCTATTGCAACACGAAGTTTTTCCCACGTTATTTCTGTGAGAGTAATATGGTCTGCGTGCGTTTCTGCAATGATTGTTGCTACATACGCGTATGTGCGTACATGATCGTAACCATATAGCTATGAACTATGTCACAATTGAACAGCAGTGCGTGCTATATAGCATACAATAGTGTGAACGTCCTAGTAACAAGATTTAGAATGTTTAAAAAAACAAAACAGGATCGTTTGTATAAATCAAAATTTTTGGTCTCTTTTTGGAGACGAGTGCTAGTATCCTTCAAATGATGGGTCTTAAACATATAAATGACCCATAGAGGTCAATTACCTAGGAGTATATGTGAATTTGAGAAAGACTGAGACCATTCAAAATTTTTGAAGGTGCGGTAGCCCAATTTTGACAATGGGTATATTGCTGACCTAGTATGGGAATCCCCATTCTAGGTCAGCAGACTGCGGACTATGGGAATCCCCATTCTAGGTCAGCAGACTGCGGACTACAACTGTATCAACTGTCTGGTCACGTGGGTACCGGCAAAGCAAGCACCTCTTTGCAAGGGAAATTCAAGTTTCAGAAGAAACTCCTGTGCCAGAAGATAACTACGCAGTTAGTATTGCGCAATTTTTTCATCGGGGACACTTCGTTATCTTATCCGTTCACTGTGTCATAACCTACTGGAAGTCTTCAGTTCCAAAGAAAATAAAACAAAACTCTGTAGTTTGTCGTTCTTTTTCCAAGTATGTTTGATCTATTGTAAGGAGAGTTCACTCGTACAATTTGTTGCCCACAATAACACATAAACTTTTACTTCAACAGGTCGCTCAAACGTTTCAAAATATGAGCAGATAAGGGTGTGCGTCATTTCTAAAATAACAGCTGTTGACAAAAACCATAGAAAAGGCCGTTTAAGAAGGCGATACAGTCGTTCCAGGAACCGTACAATTAAAATATCTGTCACGGAAAAAATGCCTCAAAGTGTGCTAAAGCTAGAGACACCCTAAATAAATTTACTCTCTTTATTACTAACATCTATTAATCTACAAACACTTATAGATTAACAAAACCAACAAGACACAGAATGAAAACACTGTGAGAAGTCCATAAAGTCGTAAAAATGAAACAGAAATGCTGCACACTTGAAGTGTGCATTGACACCTTGTTCAATTGTTGCACACTATACACTTCAATATTTTGTCGTGCACACCCAAGATCTTGGCGGAAAGAGCCATAGGCCAAGCCTACTTTCCACTCTGGGCCTAGGGTACCCCGGCCTAAAGTTAGTTTTCATGTACACTTTGTTCCCATAGGCTAGTACATAGCCTGTGGGAAGCACACAGCGACCCTTAATTACTAACGTTAGGCCCTAGGCCCCGAGGCCTAGGTCAGCAGATTGCGGACTATGTATGGACCAGCCCAGGCTGCGTAGTTTTTTTTTCCAGGACGAGTCAGGCAAAATCTGGCCAATGAACCAATCAGCTTCTTGGAAATAGGCCACACCTCTAATTCCAAAATGACAGCTTTTTACCCTTTTTTTTGTAATTCTGACGCCAGATTATGAAAGAAACGGCCAAATAACCTTAACCCATGTAACCTTAACAGAGTTGCATCACCCTGTATGACTTCTAGTTGGGGGTAAGCAGAAGTCTCAGTTGGTGACTTCTCTTTGATTGACATCAGAGTTACAAAATTCAAAAGATGCAGAGCAGCTCATATTACACAGCACACACAGAGAATGTTTTGATTACACATGGGGTCTTTTATGCTCACCAGGATGTGGCCTTGAGCAGTGAAATATGTTTGTGTCTGCACACGGAGAAGCAGTAAAGACAATTATGGGCGGGGCCTACCACCAAGAAAAAGTCATACGTACAGTACTTGGGATGATGCAAATCCCTCTTTAACTCTAACCTTAACTTTCATTTTGAAACAAATTTCAAAATCTTTGAAAAACTGATTTGGCCTGACTTGTCCTGGGAAAAAAAATCAGGCACCCAGGCTGGGCAGATAATAGACCTAGGCCTATCATACTTTTACCGTGGCAGCATTCTCCACTAGCTGTTTTGTTAAGGACAAAATTTGCGGAGCCTGGGTGCTCAGGACCTGGACAAAAATTGTACCACCCGTTGGACAAAAAATTGAGCTACCTGGACAGAAATTATCAATTCAAAACCTTAAAACAGAGCAAACAGCAATAATTTCAGTGTGAACATTGAGTAATGGTAATCAGAAAAGTACTTAGTCATCAAAGAAGGCCATACTTAAATTTATCACCTATTTTAGCAAACATTTTTCAAAGAGAAGGAGAGAACTTCTCTTTATAGACAGCTATTAACCTTTAACCTTAGGAGCACCCGGACAAAAACTAAATCAGTGGAGAACACTGCCTGGATTCTGAAATGTATGATTGTCTTTGTTTTTGAAGGTTCATAGCCGAACCTTGCAGCCCAGTGTTTCGGTGTGTTGATGATACTGTGGTTTCAGGGAGTAAATGACTGACGAAAATTTGCATGGCAGTTTGGAGGTTTCTTTGGCTCAGTTGCTAATTGAAAACCCTTGTTATTGTTACTGTTACCTAGGTGTAAAAAAATTGCTACATGTTTTTTTTTTTTTACATTTGTGTTGAATACTTTGACCAGCCATGTGTAGCAACTAAGTGAGATGTGATAGCCTACCAGATAAGGTATTTCTATAGCCTAGTAGTGCCATCCATCCATGTTATTCAAAACAAAGTCAGCATTAATTGAATTTTAACACGGTGGCAGGCACATATTGATAGGCAGATGGTATTTACTGAGCCCTTGAACAGGGCTGTATACATTCCATTACGTTACCAAGGCACAAGTTACACTTCACTTCACGGCCCTTGTCCCGCCGGCTTACACTAAATTTCTGGCTCATTAGCTGAACTGCCCTCAGAGTATCTCACGTCCCCAAATAGCAATCTTTTCTAATGAAATTTCACATACATGACCTCTGGCTTCCCATTCACCTCCCTGCGAAAGAAGCTTTTCCCAAAAAATGCATGAATGATGAATTTTTAGTGAAAAAATTGGCCATAACAATTGAGTCAATGTATTATATTGGCATGAATTGCAGTAGCCCTCAGTAAAGGACTGATATTACGTGACGGTTTGCCATGTACACAGTCCTTTCAATGATCTATGGAAAATTGTGGGTTGATCGGTCATCTGTATGATGGTCGAAATTGCCTTTCTTCTCACAGCAAATTTTGCACCTACAAGTAAAATTCTAATTTACTACTGTTAACTTTGTTTTCCAAATCTTATAGGAGCAATGCAGTGCTTCTGATTGCTGAGATCATCTAGAACAGGAGTGCCCAACCTGCAGTTGACTGGGGTTTACTGGTAGACCGCTAGGGGTGTAGAAAAAAACTGAAAAAATAAAGTTTTCCAATGTGTAACTGTATGACAGTGAATGTTTTGTAGATCTTGGGAGGGTGACTACTTGAAAAGTAGATATTGGGTAAAAAAAAAAAAATAAGCACCCCTGTTCTAGAAAGTGTCAAGAGTTAATTTGAAATGAAATCATTGACTTTGTCACACCATAGAATTTACTGTGTAGCTAGGGAAGTACAGAGATTAGATGTTCCTTATGACGTCACAATGTTACGCACATTGCATTCTGATATCAAAGAATATTTTGAATGCTTCAGTGAATAACACAAAGTGACAAAGTTGATGATTCCATTTGAAGTTTTAGGACCATTTGAAAGTTATGTACAAGCAATTGAATGATGCACCCCACTACCCCTGGACATGGTCAGTCATTGTCCACAGCAGTGTTGACAAAGTGTGTACAATGACATACCCTTCAGTCACTTAATTTTGTGACTGACAAGTTAATGTAAAATGACTCACACCTCAGTCACAAAATTGATGCTTAATTTGCAATTTTGCAGGTATAAGGCTTGAGCCTTCATAAGCGGCCTATAAGTGTAAGTACTGTATCACTATTCCAATAGTTTGTGTAAAGTTACGGCATTGAGTTTAAGTGCGTTCTACCTCACTTTTTGTTTCCTTGACAACGGCCAAAGTCACTTCCCATCATGTTGTAATGCGTGCATTACAACCAGAAACGGTGACTAAAAACATCGTCTGCAGGGAGGATCACGACCTAATTTTTTGCAGATTTTATGTGGCAAATTGTTATCAAAGGTAGATTTAAAAGTAAATTTACTGTTTAGAAGGACAAAGACAGCATTTAGTGTAATAAAATAACTGAGTGAATTGCACTGGCCAATTTATACAGTAGCATATTTTGATGTGAGATCTAAAATCTTAATGAGCCAAAAATTAGTGAACTTTACAGTGGGACAAGAGCTGTGAAGTGTAGTGTTTAATTTGCATAGGCCATATAATGTACTGTAACCCACAGCTCTGTTCAAGGGCTAGTAGTTACGTACGGTACATTATTAAAAAGAGTGCACATTCCAACAAACCTTTGAATGCCATTGAAAACTTTTCCTTATCTCTCATGTTTGTTAAAAAAATTTCATCCACATTTTCATTTAAAGTATAGTTTTAGTTTGCCACAAAGATATTAAATAATTTAAAGACAGGCACTCATCACCCCAAGTACGTATGACTTTTACTCAGGGGAGAGCAAAACTCGCAACTGGAGACTGCTCTTTGATAGAAATGAGAGTTACAAAATTCAAAAGATGTGCTGTACTGTAGGTCATATTACACCACACACACAGAGAGTGTTCTTATAACACATCAGGGCCTTAATTGTATGCTCACCAGGATATTGTATCTCCTTAAAGGGGATGACAACAATAACCATTTCAGTAACATAATTGAAAAGTAAACAAAATTCTCAACACAGTGCAAAAAACCCCATCTTCCTAGCTTATTTGGTTCTTGAGATATTGCCATTCTTATCATTTACATTGGAGTTGCCATTTTCCAAACAAACTGACTTGTAGCAAGTTGATTTTGACCTTTCAGGCTCACCTTGTAATTGAGATGTTTTTGTTTTCCTTTGTATTTTGTTTCATTGTTTCTCTCCACAAAGTTTCAGCATGTTCTTGTTGGTATCAGATTTCAAAATGACAGGGCTCGCTCTCTGCATTTCTGCAATGATCTTTTAAATGGTAGCTGGACCTTTGAACAAAATTGAATTTAATTATAAAGAAATACATAACTGCTACTGTACAAGTTTGGTATGGCAGTGCCCCTGTGAGGGATGAGAATTGTGATATCCCGAGAATCAGATAAGCTATGAAGATGGCATTTTTTGCATTGGGTTCAGAATGTTATACTTTCTGATTACGTTCCTGAAATGGTCATTACAGTATTGTCAACTCCTTGAAGCAATAAACTAGGTTTGTGTCTTCAAAGGGAGAAGGAAAAGACAGTTGTGGGCAGGGCTAGAAGAAAGCCAGTTGGGAGAATTGGTACTGTCTGGGATGATGAGCATCTGTCTTTAAGTAACATCATTGCAAACTTTGGTCAGTTATTGTGATCTTTGTGTGATCTTGTTAAATGTTCTCATTAATGTTAATGTACAATATGAGGAACAATTGTATGGTGCACAGAATTTTGATGACATGCATAACTTATAAATTGTGTTATACCATTACATACGTCAGACTGTAAGAAAGGGAGGTTATGAGTCACCCTTCTGGCTTCATTTTGACATTTGATGGCCTTACTACCCAAAAAAAAAGAAAAAAAGAAAAAAAAGGTAATATCCATTAACATGGTTTAACAAAAGAATGGATTACAGTTTTGCTTGTCATTCTAAAGGTATTCAGACCAGTTTACAATGATGATTGGGCTTGGGTGACTCCAAGCTTTTTGGACTATGATACCCAAGGTGTAAATAGTCACAACACTTGTCGTAGCTGCTACCGGCACACATGAAATGTCAGCTATGAAGTTTGAGTAATGAGTACACCAGCTAATTTAGTAACTTTTCATACCTGCCAACTCTCATGGTGCCACCATTTTTGGGCACCATTTCAGGGCCACATTTTTAGATCTCACGGTAAATAACATTCAGACATGCAAACACAATGTACTGTAAGCCACACTGCAGAGATACCCAACCTTGAGACCTGTTTTCCCAAAATTAAGTTCTCAGACAAGATTGCTGATGTCAGAGAATGGTAGCTGTCCACTGAAGGAATTAAACTTGTAGTTGAATAAAAAAATGAACTTAAAAATTCATGGTTACTCAGTGGAAGTTACAATACTTCAAGTTTTCAAAGAAACACAAATGCAGACCTTTTAGAACACAAAATTGTGATATTTGTACTGTATGTTTTTGACATTCCTGGCAAATTTTCCAGTCATGACTCCATACTGTAGAAAGTGAAGAAGCGACTGAATTCCAGGCCAGGAAATGCGACTCTGAAAGAGTCAGGTAACCTGCACACACCTCATGGTATTCAATTTTTTGCTAGCCAGTATCATACAGTAGGTGACAAAATCTGAAACCACGCTACTGTAGTTTGATTACTTTTGTTTTATTGGGTGGAGTTAGCCTAGTACTAGTTAATTGTGCTGTCTTGCTTTCTTAAAGTTCCAAATAAAATCCTGGTGAAAACAATTGGAAGTTTCTGAGGACTCAAAGTTCGGTTGTTCAAAATAGTTGGTCACCCATTAACGCTGAGGGCACGCTGAGGGCGCGCTGAGGGCATTTAAATAAAATGGGTGACTAAAATTTAGTGTTTGGTTTTCCGTCTCAAGAATTTGTCAGATTCAAGAAGTTTTCATATTCAAGAAGCTGTCTGCTTTGCCTGGTTCTGCTTTTGAGCAGTGGTACAGAGCAAGGATCCTAGTCACCCTTTCAGGCCTTTTGGGGGAGTGGCTAAAGACTAGGGATACATGTCATCTTGTAGGAGCAGGATTGGCAGTACTTAGTACAGTACATCCTTCCCTCATAACCGTCTGAGAGAGAAGGCAAATTTTGCTGGTACATTTTGATTCATGATCAGTCTGGTATAGAGTCCTTGATAATCCCAAGTGGTTTCCTGACCCTGTAATATTAACTTAGACATTTCACTCTTTTCTTACAGCCTACTGTACAGGTCTTGAAATGGATCTAAACTGTTGAAGTTGCTGGACAGAGCCATTGTATATTTGTCGACTACAGTAGCAAGAATTCATAAACAACTTTGGTTCATGGTAATGTTCAGAAATCAAACCAGTCTTCTTGTGGTGTAAATATATCCCGTCCAAGATGTCCATCAATGCTGATCTGGAAATAAAGGATCTTGCAACTCTCAGCACATTAAGTGAGCCAGAAATCCTTGAAAAAGTAGCACACAGATATGATGCTGATAAGATATATGTGAGTATATGGTCCCTGTATACCTCTGCTTTAGTTGAAATTTCAGATCTGGGAGTCCACCTTTGGTGGTCAAAGGGAGGGATCTAAGAGGTTATTCTTACCCTGAGCTGAAAAAGTTTCCACTTTGACAATTACTGTAATTCATTCATGCAGAAGATGCAAAATGATACAAAATTAGACTCATGTGGCACCAATACCCAGAAGTTTATTGTTCTGGAGAAGTATGCTACCTTTCTGATTTGTAAAAAGGGGTAAAAAGTAGGGAGGGGGTAAAAAGTAGGGGTAAAAGTAGAGGAGGGGTAAAAGTAGGAGGAGGGGTAAAAGTAGGGGCAGGGGTAAAAATAGGGGGTAAAAGTAGGGCAGGGGTAAAAGTGGGGAGGGGAGGGGGGTAAAAGGAGGGGTAAGGGGTAAAAGGAGGGGTAAAAGTAGAGGGAGGGGGTAAAAAGTAGGGAGGGTAAAAGTAGGGGAGGGTAAAAGTAGGGGAGGGGGTAAAAAGTAGGGGAGGGGGTAAAAAGTAGGGAGGGGGTGTAGTGTGAGGTGCCATCCAAATGACAATTGAATGTTCTCTGACATTGTTGTACATCCTCTTCTAATGCATGTACATGTACTGTACATACAGTGCAGTGCAGTACAGTACAGTACAGTACAGTACAGTTACTTTAAAGAAGCAATCAGTGAGCCTCGAGCTGTTATTTTCACCTAAGTGTCAGAATATCTGACAATTATCCTGAGCTGAGTTTTAAATGTGGTATTATATTATTACAAAATCACTTTTGCAAATAATATATTTCAACAAGTTTCACATTCTGATGTTGCTCTTATTTAGTTTTCCTTAAATTGACATATTAAGACAACTTTATGTTTTACTTTAACATAATATCATCTGACGGTAGACTCTTAGGTTGTATGAGTTTTTTACCAGAAGTGCCACAACTGCTACCAGGTTAGTATAGAGTAGTATACTTTGAAACTGGCTTTTAATACACGTGTAGAGGATTTTCACCCAAGGTCAGCATGTGTCCAGTACGTAGCAGCACTAGCTGCCCATCGCTGCTGGTGCGAAGTTTTAGTAGTGGTACATACGCAGGCCTGATTTTTAAGGAAATTTTCAGGTTGCCCATCGGACAACCTGAAGCTAAATTTAGGTTGTCCGAATGAAAGTGACGAACAAGAGATGAACAATTCTATTTCCTGTCTCTGCCATACAAAACAAACATTTACTTTAAATTCTGCATTTTTCCATATTTATTGGCATTGTACAATGATGAATGGTAGTCAATACCATTGTCTCGATGCCACTTCTCAAGGGGATTTTTATGACATACTTTCCTGCTGATGTAGGGAACTATTCAGTTACAAATAAAATCTACTCGTCCATCGGACAAGTTCAAAGAGAGAAAGTGGTTGTCCGATGCAAGTTTTACCCGTCACGGACGATCGGACGAGTGCTAAATTTCAACCCTGATACGTGTACAGCAGAATGGTAGATAAATTGTTATAAATGAAGTGCTTGATGGTGAACATGTAACTATATCAGGGGAGACCATTGTAAAAGTGACATCAGTGCAAAAACCTAGATGATGGCATTGTATACATAATCCACTGTGTTTGCATTACATTGTATTGATCCAGTTTGTTGTATTCTGCTGCCTCTTTGTTTCAGTCTTAAGGCTGGTTCATACTTCCAAATTTTCATGCGCTATAAAGCTATAAGAACCATGTATACTCATCTGTTGCTCTTTGGGCCAATCACAGACATATATCTCAAGAGTTGAACAGTGTTCAACTTTTATAGCTTCACATTGCTGTACTGAAGTAATGAACCATCCTTAAAGCACAAAAATACTGTGATTTGTTTGACATTGTAAAGTGGATTAATTTTGGCATATTTATCAATCATCTAAGCAGGGTTATTGCCAGAGAGGGTAGTTGGGGGCATTTTCCCCTGACTGGTAGCTGGTCCCTTTGTGACCATTCCCCCTACCGCTCCACTCATGACAGAATATAGTTTTAACAGTTTTAGAGTTAATTTTCCCCTTCCTGCTAGACAATTTCACCCTGTCCCACTCTTTCACCCTTTCATGCCAGTGTCTTGCTACAATCCTGCTGAATCTGTCTGGGTTGCACTCTGTGAACTCTCATGCTGCACACAGCTCAATTAGACAGATGTTAGCATGTGGCTGCTAAAAAGTAGTTGGATTTCCTGTGCAATTATGTATTCATTAGATTTTGAAAGATATATAAAATTGACTATGTATGTGTTCCAAGCCTGGTACAGTATGTACAGTGTATCTTATATTTACACATATTTGTTCTTTCAGACATATATTGGAGATATTCTTCTAGCGGTCAACCCATTCAAACCATTGGACATATACTCCTTTGAGGTAGGAAAGCTTCGTTTAATTGAAACAATCTACTAACAATAGCGGCATCACTAACATTGCTTGTTACTCTAGGTTTGAAGCGAGACACAGCATTTAAACTAAATATATATACCATATAGCACCCATCTCTGTGCACCATGCTAATATTTGCACCTGGTCACTTTGTTGAAAAAATGTTAAATTATCTTTTAAAATTTTTTAATAGGTATAAGTATAATAGAGTAGCTTTTGCTGTGTGAGATGTTAAAGGCTCAGGGTGGTGTGGGGGTTATTTTTGCAAATTAATTGAAGTTTCATGTTCAGACTGGCTTTGCAGCCTGGTAGTAGTCTATAACCTTGCTTTGTATGTACCTCTAGAGAATGATTTCTGGAAGGAGAGTTAAATGTGAGGGTGAAATATCTAGGCTAATAACTGTGTAAATACACCCACAGAAAAAGTATTTTATTAAAGGGACAAAGCAGTCACCCCAAGTTAATTTTCAAAAATTTGCTAGATTTTACAGATCTCTGCATATTTCACTCACAAGTATTTTCATTTTGTTTTTGTGAAAAAAACATTGAGTAGTGAAGGTAAAACAAGGAATTATTCTGCATGAATTTAGCAAATAATGAATGTATTGTCATGAATATGATTGAAAGGAACCATTTCTGAATTAGGATGATGGGGTGCACTAATTCAAATTGGGGTTACTGCATTTTCCCTTTAAAGAATGAATAAAACTATTAAATTGTCCTTAGTTGTTATAACGGAAGTAACCTTGAACATTGGCAAATGCCACAGAGTTTTAAACCTAAGTTGTATGAACCCTGGTAAGGGCACCAAGACTCTCCATTGTCTTGCTACTGTTATGAATTGCCTGATATTTCTGATTGTTCGTTCAGATGTTGTAATGCTTGTAACTTGATTAAGCTGACACCAAATGCCATTTGAGTCCTTTTCTGTTGTATATCGACAGTGTTGCAATAGACAACTTTCCAGCCTTTGTCATATCAAGAGTGAGTGGTTAGGTGTTGTGTATAGGTGTACAGACTACCCACTCCTGGACCAAACTGAGGCCACCTAAGATTGATTCTGATTCTGAGTCTGATTTAGGTGGTCTGGCCCACTCTGAACAGACTTGAGTTTGGTCTGTGGTAGTTTGAGTTTGAAGCTCTCAGGTGGTCTGGACATGAGAACCCCCTCCCCTTTGACCCCATCCCCCAGACCCTATACGCAGGCTGTCCGTTCAGAATGTTGCATTGGAGAGTTGACCTGACTTAATCACCAATCAGTGCACCATTATTTATTGCATGAGTAGACCTGGCTTAATCACTAATCAGTGCACCGTTATTTATTGCATGAGTAGAGCTACTTTTGATGACAAAGTTCTTGTAAACTGTTTACTTTATATGTTGATATCACTAATAAATGATGAGTCATTTCCTTAAGTTTGTCCTGGAATTTTGATGTCAATACTTTATACAAATGCTATTGCCACATTATCCACTTCCCTCTGAATGTGTTTATTATTCTCTCTAATTGATAAACAACAAACTTTAACCATAACTGTGGTCAATCCATAAAACTATGGCCAAAAACTAACACATTAAGTGGAAAACACTTCCTTATTTTGAAGAGAAGTTTTCAGTTTTGCCACTTTGTGCTTTTTAATGCTGACATACGTATATAGCTGGTATGTACAGAATATATTTCCACATATATGGACATCAGGGGCAGAACCAGCAAGCTGTGAAAGCAAACTTGAACTCTTTTAATTCCCGGATAAGTTTTCCCTGTGTGATGTTAAAGTAAATTTGTTCTGAGCAAACAGACCCTCAGATAGTTAGAACAGGTCGCTCCTTTCACAAAATGTAAGCCACATGTAATTTCTATATTGTTGTACAGTATACAGTCACCTATGGCAGGAAAGGCTGTGTGGAGTGTGTGTGCAAACTTTCAAGTCATACTAATATGTAAAATTTTTTGTTGACACGGTAGAAATGTTTGTATTATTGTGGTATATATGACAGATTATAGCTTATTGATCTCACGAGCTGTACGTTTTGCAAGTTTCAAGGCCTCCTTGCTTGTGCAGATATTGAAAAAGCATATGCACTGAACAGATTTGTTTTAGCACAGCACAAGATTTGAACTACAGCTCATTGTAGATTTGTAGTACTTTATATAACTGTTTAATGTACAAAAATTGTCAAAAAATGTTCCCCAAAATACTGCCTACTATATATTGCAGAAGGTATGTCAGGTCAGGGATAATCTATGATAGCTATGGTAGCTATGATTATTCCCTTAGGGCTGGAAAATCTTCTATTTCCCAATAAGCATGTCAAATTTTCCTCATTTGTTGTGTTGCAGAATGCACTTACTGTAAAAACTTTGATGTGCTTCATTCCATATGCAATCCCAAAAGTCAGATACATATTCGTGAAAAAACACTTAATCACCAACAAACTCTATAAATGAGGTATATATATATGTATATAGTGTAAATACTGTTTGTCTTTGGTTGATATCATGGAAAGATTTCTCCCAGATCCTCCCTTCCAGTGTTAATTAGCATCAGGCAGCAGGATGGCGTGATTCGGACACTCTTCTCAGCAATCCTGCAATTTAAAAATAGCGTGTGGGAATTTCCAACACCTGTTGGGATAATGTTGACTTTTTATGTTGCAACTTATTGAGATCCCCATGTAAACCAAAATTCCCCTCAATATATTTTTGAGAGCTCCCTCCCCATATTCTGAGACCTAGTGCCAACACTTCCCCTTCACCTATATCACTATCCCTCCTGCAGCATGTCACTTTTGTTAGGACTTCTGGTTGCTGGCCCACCCTTTGGTAAATCCTGGTGCTTACCCTGGGCACTGTTCTTTTGCCAATTCATAAACAAGAATATTGAGTAATAGTTGGAACATAGCTTTATTAGTTATTTTACAGTACATATATTATGATTTTACCTCTCTAGAAATGATCAGTCCATATTTTGTAGTTTTACTGTACCTGTTGATGTACATTTTAGTTGAAGCAGTGATCTCAAACACACAATTGATAGACATCAATATTTTCCACAGAAATGCACTTCATATCTCCATGCATTTGCACTAGCCTTAGGCTGTTTGGTTGTATTGGTAACATAATATACCCCATTTAGACAATAGAATGCTGGGGTGTGAAAAACAGCTTTTGATGAAGTCAATCAATACAGCTTGAAAATTACTGAATGAAAGGTTTTTCAAAACCAAAAGGTAGCCGCTGTTAGCTCTTTAAAGTAATTACATGTGTTTGTTCCCTGGCTGAAGAGTTTCCAACATGAATACAATGTAACCTCCTAATGCAAAGTAATATATTCTGTCCCTCCTCACCTAACAAGTCATTTTAATTCCTTGATTCCTCCTCAGATTTCTTGCAAATATGCTGATTTCAATTTACGTCAGAGTCTTCCCCCTCACATCTTTGGTGTGGCTGACAAGGCCTACAGCGCCATGTTCAGGTATGGGAAACGACAGAGTTGTGTAATCAGCGGGGAGTCTGGAGCTGGTAAGACAGAGAGTTCAAAGTATCTGATTGGCCACATTATCAGTCATTGTTCCAGCTCAAAGCCAAACCTACAGGAGAAAATACTCCAGGTATGATATCAGTTTAACTTTTATTCACCATAACCCCTTCCCTATGTACCTGTCTCCCACACTAGCAAAGTACTGCCCAGCTTCTGGGATCAGAAGTTACGAACTCATACCACCCTGTGCCTTTTCTGATTTTGGCCTCCTTTGGTTGTATAGATTTGTGTTCAAAAGTGTGGGAATATAGGTGGTGCCCTTTAAGCAAAATACTCTGTGTGAATATGTGAAACTCAATGGGAGCATCTCCAGAATGTTGGGGATATTTCATTTTTATTTTCTGGGGATGTCCTCTTTGCTTTGTGCCTCCTTTGAGTGGGGCTGTCGATTTTGCAAATTATGAGTTAATCGTTTAATGGCATATTTTTGCAATTAATCGGTGAGTAATGTCACTTGTATTCTTGGAGGACAGAATCACCAGAATTGCGCAGTCGTTGTGCTCAACATTTAGCGGCCTTTAATAATGCTGTGACAAATAGGCATACTGTTTGAATTGCAGACTGCCGATTCAGAAGTCTGTAGTACTGATGAAAAATAATTTACTGTTAGATTGAAACACCTGTTGGTACAACCTCATTTTACCATTTGTTGTTCATATTAACAATAGCAAAGATAACAAATACAACCATAGTTAAAATGAGAAGTAAATCAGTCAGACTCGGTAGCCTACTAACTTGAACCCTAGCGCTAGTTTCATGCTGTGCCCCATGGTGGTATAAGCCTATACAAATTCACGTACTGGGCTGTGGGCTCACCCATGCATGTAATGATCGTCTACATAACTCATTCTAGGCCCTGACATTTTTCCTGGTGATCATTACTACAGCCTTGCACTAAAATACCCCAATGATGAGTTTCAGTCTCCTTCCATTTCTTTCTTGAAAGTGTTCAATATTCACACAGAGTGTTTCTCTGTGATAAATTATAATGACAGTAAAATTAATGATATCTAACCCCACTCATCTTAGTTTCTGCAACAGAGCTTGTAATCTGTAAATATCATGTGGTCTCACCATGGATTTTGCTGATGCTGTCAATTGTGTGTAGTTGTATTGAGTTGCAGATTGATTTATTGAAGCAGTGTGGTGATTGATCATGTTTGTTGTAGCAGATTTGAAATATGCAATTAATCAAAAGAGGTCTTTAGTAAACAATTAGTTGATTGGCTATTAATTAGCCAGCAATGGCTAATTGCTGACAGCACTTCCTTTGAGCTTAGATCAAAACAGTGTTTACACTAAGGAATTGAACCTGGGAGGGAATTCCCTCTCTAGAAATTTTTTTGGGAGGGATTTTCAAAATCAAGGAGGGGGTTATCACTTGGTAAAGATACTACTGCAGTTTAATGTGTGTATTATAATTGTAGTTACGATCTCAGCTGCAGAAATGTGTGTGGGATTTTCCTGCATAAGATTTATTTTTGTGCAGGATTCGAAAGACAAAAGCGCGATTCATGCAATCCCGCGCCTTAGCGCGAACACTGGATCAAAAGATAGTTTATGGAGCTAGAAAGGAAAGATTTGACTGTCTCAGCCTTATGTGTGACATGGTTTTAAGTTGTGACCGTACAAAGCAATGAATTTTTGTCAGTGGGAACTTTTTGTCTTAAAAATAAAGATACTCAGTGATCTCATTTTGAATTAGTTATCATTAGCCATAAATCGTGGTTTTATTTAAAGGTATGAAAATTTTGTATGCCACAAATGCAGTGTCACCTTTGACCTCTGGTAGAAAAATTGATCTTACATTTTGAAATGAGTTTGCTAGATACTTACCTGTGTACTTGAGAAGATTGATAAACTTTTTGTACTTTGAACACTAAAAATATGTTGTATTTGTTGAAATATACTTTTATCAACCAAACATATTTAACCACTGACACTTTCCAAACGATTACCTTGTGGGTGAAAATATCTCCAGTGGCACTTGACTTTTTGCTTTGCTTCTTTATCGAAGGTCAACCCTCTCCTGGAGGCATTTGGCAATGCAAGCACTGTCATGAACGATAATTCTAGTCGATTTGGAAAGTATCTGGAATTGTTGTTCCGACACGATGGAACAGTAGTTGGGGGTAAGTCAGGGCATAATGCGATGTATTTTTGCATGATAATGTTTACCTTATAGAAGGTAGAAGGAATTAAATGTTTGCAAGATTGGGTAAGAGTTTTTGACTTGTTAGTCATGCCAAGGCTCCCAAAACATGCCAGGTCATTAGACATGGGGGATGAGGGCATACAAGGGGAGAGCCCTAAATTTGGTTTATAACACCCCTCCCAGATTTGTTTCTCATGTATTGCGAAGCACGAGATTACTTTATGATGGGTTTTGGGAAGTTCCTCTTAAAAAGAAACTCTTAATTACCTCCTAAATCTGGGTGGTTGACAGTAGGCCCTGCCCCCAGATGTAAGTAGCAGATCCTCAGTGGGGTATTGCAAACATCATGGATTGAGAAGGAGATTGAAGAGGTGTCGTTTATGTTCTCACAGTATTTGATAAGCCTGTAATGATTTTCCTGACTCTGAGCTGCCCTACATCTTAAAAGAGCCACTGTGGAGCCAAAATTTAGAGAAGCACTGCTGTTAATCCAGTTTGTATTTTTCTTCCCTTGATTGAGTTTAGACATTTTGGATGGTGGAAGGGGACAGGGTGGGTCTGCACTTAAACTAAATTGCATGGAGCCAAAAGTTCAAGGGAGCTCCACTATGGATTCAAATTGCATTGCTCTTCTGTAGATCATGTTCATGGATTGGGTGGGGGGAGGGGGGGGGGAGGGAGGGCAGGTAGCAGAGGGGATGGCTTTTAAATCAAAACTTCTCTCAGCCCCAAGTTCAGGGAAGCATGACCATTGGCTAACTTGTATTTTTCTTCCTATTGGTCATGTCTAGGGGTTGAGGAGTAGAGGGTGGGGGACGGGCTTGAGAAACAAGCATGCTAAATTTGCATTTCTAACACCCACTATCCTTGGTGATGCCAGCTAGAGATGAATATATGTGCTATTAAACACATTGGTGCAAAATTTAAATGTTCGTTAATTTTCAGAAAGAAGTGAATTTGTCTGCAGTTTGTGAGATCAACAGGTGTCTAGTAATGAATGCAGTTGATCACGTAATAGTGCCAGTTTTGCAGAAGCTTTATGATTTGACAACCATCCTTCTTATATCCTTTCCCCCTTTTTTCCAGCTAAAATTGATACTTACTTGCTGGAAAAATCTAGAGTTGTCAACCAAGAAAAAGGAGAGAGGAATTTCCATGTGTTCTATTTCATGTTTGCTGGATTGACAGAACAGCAGTTGGAGAACATTTGCTTACAACCTCCAGAATCGTACAGGTTAGAGATACTTTCAAAATGTCTTGTATTCTCTTTAGTAATTTTTTAGTGGTTTGGACCGATTAATAGTATTCAGTGTTGGTATCACCTAATATTCCTCATTTTTGTCCATCATCGATATTGGTACATTTTAATATGTAGATCCTACTGAACTGAAATTTGTAAGCCAATACTTCATGAAACTGTTTCTTTATTTTCCTATTTCTGACTGTATCCCATTATTATATCTCATTTAAATGAAACAACACTTAATGGTAGTGCACAATTGGCTATGGTTTACTGTACAATAAGCTAATTTCATATTGTAAATATCGGAATTGGATTGGTATCGACCAGTGTTGAAAATTGAATATTGATGTATCGATAGTATTGTTACAACACAATTCTTAAGTGTTTTGTAATGTATACTACTCATTATCTTGGCCAGTTTCTTCCTTGAAGTAGACTAAGTCTTGGTGATAGCCAACCAGCTGGCTCCTAGCACAGTGCTACTGTGTGTAGCCAGTCTCTGCTAGCCAGTATGAAGGATGCATCATTCTTTTAATGGTACTCTTGTTTTAAGACAATTGTCAGCCTTTTTGAAGCTCCATTTTTTAGGTGTTACACACATCATCACATTCAGTTTCTGTAATGTGTTCAGATTGAACAGTAACCAGCTTCCCTCAATATAAATACTTAGTGTTAAGCTAGGTGGTTGTGCCTGTAAATATCAGTTCTTGGGGTGCCCCTTCTGATAAAAACTTAACTCATACCATTAAATCAACTATGATTATTCCATTTATTGTTTTCTCATTGGTTTTTGTAAGTTGAATATGTCTTTAAATAAAATTGTACATGTTTAGTATGTAAGCTTACTTGCATGATATCATGCTTGCAATGCTATGCACAAGTTAATTATTTATGTTTGGAAGAATAACATAAAAACACTGTTTGTATGAAAAACATGTTGTGGTATGAGCAAGGAAGGCAAGCTGCCAAACAAAAGGACAGAGACCAAAGTTTTCCATTACTTTGATAAGAAATCGATTAAAGGCCTTAGTAAACAGTGTGATTTTTGCTTTCATTTGTGACATGAGTGAGATACATGAGTTCAAAGTACATTGTGTAAACTTTATTAGCAAGAAACTTTCATAGCCCATATGATGCTGCATTCAAGAAGATGCATGTTTTAATTTCATATGACATTGCTAACAGGACTCAGCAACCTGACCACTAAGGTAGGTGAGAAAAGGTCACATGCTCAGTGCAAATTTTATACTGTACAAGATTGCAAGTAAAGCCTGGCCTACATGAACAGAATGCACCTTGTAGACCACTTGACCAATTGACTGCCTCAAAGCTGATGTGAGGTATGCACATATTTGGATGCATGCCCCTAGGAATCATTCTGTAAATAATATATAATAACTGTCAATCAAAGTGCATTCATCAGTTGTGAATTAGGGTTGGCCTAAACCTGAAATGTACTTAGGATGATGATTGCCTGCTGTTATAGTGAATTAATGTCATCATTTCTATCAATAGGCCAAGCACCAATTTTTTTTTTTTCATCTTAATTCAAATCCTTCCAACTAACTTCTATACACCTCCATCAACTTCAAAAATATTGTCGTGGCACCTCCCAAAAAAAGTTGTGTATGTTCTGATGATTACCCTTCTGTGTGTGATTTAAACACAACATTCCTTTGTAATCTGACCTCTCTACTTTGCCTGCCGTGCAATGCTACATCTCACATCATTCTGACCTGGACAAGTTATCATTGACCAATGAGAATAGCATATTTGAATCCATAGTTTTAATTTGTTGAATTTTCTCATTTTTATGTCCATCAAAGTGCAGTCACCAGTTGTGAATTGGGGTACGTTGGCGTATACCTGAAAATGTACTCTGGGTGATGACTGCCTGCCTTTATAGTGAATTAATATCATCATTGCTATCTTAGGAGGCATCTTGTGTATAGACCTGCTGGATAATAATCAGTATAACTTGTTCAGGGCATGTGTTAATGGGAGCATCAGGTACTGTATATTGAAAAATACTTTTAACAAATCCATGCATACCTGGAATTTATTCCATTGTCTACTTTTGTAATGGAATGGCTGGTGTTTTCAAACTAGAATTCAAACAAAAAGCCATCAGAAAAAGAAAAGGGTCTTTATGAAGCATTCAGGTGATAAAACAGTGTTAGGTCAAGACATATTACTTTTTTGTGATTTGTGCCTCCTTTTTGTAAAGTTTATGATTCTTTCTGGATTATGATAGTAATTATACTTTGTTCCCATTTAGGGCATTTTGTCAGTGATAGACCTCAAAGTGCCTTCCATTTTTGACTTCAAGGTTTTCCATTCTAGAATAAGTTCTGTTCCAATCTTGCAGGTCCACATACCAAAGCCATGCCCCTCTTATCAAAATTCAAATCACTGGCAAGTGAATGCTAGATATCACTGCCCCTCTTTAAAAATTCAAGCCATTAGCAAGTGAAGGTTTGATATACATTTTCAGATACTGTAACATTAATTTTAAGTTGAAATGTTTTCAGATAAAGTTAGATTAATGGGGAGGAAATTAAAATTTTAAGGGCAAATGAAGGCATTTATTCATTCCTTCAGAGGCCGTTGATGCTGGGCCTGGAAAATCTTGGAGTTGAAACTTTCTCTACACTAATCAGCGTTACTTTCATATGCCTTCTCAGTGCCTATTGGGTAGTCTGGGCATAAGCAAATGTAACCATTCCAGGTTGAATATACAAACCTGGGTATGGTGAAATAGAAGTTGGCAAATTCGCTCACTTGATGTAATTTTTAAATTTACACAAGATCATTCAGCAAGTGTTATTTTGAAATGGATTTCTTCATATCATGTTTTTCATTATTATATTGAAATAATTTTCCTTGGGATGAAAGCAGAGAATGCTTTGTTTGCTCATAATCCCAGGCCCCTTGGCAATGTTGTATCTAGATACAGGGTTTACGTAAAATGTTTTGGAAATGTTACATTGTTTTGGAAATGTTACATTATGGAAAAACATTTGTCCACGTAATGATGGGAACATTTTCAAAACAAAACTTGTTGTTACTCTGTGTTCATGCATGTTTCTGTGTTTGTATTATGAATCATCAGTAAAAGATGTTTTTAAGAGACAGAGCAGATCTTATTGGATCAAATGATTCCAACTAAGGTTGGGGTGATGCTTGCATAATTTAATATTTTTGTTTGTTTTTGTTTATATAGAATCTTGAACAGTGGTGGCACAGGTGTCTACTACAATGAAAAGCACTTTGAATACTGCCTGGGTATGTTTGACGAGTTACAAGATATTATGGAGTTGGTCGGCTTTACCCAAGGAGTAAGTTTTTCATAACGTATTCATCACTTAAGTTTACAGCAGTGTTTTCCAACCTTTTGCTGCTCATTGCCCCCTTTTCGCCATATGGGAGTGGACAAATACCCCCCTCCTATGTCCATGACAAAGTACTACTATAAATGAAACAAAAAAAGTTGAAGTACATGTTGAAGTAAAGGTATGCATATGGCCTTTGCAGGTGTGGGCGTGGCTCAGGGTAGTACAAACAGACAAAAGTGGTATGGGGCTTCCTTTTGTGATGGCAAATCCTAAGCCCCGGAATAACAAAGGTGTGAAGCATTCATCGGGGTCAAAAGTGGAGTAGCGTTTTTACTAGAAAGGGAAAGATTTTGTGGATTCCACAGTGTGAAGGGTTCCCCATGGGCAGGGAGTCTAGAGGCCCTCCTTAGCTGCCCTGATGGGGGCAGTGTCCCAGGGACCAGGGGCTAACCTTCCAGAAGTTGTGCAGTATTTACAAAATTGTTAGCACAAGAACTAATGAAGCATTTGACTACCTTTAATTATCTAATAGCCTTGAATGTGCACTAAGCCTTTACAAAATCAACCTTTGACCATTTAAATTTGAATATAGTAACTAGTAGAGGATATCTTTGATTCTGAGGTTGGCTTGTCGTGTGTGGGGAAGAAGGATGAAAGTGGCTGCATGGGGCTTTGGAAGACATATGCCACTCAAGGAGTCCTACACCCGGAATTATTTCAGATAGCCCAGATTTGCTTGCCAAAAAAATAGCATATTTGGAAGACATTTCAATACCCTACTTCCTTTTGCATTGCACAATTATCTACAATTGTAGATTTTGTCAATATGTGCTTCTATATTAGCAAGGCAAGAATTACATTTGAGATTAAAGTGACAGGACATTGTTGATCTATGGACCCCATACCCCCCCCCCCCCAAATTCACTGCCACTGAAGAAGGTGTGGGGGTCTTCACAAGGAAAAGTTTGGAATTCAACATTGCTTGATGCAATTTCCTGGCTGCTAGCAGATGAGATAATTCACAACTTTGTGGTAAATCTAAAGAGGGAATGTTAGACTTACCGACTTGTTAACTCCACTTTACTGCATACTTATTTGAAAGTTCAGCTAGAGGAAAATACTTTGTATCAATTCTTAGCCCCATTTAAATTTAGTCTCATTTTTTCAGTGCCTCACTGCTGTCCCCTTGGCTCTTAATTATGACCCTCCTTTAGCTGCGAAAAAGCTGGGGGCGGCAAGACTGCCCCATTGGGAGCTACTGATCTGTTTGTGTGGGTATGAGTACAAATCCCATTGACACTTTAACACATACTTCCAGTCCTTGTTGACAAATGAAGTGAACCTTTTAAAATCCTTTTATCAAACTTTGTGCGATTCTGTCTTCATTATACACATTAAATTGTGACAGGACCAGGGAAGTACTTACATGGCTGGGAATCATCAAATGTAAAACGTCTTGAAAAACAGTCTGATGAATACTCCTGTATTTCTAGAATCTGTGGTGAGGTTATCAGCATAACATGTTGATGTAATAAAATCCCTGTCTTTCCTGGTTTACAATTAAATGAAATAAGAAAATCTTATTCAAAAGATAATAATGTTGCAAAATTTAATTAATTTTGCAAAAGTCATTTCCTGCAAGCTAATACTTATGATTAATTTGACAGGTTTTGCCACAAATACACCTTGCCTAGTAATTTGTAAGTCTTCAAAGAAAAGGGTGGAGTTTAATAGGGCAAACTTCCTTATTCTAAAGACAAAAAGGCAAAAACAATATTGTAACATCTCCCCTTATTTCAACTTCTTTGACCCATGAAAAGCTTTCTTTCCAGGAAGGAGCAGTCTTCTCCCATAAGATGCACTCCTAAGGCAGACAGTCACTTCCAAAATGTTATCTGGTCTTTAGCTCGAGTAATCAGCAGAGCTACATGTACTGTCGTCATACATGGCTGTGAAAAGTCTGCTACTTTTAGGCCATGTGTTTGAAACAATGTTGTAGTCCAAACCTCAATATCACAGATCGAGCCTACCCCTTCCAGTGCAGAGACAGAGCTTCAGAGACGGAACTTTCAACTGAAGTTGTAATGAACTTTTAACACAATTAGTTGTACCTTAGCTCCTTACTCTGCAACACATGCTATCAGTAAATTGAAGTCTCAAAATGCTGATATTGCTTGAAAGTGTTGCCTTTGACACTATTCATTGTGACATTGTTCATGATCATCTATCTGGTAGTATACATAACTCCATCGTAAAGGTCCTCACAAGGAAAATCTATAGATGTAACATTGCGATTTGCTGGCATCTAGCAAATGAGATAATCTCCAACTTTGTAGTGAACCTAAAGAGGGAAAGTTAGTCAAACTTGACTTGTTGACTCCAGTCTATCTCCATTTTATTGCATACTAATCTGAGAGTTCAGCAAGAGGAAAACACTTGGTATCATTTTAAGCCCCGATTAAATTTAGTATATCATTTTTTCAAAGGCCCCCTGCAGCCCCCTTGGCTCTTATTTCCCCCTAAGCTGCAACAACACCCCAGGGGGCTATACCCCCCTGCTTGGAACCACTGGTTTACAGTCTTTCTGGCATCCCTATTTTTCCTACTTTTCCCTACTTTTCTAATCCCATATTTTCCCTACTTTAGGCTAAAATCCCTATATTCCCTACTTTTATGAAGTTGGGTATGAATTGCATTGTTCATTGGATTTTTTCATCCCTATTTTTCACTACTTTTTGTCATTTTTGCCCTACTTTTCCCACTTTTTAACTTGGAAAAGTCCTGTTATATCCCTACTTCTTCACCAAAGGCTGCCAGAAAGACAGCAGTGTACTAATTACAGTGCATGTCATGGGAGAGGAATATTACATGCAAAAGATATTAATTTTTTTTCTTGTAGTGTGTTTTCTTTCAAACATTGTACTCTTTATACTTTCACTAAAGATTCATTAAACATATGGTAGAGAAATTGAAATCATTCTTGCAAAAAAATTTTATGGTATAGTTCTCATTACATTAATTTCACTTTTCACAGTACACTAATTCCAAATTTTTTATCACTAAATATGTTAGAAAACTGTAGAGAATGTTGCAAAGTTTTGCAAAGTAGATCCAACAAAAGAAAAATAGAAAAGCAGAGAAGACATGGAGAAAGAGAAACAAAAGAAGAAAATTTAAGTAAAAAGAAAAGAAAAACAGAGAGAGAGAAGGGAGAAAGAGAAATGAAGGAGACCAGGAAATTTCTGCAGAGTTGTGTAGGGCCATGATAAGTCATGATGTTGTGTTGTCTTTGTTCAGGCCTGGAAAAACCATGTTATTTTGTAAAAAATGATAGAAGTCATGGAATTTTGAAAGTCTGTGTAGTTTGGAACTTTCAAGTGCATATGCAGTGCATCTTTTTAGCCCCAAGTTGTGTAGGAAAAGTGTGTCTAGTGATTAATTTGTCATAATTTTGTCATGAAAACGTTATAGAAAAGTCATTGCATTTTTTTTATCCCTATAGAGAGATTTCATGTGACGTCACGTGAGTGGGATTCCCAGGCACTGAAGGGCAAAACACACACAGAAAGCGTATTTATAGCACAAGTGCAAAAGATGCTATTGTGACACAGTGAACGCGTGCCCTTCAAAACCACTAGAGACACGCGATCTTGCCCTTCAAAACCAAAAGAACGTGCGATCAGGTGACACGGTGAAACCCCTCTATAGTAAATGAATTAACCCTGTCACATCCATGCAAAAAATAAAATCATCTTTAACTACAGTAAGATTGAACTTGCCTATGGTCTCAAGTGATATGTCTTCAAATGTTTTTTGAAACTATTCACAGAAAGTATGTTTTTAATATTCAAGGGTAATCCACAAACCGCACCAGTAAAATTAAAACCTACCCCTTATGCATTTCTGTAGGGAACAGTAAATACTACGTAACAAAACAATATTGAAATGTTTGTATTTAAATTATAAAAAAGATAGAGCTGTGCATTTTTGGTTAATTCCCTATCTGTTTTAACTGTTTTCATTATCTAAACCTTAAACTGTTAACCTAACATGAAATCAAGTCAAAGTATACGACAAAATCAATCCTACAGTACTGACGACGACAAATCTATGGCAAATATAGAGGCGTAACTTGTTAAAATATTTCAGTCAGCTTAAGTGGGGAGACTAATTAAAAATATTTTAGTCATTTAAAAATATTTAATTGCATTGTTTTAGGTTTAAGAGTGGAGGTTGCATAATTAAGCCACGAAGTACAAAGCTTGGGAACTATTTCTTGTGGTGCATTTGTTTACAGCCTGATGAACTGAAAAAGCATGTGAGGCAGTTATGTTTATACCACGTCCCCTGGGAAGTTCCCATAGTGCATTTACAATGAACGATGTTAGGGTAGCATATTTTTCTGTAGTCTACAAATAACTTTTTAGTGTTATGGAGCTTCCAAAAGAGCTTCGTACTTAAAATGGCATGTTAAATTGTTGTTGCATGTAGTCTCTAGTTTTATCATATCTGTGGTATCTTAACCTTGTCAAAGGCTGCTTGAAAGAATTTATTGTTTTGTGATATTTGGCATGAGACTCACAGTTCATTGTGCGAAAGGATCGATATACCAAACAAAGCTGTAACGGGGACATTGTAACTGGCATTTTAAAGATTTTAAAGGTACTTTCTTAAACCTTTTGTAATTTTGGGTGGGAATGTTAATTAGCAATTTACGCAAAAGTTAAGATACAAAAATGTGAAATGATATGACATATGGCTAACGTTTAACCAACCCAAAGGACAGTTAATCGTTTAACCAGCACAGCCCTAAAAAAAGATGTAAATGATTTTGCATTATCGTGAACCCAAGTTACACAATAGTAAAGATTCCAGTCAGGGCTGTTCATGCTCTCCACAGCTGTTGGGTATACCTCAAAATCTACAGTAGTATGGTATTGTTTCCACCAGCTATGCAAATAAGGGTGATATGTTTTATGGGGACTGAAGTCATTACTTTCTTTATTCTTGGAATGATAAGTAAACAGTCTTGTATCATAAATGTGATTAGTAAGCTAAGCATACTGGACTTTGATCTAGGTGGGCAATGTTTGCTCAGACTCGGAGGTGTCGTATAATCAGCATAGTTTAGAACCATGAGTTATGACACCTGTAAAAAAATACAGTGCAGCTTGGGTAAAAGAAGATGTGTGAAACAATAGGAAAAGGAGCAAGGTTGGTGGTGGTGTTTGCTGGAGAAGTAAAATTAGGGGAGAGGAGAACCCCCCCCCCCCTTCAGAATATGTTGGGGTCATTTATATTTGGGAACTTTCGGGCTTCCCTCGATATGGTTGATGGCCAACTCATTAGTCAGGCAAGGTGTGGGAAAGATCCCACTAATAATGCAACCTGTTTCCTGAGCAACTTCTTTTGACAGTTTGCTTAGTTGGAAATGTTACTGAAACTATACAACTGTTCTTTAATGTAAACTCTCATTCTGGCAGAATTAAGAAGATGGCTCCTGCTTTTCTCATCTCCCAGGAAACTCTTCCTATGCAGTTATCTTTCATACTGTAATGACAATTTACAGTAGTCAGTATTAATTGCAGGTGGACTTTGAGTTATCTCACATGATGTTGCCTTTGTTCTACAGTATGTAATGCTGCTGTTTACAGTTCATGGGCAGGGTGTCTTAATAACGTGTTTGTGTATGTTACGACAAGAGCTACAGTTGTAATGCAGTGAATAAGTCAGTTTGATAATTATTCTGTCGTACCCATCACTCGTTGTTTATAAATTAAAAAGCATTGTCATGCTGAGTTTATTAGAGGGCATACTCTGTTTGTACTTGGGCCAATCACTACAGGTTTGGCAAAAATTATACTTAGTAAATCTACAGTTTAGTCAAGTGCAAATGAATTCTAGAATGTTCACCACTAAAATGGAAGGCACTAATTCCTGTAAACATAAAGCATTTTTGAGTTCTTGTATTATGGAACCAATTTACAATGATACACTGTAGGTTGCCAGTATGGTTGTTAAGGTTGAATAACTTGCGTGCCCCCTCTTCTCCCTGTTTTCTGAATAACGTGCTATAAAAAAAAGTCAATAAAATTTAAGAATTTTTTCCCCTTCTGTCCCAAGTTCCCAGTTACATCACTGAGAGTTAATGTTGTCGCTTGATTTAAGGATTTGTCAAGTCTCTAAGTTCCTGTCATACATAATGCATTTAATTTATTATTGCATCCTGTCTTCACCCAGTTTCTACTTACATTGTTGCAAACAGTTCACAGTAAATTTTAGTATTTCCCCCTCTCCACAG
This sequence comes from Holothuria leucospilota, assembly GCA_029531755.1. Lineage (NCBI taxonomy): Eukaryota > Metazoa > Echinodermata > Holothuroidea > Aspidochirotida > Holothuriidae > Holothuria > Holothuria leucospilota. The sequence goes on along the minus strand of CM055982.1, from coordinate 27,494,265 downwards.
AGTCACGACACAGTAAAACTATTGTCTTTTTATGTATTGACTTTCCCCTCTACAATTGCTACATAGCGTATAGTCACTTTTATGAACCTTCTGAGTTCCTGTTTACATTACTGGCAAACTTTTATGGTAAATTTAAAAACTTGGCTCTCTCCAAAAAGTTCCTGCTATAGCTAGTCACATATCAGTTAACTATTGTCACTAAATTGAAATTGACGTACCCCTCTTCAAAGGACTCTTTGTTACATAAGCTATAGTCAGTAAATTGAAAACCTTCCTCTTCATTACCCTGTGCCTATTTATATAACCATGAACAGTTGTTAGGAAATTTTAAAACTTGCCCCTTCTTAACTGAGTTCCTCTTAGTCATTTGAGGTACGTCAAAGTATTGTTAATTTTGGGGAGCTTTCATATTTTTTTTTTTTGTTTTTCTGTAGCAAATATGGATGATCTACACTATGCTTTCTGCCATTTTACAAACATCCCAAGTCAAATTCAGTCAAGACCCAGAGACAGGAGGGGCATACATAGAGGATGAATATTCAGTTAAAGTTGGTAAGTGTACATTCCATCAAAGTTATATTTTTCATAGTTTAATTTGAAACTGTCTTGAAGTTGGGTTATAAAACTTAAATTGTGGTTTTCCTTGCTTTTATATTAGGTACCCAATTGCAAGTCAAGCTTCTTGACAATGTACAGTAGCTTATCTGGCTCACCTAGTAGTTAGCACCATGTTAAAACAAAGCTGCACCTGCCTCAGAGAAGCAGCTTTCATAGATGCTTTATTGCTACACACATTACATTAACAGGATGTGTATAGCAAGTAAGTTTAGCTGCAGCCCCCTCATCAGCTTTGCTGACACATCTTAACATCTTAAACCTGGCATTTTGACATGGTGTCTTATATTAAAGACAATCGAAATGCTCCCAACCAAGGTATAGCTAGCTCTATCATTCAGTTAAAAAATTATAAGTGTTCTGCACCTCCTAAACAAAGGTCTGTAGCTTAATTACTCAATGCATATTCTCTTGAGCTCACTCCTAAGGGTAATAAATTTTAGGGAGGTTTCACGCATGCAAAAGTCAACTAACACAACTACATGCTGGAGGACAAGCACAAACAGATGCTAGGTCATGCACTAAAGTAATGTGCATGGAGCAGTGTCCTCCAGAACAACTAGCGCGTCCACCTAATTTGACCTTTTGACCTCTAGTGCAAGCTCCCTACAGTAGCCTAGCATTACATAAATATAGGCAACCACCATGTGTCTCACATTCACTGATCTTCAAAAATTATTGACCAATCAATGTGGCTAAAATTTGAAGGCATATTTTGCATCGCTTTGCACTTAATATGCCTATGAAAGTGCAGTCTTTCACCAGTTGAAAGTCAACATGACAAAGTGGCCTCCCTACAAACGGTTAGCTGTTAGGTTCCTGGTTTTACTTTTGTTTGAACAGTTTAGTTGAAGGAGTGAGCTTTGAATACACCTTTGACTGACACAAAGGTGTTCCAAAGAAATGAATTTTAGAGCTCTTTGCATTTGCAATGGCTGAAGGTGATGGTTCTGATAACGTACATGATAATACACCTTATGCATATGATGTCACATAGCACAAAGTGTACCGTCCAATGGAGGCAAGTGTGTATCATTGCAGGTACTAATACCAACAAATCCAGATAGCTGATTTGTGTACTGGTCGGATAGGCACGCAAGTCTACTCCAAGGGCCTGCGAAGCCCACCTCATGCCTGTGCCAAAATGTATGTAGTGTAGAGTGTCTATACCTGACTTAGATGATACAGACTTATTTTAGTGCAGTCAACACAGCATGTACTTAGGTCGCTCCCAAACTTACTAACATTGTGCTTGGTGCTCAGCATACAGTAAGCAGTGGAGTAGGGAAAACAAGCCAGTGAGCCACAACTGGGAAAAAGGCCGTGGCCAGCCCGACTTAACCAATTGGTTAGAAACTGAGCCGTAAAACCTCATCTAACTGTAACTCCAAAACTTAGATGTATTTAATATAATGATGATTGTACATTCTCTTTCTTTTCTCAAGTATGTTATTCTTAATTCCGCTATTTTAAAATTTCCTCCAAAAGTGGACATCCTACAAAAGCATTGGTAATGACAATATTGTTTGGCAGATTGATACAACATGTTTGACTAAACTTATTGTGAAAGTGAAACAAAGAACTGTACTTTAGGTTACCATGACAACAGTTGTTTTTCAGTTTGAAGTAAACATTGTCTGTTTAGACAACTTGGCAGGTATTTTGTCAATTATTCCCTGACACTTTGTTGTTTCAGTGAGTAAAAGTGTACACTGTGCAGATGAACATGCATTTTGGTGGGAGGTACTGCATTTGTGATACAGAAAGTTTTCATACCTTTAATGACATCATTTATAGATGTAGCATGATGGGAAAATCAAAATGGGGTATCCTGGTAGGTTTATTTTAAAGAAATAAGATTATCTCAGAATGAAATTCACTCCTCTGTAATTCAGGAATAATTTTATTCACTCAAGATTTCAAATTTTCAAATGATGCAAGCATTCATAATTCTAAGGGATTATAATATTGTTGAGAAGATGTGTTGCCAGAGTTTCTTCGCAAGTGTGAAAGATTTAATAATGGTGTAAGTTATTTTCTTTCTGTGCCATGGATAAACAGTTTTCCCACTTTCTAAACATTTAAAATATCTGTGACAAACTTCATTAAAGTTTTTTTTACATATTAAATTTTACTTTCATTCTTGTAATACACATGTTACATGACATCAACTCTTTCATGTGTGATCACCTGAATAGCTGGTTTATATTGCTTTCTTTTCTTTCCCTCAGTTGCACAGCTTTTAGAAGTAGATGCAGAAGCCCTAGTCAGTGCATTGATAACAAATACTGTTGAAGCAAGAGGTAAGTTTAGAGGCCAGGGTCCAGGTTTCACAAAGAGATATTGAAATCAAACTTAAAAGACTTTATGAAACAGGGCCCTGATTATGTTTTGTTTGTAGAAAGCCTAGACAATCTTCAAAATGACATGTATATGCGTATTGCTTGTAAACATCGTGACTCAAACTGTAAGGGAATCCAATTTGGAACATTCTTACACATCACTGGCAGCCACAACTGGGAGCTCCTCACTAGAGATCACCCTCTTTGGTGTCAGATTAAAGGGGAGGGGGTGGGGATTGCATTCAAGTTGGTACCGTTATATATAGAAGAATTGAGAAGACTTGGCTTGGGGCCCCAGTAACAGCTGACTTAAGTCTTGACCATTAATTGGCTGCTGGGATTAGTCTATAGCAACAGAGTTACCAGGTCACTAATATTTAAGCTACAACACAAACAGATGAGTCAGAACCATGCCCTTGCTATTGTCTGCTGGGCAGGAAATGAAATTGCTATGCCACACTTGGACGCTGTTGATTATTGATTTTATACAAATAATTAGTCCTATTCAAATGTTTACAAACCTACGTTCTTGGTCTATGATTTTTACTTGTCACATAATGCAAATAATCACGTGTGCATTTTTAGCATTTGCAGAATGGATAAAATATATTTTTCATCCCCCCAAGGTGAGAAAATCTACAGTCTGAGGACAGTTGCCCAAGCTGATGAAGCCAGGGATGCTCTTGCCAAGTCACTTTATAGTCATCTTTTCAAATGGATTGTGGCTCAAATCAATAAACTCCTTGCACCAGATGCTGAAAACAGGTGTGTGAGTAAAGTGAAAGTCAATGCCCTTAGATATATGCTTCAGATGGAGACAGGGGAAGGACCAGTGTGGGTCAATAAGAGCATAAGCATACAAGACTTATTGCAATTCAGGGGGCTGCAGAACTTTTGCTTGAAATCTTAACATTTGCCTGAAATTAGCACATATTTGCCTGAAAGTAGCAAAGTTTCCACCCCAAGGGGGATGGGCTAGCCTCCCCAGCCCCCTGCATTGTGAGCCTATGAATAAGAGCAAGGGGCATGTAGAGTCAGTCAAATAGATGTAAACAGGCAGGGTCTTGCAATGGGTTACTGCCCTATGGTCCTAATGACTTGGATTGGTCCTATAGTCCATCTGTACTATAACACAGTAGTTGTATAACCCATTTGGTCCCACAGTCAAAAGGATTATTTTTATGTATGCTGTCAGGAGGACTTGTGGATTGTAGGGCCAATGGAGTGTAATGTCATTGTGCCTGTGGGTTACAGGAACAGTGGGACAGTAACATGTAGTCACCACAGTTTGAGTCAGAAGGATTTTGTATGGCAATTCATGAATGGTTCTTTTTAATCATGTGACAAAATTTTTAAAACTGAATTGTCATATTTATTCAAGATCACTGCTTGGTTTCTGTACTTTCTGTACTATATTCTTGTCCTGAAATGTCATGTAAGGTAGTTGCTAGGGAAAAGAGATTTTAAAGATTTATCTGTTTCAGATAATGTTTGGGTGATTGCTTAATCTCTCGAATATTTATGACTTAGCAGTGTTTGAAGACTGTTAAATTTTTTGACACCTTCATAATGCTAACATATTCTATCTTAATAACTTCTCTTTTTATTCAAATGTTCGTTGCTGAAACTGGTGATTGCAGGCTCACTTAGACTGTGCTATCCATATTGTTTCTTTAAGGACACCATTACAGTGTTTGGATCAGAAGTTGCTTTTTCTTTTAGGCTTTTTGAGTAACATTAAGTTGTGGACATTTTTGTACACTAACACCTACCATAGTTTAGTGATAGATTTTAGTCAAGGCTTACTGGAGAAGAAATGTTAAGAGGTTTAGCATGATGCTTTCAGTAGTACCATGTATTAACAAAGATAAAATTATCAAAAAAGACCTCATATTTCCTTTTTACTCCCAGTCCGTCACCAGGATATGAAGTCGGCATTCTAGACATCTATGGGTTTGAAAACTTTAAATCTAATGGATTTGAGCAACTGTGCATCAATCTGACAAATGAACAACTCCAGTTTTACTTCAACCAAAGAATATTTAAGTGGGAGTTGGAGGAATATTCCAAGGAAGGAATCAAAAAGAATAACATCTCATTTCAAGATAACCAACCAGTTCTTGATCTACTCATTGGGGTGAGTCCTGCTACATTTATATCTAACCAGCGAAGGAGTGTTATTGCTTTAGATTGTAAGTCCCTGAAAGTGCATGCCTTCTCTCTACCCATATCAGTTTTAAAGTCACGTTCCACCAGTCAGCGGGTATGGTGCTGGGTGATGGTTGGAAGTGCTGTCTTCCAGTTGACCACATCTGTAGGCAGACTTGTAATCAACTTGGGAACCAGGTCAGAACTTTACAACACTTCCTGACTTGAAAAATTCTGGGGAATTTTCCCCTGTTGAAATAACATAGAGAGTCAAGTCGATGACTTGACTCAAGTCATCAAAGTACTACCCTGCGGAGCGGACTCAGTTTGCTCAGCTCCTCAGCTGCCCAAACCACCGTCCGCCAAAGCGAAGAGGACTGCGTCCAATTTTAGACGCAGACTTAATTACCATAATATGACTTATTCATGTACTCTTCGATGATTCATGCTACTGTTTTTGAGTGAGTGTGTGTACTTCTGTAGTCGTAAACGGAAAGCCTAGTTTGAAACCTGAGAAGTCCTATCATTACTGTGTTGCATAACTATCTGTGCAGTGGGCACTACCAGGGATACCAGTGGGTATTACAATGACATACCAACTCTGTGGGTGGCATTGGCTACTGCAAAATTTAAACGGGACCAGATGTTGCCTCCTTGTAAATATTCACTAACATTCAACTAATCTTGAGCAGGGAATAATTTAGTATTCAAATTTTGCGTAGCAGTTTTGAGAAATTTTTCTTTCTGTAATGTAAAATTACCGAAAAAACCTGTGGTTATGCACACAAATAAGTGCTACACATTTTATATTTGTGTAGCAATTTGGCCAGCTTGCGTAGCAAATTGTGATGCAATACCGGATAAATTATTCCCTGATCTTGAGGCCACGTATTTCTAAGAACATCCGAAAGAATTTCTTCGGTGTTCACTTTGGCAGGCGTTAGGGATATGACTGAACAAGGAATATGCCATACAGCCTGCTGCGTAGGCAACTAAAGTACCTGTAGTTGACTTGACTTGCTGAGAAAAGAGTGACTTCCTTACAACTCTGTCTATAGGGCATTATCAGGAGAGAGACTAGTCAACTTCTTGTAAAGTCCCTTCCAAGACTTTTTGGCCTACCCCTTTTTACAGCAACCATTTATCCAAAGACCAGTCATTTAATTTATCAAGTTGCTACTGTTTTACACTTAGAGAGATATTATAATTCTGTCTTTCGTTGCATGTATTCATGTAAATAAGCAAAATAGAACGATTTAACTACTGTGCTTAAAGTTAGCACACACACACACACTTTCATGTAGCATTTGAACAAACTTAGCATTAGAAGATGAGTATGAAGAACTTAAAAAAATTATACCCTGAAAATTTTATGGAGTAATTGTCAGTGATAGGCAAAGTAATTTACTAGAGTTAGTCTGTATAACTGGTACTAATGATTTTTCTGTTACTCATTTCATGTTATATGTGTAGGTGATGTATGAATGCTGTGAGGTATGTTGTTGGAATTCTCCAAAAGTGGGCTTGAGTTGAAGTCAGGTTACACTTGGTGGGTCAGGTAGAGCATTGTTGAATATTTATAGACCTTGTTTAATATTCATTGTGGGTCTTTTAAGGGTAGCCAAAGTATTTCAGGGAGTTGCCATCTAAAATTAGAAGCAGAAAGGGACTTTTTAGATGCAACTTTACAAGGTCTGGGAAATGCTATCTCTGGCAATGTGGAAGGCATTTTGGCAAAAATTCTCTTACCACCCTTGTGTCACCCTGCCTCGTGTCAACTGATGGTGGCCCTTTTTGACAATGTCATATATGAGTTTCTCCCAGAAGGGTTGCTAAGGTGACCTGCAAGGTAGAAACCGTGGGTCACTAAATAAAAGAAGTTTGATTGCTGCAGATGAATATTGTTACATTGCAGAATTTCCATCAGTAGGAAATTAAAGGACTAAATTTGCCTGCAGTGAAGCAGTTATATGGTACTCATGGCATTCTGATTACAGCATGAGTCTGTAGTGTGCAGAAGTTTGAGTTCCCCTTGAGGTTGAGTGTGGGCTGATGGAGGTTTGAACCTGTTGTGGTTTAAACAATGAATGTATTCCTTTATAATATACCATTTCCAGGTACGGAAGTTTCCGTACTGACCATACTGCTTACTATGAGGTTAAAGTTGTGATGATTCACATTAATAAAAGTAATTAAGACAAAAAAGTAGTTAGAATCTGTTGTATCTTGAACAATAGATGTACATTTTTATGTGTCAGTTCCAAGTTCCGACCATTTTCACAATGACCATGTTTAATTGAGCGTACATGTATTGACTAACCCATTATGAGTCACACTTGGTAATAGGGCCAGCCCATCGTGATTTACACTATAGTAGTGTCAGAGCCACCTGAAGACAAAAAGCTAGTCAAATCTGTTGTGTCTTAAAGAATAGATGTATATTTTTATGTTTCAGTTCCAGGGGTTTGGAAGTTTCCATGCTGACCATTTTATTTACTTCAGTATTGACTATGCCCATGATGATTCATATTTGAAAAGATAGCCAAGGGAAGACAAAGAGGTTTTAGTTCCTATTGTCTTGAACAATAGATGTATTCCTTTAGAGTTTAACAATTCTAGGGTCAGGAAGTTTACATCCTGACCTAGGTTTTAGAGGGTATTGATAAACCTGTGGTGATTTATACTAAAAGAAGTGCTTATGTACATAGCGAAAGGAAAAAAGGGGGTTCGTTTTTCAATGGTTGGTCGGGTACCCGGGTACCCAAAAGCATAACTTCTGTTAGGCTACAAGTTTGTTGTAAAGTCATAATAAGAAATTTTCCTTTGCAAACAATAACAATAAAGAACAATAAACAACAAAGGTACTCCATTATCATCAGTGCTAAGTAGTGTTTGCACCGGGTCCAAAATTCGGAACCGGGTACCTGAAGTCGATGGTTGGTCGGGTACCCGGGTACCCAAAAACATAACTTCTGTTAGGCTACAAGTTTGTTGTAAAGTCATAATAAGAAATTTTGCTTTGTACGTCGATATAATATAACACCAACGTATCTTATGTATGGGCATGACAAGTGTTCTTAGGCGTGTGCGTGATAAATTTTGCCAGGAAAAAGTAATATGTTAGGTGTTCTGTCACACGTGCAATCTATGTTAGTGAAACTTTGGATCCGGGTAGCAATTTCAGAACCGGGTCCTGACATCGTCGGTCGGGTACCCGGGTACCCAGTACAAACACTAGTGCTAAGGATTTACTGATCCCTGGAATGGGTGTCAAAGTTGGGAAATTTGGGTATTTGGAGGGAAATTTACCTTCTTTTACATGAAAATATTGAAGAAATGGTGGACAATAAGACTCTTCCTGGGAAATGGATATTTTTTCCAGCCCTGATTGCTGGACACATCAGTTGTTGTCTAGAGGGAAGGTAGAGTTGCCCATGCCAGATGGAAAATTTGGGGCTGGGTTCACGATTTTTTAATTCTGGGTGGAAATGTTTAGTGTGTGGTGGGGCTCGCAAGTGCTCCTTCGTGTGGGCACAACACTGTTTTATCATAATTTAGCAATTTTAGGTTCTGGAAGTTTACATACCAACCTTGCTTTTTCTTAGTTATTGACTAAAACCTGTGATCAGTCAAATGCTGATATAAGTACTGTGTAGCCAAGGAAAGTCAAGGTTTGAGGTGGTTGAGTTTCAGGCAATGTATGACTGCATTTTTACGTGTAAATCATTACCATTTGTAGGCGGATCATGTTTCCACTTTTACAGTACTTGGGTATTGAACCCTTCCTGATTCATACTCTAATGTATAGCAGTGAGGGCAAAGAGAAAGAGGTTACAGAGTTCTCAGAGGGGACCAAGGCACCAAGCATTAAAGATAGATACATGTATGTAATGATACAACAGTACAAGTAACCTATTGTATTCCTTGTCTTGCCTACCTTAGTACTCAGATTACAAACACAATAGATTGAATCATGCAAGAGTTTGTCTTAATCAGGGCAATCTGATTCAGTAATTCAGTATGAGTCACCATGTATTCCAGCATCAAGAGGGGTGGAGTGTTGGCTTGGTCATTGGGGTGAATGTAGGCTATGCCTTGCATTAAGAGACATCAGGATCAAATCCATGTAGAATGACCTGGAAATTTTCTGGTGACAACAAATTGCTGCTTCATCAGAGCTTTTTGTAGTGGTGCAAGGGAGCTTTAAGATTAGCAAATGAAAGTCTTAAAGTTTCTGGCTGTTTGATCAACTTGGATATTGTCTGGTTGGGACCTTGTCTGCTTCAGGTTGCTTGTTACAGCTGTTGTTCTGTGCAAGCAAGAATCTTCCTACCCTTCTAGCCTTTGGAGAAACACTAAAGACTTTGGTACACCCTCACATTTTAGATGGGGACCTTAAATAGCTGTCCCAGTTGCAGGGTTGGAATCGATTAGAACACCGCTGCCTGGTAACTTAAGGCTAATCTTGCTTGTTTTCACCCATGATCAAGAGTATCATAATGAGACCAAAAGGCTTCTTGACTGTTACTTCAATAAATTACACTTCACTTTTTCTTAAGTTATGCCCTCTGTGAATTTTGGTAAATTTCACAGGCCTAAGCTAGGCCTACCCAGTTGGTGTAACGTTAGTTCACAACAGTGTAAAATCGAAAAAAAAAGTAACAAATGCTAAGTAGTTTGATCCATTCACCTCTACATCTAAACAACACCTAGACCCTTTGAAGTAGTTTGGACTTCAGCTGGTTTTTTTTTTTATTGAAAAATTAGTAAATTATCCTCAAACATTCCTCATCATGCCATCATGTCATGTTTTCTGTTTTCATGCATTGAGGGAGGGGATGACTCATATTATGGTGTCACAAGGACTTCTGCCAGTTTGAGATATGGATGGGAGGGGGTATTGGCTGCCCCATTTCTGTGTGAGGTCTGCAGGACCAGGGTCTAAAATTTGTTCTCTTAAGTTCCAAGTAAAGTTTATTTTCTTTCCAAGTTTGTGATAGGACAGGATAAAGTGTATCGAAAAGCAAGAAGCTCTTTCACATACAGATAAATATTTGTTTTTAGACTCAGTTCTACATGAGCCTGAATTCAGTGAACTTGAACATTGTTTATGTTAATAGTGTCTGACAGATCATCTGTTAGATAAGCAGCATAGGGCTGATTATGGCACAATCAGTTAGTAAATGGCATCGGTAAAATTCTGTCATTCAAGCGATTACCACCACTGATTATTTGAAACTGGAAACGAAAATAAACTTCAAACTTCCTGCAAAAAAAAAACTTTCTAATTCCCAAAACACACATTTCTTCAAGTTCCCGCCCAAAATATCAGCATCAATACTTACAAAACTTGCAAAACTTAAAGCTCTCCAAATGATAGTAATAATTTTGATCATTTGTAATTGTTTCCGCAACTTCTGATGCAGCACAGTTCAGGTGTGTCAAAGCTAGGGCACTCAGCATTACCTATAAGGTGTGCATTCCACGGACCATGCTGCGCATCTGCACACGAGTTCTACTACAGGAAGACCATGACTTTGAGCCGTGTTTTTTCAAGTTTCAGTGCTAATCACATCATCTGTACACATTTGGTGCATGTACTGTAGCACCTAGATCGTTGGAAACCTGAGGCTCATTATCATGCATAAATTATGCCACTTCCGATATTTGTTTCGTTAAGTTTTTAATTATCTATGATAGGCACATGGGCACACGTAATTGCCTTATAGGGGATAATGGAATACAAATATGCAATAGATAACTCAGCCCCTCAAAAACTTACAAAGAAAAAGAAGTAGCAAAGGTGACCTTTCACAGTTTATTTTTTTAAGACACTCAAATTCTAGTACATTTTATAACAAATTACACCCCAAAATACAAAAGAACAATAGGAAAATATTTGTATTTGTACTGTATTTTAAATCAGGGGTCGGCAAACTAGGGGTCGCAACCCTTTTGAGGGTTGTGAAAATATTTTGGGGGGTCGCAAAAAGGATTTGGGAGCAAAAAATAATTGACAAACTTCTCATTAAAAATAAGCAATAGGGATCTGCTTTATTAACACTGCATAACCAAGTCAAATCAAACTCCTCTCACCGACCCATCAATTTGAGGGCCACCAAGATTCCGGAGTGGAAAGTTGGGGCCTCCAAGCAAAAAAGTTTGGAGACCCCTGTTTTAAATCACTGCTAATGGTATTTTCCACTTTGTCTCTGAAAGTTTCTCACGAAGTTGAAGTTCAATTACGAAAGCACATTGAGTACAGTGTAATACGTAATGCATTGCTAGTGCATTGCTTGTGCTTTTATGTAGCACATTGGTCATGAACAATGCCGTGCTCCTAGCTGATGAATGATGGGAAGTGGACCAGTGTTAAATTCATGCAGGAACTGCAACACAGTTCTTTGATTACAGGAATTTATCGGGAATTCGTTTTATGGTTCATTTGGAAAATTTTAGATAAGACATAGGTTGTGGGTAAGACTGGTTACAAACAATATATTCATATCGTTAAGGAACCATGAGATGCATAAAGGAAGTAAATTGAGTGGATTGTTTAGTGGCCCTGAAGTGCTAAGGTAGTTACATATTTTTGCATACTGTATAGCGGGAAATTTCAGCAAGGCTAATTTTTGGCGAATCTGTACCTTGTTCACATATTTGTGGAGTGAAGAATTCACTGTTGCAGGCAACAAACATATCTTGTACAAACTAAGGAAAGTACTTTTGCCGGTCTTACATTCACGATTAGATACTTGGCTGTGAAAAGCGCGAAAATTTAATCTCCGTGAAAATTTCCCACTACACAGTAGAACTGGATGGATAGGTTTCTGTCTAGCACTACTAAATGCAATCGAGTACGAGATATTTCCATGTTCTCTTCCGACATGGTCGGTGGATGAAAACTAGGCAGAGCCTCATGTACTGTAGGCTGACAGATTCTTTGTCTAACATTAGGCATGTGACATTGTAGGCAATGCAAGTATTAATGGTTGAGTTTTAAGTAATTTTCTATTTGTGGAACGTACGGGACATGTTCCTAATATTTTGCAACTCCAGTGTGAAGGTTATCTTATTACAGTGAGTGTACAAAGCTAGAGATACACAATAAATGGTGAGAAAACGTGACCTCCCTATACACGTTAATAATTGGTGATGTGTAATCAGCATCGGCCCAGTTGTGTAAATGAATAATCGGTAATCCGTAATTACCGGTTGTGGTATAATTTTTGTCAAACACTATATCTTAATGAGCCTTTTAGGGTAGTAATTTCTCTTTTTAACAATAAAACTAGTATGTAACATGTACTGTAAGTGCTTACAATATCTTGTTATATACAGGGTGTATGCCCTGATGACCCTTTTTGAACTATATTTTTGAATGCTTACAGAATGAAGGATCACTAGAAATTATCTTTTGTTTGACATGAGCACTGTGGGTAGGACTGGGAAGTTTCTCTTGTGTGCTGCACACTTTAGCAGTATGTTATGATAATTGCAGTGGCAATTTTTGACTAACCATTCATCAGGGTGTGAAATGTATTTATTACAGTCTTGAAAGGGATAAATGAGTCCCCAATTGAAAATGATTGCTTCTAAGAAATACAGATATTTATTAAGTACTGCTTTGTGGATCGGAAATACCTTTGCTTGTAGGGAAATTGGTGTATTTGAAATGTCCCAAATTGATATATATATAGTTGCAACAAAAGTCCAAACAATTTAAGGAGATGATGTTGTATTCCCAAAATAGAATATTTGAAAAAGTGTTAGTTTAGAGTGCAAGGCGAATATTACGTCAGACCCCAAGTGTGGATACCCGAGTTATTTGCTGTCACTAGGCTAGTGCTCTATACTTTGACTAGGGCTGTGACCGTTTAGCGATTAATCGCTAAACGATCGCATGTGTAATAAACATTTAGTACAAAGCTACCAGCGATTAATCGCAAAACCCGTTTGTCCATACGAAATAAAAAAAAAGCTGCAGTCATTACAGAAAATTAGATGTTCACTTTAACTCTTTTTGAAAAAGTGAAATACATAATTATACAAATGACACACACGTAAACATACAACATCAAAGTTGAGCTTCTATGAGGATCCGTGTTTGAGGTTCATGGAAACCATGTCCCCCGGCATCACTAATGCATTTTACATATTTATCATGTTCAAGGGCACTTTTAAAGTCTCTCTATTGAATATACAGTAGGTACTTGCGATTAATCGCTAAACGATCGCAAAATTTTGCGATTAAACGTTTAGTAATTTTGCTAAACGTTCACAGCCCTAACTTTGACACCTTAATCTTTGGGTGCTTATTGGTTGGTCGGGGTTAGGGTTAGGGTTAGGATAGGGTTTAGAACAGAAGTTATTTGTCTCAAGATATGTGTAAAGTGAAAAAAATGATAGATCTCTGAACTCAAGAGGTCACATCTGTATGAAGTGTGATGGGACATACTGTAAAGGTACTGGAGCATACATATTTCAGAAAAGGTGTAAGGCACCATGTCAGGACCTGAGGCTGCAGCTGCCTCAGCAGAGCTGCAGCTGCTTTTAATGCAAATTAGTTGCAGGTGCCTTGTTGTTACATATTTTACAGTGTCAGGGTTAAAGTGATTGTTATTGTAATGTGTACAGTAATAAAACATGGTTACTGTACAACTGCTGCAGCTTAGCTGAAGGGACCTAAAGCTTGGCTTTATATTTTGACATGGTGCCTTACTGTTTGCTGGATATTTTAAGACAATGGGTGGGAGACAATCTGTCACCGACAATTTGGGGGGTTGCAAGAAAATGTTGGAACAGAGGAGAATGCAAAGGAAGGGATTGGAACTGTGGTATCATAATACTCTGTGCCGCACGTACTATCAGTTGTTTCCAAACAGCAATTGTAAGAGGTTACAGTATATACGATTTAAAGAATTAATAAAAGGTGAACTTAACATAGCCTCCATAGCTGTCTTATTGTCTCTGTCTACAGTAGCAGTGATATACACAAGCAGGAATTAATGACTCAATTACCGTGGCTCTGCAGGAGTAATAGTAACAGTATGCCATGGAATATGTCTGCTCAAGCCACAACTGAAGTTTTGAGGACCTCTGTGGTACACTTTTTTTTTCATTTTTCTCAAAGGGCTCATCTCAGTTGCTTGGGGAAAAACATCAAAGCTCAAAAAATTTTCATAGAGCCCACAGAGGATAGTTTTATATGTTTTGCTGAAAATTATTTAGAAGGGCAGCTTTTGAAACATGTAACCATAGGAACCATTCATTTAGTGGTTTAAAGCCTCTTGGCCTCTCCTCAATTTTCATTTACATGTATTATTTATGTATGTTTTTTTTATGGTGGGGGGGGGGGGAGAACTTGGCTGGGACTTCTGAAGTTAAAAAAGTTTGAAGAATGAAACTTCTTTTAATAAGATGCTATGCATATTTTTACCCCAGAATTTAATTTTCAGTGTACTAGGCCATTGAGTTTAAACAATTTGGTCACAAATGAGCCGTGAAATTTTATAGTCCTGAAGGTGGAAAACCCCTCCTTAAATGTGGAGAAAAGTACTACCCAGCTTTAATAGGTATATGGACTTGACTCACACTGCAAATTGAAACAATTATTATGTCTTCCTCTTTCCATTGCTTTCAGAGACCATTGGGACTTTTATCCTTGCTGGACGAGGAATCTAAGTTTCCAAAGTCAACTGACACTTCGTTTGTCAATAAACTCAGCCAGAACCATCAGAAAAATAAGAATTTTATTCGTGACAAGCGTGCCAGTGCAACTGTATTTGGCATCAAGCATTACGCTGGAGATGTAAGTATATAATACATAAAAGTTATACACCATACCTAGAATGTCTAAGACTTGAAAAATACATAATTAGAGGTTAGACACTCTTATAATGAAAGTCATTTAGCACCATTTCAAAACCTCAGGTTGCAGCTGCCCTAGCAAAGCTGCAGGGCCTGCAGCCATGCTTTGTTGGCACACATAACAAATGAATTGTAATGTGTAGAGTTTAAAGCAGGGTCCAATATAGAAAAATGGGAAAAGTGTGGAGTTTATGTATAAGTCTTGAAAGTGTAAAAATTTTGAGTGAAGGACCAGTGGGCTGTTATATGTTAGGGTAATCCTTTTAAACGGGTATTCCCTTACTCATGGGACTATTGGGAGGAGATATGTGTGACATTACCCTAAGTCATGTAATGTGCACTTCAGGATAGCTCGTGAATATTTAGGATTTTCTGGACAATGATAGGCCTACATGTGAAATAATAGTTATTTTGTGTGCTGTGAATCCTAACATGCTTAGTTTTCCTGACATGATTTCTTATTTCAGATTTCATACGATGCCACAGGATTCTTAGAGAAGAATCGCGATTCCTTCAGCAACACCCTGACAGAGTGCCTACTAAACAGTCAGAATGGCCTTGTCAAATATTTCTTCTCTCATAACCACTCAGACCTGTAAGTTATTCATTATTCTCAACCAGTTGTAAATTTATCAAATTTTGTCAGAGTTATGTTCAGATTTTATCTGTAATGTTTCAGATTCCTGTAGCATAATCTGCTAGAATCCTGGAAAGAGACTTATTCTGATGTTGGAATTTCCCAATAATATAGGTGAAATTGAAAAGTTAAAAAATTGATAGATGAGGGTTGAAAATGAATACTGATTTAAAAAAGTGACAGGTGGTAAAAATTGCTTTAGACTACAAAAACTGCTGTTAAAATGGTGGTTTCCTGTACTGCAATATTGTTTTTAAAAATGGGATTTGAGCAGATGTGCAGAAATCTTTCAGTCTGAAAATAAATACAACCTCCTGCCTTTCACTTCAACATTTTCATGAAATGAAGGTCACTGCAATAGACCCTTTTCCAAATGGCAATTACAAAGGATTGTGGGATAGTATTTTGGTCTTCATCATTCTTATCCACAGTAAAATGCCATTGACAACAATAAAAGCACACAAAAACTATCCTGCAATCCTTTGTGACTGCTATTTGGAAAAAGGTCTATGCTAGAAGGGTATTGAAAAGTGCAAAGTAGTCTTACAGTCTTGCGACCCGGCCTGAACATGGAGGGTCATACACCCTTTGCTTAATCATTTATCTGTAACCCTGTAAAATTTGTTATTTATCAGTGATCATTGCATGTCTAGTTCCATTTTGTGTTCTGTTTCAAAATAATTAGATGGATACAATGACACTTAAGAGATTTGGTTTCAGTTCTTAATACTTTAATTGTTCTTTATCAAAATGTTTTAAATATTAAAGCCAGTTTTTGTGAAAAATGGTGTCGGTTCATGTAAATCATTCACATTTTTTTCTGTGAGGGGTGTGGATGAAGTTATGTTAGCTATTGTGAGATTTTTCTGGGCTAGGTATCACAACAAAAAAAAAGAAAACCCACAAGGACTAAATGTCAGCTAATTCAGTTTATAAAAGGAAATTTGCATTCCCAGGAGTTTAATAAAAGTGAAAGATTAATTGATGTATAAGTTAGATAACCTGACAGAGTTATTTCCTTTTTGCTAAAAGATATTCCCTTGGACATGTATGTATGTTGAGGGTACGCAGTAGCAGATGCCGAAAACAATTCATCATATCCCACACGTTCTACACTTGGAAGTTTCCATATGATTTTAACTATTTAAATTGTAAATTTATATGGTACAGTAGGAACCCCATTCTAAGACCCAAATTAAACAAACAAAAAAAAAAAAAAAAGAAGAAAAATTGGAACTATTGGAAAAGACATCAGTCATGTGTTTTCCCTTTAAGTGTAATCACTGCTCTCCAGTAAGCAACTCAATAAGGAAAACTTTCAGTGTTTCTGTTGATAAATTAAAGAGATACTTCACTCATCATAACAGCCTTTTGCAACAGTGGAGTTGAAATAAACAGCAAAACTTCATATCATGAAGCTAAAAACAATAAATACATTCTCAGGAAGAAAAAGGGAAAAATGAAGTTGTCTGGTTAAACCATCTTTTTGGACCCCCTTAAGTTTCATTTAGCCATGGAAATGTGCTGGAATGCTCTGGTTTTAGTTGTCATTTTGAGAAATTAAATGCACCATGCAGAATTGAGGATTCAAAACACTCTTCTGGAAGTCCTCTCCATGCCTGTGAAGGTTTTATCTATTACAGAGTGATACACAATGATTTGTTTCCTGTTGTAATATATAATGTAATGTTATGTATTTCATTTGAAATAAGCGCAGGTCATACTAGAGCGATTTCGGATAGGATTACAGTCCGATTTCTGTGAGTTTTAGTTAAAATCTTTTCCATCCCTGGTCAGAAAGAGACAAAAAGTTGCTATCTTGTGTAAATATGTGATTTGGATCAGAGGACTACGAAAATGAAACGTAAATTATTTCGTGGCGTCACATTGGCAGACAGCATTTATTGGACACGCGTGCAAAAATTGGATTGATTTTTGAACAAATACCACTCTGTTGAGTGGTATAAGTTATATAATGGTAGCAGAACAGTTTATCGTGAGGCAAACTAGGCTCAGTTATTGATATAGCATGACCATCCTTAGAACAAATTCTGAATTAAAAAATATTGGTCCGATTTAGAAAAATTCAGATCGGATTTCGGATTGAAAGTCGCTGTAGTATTACCCACCCTTTTCTCCACTCAACCATTAAAAATTGTAGATTTTGCCTCACCCTGCCATCCCACAAATTGTTTACCTGCTTAAAACTTACTTTGCTTCCATTATTTGGTATGGAAAATGGCTACTGCTTTTACTAATGAATGTATATCTGTCCTTCTTTTTGGCAGCCAAACAGTGTCAACCCTGCAAAGAGAAATTTTACAGTGCAAACCCCCTCCTAAGATTGCCCATGATGGTTCAAAAAGTATATCAAGAGCTCAGGGGAAGAAACTTCAGAAACAGTGAGTTGAAAATATGCAATCACATCAGCCTTACTTTGAAATGAGAGGTGGATCTACTCAAGCCCTGCTGCTTTAGCTGTGGAAGCTGTTCATATATGTGGGGATGTGATTGATGTCGTGGCATTGGCCTTGTGAATCAAAGATTAAGGGTTTAATTCCTTCCTTTAGTGTTCGACCGATCATCTGTTAGATAATCGGCATCGGGCCGATTATCGCACAATCGGTAAATAATCGGCATCGGTAAAATTTTGTCCTTCTACCGATTACTACCACCGATTATTTGAAAACTGGAAACAGGGCTAAAATACACTTCAAAGTTTCTGCAAAAATGTTTATAATTCTCCAAAACACGCATTTCTTTAAGTTCCCGCCCAAAATATCAGCACTGATACTCACAAAACTTGCAACATTTTAAGCTCTCCAAATCATAGCAATCATCGTAATTGTTGCCGTAACTCTCAGTGCAGCACAGTTCAGGTGCGTGAAAGGCCACACAGTATTACCTAGGTGTGCATGCCATGGACCATGCCGCATATCTGCATACAAATTGTACTACGGGAAGAAATGACTTCGCGCTACGTTTTTTTCAAGTTTCAGTGCAAACCACATCATCTGTACACATTTGGTGCATTTACTGTACTGTAGCAACTTTGGAAACGCAAGGCTTATTATCCTGCATAAATTATGCCACTTCCCACATTCTTTTCGTTAAGTTTTTAATTACCTATGACCTGCACATGCGCACACGTAACTGCCGTACAGTTCTTGCGAAGTTGAAGTTCACCTACGAAAGCAACACCAGTACAGTGTGTAATACGTAATGCAAGGCTAAGTGCATTGCCTGCACATTTACGTAGCATGTTGGTCATGAACTCCGTCCGTGCTCCTAACTGATGAACGAAGGGAAACGGCCCGTGTTTAAATTCACGCTGGAACGGCAAACAGTTTTTGTCGATTACGGGACTTTATCGGGAATTAGTTTTATGTTTCATTTGGAGAATCTTTTACATAAGACGTAAGTGTGGGCAAGACGCATTACAAAAAATATATCCATATCGTTAAGGGAGCATGGATGAGTAAATCAGCAAATTGAGTGGAATTGTTTAGTGGCCCCCCGAAGTGCCAAGGTAGTTAGATATTTTTTGCTAAATCTGGGTGGATAGGCTACTATATAGCACTACTACAGTCCAGTACAGACCTTTGCACGGAATCTTCCGACATGATCGGTGGATAGAACTACTGTAGGTAGAGACGTATGTAAGCCGACAGACTCTTTGCCTAACGTTATGCCTGCGACATCGTACGAAAGCATGTATTTATGGTTGATTTTTATCATAGTATTTGGAAAGAAAATCCTTCAAAAACATTTAATATTCTACTTGTGGATCGTAGGGAACTGTTCTTAATCGTTCATCTCCAGTGTGAAGGTTTGTTATGGTGTGTGTACAAAGTTAGAAATATGCGACAGACGGCGAGAAAACATGACCTTCCTATACATGTTAATAATCGGTGATCGGTAATCGGCATCGGCCCGATTGTGTAATTGAATAATCGGTAATCGGTGATTACCGATTATGGCATAATCGGTCGAACACTACCTTCCTTGCTTATTTTGTTTTTTCTATGGGCAAAATTCTCTATCTCAAATACCCCCTTTCTTTCAAATGTTAAATGAATACCTGTCAGTTTCTGAACAAAGTCACTCTTTTTGCAGCAAGTTAAGTCAACTACAGCTATTTTGGTGACTTGAGTAAGTCCATGTCTTGAGCCATTGTGTTATTTCTGTAGGTTAAAATTTTGGAAATTTGTGCAAGTCGGGTTGTTTTGGGAGGTTCTGACTCAAGCTGCAACTTGATTACAACTCTCGTACCTGTGAAATAACTTATCATTCAGCATAGTGTATACCTGCTGCAGACTTGAGCAGCTGTCTCCGTGAGATGTTAACATTGACAAGAGGTTATATTCTCAAAATGCTTTGAAACTGGGGTTATATTCGCAAAAGCTTTGAAACCTATCTTCAGTGTAAAGAAGCATTAATCAAGCAAACATTATCCATGTGGAAAGAAACATTTCTTGGGGGCATCTACCCTCTACTCCCATGCTTATGGAAAAAAACCCCTTGATATGTGGAAAGATTCAAATATTATAGTATTGACAACCCAGGAAGCATGGCTATGTTGCTTTTTTCACAATACATACAAATGAATGGAATTCTTCAGTGGCATAGGAAAATTGTCATTACTGTATATAGTAGTAATAGTACCATAAATTTCTGAAATTGAGCGACTGCGATTTTAATGTCACAGGTTGCTGATATCTTTATTTACTATAGTTATCAATTTGTTTGTGAGTTATGCACAATGCATCTTCATGATAGAAATTATCATTATGAAAAATGGTTTGGAGAATTTTCCTCCAAGGGGAAAACATACAGAGCAGAATACAATACAAGCAATTACATTGTACCTGTAGGAGGTGCTAGAGTAGACAGTCAACTTGCTATTTGCATGGGAATATGTTCCTGAAAATTGCATCCCTTGAGAATTGTGCCACCTGCCCCTGACAAATGGTTCCTTTGCACATACAAAGTAGCAGGTCTCATGGAAAAAATGAGTTCCGACACTTCAACAAACTCGTTTAGCCATAGATGAAAATTTTACAAAATGTCAGTTCCCAGGATGCATTCACAGTAAGAATACATCACAGTTTTGGCAGCAAAAAAAAGGGATATAAATTTTAAGAACTGCTGTAAAGTGCTTGTTTGTGGGGACGAAATTTTGGTGGACTTTTTCTTTGTAAAGAGAAGGTTCCATATTTGCTTGTAATGTCTTTTGCCTATCAAGACATCAAATATTTCCAAAATTGATTGAAGATAAAATGCAACTTTGTCAAACAGAATGAGAGAGTCACGGAAAAAGAATAAAGACGTTCGCCGTAGCTTTTCATCCATCGGGTCTAAGTTCAAGGTAGGGTTTGTTTTATTTTTGTGTGTTTCTTTCATTGTCAGTCTTAAACTTTTTTATGCAAAGGTTGCTTAGGAGCTTGACATGTGCAGGCTTTCACTGATTCCTACTTATAATAATTTTTCCTACTTCTCTACATTTTTTCTTGAAAATTGTTCTTTTCATACTTTTCCCCTTTTTTACCCAACTTTTTTACTTCAAAAAAAAAAAAACAAACAAAAAAACAAAAAACAAAAAAAAAAACATTAAGAAAATGACATTCAAAGTGTTGAAAAATATTATGAGTCGTCACGTAGATATTGATGTCAAGATGAGTGAATAGCAATGAATAAATTCTGAAAAAGTCCTACTTTTGTACTACTTATAGTTTTCAAAATCCTACTTTTGACCTGTTTTATTGAGACTATTGATGCTACTTTAATTTACTTTTTGAGTCTACTGGAAAGCCTGCATTTGGAATAAAGAATTGTTTTCTATTGATTTAGGCTTAGAATTTACTCTTTTATCCTGTACTCGCCCTGACTATATCATAACAATATTTTGAAGGCAGTAAGATTTATCTTCTATAGGCTCTCTCATAAGTAGGACAGCTATTTGTGGCCCTCTGAATTTGTATGGAATGAAAAATAGTATGTCATCCTCTTTGTGTGGCTATGTATGAATTGGTGAATGGAATTGACACTTGCTGAAAAAGTTTTTGTTTGGTGTTGTACAGGGAGATTGAAACCCAGAAAATCAGTGAAGTAAACTGCATAGTACAGCCTTAACCGTGTGTAACTAGGGGGCTGCATAATTTACATCTTATGAAATTTCCCTAACAAGTCCCCTCCTTGTAATGCTATGTATTGTTGAATGGCTCTTTCATAAGACAACGGATTGTGGCCCTTTGAATTTTGTATGGGATGAAAAAAAGTATGTTGACCTCTATGTTATGCTATGTATGAATCTGTGAAGGGAATTGATACTTGCTGATGAAGTTATGTTTGGTTTTGTACAGGCAGATTTAACCAGAAGATCAAATGATGAGTTAATATTTCATGGTACAGCATTAAGTGAAAGTATCTAGATGGCAGCATAATTAACATTTTATGAAACTTCCTGCCCCCACCCCCTTAAATGCCATATATTGTCAAATTGTAGAAAAGAAGGTGAGTAAATACGATACACACTATCCAAAATGAGGTACTTCATGCCAATTTGGCTAGTCCCATGGTTGGTATAATGGTGAAGTCGCCATATTGAGACCTCTTGCTGAGGCTGGGTGTGTTTTCAAGTTCATTTGTGTTACTACCTCATTTCTGCTATTATCAGTTGGGAAGTGCATATGTATGTGGGTGAAAAGTGTCAAATGGTAGAAAACGAGGGTGGGTAAGAAGCTGCACACTTGCCTCTAGAAGAAAAATGGCCGACTGAGATATATCTTGATTTATAGAAAGATACTACGGTTGTTATTGGTTTCGATGATAAGAGAAACCTATGCAACTGTGCTGGCGTGTGTATGTATGTATTGTGTATGTGTGTATGTGTGTTTGTGACACTTGCTCGTTAACACGATATCTCAAGAAGGGAAACTCTGGCACTTCTCAAACTTGGTACATAGGTGCCCCATATTGAGAGGAAGAACCCTATTGTTTTTGGTGGGGGTCGAAGGTCACCTGGGGTCAAACTCTGAAAACCTTGTTAACACAATATCTCAAGGTAGAAAACTTGGACGAATTTCATACTTAGTAGGTAGATGCGTTATGGGAAGAGGAAGAACCCTTTTGATTTTGGTGGAGGTCAAAGGTCATTTGGGGTCACCAGGGGTCAAACTCTGAAAACCTTGTTAACATGATATCTCGATGTAGGAAGCTTGGATAAATTTCATACTTAATGTGTACATGTGTTATAGAAAGAGGAAGAACCCTATCGATTTTGGTTCAGGTCAAAGGTCATTTGGGGTCATCGGGGGTCAAACACTGAAAACCTTGTTAACACAATATCTCAATGTAGGAAGCTTGGATAAATTTCATACTTAGTATGTAGATGCCTTATGGTAAGGCAGAGAATCCTATTTCTTTTGGTGGAGGTCAAAAGTCATCTGGGGTCACCAGGAGTCAATGCTGAAAACCTTGTTAACACTATATCTCGATGTAGGAAGCTTGGATAAAATTCATACTTAGTATGTAGATGTGTTATATAAAGGGGAAGAACTTTATCGATTTTAATGGAGGTTAAAGGTCATTTGGGGTCATCGGGGATCAAACTCTGAAAAACTTGTTAACACAATATCTCAAGGTAGAAAGCTTGGATGAATGTCATACTTAGTATGTAGATGCATTATGGGAAGAGGAAGAACCCTATTGTTTTTGGTGGAGGTCAAAGGTCATCTGGGGTCACTGGGGGTCGAACACTGAAAACCTTGTTAGCACAATATCTCAAGGTAGAAAGCTTGGATGAATTTCGTACTTAGTATGTAGATGCTTTATCGGAAGAGAAAGAACCCTGTTGTTTTTGGTGGAGGTCAAAGGTCATTTGGGGTCACTGGGGTCAAACTCAAGACCTTGTTAACACGCTATCTTGATGTAGGAAGCATGGATAAATTTTGTGCGTAGTATGTAGATGAGTTATGGAAAGGCAAAGAATGCTATTGTTTTTGGTGGAGGTCAAAGGTCATCTGGAGTCACCGGGGGTCAAACCCTGAAAACCCTGGTAACATGATATCTTGACATAGGAAGTTGGATGAATTTCATACTATAGTATGTAGATGCCTACTGGTGAGAGGAAGAACCCTATTACTTTTGGTGGAGGTCAAAGGTCATTTGGGGTCATCAGGGGTCTGGCCTTATAAAAGTTTGCAGTCACTTCATACTACTGTAATTCCATGATACTGTGTGTATGAATCATCGAAACCACAATGTATTTTTGCATTCTGGTTTTTGTACCCCTTGATATGGTGCAAGTGTCTTTTATGACTCATTTAGAATGTCTTAGAGGATTACTTTGATTTCCATCATTCACAAAAATGGATGTTTTTCCTTATTTTTATGATAAATTCACTTCACTTTCAGACATCACTCACCAGCCTCATGGAAAAACTCTTGTTATCCGATCCACAATTTATTCGATGCCTTAAACCAAACTCATCTGCCCAGCATAATTATTTTGACTTTGAGCTAGTTTTGAGACAGCTGAGATATAACGGAGTCTTGGAAACTATTCGGATCAGAAAAGAAGGATTTCCAGTTAGACTGACATTTGCTGAATTTTTCAAAAGGTAGTACCACAAGCAGGCTTCTGCAAAAATTGGTGATCATACCTGCCATTTTGCAGGCAGCATAAAAAATCCTGTGTAATCTTGAGTAAATGAAGGTTGCCAAGAGTGAAATGTAACTATAGCCAATGACGAGTTGGCGAGTGGTTTTGTTTGGGCCTGGGTACATGAAGTCTTATAGTGGTGTTATGTTAGCATTAAATATTTTCGTAACTTGAGGAAGGAAAACATTGACTTTAGGAAAGTGGTCTCCTTATTTTTGAGAGAAGTATGCAGTATTATTATATCATTTTAGACTTAATTGTTCTAGTTTTAAGATGTTAAGAATAAACATCTAGTCAAGGGTAACATATTTTGGCTTCTGCTTGCGGCATCTGAATTTTCCCATTTCCTGGTTGTCGTCAGTGTAATGAATATTTCTAGAATACTTCATTCATCCTTCTAGGTACCAGCTGCTGGGTTTTCCGTTGAACGTTGACCTCAAAGTGACAGACAAAGTGTGTAAAAAGTTTCTGAAAAATCTCAACATGACTGACTGTGAAGTTGGCAAGACAAAGGTAGACTTGCTTCGGATAACTTTTATTACTTGATTACTTGTTTCTGATCTTGTTTAAAATTTATTTTCTTTTCTAAAGGAGTATATCAGTTGCCCCATTATGATTCGAAACATCTGTAAATCCTGTCTTGCACTGTACTTGAAAGTGCTTGAATTTAAATGATAAAATATTTTATTCAAATTACAAATTTATGTTCATTTTGTAACACGTATTTAAAAAGCTTATCGTTAAATCAGTATGTGGTGTTATATGTATCGTTTATTGTATTTCTCTCTCCATTCCTTTCTTTTTTGGAAAATGAGAAAAATTACTGCATTTAAGCTTTCTGAACTAAAGGCTATTTTAATTTAGAATGTGGACCTGGAAGCTGTGTTAGCATTAGACAGCAGGATCATGTGATTCCTGCACTTCTCTCAACAATCCCACAAGTAGTAAAATCTTGTGTGGGAATATCCCGCACCTGTGGGGAAATTCATGGATAAAAAGTTGACATTTTGTTTGAATCAAAATCCTGCCCAAAATTTGGAGACCTAGTGCCAACAATGCTGGAAAGAGTGTTTGCACTATGAAATGGAATCAAAATAGCATATCACTCTTAACAACAAATTTTGTGGGGGTCGGAGATTATAAATTTGGAGAAGTTCTTAATTATTGGGGTACTTGTAAGCTTAATGGCTGATTGTAAATCTAATTATAATGTTGTGGGAAATTCCAAGTTAGTACCAATACTGTCTTTGCACAGTATAAGTCTTGCATCCAAACATAAAAGAGCTGTGCAACAGTTATGGAGTGTTCTAAATAAAGTTACAGTAACCTTCTCATTTGAAACCAGGACCAAATGAACTGTTTACCTATTTGTTTCTCTACGACAGGTCTTCCTGAAGTACTGGCACGCTGAAAAGCTTGATGTAATGGTAGATAACTATTTGGTGAAGGTCATTAGGTGTCAGAAGGTGGTCAGAGGGGTCCTAGCAAGAAGACGGTTTAAGGTCATGTACCAACGTTTTACCCAAGAGAATGCTTTGCAACACTCTTTCCTGTGGCCCATGGAGGATGCAGCCCAGACGATGGATGAATGGCTTCAAGCTCTGATAAAGCAAGATGAGATTAAACACAGGGAAGACCAAAAAGATGTAAGAAACTTTTAATATGGGGACAGGAGTTAATGTAAGGGTGGTGGGTTCTGTTACTGGGACAGTTCATATAATGGTGGTGGTTTCAGCTGCTGGGATGGAAGTTGATATAATGGGGGTGGGTTCTGTTGCTGGGGTGAGTTTATATATGGGGTTGGGTTCTGTTACTGGGACAGGAGTTCATGTAATGGTGGTGTAATGGTCCAAGCAAGAAGACAGTTTAAGGTCATGTACCAACGTGGGAGTTGATAAAATGGTGGTGGGTTCTGCTGCTGGGATGAGATTTGATATAATGGGGGTGGGTGCTGCTGCTGCTGGGATTAAAGTTGATATGTGGGATGGGTTATGTTAGTGGGGCAGGAGTTCATATAATGGTGGTGGGTTCTGCTGGGATGGGAGTTAGTGTAATGATGGTGGGTGTTTCAATCGGACTGAAAGTTAGAATAATAGAAGTGGGTTCTGTTATTAATGTGAAAGTTGGTGTACTGTAAGTGAGTGTAATTTTTGTGGGTTCTGCTCCTTGGTATTGTGTAAGTGGTACAGTAAAAGGTGGTAGTGATTTAATGAGAATGATGGTAATGATTGAGGGTAGATCAGTGTTAATGCTGCTTGTGGTATAAGGTCAATGTTGATTGCTTAGCTGCATACAACATCTACAGTCCTTAAAAGGTTCTACTGACTAGTTCTAACGTGTGTGTACATTACCTGTACGTCATTCCCAATGTATGTGACCGTGTATGCATCACGACATGTATACGTACTACGTACCCCCTACGGATTGCATGCATGCATTGTACATGCACAGTACGGGAAACCCCCGGCGTGCACGGGCCCGGCGTCCCCGATCAAAAAAACCTTTGGCGTACCTCTGGCGTAGGCCTTACATGAATGCACCGGGCATGCACACTTCAATTTTTTGTCGTGCAACCAAGATTTTGGTGAAAAACCTAGGCCGGCCAAGCCTACTTTCCACTCGGCCTAGGTACCCCGGCAAAAGTTATTTTTTCATGTCACTTTGTTCCCATAGGCTAGTAATGCCTGGGGGAAGCAACAGCGCCCCCCTAATTACTAACTTAGGCCCTAGGCCCCCGGGGGCCTAGTCGCAGTTTGCGGATATGTATGGACCACCCAGGCGCGTAGTTTTTTTTTTCCGGGACGGTAGGAAAAATTTGGGCCATGGACCAATCAGCTTTTGGGAAAATAGGCCACACCTCTAATTCCAAAATGCAGTTTTTTGACCCTTTTTGTCATTCTGACCCCAGATTATAAAAGAAATGCCAAATAACCAAAACCCTGTACCTTAACAAGTTGCTCACCCTGTATGATTTTAGTTGGGGGTAAGCAAAAGTCTCGTTGGGGCTTTTCTTTGATTGACATCAGAGTTTTCAAAAATTTAAAAAATGCAGAGCAAACTCATATTTCACGCACACACAGAGAATGTTTTGTTACACATGGGGTCTTTTAGCCCCAAGGGTGTGGCCTTTAGCAGTGAAATATGTTTGTGTCTGCACCGGAGAAGAGTAAAGACAATTATGGCGGGCCTACCCCCAAAAAAAAATCTACGTACTTTGGGGTGATGAAAACCCCCCTTTAAATCTAACCTTAACTTTTTATTTTGAAACAAATTTCAAAAACTTTGAAAAAATGATTTTG
The DNA here is from genome assembly GCA_029531755.1 of Holothuria leucospilota. Classification (NCBI taxonomy): domain Eukaryota; kingdom Metazoa; phylum Echinodermata; class Holothuroidea; order Aspidochirotida; family Holothuriidae; genus Holothuria; species Holothuria leucospilota. Next base: position 27,466,692 of record CM055982.1, on the reverse strand, counting down.
GCCTGACTTGTCCTGGGGAAAAAATTAGGCACCCAGGCCAGGGTTCAAATAACGCTGACCCTGCACCCGGCATATGCCTTTTTTTATGCATGCAACTTTTAGTTTTTTCCTGCACACGTCATGTAGGCCCAATGGTAGTTTAAAGAGAAATGTTAAAGGTAGAGCCACAGATTTTTCGCATGAAAAATACAAAAACCCGTTTTTAACTTAAAAAAATTTGTAAAAATTCCGTTTCAAACATACCCCAAATTCCGGAATTTTTCATTTGACCCTACTGGGGTATGAGCAAACATCTAGCACCCATTGCAAAAGGAAAATTTTGCAGCCTATACTGAGAAAATTTTGACGTTTTTTTCAAAAATTTTGTTTTCCCCTTTTTGGATCATATTTTTTTTTTTTTTTTTTTTTTTTTTTTTTTTTTTTTTTTTTTTTTTTTTTTTTTTTTGGTTTTGGGGGGGTTTTTGGGGTGGTTTTTATTGGGGTGGGGGGTGTTGTGTTTTGGGGGTTTTGGGGGGGGGGGGGTTTGGTTTTTTTTGGAGAATAATACTCATCTTTTTTTTCAAAAAGTTACATTTTTTGACTGGAAAATTTTTTTTTGCAAAATTCCGCAAGATATCAAGTTCTTTTTTTTTGGGGCGCCCAAATATAATGGTTTGGTATAAAACCGGCAACATACCATTGCTGGTGTTTTGCATCATCTCCTGTTTGTTCCCTACTTAGGGCCAAAGGCTATTAAAAAAAAGGGAAAAAACCGGGGGAAATGTTGGCCCTGATTTTTTAATCTTTCTTTGCCTACAGTACTTAAAGGGTTCTGTAAATTTATTTGTGCGGGAAAATTTTTTAAGATTACATGCACGGTGAAATTCCCCTTTTTTTTTCAAATTTAAAAACTCTGACCCACGGGGCAGTAATAACCTACCCTTTCATTTTTTAAAACCGGGGCAGTGTTCTCCACAAACTGTTTTTTTTAAAGGAAAAAGTTTGCACCGGGAAAAAAATTTGGGGCAAATCGGGGGTTTGCTCAGGACCTGGACAAAAATTTCCCACCCTTGGGAAAAAAAATTTGGGACTCCCTGGACAAAATTACATTAAAAACCCTTTAAAACAGGAAAACCAGAAATAATTTCATGTCCTTGAAAAATTGGAAATCAAAATTTTACGTATTCATCAAAGAACGCCAAAATTTAAAATTTATACCTTTTTAAAAACATTTTTAAAAAGAGAAGGACAGGCTTCCTTTTAGCCCAGCTATTGTTTTTAAACCCTTTTATATAACCTTTTAAACCTTTAAACCTTTAAAGGACCCCGGGGACAAAAACAAAATCTTTTGAAAAACTGCCGGGAATTCTAAAAGGGAAAGGGGGGGGGGGGGGGGGGGGTTGTCTTTTTTTTTGAAGGTTCAAAAGCCGAACCTTGCAGCCCAGGGGTTTCGGTTTTGATGATACTGGGGTTTTTCGGGGATTAAATGACTGCGAAAATTTGGGGGGCATTTTGGTTTTTTTCTTTGGCTCAGTTGCTAATTAAAAAACCCCTTTTATTGTTACTGTTCCCTATGAAAAAAAATTTGGCTACTTTTTTTTTTTTTTTTTACTTTGGGGTTTGGGAATACTTTGACCAGCCATGTGTCCAACTAAGTGAGTGTGATAGCCTACCAGAAAAAAAGTTTTCAAAATAGCCTAGTAGGGGCCATTCCCATTTTTTTCAAAACAAAGTCAGCATTAATTGAATTTTAACATGGTGGCAGGCAATTTTTGATGGCATTGGTATTTACTGGGGCCCTTGAACGGGGGCTTTATACTTCCATTACGTACCAAGGCACAATTTCCCTTTCACTTCACCCCCTTTGGGTCCGCCGGCTTACACTAAATTTCTGGCTCTTTTAGCTGAACTCCCCCTCAGAGTATCTCACTCCCCAAATAGCAATTTTTTTCTAAAAAAATTTCACTACAGGGACCTTTTGGCTTCCCTTCACCTCCCTCCCGAAAGAAGCTTTTCCCCAAAAAATGCATAAATGAATAATTTTTAGTAAAAAAAATTGGGCCATAAAAATTGGGGTTCAATGTATTATATGGGCTAAATTTTGCAGGCCCTCAAAAAGGACTGATATTCCCGTGAGGGTTTCCCCCAATGTAAAACAGTCCTTTCAATGATCTATGGAAAATTGTGGGCTGATCGGCCCATCTGAAATGATGGTCTAAATTCCCTTTTCTTCTCACCCCAAATTTTGCACCTTTACAAGAAAAATTTCAAATTTACTACTTTTTTTTAACCTTTGTTTTTCCAAACCCTTTATGGGGAAATGCATTTCTTTTGTTTTGCTGGGGATCTTCTAGAACAGGAAGTGCCCACCTGCATTTGTTTGGGGGTTTTTACTGGTAAAACCGCTAGGGGTTTAAAAAAAAACTAAAAAATAAAGTTTCCAATGGTCCCTGTATACGGGGGAAATGTTTTGTAGATCTTGGGAGGGTGACTACTTGAAAAGTAGATATTGGGTAAAAAAAAAAAATGGGCACCCCTGTTCTAGAAAGTGTCAAGAGTTAATTTGAAATGAAATCGTTGACTTTGTCATGTCATATAATTTACTGTGTAGCTAGGGAAGTTAATTTGTTTACATCAGTATGCTAATGAGCCTTACCGTTAGGTCATTATGGAATCGTTGCAGAGGCAGCTTGCCATATACAATGTAGAGGAAATACAGAGGTTAGATGTTCCTTATGATGTCACAATGTTACACACATTGCATTCTGATATCAAAGAATATTTTGAATGCTTCGGGTGAATAACAAAAAATGAAAAAAGTTAAATGATTCCTTTTGGGAAGTTTTGGGAAACCTTTTTGGGAAAGTTTGTACTTATCATTTTGAATGATGCACCCCAATACCCCTGGACATGTCAGTCATTGTCCCAGCAGTGTTGAAAAAGTGTGTCCCAATACATCCCCCTTCAGTCACTTAATTTTGTGACGGGACAATTTTAATGAAAATTTTACTCCACCCCCAGTCACAAAATTAAAGTTTAAATTTGGTTTTTTGGGCGGGTAAAAGGCTTAAACCCTTGCAAAAGGGGCCTAGGGGTAAGTCCTGTATCACTTTTTCCAAATTTTTTTTTGTGTAATGAATTTTTCGGCTTTGGGAGTTTAAAGTGCTTTTTCTACCCACTTTTTTTTTTTCCTTGAAAACGGCCAAAAGTCACTTCCCCCCATTTTGTAAGCGTGCATTAAAACCAGAAATGGTGATTTAAAAACATCGTCTGCGGGGAGGATCAGACCAAATTTTTTTGGGCAGTTTTTATGGGGGAAAAATTGTTATCAAAGGTAGTTTTAAAAAGGGTAATTTACTGTTTAGAAGGAAAAAGCCAGCTTTGTGTAATAAAAATTAAATGAGGGGAATTGCACTGGCCCAAATTTTACAGTAGCATATTTTGATGTAAAATCAAAAATCTTTAATGAGCCAAAAATTAGTAAACCTTTACGTGGGACAAGAGCTGGGGAATGTAGTTTTTAAATTTGCATAGGCCATAAAATGTCTGTAACCCACAGCTCTTTTTCAAGGGCTAGTTTTTACGTCGGTACATTTTTTAAAAAGAGTGCACTTTCCAAACCCAAACCTTTGAATGCCATCAAAAATTTTTCCTTATCTCTCAGTTTTTTTAAAAAAAATTTTTAAAATCCACTTTTTTTCATTTAAAGTATGTTTTTAGTTTTGCCAAAAAGATTTTTAAAAAATTTAAAAAACGCACTCATCACCCCAAGTACGTATGACTTTTTCTCAGGGGAGAGAAAAAACTCGAACTGGAAAACGGGCTTTTTGATAAAAAATGATTTTTAAAAAATTAAAAAGATGTCTGTACTGTAGGCCCATATTCCACCACCCAAAAGGGGTTCTTAAACACATCGGGGCCCTTTAAATTTGTATCCTCACCAGGATACTGTTTTTTCCTTAAAAGGGGATGGCAACAATAACCATTTCATTAACATAATTAAAAAGTAAAAAATTCTAAACACAGTGAAAAAAACCCCATCTTCATACTTTTTTGGTTCTTGAGATATCGCCATCCTTATCATTTACATTGGGTCGCCATTTTCCAAAAAAACTGACTGGGAAAATTTGTTTTTTTGACCTTTCAGGCTCACCTTGTAATTGAATTTTTTTGTTTTCCCTTGTTTTTTTGTTTCATTGCTTCTTTCCCCCAAATTTTTCACTTTTGTTTTTGGGTATCAGATTTCAAAATAACAGGGCTCGCTCTCTGCTTTTCCCTGAAATGTTTTTTTTTAAAAAGGGTAACGGGCCCTTTTAAAAAAAATTGGGAATTTTAATTATTAAAAAAATACATAACTTTTGAAAAAAAAGTGAGCTTGTGATATCATAGTAAAAATTGTTACTGTACTTTTTTGGAAAGGGCCAGTCCCCCTTTGAGGGAGGGAAAAATTGTGATACCCCGAAAACCCAAATAAGCTATGAAAACGGCTTTTTTTTGCTTTGGGGTTTTCAGGATGTTATACTTTCTGATTATTTTTCCTGAAATGGTCATTACAGTATTGTAAACCTCCTTAAAAGCAAAAAACTAGGTTTGGGGTCTTAAAAGGGAGAATGAAAAGACAGTTTTTGGGCAGGGCAAAAGGGAAGCCGTTGGGAAAATTTTTGGTATGTCTGGAATGATGGGGAAATTCGGGCTTTAAGAAACATTTTTTGAAAACTTTGGTTAGTTTTTTAAAGGATTTTTGTGGGGTTGGGTTTAGTGAATTTTAAAACGTCCCATTTTCCCAAACCCAATTTTTTTTTCCAAGTCGAGACGACCCACACCTTTTTCCACTTGTGGTTTCCACGGGCTTTTTTTTCCCTTCCCCTTTTTTTTTCGGAGCCCCAAAGCAAAAAGGGCAGTGGGTTTCCTTTTTTAAAGGGCTTTTTTTATGCCCCCCGGCCAGGTTTTTAAACCCTGGGCCTTCCCGGTTTGCAGTCGGATGCTCAAACCCACTTGACCACTGAGATCTTTGTGTGATTTATTTTTAAAAATGTGCTTTTAAATTTAAATGTAAAATTTATAAAGGAACAATTGTATTATGCAGGGAAATTTTTGATGACATCTAATTTTTATAATTGTTTTTATCCATTACAAATATAAAACTGTAAAAAGGGAGGTTTTTTTAGTAAACCCTTCTGGTTTGTTTTTGGGACATTTGAGGATTACACCCAAAAAAAAAAAAAAAAAAAAAAAAAGGTAAAAATCCATTAACATTGGTTTAACAAAAGAAGGGAATTACATTTTTTGCTTGTCTTTCCCAAAAGGGTTTTCCCGACCATTTCGAAATGATGCCTATGTTTGGGGGCCCCAAAAAAAGGGGCCCCTTTTGGACTATAAAATCCCAACATTAAGTATTCACAACATTTGTCGTAGCTGCTCCGGGCACCTGAATGGGGGACTAAAATTTGGTAATTTTGGGGCCCGCTAGTTTTCGTTAAATTTTCCCTATTCCAAAAATTCTGGTTTTTCCCTTTTGTTTTTTACATTTCAGGGCCCAAGGGTCCCCCACCCTTTTAAAATTATTATTTAAATTTTCCCAAATCACAAAAAAGCCCAGCAAAATTTTTTCCCCTCCCCGAAAGGGTTTTTAAAACTGATTTCTCGCCCAAATTTTCTTTCAGAGAATGGTTTTGCTTTTTCCCCAAACCCGAAAAGGGGGGAAACCCTTTTTGGGTTTTAAAAAAAAAAAAAGGGAACCCTTAAAAATTCTTTTTACTTTTTTGGAAGGAACCAAAAACCAAAAAATTTTTTTCACCCCTTTAATTTTAAAACCCCCCCGAGTAAAACCATAATTTTAAACCCCTTTTTTTAAATTCAACCCCGGGGTTTTTTCCCTTAAAAAAGGGCAGCCTTCAAAATTCCCTCTAAAAAATCAAAAAATCCTTGTTTAGAATTTTTTTCCGTTTTTGGAAAAAATTTTAAAAGGGGTTTGGGGTTTTTACTCTTTGGCCCCTTTTTGGGCCCTTATTTTTGGGTTTGCCCAAAATTTGAATTAAAAAACTTTTAACACAAATTTTTTGGTTTTTAAAATTTTTTGGCCTTTTAAATTGGAAAATTTTGGGGAACCATGAATTTTGGCATTTTTTTTAAAATTTTTTTCCTTAGTGGGTACCTTTTTACCCAAACTTTCAAAAAGTTTGGGAAAAATTTCAGGGGTTTGGGGAGCAGTTGGGGGAAATTGTTTTGAATTTTAAAAAATTACATTTTGGGATTAAAAGTCCCCAAAAGTTTGGGGCACCCAAGATTTCCCTTTTGGGAAGGTTTTAATACCCTTGAATTACCCAAAACCCTTAATCCTTTTTTTTGGTTTAAAACCAAAAATTTGGGTATTACCTTTTTTTTTCCCCTTTTTTCCCCCTTTTTTTGGGAAAATGGCCCATCCAAATGCCAAAATTAAACCAGAAAAGGGGTTTCTATAACTTTTTTTTTTTTTTTTTTTTTTTGGGGGGTAAAGTTTTAAAATGGGTTAACCCCCAATTTTTATAATTTATCCTTTATAAAATTCCTGCATAAATTACAATTTTTCCCCCATATTTTTAAATTAAAATTAAAAAGCACCTTTAACTAAATCACACAAAAATCACTGCTTTGGGCAAGTGGTTAGAGAAACCGACTTGCCCGGAAGGTCCAGGGGTTTTAAATCCTGGCCGGGTCAAAACCAAGACTTTAAAAATGGAACCCACTGCCTTTTGGGGCTTGGGGCTCCGGGATAAAAAAAAAGGAGAAAGGGGAAAAAAAGCCAGTGGGGGCCAAAGGGAAAAAAAGGGTGTGGGCCGTCTCACTTTTTAACCAATTTGGTTGGGAAAAGGGACGTTAAACTTCATCCCAACCTAACCACACAAAGATCATAATAACTAAACCAAGTTTTGGGAAAGTGTTACTTAAAGACAGATGCTCATCATTCCGAAAGTACCAATTCTCCCAAAATGGCTTCCTTCTTTCCCTGCCCAAAAACTGTCTTTTTTCCTTTTCCCTTTGAAGACACAAAACCCGTTTTTTGCTTCAAGGGGTTGACAATACTGGGAAAACCTTTCAGGGAAAATAATCATAAAGTATAAAAATCCTGAAACCCCCCTGCAAAAAACCCCCGTTTTCATAGCTTTTTCCCGGGTTTTCGGGGGTTCCAATTCTCATCCCTCACAGGGGGAAATTTCCCTACCAAACTTGTTAAAAAAATAACAAGTCTACTTTTGATTTCCAAGCTTTACTTTATTTTTTAAAAATTATGTATTTCTTAATAAATTTAAAATTTAATTTTTTTCCCAAAAGGGCCAGTTTTCCATTTTAAAAAATCATTTTAAAATGGGAGGAAACGAGCCCTGTCATTTTTAAAACTTATACCCCAAAAACAAAATGCTGAAACTTTGTGGAAAGAAGCAAAGAAAAAAAAATCCCAAAGGGGAAAAAAAACATCTCAATTACAAGGGGAGCCTGAAAAGGGCAAAATCAAAATTTTCTACTAGTCATTTTTTTTTTGGAAAATGGCGACTCCAATGTAAAATGATAAGGATGGGGATATCTCAAAAACCAAATAAACTAAGAAGATGGGGGGTTTTTTTCACTGTGTTTTTAGAATTTTTTTTTTATTTTCAATTATGTTTTCTGAAATTTGGGTTTTTGTTTTCCACCCCCCCCTTTTAAGGAAAAAACAGTACCTGGTGAGGGTACAATTAAAGGCCCCGATGTGTTTTTAAGAACAATCTCTTTTGTGGTGTAAAATGACCTACATTTCAGCACTCCTTTTTAAATTTTTTAACTCTCCTTTCCCATCAAAGACAAATCTCCCCTTTTTCGAGTTTTGCTCTCCCCTGAGTAAAAATCATACGTACTTGGGGGGTGAGTGCCTGTCTTTAAATTATTTAAAATTTTTTGTGGCAAACTAAAAAATATACTTTAAAAAGAAATGTGGATGAAAATTTTTTTAAAAAAAATGAGAGATAAGGAAAGTTTTCGATGGCATTTTAAAGGTTTTTTGGAAAGTGCCTCTTTTTAATAAAGTAAACCCTACGTAAAATACTACCCCCTTTAACGAGCTGTGGGGTTCCGTAAAATTAAAAATGGCCTATGCAAATTAAACACTACACTTCAAAAAGGGTCTTGGCCCCCTGTAAAGTTTTACCCAATTTTTGGCTCATTTTAAATTTTAGATTTCACATTCCCAAAAAGGGTACTGGGGATTTAAAATTTGGGCCCCCGCAATTTTACTTTAGTTATTTTAAATTTCACTAAATGCTGGGTTTGGTCCTTCAAACATTAAAATTTCTTTTAAACCCTTTGTAACCCAATTTGCCACATAAATCTGCAAAAAAAAATTTGGTCGGGGAAAACCTCCCCGCAGACTGTTTTTTAGTCACCATTCTGGTTTTTAATGCAAAACCCTTACAACATGATGGGAAGTGACTTTGGCCGTTGTCAAGGAAAAAAAAAGGCGGTAGGAATTTCACTTAAGCTCAATGCCGCAACTTCCACCCTTTTTTTTTGGTTTTTTTTGTTTTAACATCAAACGATTTTTTTAAAAAAAAAAATTTTTTTTACAGTTTTTCTTTTTTCACTTTTTTTTTTTTTTTTGCCCCCTTTAAAAAACAAAAAAAAAAAGGCTCCCAAAAAGCCCTTTTTTTTTTTTACCACAAAAAAAAAATTTTAAATTTTTTTTGAAAAACCAAAAAACAATAAAAAAATTTTGTTTTTTTTTTTTTTTTTTTTATCTTTTTTTTTTTTTAAAAATTTTATTTTTTTTTTCAAAAAATTTTTTTTCATTTAAATTGTCAGTCACAAAAATTTAAATGACTGAAGGGGATGTCATTGTACCACTTTGTCAAACCCCCTGCTGTGGACAATTTACTGACCGGGCCCGGGTTTGTGGGGTGCAAACATTCAAATTATAATACATAAATTTCAAATGGTCCTAAAACTTCAAAAGGAATCAACTTTGTTTACTTTGTGTTATTCACTGAAGCATTCAAAAAATTCTTTTTATATCAGAATGCAATGGGGGTGTAACATTGTGACATCAAAAAGGAAAAAACTAACCTTGTATTTCCTTTTACATTTTTATATGGCAAGCTGCCCCCTGCAACGATTTTCCCTAATGAACCCAAAAGGTAAGGGTCATTAGCATACTGATGTAAACAAAATTAAATTCCCCAGCTCACAAATAAAATTTATGACATGACAAAGTCAAAGTTTCATTTCAAATTTAAATCTTGACACCCTTTTTAGAACAGGGGGGCCCATTTTTTTTTTTTAAACCCCCCTATCTACTTTTAAGTAGTCACCCCTCCCAAGGGTCTCAAAAAATTCCCCCGTCATCAGTTACCCCCATTGGAAAAAAATTTATTTTTCAGTTTTTTTTTAAAACCCTTTGGGGGGTCTACCAGTAAACCCCAAACAACTGCAGGTTGGGCACTCCCTTTTTTAGAAGATTCAGGGAATCAGAAGCACTGCATTGCTCCTATAAAATTTGGAAAAAAAAGTTTAAAAGTAAATAAATTAGAATTTTTTCTTGGGAGGTGCAAAATTTGCTGTTTAGAAAAAGGCAATTTTCGACCCTCATACAGTGCCGGGCAGGGCCCCAAATTTTCCCTAGATCTTGAAAGGACTGTGTACATGGCAAACCTCAGTTATCAGTCCTTTACTGAGGGCTACTGAAATTCTGCCAATAATACATTGACTAAATTTGTTATGGCCAATTTTCACAAAAAAAATTCCCCTTCTGCATTTTTTTTTGGGAAAAGCTTTTTCGCAGGGGGTGAATGGGAACCAAGGTCATGTATGTAAATTTCATTAGAAAAGATTGCTATTTGGGCGTGAGAACTCTGAGGGCAGTTCAGCTAATGACCAAAATTTAGTGTAAGCCGGCGGAAAAAAGGGGCCGTAAAAGGAAGTGTAATTGTGCCTTGGTAACGTAATGAATGAAAACAGCCTGTTCAAGGGCTCAAAAATACCACTCCTATCAAATTGTGCCTGCCACCTGAAAAATTCTTTAATGCTGACTTTGTTTTGAAAAAACTGGATGAATGGCACTACTGGCTATAAAAATACTTTTTTGGGTTGGGCATACATCTCACTTATTTTGCTACACATGGCTGGTAAAAGTATTCAACAAAAATGTAAAAAAAAAAAAAAACTGTAAAATTTTTTTTTACACAGGTAACGAAACAATAAAAAGGGTTTTAAATTCACTGGCCAAAGAAACCCCCAAACTGCCATGCAAAATTTTTGTCAGTCTTTAACCCCTGAAACCCCATATCATCAAACCCCCAAACACTGGGCTGCAAGGTTGGTATGAACCTTCAAAAACAAAGACAATCATACATTTTGAAACCCGGGAGTGTTTCTCCACTGATTTAGTTTTGTCCGGGGTTGGTTGGAAAACCTTTAAAGGTTAAAGGTAATAGCTGTCTATAAAGAGAATTCCTTCCTTCTCTTTTTAAAAATTTTTTCTAAAAAAAGGTGATAAAATTTTAATTTTGGCTTCTTTTATACTATAATTTCTGATTACATACCAAGTTCACCTGAAATTATTGCTTTTTGCTCGTTTTAAGGGTTTTTAAAATTTTAATTTCTGTCCAGGTGCCTTTTTTTTTCCAAAGGGTGGTAAATTTTGTCCAGGTCCTGAGCACCCAGCTCCGCAAATTTTGTCCTAACCCAAAACAGTAGTGGAGAAACCCGCCACGGTAAAAGTATGATTCCCCCGCTATTTCGCCCAGCCTGGTCAGTTTTTTAAAATAGAAAAAAAAGTTAATGCACTTATGTAATTTAAAATTTTACCTCCCAAAAAAATTTTTTTAAAAAAAAAAACCTTTAAGTCGAGGAAATGGTTAAAAATAGGTAAATTCCCCCTTTTTCCCCCTTTTTTTAAATTTTTTTAAAATGGAAAAATTTTTAAATCAAAAATGGTAGTTAGTTAAATTTTTAAAATTTTGGGGGGAAAAGACCTTTTGATAATTCCTGCGGCACATTTGCAAAAGATTACCAATTCAAAAAAAATTTTTGAAAAAAAGATGAGCATTATTTCCAAAACCTACAAATAAGCTCATTATACAAGATACAACATGATCCCTATATGAAATGGTCAATTCAACCCTTTTAAATCAAAATCCACAAAAAATGATCCAAAAGGAAGAACTTAAAAAATCGCAAAATTTTTCTCAGATAATTTTCTGCCAATTTGCTTTGCATGGTGCTACTAGGTTGCTCATCAATGGGCTTCAAAGAAATTCCAATTTTGGCTATGTTTGAAAACGGATGTTCCCAAAATTTTTTAAAAGGTTAAAAAGGTATTTTGTGATTTTTCAATGGAAAAATCTGTGGCTCTATTTAATAATTTTTTTTAAACTACTTGGGGGTACATTTCCTGTCAGGTAAGCAACTCAAATTTTGCCTAACAAAAAGGGTATGATGTGCAGGTGTGCATGGTTATTTCGCCCGCCTGGTGCCTTTTTTTTTTTCCCAGGACAATCGGGGCAAATCATTTTTTTCAAAGATTTTGAAATTTGTTTCAAATGAAAGTTAAGGTTAGAGTTAAAGAGGGTTTGCATCACCCCAAAGTACTGTTGACTTTTTTTTTGGGGTAGGCCCCGCCCTATTGTCTTTACTGCTTCTCCGTGTGCAGCCCAAAAAACATATTTCCTGCTAAAGGCCACTCCTGGTGAGCAAAAAGACCCCAGTGTAATAAAAAACATTCTTGTTGTGTTGTAATATGAGCTGCTCTGCATTTTTTTGAATTTTGAATCTGTTTGCCAAAAGAAGTCACCAATAGACTTCGTTTCCCCCCAAAACAAAGTCTACGGGTGAGCAATCTGTTAAGGTTACATGGGTTAATTTTTTTTGGGCCCTTTCTTTCATATCTGGCGTCAGAATAAAAAAAAGGGTAAAAGTGTCATTTTGGAATTAGAGGTTTGGGGGCCTATTTCCAAGAAACTGTTGGCCCCTTGGGCCAGATTTGCCTGATCCCCGGAAAAAAAAACCTACGCAGCCGGGGGGCTAAATTTTTAAAAAAATTTTAAAAAACCCTTTTTTTTTAATAAAATTTAAAAAAAAAAAAAATTTTGTTTTTTTTTTTTTGGGGGGGGTTTTTTCCCCCAAAGGAAAAAAAAAAAAATTTTTAAAAAAAAAGGGAAAAAAAAATTTTTAAAAATTTTAGGGTTTTTAAAAAATTTTTTTTTTCCCCCTTTTTTTTTTTTAAATAAAAGGGGGAAAAGAAAAGGGCGGAAAAAATTTTTCCCAAAAAAAGGGGCCCCAAAAAAAAATTTTTTCCCCCCTTTCCTTCCCCTTTTTTTTTTAAAAAAAAATTTTTTAAATTTTTTGGAAAATTTTTTTTTAAAAAATTTTTTTTTTAAAATTTTTTTTAAAAAACCCCCCCGGTTTTTTTTTTTTTGGGGGGGCCCCCAAAATTTTTTTAAAATTTTTTTTTTTTTTTCCCTTGGCCCCAAACCTTAAAAAAAACCCCCTTTAAAAAAAAAAGGGGGTTTCCCCCAATTTTTTTTTTTTTTTAAATTTTGAATTTTTTTTTGGGATAAAACCCAAAAAATTTTAAAAAAAAATTTTTTAAATTTAAAAATTTTAAATTTTTAAGGGGGGGAAAAAAATTTTTTTAAATTTTTTTTTTAAAAAAAAAAAATAGTTTTTTTTTGGGTTTTTTCCCCCCCCCCTTTTTCCAAAATTTTTTTTTTAAAAAAAAAACCCCCTTTTTTTTTAAAATTTTTTAAAATTTTTTTTTAAAAAAATTTAAAAAAATTTTTTTTTTTCCCCAAATTTTTTCCCCTTTTGGGGGGGGGGGGGGGGGTTTTTTTTAAGTTGTGGGGGGGGGGGAAAAAAAAAAAAAATTTTTTTGGGGGGGGGGGTTTGGGGGGGGCCCTTTGGGTTCCCCTTTTAAAATTTTCCCCCGGGGGAAAACCCAATTTTTTGGGGGGGCCTGGGCCCCCCGGGGGGGGGGGTTTGCCCCCATGCCCTTTTAAAAAAAAAAAAAATTAACAAAAATTTTTTGGGCCCAAAACCCCCTTTTTTTTTTTGGGTTTAAAAACCCTTTTTTTTCCCCCCCCCAGGGTCCCCAAAACCCCCAACAAACCCCCAAAGGGGGAATTCCCCTTTTTGGGGGGGAAAAAAAACCCAAAAAAATTTTTTCCCCCCCCCCTTTTTTAAAAAAAATTTTTCCCCCCCAAAAAAATTTTTTTTTTTCCCCTTTTTTTTAAAAAAAAATTTTTTTTAAAAAAAAGGGGCTTTTTTTTGGGGCCCCTTTTTTTTTTGGGGGTTTTTGGTTTTTTTAAAAGGGAAAAAGGGGAAAAAACCCCCCCTTTGGGTTTTTTTTTGAAAATTTTTTTTTAAAAAGCCCAAAATTTTTTGGGGGGGCCCCCGGGGGGTTTTTGGGGGAACTGAAAAAAAAATTTTTTTTGGGCCCCTTTTTAAAAAGGAAGGGGAAAATTAGGAACCAAGGGGGAAATTTTTCCTTAAAAATCGGTTCCCCGGTTTTTGGGGTTTTTAATAAAAAAAAAAAAAAGGGGGGGGGGGCCCTATTTTTTCCCCCCTTTTTTTTTTGGGGGTTAACCAAAAACCAAAAAAAAAAAATTTTTTTTTTTTTTAAATTTTTTTTTAAAAAAAAATTTTTTTGGGGGAAAATTGGGGGTTTGGGGGGAAAAAAAAACCCCCCCCCCCCCCCGGGGGGGAAATTGGAAATTTTTAAAAAACCAAGGGGGAAAAAAAATTTTTTTAAAACCCCGGGTTTTTTTTTTTTTTTTAAAAAAACCCCCCCCCGGGGGCCCCCCCTTTTTTTAAAAAAAAATTTTCCCCCCCCAAAAGGCCCCTTTTTTTTTTTGGGGGGGAAAAAAATTTTTTTTTTAAAGGGGGCCCCCCCAAAAACCCCCCCCCCTTTTTTTTTTGGGCTTTTTTAAATTTTTTTAAAAAAAGAAAAAGGGGGGAAAAAAAAATTCCCTTTTTTTTAAAAAAAAAAACCCCCCTTTTTTTAAAAAAAAAAAAGGGGGGAATTTTAAAATTTTTTTAAAAATTCCTTTTTAAAAAAAAAAAAAGGGGGGAAAAAAACCCCCCGGGTTAAAAAAACCCCCCCCGGGGGGGGGCCCGGAATTGGGCCAAACTTTTTAAAATTTTTTTTTAAAAATTTAAAGGGAAAAAAAAAAAAGGGGGGGGGGGGGGGAAAAATTTTGTATTAATTTTAAGGTTACCTGATTTTTTTTTTAAAAAGGTGTCATGCCTTCTAGGGCAGTTTTGGGTTTTATAGTTCATCACCTTTCCTGGAAATCCCCTTGGATGGGGCTAGGAACTTAGTCATTGTTTTCCCATTTGCAGTAAAGGGCTAAAAAAGGGGTAGGCCTAGGTTTTTATTCAAAAAAAAAAAAACCCCTTGAAAAAAAAAAACCCCACCTTAAGTTGTTTTGTCCCTGTTAATTTTAAACCCCCCGTCTGTTTATGCAAAACCCGGGTTTGGTTCCCCCTCGGCAAAGGGGGGCCGGCCCTGTCCGGGGGCCAATTTCACCCCGCCTTCTACGTAAAAAGGGGTGCAATCCTGTCCCGTTTCCACAATTCGGATTCCAAACACCCTTGATTGTATATATTCAAGTTTTTTGGACAACCCGGGGCCAGCCTTATTCCCGTGTACTCAGCAGTTCGGTTTCCCCCCAGGTTGATGAAAGAGCCCCGGGGTAAAAAACCCCGGCTGAAAGGGGCAAAAAAAAAAACCGGGGTCCCCTTTAGGTTTTAAGAATACCGGTGCAATTAAAAAGGGTTTTTTTAAAAAAAGGGGAAAAACCTAGCGGGGAAAAAGTTTTTTGGGGGTGGGTCCGGGGTTTTTAAATTTTTGTTAAGGGGGGAATTTTTCCGGGGGAAAAAGGACCCTTTTTTCAATTTTTTCAGGGGAGGGGGCAAAACCTTGTAGGCCCCCCGGGGGGTTTTTTTTTCCCCCGGGGAAGAAACCCAAAGGGGCCCCCCGGAAATGGGGGCCACACCTCAAATTCCAAAATGACAGTTTTTTTGCCCCTTTTTTTGTCATTCTGCCCGCCAGATTATAAAAGGGAAATGGCCAAAAAACCCTTAAAACCCATTTTAACCTTTAAACCCAGAGTTGCACCCACCCTGTATGACTTTTTTTGGGGGGGGGTTTAAGCAGAAGGGTTCAGTTGGGACTTCTCTTTGTTTTGACATCAGAGTTAAAAAATTAAAAAAGATGGAGGGGGCCCCTATTACAAAAGCACACACAGGGGAATGTTTTGATTACACAGGGGGGTTTTTTTAGGGCTCACCGGATGGGGCCTTGAGCAGTGAAATATGTTTTTTGTCGGGCACACGGGAAGAAGAAAGACAATTTATGGGGGGGGGGGGCCTACCACCAAAAAAAATTCATACAGTATTTGGGAAAAGGGGGGGGGATGGATAATCCCTCTTTAATTTCTAACCTTAACTTTCTTTTTTGAAACAAATTTAAAAATTTTAAAAAAAAAAAGGTTTTGGGCCTTTGACTTGCCCCTGGGAAAAAATTAGGCACCCGGGCCGGGGTTTTCAAAAATAACGCATCCCACCCCTGCCCCCAGTGCTTTATCCCTTTTTTTTAGGGGCAGGGCAATTTTAAAGTTGCTTACCTTGCACCGTGCATGTGGCCCTAATGGAAAGTTTAAAAAAAAAATTTGTTTTAAAGGTAGAGCCACAGATTTTTCGCATGAAAAATCACAAAATCCCTTTTTTAATTTTAAAAATTGTGAAAAATTCCGTTTCAAACATGGGGCCCAAAATTCCCGGGAATTTTCTTTTGAAGCCTACTGTGTATGAGCAAACTAGGGCTAGCCACAAATTGCTAGGCAAATTTGCCCCTTATATAAAAAAATTTTGACGTTTTTCCCCAATAAGTTCTTCTCCTTTTTGGATCATATTTTTGAGGGATTTTGAAAATTTTAAAGGGGGTTGAATTGCCCCATTAAAAGTGGGGATGCATGTCTGTGTATCTCTGTCAAAAGGGCAGACATTCATTTGATATGGTTTTGGAGAAAAAAGGGGCTCACTTTTCTTTCAAAAAATTCATTAAATTTTTAGCTTTGGGTAATTTTTTTTCTAAAATTTCCCCAGAGAAATTTTCAAAGTTCGTTTTTTCGGGGGGCCCCCAAAATATAATGATGGTATAACGTGCATACATAGCCCTTGCTTTTGGGGGGCTTCATCATTTTCACTGATTGTTCCCACTTATGCCAAGGCTATTATAAAAAGGGAAGAAACTGGGGTTTTAATTTTTAGGCCTGGTTTTAATTTTTTCATTGCCATACAGTTTCTTCAATGGTTCATGTAAGAATTTATTTGTGCGGTAAAAAATTTTTAAAATTTCATGGGGGCCCCGGTGGGATGTAAATTTTTTTTTTTAAATTTTTAACTCTGACCCAGGCTGGGCAGATAATAGGGCCTAGGCCTTTTCATATTTTTTCCGTGGGGGAAATGTTCTCCACTAGCTTTTTTTTTGGGGGGGGTTTTGGGTTTTTAAAGGGGGCAAAAATTTTTTGGGGGACCTGGGCAAAATTTTGGGGGAGTTTTGGGTGCTCAGGACCTGGACAAAAAAATTTTAAACCAACCCCTTTGGGGCAAAAAAAATTGGGGGGCTACCCGGACAGAAATTATCAATTTAAAACCCTTTTAAAAAAAGAGGGAAAACCCCCCAAAAAAATTTCAGTGGAACAGAGTAAAGGTAATCAGAAATGTACGTAGTCATCAAAGAACGCCCAAAAAATTAAATTTATCCCCCTATTTTAGCAAAAAATTTTTCAAAAGGGGAAGGACAGGACTTTTCTTTATAGCAGGGTATTGACCCCTTTTAAACCTTTTATAGACAGCTGTTAACCTTTAAACCCTTAAAGGGGCACCCCGGGCAAAAAAATAAAAACAGTGGAGGAAACGCCTGGGAAATTCCCGAAATGATGATTGTCTTTGTTTTTGAAAGGGTTTATAGCCGAACCTTGCAGCCCAGTGTTTCGGTGTGTTGTGAATTAAATGTGGTTTTAGGGGGTTAAAAGACTGACGAAAAATTTGGGGATGGCAGTTTTGGGGAGGTTTCTTTGGCTCAGTTGGGTTTAAATTTAAAAACCTTTTTATTGTTTCTGTTACCTAGGGTTTTTTAAAAAATTGCTTTTCAGTTTTTTTTTTTTTACATTTGTGTTTGAATACTTTGAAACCAGCCATGTGTAGCAACCCAAGGGGAAATGTGATAGCCTACCAGATAAAAATTTTTTCTATAGGGCCCAGTAGGCCATTCTTCCATGTTATTCCCCCCAAAAAATCAGCATTAAAATTTAATTTTAACATGGTGGCAGGCACATTTTTGTAGGCAGGTGGTATTTACTGGGGCCCCTTGAACAGGGCTTTTATACATTTCCATTACGTTTAAAACCCAAGGGACAAGTTTCACTTCAATTTCCCAAGGCCCTTGTTTCCCCGGCTTACCCCTAAATTTTTTTGGGTCATTTGCTGAAGGCCCCCGGCCCCAAGTATTCACGTTTCCCCAAATAGCAATCTTTTCTAATGAAATTTTACAATGACCCCGGCTTCCTTTCAAACCCCCCTTGGAAAGAAGGGTTTTTTTTTTAAAAAATGCATGAATGTGAATTTTTTTTGAAAAAATTGGGCCCTAACAAAAGGGGTCAATGGGGATTTTTAATTGGGTGAAATTTCAGTAGGCCCCCAGTAATTGGGGGGGGGGGGGGGTGGGGGGGGGGGGGGGTGGGGGGGGGGGGGGGTGGGGGGGGGGGGGGGTGGGGGGGGGGGGGGGTGGGGGGGGGGGGGGGTGGGGGGGGGGGGGGGTGGGGGGGGGGGGGGGTGGGGGGGGGGGGGGGTGGGGGGGGGGGGGGGTGGGGGGGGGGGGGGGTGGGGGGGGGGGGGGGTGGGGGGGGGGGGGGGTGGGGGGGGGGGGGGGTGGGGGGGGGGGGGGGTGGGGGGGGGGGGGGGTGGGGGGGGGGGGGGGTGGGGGGGGGGGGGGGTGGGGGGGGGGGGGGGTGGGGGGGGGGGGGGGTGGGGGGGGGGGGGGGTGGGGGGGGGGGGGGGTGGGGGGGGGGGGGGGTGGGGGGGGGGGGGGGTGGGGGGGGGGGGGGGTGGGGGGGGGGGGGGGTGGGGGGGGGGGGGGGTGGGGGGGGGGGGGGGTGGGGGGGGGGGGGGGTGGGGGGGGGGGGGGGTGGGGGGGGGGGGGGGTGGGCCAAGAAGCTTGGACTGGATGTAAAGTACAGTTGGGAGAATGGACATTCTGGGGGTAGGTTGTAATCAGTGTAATGTTTTGTGTGTTTTTAGGCTGTTTCCTTGTGTTTCTTGATTTTTTTTTTTCCTGAGTATGCAGTAGTGCCCATCAAAATGGTTTAAATAAATAGGAAGGGGAATTTGTTATTCCTGTATATCTAATAATATATGTAAGCCATGCTGTTGTAACATTGGCATTCCCTGTGACCCATACATCAGGTTGGTGGGAATTTCAAACTCACAATTTCCCTCCCCCCATGTTTGCATCTCTATGGGGAGCCTTTTTCTATTTAACAGCATTGGTAAAGGAGTTTGGTGGTTATGTTTCTAACCTTTTTGGTCCTTCAACGTTGCCATGTGTTACAGAACACACAAAATGTGGCGAGTTGCTATTTTGGGATGGTTGTACATCACTGAACTCTGTCAACCTTTTACATCTTTCCTCAACTGTAGAGGTGTTTCTCTGATGTCACATGATCACACATCTCTTTGGTTGTTAGACATTTTGCCAGGCAAGCTTCCATTATGTCACTGGTAGTGTCTATGGTCATGACATACATGTGCCTGTGCTGTAAATATGCTTACTGTGCATGCGCTGTGCCCGGCACTGCCAAATAATCCCAACCATGTGATGTCACATGAAATACCTCTATACTTACATTTAGTTAATTAATTTCTCTTCTAGAGACTTGCCGGTCATTTTGTAAGATGTAATTTTTAACACGTTAAACGTACCTAAAATCTTCTACTATAACTTATCCTTTTCCTGTATGACTTTCCATTCTATGAGTGAACTGAAATTTGAACAACATAGACTCAAAAATTTGTTGCATATTTTGTGAGATTTCATCTTTAAATGGGCTAGTGCATGTACATTACATCAGCATGACAGAGAAAATATCTTTTATCATGTTTAAAACCATTCACACTCACTAAAAAACTCTGGAATAGTTTTACTTTCCACACAGGTTGCACATGACAAGAGTTATACATGTTGTATCTTTTGAAAATTGGAAAATTTGAGCAAACAGGGTATTCATGAACTACAAAGCCATTAATTGTCTATAGAAGGGCACAATTTCTTGGAAAAAAAGTTAAAAAGCTACTTAATTTTGAATTGCCTGAAAGGACATGCACGGAGTCAAATTTCAAGATTTAGTAAAGCCCACATCAGTGCACAGGAGAAAGAGAAAATTGCTCAGATTACAAGATGATATAGTTAATATAGTTACAAGATAATGCACAGTAGTAGGGTAATGGTTAATTTAATTCTAAGTCTATTTCAAGAAGTGACAGTTTTTCTTTTGAAGGTGGAGGAGGGGCAAGAAGTAACTTAGCAGAATTGTTACTGTTTGGGTCAAGGAAATTTTGGGCCTCTAAAGGCAGTGTTATGCCTCTTTGTAGTGGGACCTAGCTCTGTTTTTCTTTAATTTTTGTGCAGATTGTGAGTTGAATTGTTAGGGGACATTTTAGGA
Source organism: Holothuria leucospilota (assembly GCA_029531755.1). Classification (NCBI taxonomy): domain Eukaryota; kingdom Metazoa; phylum Echinodermata; class Holothuroidea; order Aspidochirotida; family Holothuriidae; genus Holothuria; species Holothuria leucospilota. The sequence continues at coordinate 27,446,986 of CM055982.1, read as the reverse complement.
TGATACTTGTAGAGTAATAACAGCTTTGATAGCTTTTATTTGTAATCCTGAGCATGGGGGCCTGTTTCATAAAGAGTTGCAATTGATCTTAGGTTTCATTCACTGTAAACAAATATTAGTCAAAATGGTGTCTGAATCGACTAACCACGTTAGTCACGATATTTGACTAGTTTCTGATGATATCTGACTAATTTCATGCTAATGGACTAAGGCACCATGTCGAATTGTCGGCCGCCGCGGCAAGCGGTCGGTCGCTGCGGCGGCTACACGGCGGCCGCCCGTTACTAAGGGCAAAAACTTGACAATAGCGGGCATAATCCACCTCCTCACCTGCTGGAAAGTTAATGAGCACTCAGCACTTGAGCGGCTATTGTGACTGCTCACTGGAGCATAACACGAAGGTAGCAAGACTTTTGGCACAGAAATCAATCGCGGCCACCGATGAACGGCCGGACAGTTCATCAACACGGACAGGTATAATACAACTCATAACGAATGGTGTGTCGTCGCAGTACACTATTGTAAGGCCTGTGTAACATACCACACAGTTCGATAATGATGTAACGTTGTAATGCTGCAGTTGCCAAAATCAACCCAACGTCAAGTTTCAATGATATTCTGACGCAAAAGATAGCCGATCAGCCAGGAGATTACGGCCTTCGCGATGCTTGCATTAGCGGCGAAAAATGCAACGGAACTAAAAAAAATTCTTCTGTACATAGCCCGCGTTATCGTAACAACACTTTTTCACTTACAGACGCTTGACACGTAACTAAGTGTTAGTATTTTTGACATTGAAAATGTTTATTTAATTATAAAAAATGAAAACACAGCATCTCATACCAAGTATACTTTGAAGTTAAGGTCGGTAATTGGAAACTGAAAACTTAAACGCGCCTCGATCCGATTGCGGGAACTTGCACCACCATAGACTAGGCTAGGTCTTAAAAACCCAGATGCAGGTTACTAAGTTGAGAAACTGGGAAGATATTTTACCATATTGTGTCTTTCATGGTTTCTCCTTACTGTTTCTCGTATTTGAACGTCTATTACATCTTAACCGATGTTTCGCCAGTTTTTTTGGCAATTTTTCGAAGGTGGTCTGTACTCATTTATTTCCTTAATTTTAACGGCTCAGTAAGCTACTGTACACGCAGGCCTTTAAATGCACAAGGTTCAAACAGTCAAAGTGCCACATTGGCGGTATGTTGCATGTTTGTGGCCATACTCGCTGGGTTATTTATTCATTTTTTCTTTCTCTTTGTTTTTGTTTTTTTTTTTCGTTAACACAAGAAAATGCGCAATGAAATTAGCCGAAATTTTTCTAAGTATGTTGCTATGAGCTTTTGTAGTCAGTGCCGCAATGAAAATTTCCTGAGTAGCAAACGATCATGACTCATGAGATTAACGTTGCAAAGAAGCGACATTTTTCGACCTGAATTTACTATTTTGTTGAGGAGGAGGAAGGGTGAAGGTACCACCCACACAGACTAGAATGTACGCCTACATGTCAGATAGCCATTTTAGACTGGGGAAGCCGCACAGTATGATGTGAAAGGAAAGAAAATTAGTTGATAGCGTTTCGATGTGAGAAGCAGACTTCCCTTCTGTACAGAGATGTAAGAAGCGGGGGTGTGGGGGGGGTGGGGGATTTAGCCCCTTTTGTCAAAATTGTGCGGGGACAAGAGTGTGCGTATGCTCCAGATTTGTTCCAGGACTGACAAAAACTCCCTATTTGTTCCCTCTGTAAAAATAATGTTACACATAGAACAAATTACCGTACATTTCAATTAGCGCATGGACCAGAGTTGCAGCAGGTACTCAAGTACTAAAAATTCTCCAAGGGGAGGGGACATCCAGGCCCGTAGCGAATCAAGGTGCTGAAGGAGGAAGAAACAGTTTCCTGGGGGGGGGGGTGATATTTTATTAGGAGGGAGACATTCAAACTGCGATGAGACAATGGTTACATTGAATTTTGCAGGGGCGATTTTTTTTTCCTGGGGCGATTTTTTTTTCTAGGGCTCACCCCCGGGTACGGGCTTGGGGTCAAGCATTCCCTTGGATCCATTCTCCAGGACGGTGGTCCAACACAATGTTCAGCTCAGACCCCTTCCCCCAACTGAGATCTTTCTACGCAAGGCTTCCCAAAAATATAAGTTTTAATATCGTTCATTACAACTGAAGTAGTTTTTGATTATTTTTGCGTATGAAAACGGAGTTTTGTTTAATAAATTACGGTTAAACCCCCACGACTCCCCTTCCCCACAGCATTGAACATGCACGTCCACCAACATAGTGTCGTAAAATGTTGTATGGCAATTACTTAAAAAACTTAGTGGGATCTTAGGCAAGGGTGCTATTTTATCGGTTTTCAGCATTTTTTCACGTGAAACAGGCCTCAGTAAAACTTGGAGTTGGGCCACGGAGAGTCACTGTCACGGGACCTAAGGAGAAAACTGTCATTCGACATGGCCAATGTAACCTATAAAAATTTGCAGTACACATTCCCAACCGAAAAAATTTGTCTAATTCCCATTTCAGGGCGCCATATTCCCAAGATCTTGGAAAGATCCCTTGCAATGTTTAAGTGACGTTGCAACCTTTATTCCTTCCGGGTGTATAGGTCAAACATAGAATGGGCTTCAAGTGAACATAGCCTAACAGAACTATTCGAACTGCGTCATTACGAAGCATGCTGCCTGGACAAAAATATCAGTGACATGAATTTTGCACCGAAATTACGCCATTCTATGCAAAGCACGCCCATTACCATGTATCAAATATTTCAAACTAACATTCCATGTAAAAACATTTTGAAAAGATGCCCAATGTACTACTTTTTCGAGCAATTTACTTTTATCAAAATGGCGACCATGATCTCCGACAGACGGCTTCAAACACAAGTGACGTCACTCACTTGGACCTGGAATACATTTTGCCATTGTTGAAGGTCGGCACCATTTTGGGGTTTACAATTTTACGTTATTTCACCCTGTACTACACGGTTTCTGGATACCTTTAGCAGTATCGGACTAAAATTAAAACCAAGAATAAGGTTCGGCATGAATCTGGATGGTAATTGCTAAAATTGCCGATATTTCACGTATTTGAATTTCGCCTTTGGCAGCTGGCCTGAACACGAGGGATAGTGCACATTATACAGGATATGAATTTTTCTTTGTTAGGTTAGCTCCAAAGGCCTATACGCGGAAGTGATAGTAGGACCGTGCATCGGCAGCAGTCAGAGTAACCGTGCCGACTATAACGTGTTTCTATTTGGTGTTTTCACTTCTACTGTACCTTGTCAGGGATAATAGAAAAGACCACATGTAAACACGTTCCCTTAGTTCAGGGTTACTCTGACTACAGCTGTACATGAGCTAGCGAAGTCCAATGAACATAAATGGATGATAATGGATTGTTTACATATTCGTTGGCCCATACCATGCAGTAAATTGTAAGGTTCCATTAGGAGGGGAGGTTGAACTGGTCGAATGGGGGAGAGTGGGATGGGGGAGATAAAACACTGTGTATGTGGACAGACATCCAAAGGAGCCTGGCCTTAGGCGGTCAAGTTTGTAGTAATGTGGATACTGGGCTGGCAATGTGTGTGTGTGTGTGTGTATGTGGGGGGGGGGGGGTAGGAGGCGCCGCACCCAGGTCTGAAGTTAGAAAGGTTTTAAAAGTGGTAATGTAGTTTTACATTCATAAATGTTTTGATGGCGCCCAACCATTAGCTCCCGAAAAATTATTTGCTGCTTCAAAAGCTTGGGGGCTAGTCGGACTGTCTTTCCCGACTGTTGTCTTGGAAGTGGCTTTCTGACATGATACTGAAGATGGGAGGGGGAAAGGGCAAGAAGGACTAAATATTTTTTTTTTTTCAAGACTGAGATACGCAAAACCGCATTGAGGCAAAGTTTTACATTTCATTTTCTAGGGAGGGCAAAACTTTTTCCCTGTGCCCCTCCCTGCCCCTTTCTCTGCATACGGGCTTAGTGGCCTGAATCCATCATGTAATGCATGAGCAAGTCGGATCCTCCAGTCAGGGTTGGTGATGGATCAGAAGATGTTTACTTGAATTTAAAACCTTCATGAAAATTTGAAAATAGGCCCTATATGTTTTGCACGAAGCAGGAAGTCTCAAGTATCTTTTCTTTTGGGAAAATTTTCGAGCAAATACCTAAGACCAGAGCATTACCTCGGACTAGCAGGTCCACCCTTTGTATTGGTTCTATGCTTGAGACAACGCCAGGTAAGTCTCCATATTTAGACCAAGATCTGTGCTTTCCATCGCTGGTTAATTATTATTGAATCACAAATGTATCGTCATCAGAAAAAGAGACTAATTTTGCAAGAGATTTTCTAGGGATGATAACAATATTCAGGCTATTTTCCCGCAAGCAGTCAGTTTCTTCTAGCTTTAAACTGACATTCCAATCTGGTAACCTTAGCGACCATCGATACAACTTTAACAGCCATACTTTGTGTTTCAATGTTTGGTTTTTCACACTGTCGTACGCCCGCATGAGACTTGTTTAAAATCTTCAGGTTAGTTTGAGATGTGATTTACAGATTTTTATGCGAAAACCTCAAGTTTTGCTATTTTTTTGTTGGCATGTCTGCAAATTTAACCTCCACCCCCCTACAAAAAACCTCCCGAGATTATCATTACGATCCCACAAATAGACAAAGGCTGTAATTCCAAAATGGGGGGGGGGGACGTGTCAACGTGTCCCCCCCCCCAGGATTGACGCCCATGGTCAGGAGGTTTCATTACTTGACTGAGTCCCGGTTATCATGAAAATGAACGTAAATGAAGCTTGCTGGTTAAGTGAGCGTTGCTTTGATAAGTCCAAACAATATGCGAAAAGAAAATGTAAAAACTGATGCTTAAAAAAAACTGGTAGGGCTTGAAAATTAGCTTTTCTGCTCTGGATCTAAAAAATCTTCTGACAACCTCCTTTTTGAAGTTTTCCCGGAGCTGTTTTACCACTGTCTGGAGGCTGTTTTCCATTTTTCAAAAGAAACTACTGTTCCCTGCATGTAGGCCTACTTGTGCAATTAGTAAAAGAAATTCAAAATGTAAGAGACAGGAAGTAAGACGAAGAACATTTGGTGTAACACAACGCACAGGCGCGGATCCAGAGACATTTCAAGAGGGGGGGGGGGGGCTCAAGGCCCCCTTGAATATTCTCCTAGATATACATTATGGTAATTTTCACGTATTCGGCATTGTTGATGTGGCGAAAAAGGGGGGGGGCTGAGGCCGGGAAAGCCCCCCCCCCCCGGATCCGCGCCTGACGCAGTATTAAGCACGATGTGGTCATTCTATCTCGGAAAAACTTGGATGGGAATGGAGGGGCTGGGTGCATGTATACAGCAGCTTTGGATTGCCCTCATTCATGGCCGTACGGGCCGGGGGCAGGGCCCCCCCCCAATGTCAGAAACCTGACTGAATGGGGCAGATATTTTGTCTCAGTCGGGTGAAAAATTGGACAGTTATATTAGGTCTGGACTCGGGCAAAAATCACCGCCCTCCCAGAGAAAAACAGTCCCGTACGGCCATGCCCTCATTGGCACCTTGAATGTGGAGGAGGCGCAGGGGTTTATAAATTCTATCCCCTGCCCTATGGCTATGGACTCAGCTTTAATTGAGATGGTGCGAGGCTCCAACTCCATTGGGTTTGGTTCAAATTAACTTGGAGACTAATGACCTGGGCTTATAGTAGCTTCTCGTAACAGTGATATATAGGGGAAATTTGTGAATTTTTTTTTAAGTTTTGACATGCAAGGATGCCACCACCCTGTCGATTAAATAAGACCCTGCATGCTTAGGAGCACGTTAAAGAACAATCATAACTTTGGTAGACACTCATCAATAAAAATAATTAGAAAAATATTAATGTCTGAACAGCTCTTAAAGTAAGGAGATTATTGCAGATACACATGTGTAGGTTAGGTTCTCTTTGTACATATGTGCAGTTAGGCAACGGCAAACGTGCCAAGACATGCTGAAGAAAAATAAATAGTAGAGAAAAAGTTTCCATCTAAAGCTTCCAAACGTATCACAGATTGGTAATTAAGGGTCTTTTGCACATGCCATGTAAATGTTTTCGGCATTCTTGACCATTTGGAGTATCGTCGACGCTTTTCAATTACAGATTCTGCTTCGTAAAGTAAGGTAGTATTAGTCAGTACAAAAGTGTATGCAGACAGCAGCACCTCCCTTGTTTGATCGAAGCATGCATTTCGGGCTGAAATTTCTTCCGTGGGGGGGCTTAAAACGTTATAAAATCGTTGCCATAGCCAAAAACTAGTATATCACTATAATATCATTTACTGGTTTATTCAAATTTTTTTCATCAATCTTAAATTGTTACGAGGAAAATTTTGATCAAGATCGTGTACTAGTGACTGACTGAAGGGATGTCAAAGTGGAAGTCATGATGTTATAACGAAGTGGCTAGCATCTATTCGAAACAAAAAAGCTCCCCTCCTATTGTTTGGGTTTTTGTTAGTTTTTTTTTATTTTACAATAACGCAAGCACCATGCATTTTTTTCAAAAAATGCTGAAAAACGGTCTTTTAATATTAAATGTGCTTCATTTAATTTGAATTTCACCAGTAATGGAATGGTCTGAATGACGTCATCGAATCGTTCTAGAAGTTTCCTACGATGTTTACAAAGGCAGCCGGGCAATATAGGCTGTGTGCACTGTGCATTGGGAACTAGTTCGCCGCACACAACCATCAACGTGCACAGGACCAAAACACTGACAAATTCGTCAATTTGCGAAAACAGTACGGCGTTCCTAGTACAAATAAGCAAGGGCTGGGGTCCCGCAAAATATTTAGAAACGGGTGTAAAAGGTGTTTTCCAGTGTTTGAAATATTCCCTTCTTCAAATGAGGCGTCAGTATCGAGTTCATTCTACACATCTTGTACTATAACGACAATCGGGAGAGGACACGAGTACCCAGACCGTTTTTCTTTGTGTGTTAAGTGTTTGGGCGGGTCCGCCATTAAATTGGTAAATATTCACGCGTTGCTGGCTTTGCCATTACTATGATCACAAAATAGTAACAGATATCAAAGAGCACACCCATTAGTTTTTTAAACACGGGGAGTCTCCAAGTGCTGAGTATTAATAGGGTCTTTTCTTCAGGGAATCTTACAACGTTCAAAGAAAAACTGCGGTTCCGCATGCCGTGGCATTATTACAACCGTACGATGTTAATTGAGGGTCGTTTTAACATTCGGAAGCAGGTTCCGCGTCCAAATTCCACCCTTAGCCTGTGGGGCTGATCGACGACCATTTACAGACCAAAACATGTAAACTGTTCATTACACCATTTTCTCGCGAACTTACTGCAGGCTATTTTTACTGTCTATTCGATATTTTCTGCCTCGTATAGAAGTCACAGCCGCCGTCAAGCGGCCGCGAACAAATTACCAGAGAGGACTATTGTTCGTTGACGAATATAACAGTAAGCAGTCTGCAGGAGGATTCTTGCGTCGGTTGCTAGGACAGTCTTTTGTACATCGGCCATGGGTCGGCCACGCAGATATGGCCGCAGCATTATCGCGGCGGCTAGGAGGCGGCCGGTGCAAAAACTTTCGACATGGCGCCTAACAATTGTTTGTCAAAACTTAGTCAAGGAGGCTTAAAATTTGTTAGAAAATAAGTCAATTGGTCAAAAATTAGTCAAATGTTATTGACTGAGGTGATTAGTCGATTCAGACATCATTTTGACTAATTTGTGTTTATAGTGTTTCAATCGCACTGTTGCATGATAGATCTAACTTCAGATCAAATGAAACTCATTATGAAACAGGGTCTAGCTAGGTCATATTAAAGTTGGCTTTGCTGTCATGAGCAAACTGGGGATTTCTCATCTAAACTCATTACCCCAAGTTAAAAAGTGAAGGGTCCAAACTTGATTTACATTGGCAGCATGAGCTGAAGTTTTATTTCAAAGCCACCGGCTCCTTTCAAATTGTGGTTACTAAACAATGTAATAAAACATCTGTAGTGGGGGCAGTATTAATCATTTAATAAATAACTATATTTACTCCCACTTTGACTATACCAGATGATACAGTGTCTTTGGACAGTGATAACCTTCCTAGAGGGCAGAATCTTGCTGACAAGGGGCGTGGCTTGAGAGCTGTGTCAAGAAGAAATCAGGGTAAGTATGGGCCAGGGTTGACCGGCTGACCAGAAAGACCTAACTTTGACATTTATTCTTATCTTTAAACTTACCAGTGATAGTACTACTAATGATGTATATCATGTCATGTCATTACTGAACATTTTTACTGTCTTTAGGTATAAATAATTTCAAGAACAACTTTTTCAATAATTTTTAACATTTTAACATTCTTATTTTAACTTTTAAAACATTAGGCACGAGGTACTTTATACTGATTACTCTTTAGGACACAGTGTAAGTCTCAGAAGGGTATAGCAAACTTTCCTCTGAGGAAAGAGTGCTGAGATAAATTTTTATTGCCTTGGTGCCTTTTGTAGGGACACTGCAGCAGTTACCAATGGCAATTGGTTTTGGGCCCTGTGGCCTTCATTTAATTCCAGCCCTACATTGTGTATGACACAAACGGTTATGATGTCATTTAGGAGCCATAATTCTCAGGACCATGATAGTACCTGACCCCTTGTTGGAGTTGCCATAGCCAACTGTGGATAATCTGTTAGTAGGAATGAATAAAATCTGAACTAGAAGACTTCGAGAAAATCTACAGCTGTTGATGTTGCTGTCAATTCATTAACATTTAATGAAAGGGACTCAGCTGTGTGTATCACAAAAAAAAAAAACAAAAACAAAACTAACCATTGCATTGACAAGAAGCAGTAAAAGACAGCATGTGAATTTTTTTTTTTGTTAAAAAGCCTTCTTCTGATGTCTCATAAACCAAAGCCAGGAGGGGAAACCAACCATTTCCTCTGAAGGGTTCTACTTCCCAAAGGAGCTGTGTCCTCTGAAGGGACACAAATACTGGACTTGACAAATTTGCCAGCCTTCAAGTCCCTATATCATGAGTCTGCCCTATTCTAAACTGGCTGAAAAAACAGATACAAAAATGATTTTAACTGAAAGGGATTTCAAAAAGATGAAAAATACCTTAAGTGATGGAAAAATTAGGTACAACTGTGCATATTTATAATTTGACACATATGCAGTCAGATGGTTGAGTGAAGGGAGTGTTTGTAGAAGTCACAACAGAATATAATCACAATTAGTTGGCAATCCTGCTTTATCTGTAAGCTTTTGTATTTGTGTTAAAGGTTGAAACGGTTTTGCAGTAAGGTATTTTTGTGATTTTTTTTCCCTTCCAGAAACACATCGGCTGAGGAATTTCAACCCAGATGATCTTGATGAGGCACTCTCATTGGCTGATGACATGGTAAAGGAGAAGAAAAAGAAGCAGTGGGCTAGACAAGCCAATCAGAAGAGAGAGGCGAGATCAATATTCAGTGATCCATAGCAGATGGCTTGAAAGTGACAACAGTTATAGACTTATGTGGCTGAAGAAAATATTATATGGAGGGGAAATGGGAGAGGAGGACAAAATCTGTGCTCTCTATAGAATATTGATGTTTCTTAAAGTTTGCCTAATTTTGTAACACCTATTTGAAAACTTTAGGGTGATTGCCTCTCCCTTCTCCTGTTCCTGATCTCTGTGGTTGTGAGGTAAGCTACCATTGTACTTGTTGGAGAATTAGCAGCCACCCACTTGGTCACAAAGAAGGCTTAAAATATCACTACCCAAGAAACTAACTTTCATATACAATATATTGTTTAATTTGTCACGTAAAGTAATGTTGCAAGTTCTTTTGAATATACTGTGACCTTGCCTTAAAAGCTAGCTTGTAAATTCTGTAGTAGCAATAATCATTTTTCATGCAGATGTCACTGCTCAAATGTTTACAATAATTTATTGAGGTAATTTCAAAAATTTAAGCAGGTTACTTGGTTAAAAAGGTTGGTATGTGCTACATGGTGAGACTATATGACAAAGTTTCTTTAAAGTGTTTGACCCATCTTAGAATCATCAGTTGCATCCATTAACTAAATTCACATTGTCAGGATAGTTGCCACATTTTAAAGTTTGATTTTTCACATGCATTAACTAAATTAACATAGACTAAATTTGCAGTGCCTGTTTAGTCATTACAAATAGTTTCATTTGATACTATAAGATAAACTTACCTCTAAAGTGTTTGACCCATCATACTTATACTCATCTGTTGAACCCATTAACTAAATTAGCATTGCTAGGATAGTTGCTGTATTTAAAGTTCTGACTTCTTCCAAGCATTTACTAAATTAGCATAGACTAAATTTTGCAGTTCCTGTTTATTCTTTACAAATAGTTTGATTTCCTGTAAGCATTGACTAAATAAACATGGGAAACAGTTGTCAACCTGCGCAGCTAATTTTTTCTTCGCATTGACTAAATCAGCATTGCCTGAATAAACGTTGACAGGATCATTGTCTCACTTTGTAGTTTTAATTTCCTCAAACATTGATTAAAATAATATTGAATATTTCCTTACTATCAAAGTCAGTGTTCAAAGTTGTGCCATGCTGAGAAATAATTTTCAAATTTTTTAGAGGTTACCAAAAATGGATAAATCAGAGATGCCACTTTTCAGATTTTAGTCTGAAATCAGATTTTTTTTGGAATGCCCATCAAAAATTCAGATTTTTTGACATCAGAAAACACTTTTTTGATTCCCAAATTTTTGGTCAAATTTACGAAAAAAGTCTGCTCTGTTGCATAATCCGAGAGTTAGTCCAACATAAACCCTGATAGGAGCAAATGTATTTGTTGTACCAAGTTCCTTACATGCAGATGGCACTGCATGGAGAATCGTTAAGTACTGGACAGACTTTGTATACTAGTTAACTGTGATTGTCTATCCGGCTGTTTGACACCTTTACAAAATTTTCAGATTTTTTGGATAAATGCTGGTGGCATCTCTGATAAATATGTCTCCATAACATTGGCTAGTTATAATTGGGTTTTTCTATAAAATGTGAAGTGCTATGAACAAGGCTCTGTTTAGGGCCGGGTGTTCTCGAGTATTTTCGGCTAAAGGCCATGTTTGCTTAAGTTATTCCTTTGTTACAATTTTCATGGCCAGAACTGAATAATACAGATAACTTTCTCATCAAAATTTTGGGCTCCTTGTGTCTTTCATGGGCCATTCTAAAGTTTGTCACGGGTCACAGATGGCCCACTTGCAGCCACTTTTCTAACTTTTCTAGTATAGGGTAAAAGAGTGCTACAACTTTTTTCTGAAAGTCCTGATGCCAGAAAATGGTTTCATAGAAATCTATAGTCTACCCTGTATGTATAATAATGCAAGTTCAAAGTTTGGAAAATATTCTTCAATTTACCTTGATTAAAAGAACTCGTTTTGGATTGTGTTGCATGCCAGGTTTTGGAAAAGATATTTAACAAGTAGTGCTTAATTAGTCTTTCAACAACATTCAGCCTCCAATAATGCATGGTGCGTAATAGTGTACATATATAGAAATGGGTTATTTACAAGTGATATATGTATAGTAGATTTAAATTCAGCTTTTATACTTGAAGTTAGTATCAGAAAGTGTTATGATCAGTAGAATTACTTTTTCAAAAAGAAAATATTTTGCAATTAAAAGATTATTTTTGTACATCAATTATGGTTCAGTCTTTCTGAGTTTTAAATGATATGTAAATTTTATTGAAATTTAACATGAAGGACCCTGGATGTCAGTTGTCGGTGATGTCTTGAAAAGTGTGATTTTCTTTTATCATCGTTTTGGCCTGCATATTGGTTCAAGTACTATATTGTTATGTAAGGACTTAAGAGATACCTTGTAACTACAGTTTGATTTTCAGTCATGGCTGATTCAGCCCAGAGTTAATTTAGTCACTCTGAATGACAAATTTGTTTCTCTCTGTAAATAATGTTTTAATGACTGTACCCTTCCTTAAAGCTTCAGTAACAATAATGTTAAGTGGCTGACCAGTCCACATTTGTTGTGGTCAGTGGCATGTGTAATCAAATTTGTGAGGGATTGTAAGTAAGCAGAACTTCCAGCTTTGGAAACAGTCCCTCCTTGTGTGATTTTCAAGAACTAGGTATGGAATTCATTTTTGGTTTGAATGGAACACTGGTGTGTACAAGAATGGAAAAATGTGGGCGCTGGGCGCCTTTTGTATTCTAGTCCTTTGGTTTTAGCAATAGTTGTACATCAAAAGAGCTAACAGTGTGCTGGAATTTTTGACATTAAGCACCCGGTTGTTTGTCAGGAACAATGTCAATATTTATTACTCTGTATTACAATGACAAGAATTCCCAACTGAGCAACAGGTCAAATTTGATGGACAAAATGACAGTTTATGACATCTCAGGAGTAACTCCTGGTTGATTCATACTATCTCTGTTAGCTATTTTTTCTTTGTAAAACTAGCTCTCCTGGGATGTTCACCTTGATTGTCATCCATTGGTCTAGTGAAACAAAAAAATAAGTAAATAAGGTCTAGTGAAACAAAAAAAAAAAAAAAAAATAGGTATGAATGTTTGTTTCAAGACTGATCACAATCTGAGGAGGTACTTTGAGATTCTTGGGAAACGCAATAAAGGACAAAGTTTGTAGCTATAGTATATAAATATAGAACTCTGTTGCATCGTTCGAGTTAATACTTGCTTGCAATGTATCTTTGTGAAAGACAGTGAAGACAAGTCTTACTTGCACTGTCGCAAAGCTGTCAAATTGCTGCTTACCAAATTTCATTTTCCTGGGATCATTGCCCCTTTTGGGAGTATTTCAAGTTTTCACCTGAAGTAGGAGATAGCTTGCAGGAATTTTCCTTTTAAGCAGTCTAGAACTGGCATATTTTTTCTTGTGTTATTCCTGTTTCATTCCAGGAGAAACACAAAGAGGCTCATCATACAACTGTAAAAGACAGTTGTTTTTGTGTATACTTTGACCAAACATTTATAGCATTTTATGACAGTTGAATCATGTTCAACAAGTAAAGTCACTATTAAAAGACTTTTAAAAGTCTTTGTGTTGCAGTACCACTTATTTTCCTATTAGATTTTAACTTCAAGAAAACAAAATGAGGAAACATATTAACTTTAATGAATCATGGTTAATTTGTTAATTATGGTTATACCTTGCAATCTATCATGTTTGCAAGATAATTTACTTTGCCTTTATGTAAAACATGGCAAAACTTATTAGATGCATTGTATCCTGTAGCACCTAGTGTGCTCATATCCCTGTGACTTGAGCAGTGGGGAGGGGGCAATGGGAAGTTAACCACCCCCCTCCCCCACTGAAATTTTTATGGTTAAAATAGAGATAATTACAAGTATTGAGTATATTTAATCCTTTGAACCTTAAAACAGGGGTAAAATTTGACCCCAACCCCACCCCCCTCCTCCTGCATTCTGTACCTAAAAACACATCAGGAAGGCTGGCTTCACACCTGGCTAGACCTTAAATACTGGTAGTAAAGCTTACTATGTAAAAATGTTCAATTTTGGCAAAATTCTGTTAGGGTCTGTGTTCAGACTAAAATGTGAATAAAAAGTTACAAGTGAAAGTCCAAGGACATTGGATTTGGTTGTGAGTTTGAGTAGAAGCCCTTTGTTATGATAAAAGAAGTAAGAAGCTATACTGGCAATATGAGTATGAACTAGTGCAAAACCAAACTAACAGAGTACGTATTTTTAACTTTTAGTAGTAGTTTTTGTATGTATTATTTAGTTTTCATTAGTGCTACCAATTATATTGTAAGGCATGCTTTTGTTTCTCTTTATACGGCGAGTACAATACAGAAGAAATACTAGATTAAAAAACCATTTAATTTCTTTAAAGCTGATTGGGGTAAATTTAGTTCTTGTGTCTATGGCAGTGAGCTGTGAGTGTAATTGTCAGGTAGGTAGGTTTGGTTGATATATATCCTAATATTGGCTAAAATCAATTTGTAGCAGTAATTCAGGCATTTGTCTTGTTGAGTAGTCAGTAGGTTGGCTAATACAGAATCAGTGCATTGGAAGGTATCATAGAAAAGGGAGAAATACGATGTTAAAAGAGTTAGAAATTAGCTAGTCAACAGTAATTAGGACGAACAAACAATGTAATTGAGCCATTTGTAGCAATGTTGGATGAGAAAGTTGATGGTTTGCAAAAAAGCTGTCATTTTCTTGATTGGTAAAATGAAGTTTCCAAATGAAACTGAGTTTTAATTTTTGATATATCCATCTTTAAGGCAGGCCTTAACACTGTTCTTTAGTTTTGACAAAGTACAGTAAACACTTAGCACTGTACGCAGCAAGCTCTGTGCACAATAAGTATTAAAATTATTGCTTCATTACAGTACTATGTAATAACCTTTGTTTCATAATTTGACCCAGGAAATTTCCAATCAAGGTGGAACAACTTTGTTTTTTGTTATTTTTGCTCTCTTTTCCAAAATTATCTGTAAAATTTTATTTAATTTGTATTTAGATGTATTTGAACCAATATTGTAGGCATTCAGTTACTTCATAACCAGGATTTGTACAGTAATGGGAAATCTTAGAACTTAGAAGTATGATGAAAAGTCATGAAGTTTTGTGACTTTTCCAAGAGGTCATGGAAAATTGATATTTTAAAAAGTCTTGCAAAAAGCAAACAATCATGGAAATTTGCACAATTCCCACATTGTGATATCACATTGTCTGCCACTTTGCGAAAATAATGTCTTTTTTGGCTGCAAGGTGTTTGGTGGGTGAAATGTGCTGGCAGGTTTACAATAAAAGTCAAGGCAACGCCATAGGCGATGGGTTGACACTAGATCACAACAAGAGGCACAGACACTGTTCATTTGTTACCTTCCAGTCTATTCGAAGTCTCGGGCTGTTCTGCCCTGTATATAAAATATTTTACAAAAGATGTGTCCTAAAACAGGTATAACGCAAAGCTAAACATAGTGTAAGAGATTTTTACATTCAAATGATTATAAAAAAGCTACAGCTGCTACATTCTGACTGGACTTGGAGGGACAGCCGTTTTTAATTGTTACAGTAAGCATCATAATGAAGTAGGTGCATCTAATGGCTGGCTGTACTTGGAATCATAACATGTGGAAAATGTGGAAGATTTTGTCATGGAAGACTCGAAGTTTGTGTCTGGAAAAGTCGTCTTTAGATTTATACTGACTGGATGGGTGGTTGTGGGTGGGAGGTTAAAACGGCAGAAAATTGCAGTTTTAGGAGGCGAGCATGCCCCCCACACATTGCACATGGTCTCATAAGCTTTTGTTCAGATTTCTGTGCGAACCCTGTGTAACAGATTGTCCATTTATCTAATCGTGCGAAGACATGTGTCCATTAATTACAACTTAAATGCCACTCTGTATTTTAGTGAAGTGTTCCTTTTGTAAGTTAGTATGGATATGTTTACAAATGATTTTATTATTGTTATTTTTTATTCTTAAAAAAAATATAAGACAGCAAGTGATAAATACATTCAGTCACCTCAAAATGCTAAAGTGGATTTTTCATTTTTAGTGTCCTCAATGTTCAAACTAAAAACATACTTGTAGCCTTTAGGGGCAGACTGAGGAATTGAAACTAGTTACCAGTTGATTTGGAAGCATACGTTGACAGAATCTGGGCTCGCAGAATTCAAGTTTTTACCACAGAAATGACTTAAAATAGTAGTGCGCACAAGATTTCAAAAATTTCCAGGTACTGGGACCAAGTTCTTATTTGCCTGGAATACCCATTTCTCTCACACTCCCCGACTTAGCAAAAGAAGTGGAGGCCATCCCCTCCCCATTTGTTGACGCCACCGAAAGCTTTTGCAAGCAATTAATACCTGGTTATTGTAAGGTGACCAGATGTCCCCGATTTTCGGGACGGTCCCCGAATCCAGTAAGCAAATGTCGCTGATTTGAACAAATGTCATTGAAATTTCCCAAGATATTAATTATAATGTAAAAAATAATATTTTATCGTTGTGTAGCCTACTGTGTACCTTTCGGACGGGAGATGAACCGCCAGCTGGCTAGTACTAAACTAGGCCTAGTATTACATCAACATCGTTGAGATATACATCGTATAACGTACGTATGATAACAACAGGTATCTGCAATCACAGAGATCGAAAGTCAAGAACATCTTTGATTTTCTAATACTGCTGTGATCACACACACATTTACTGTAACCAGTTGCACACTAACGATGTATATTTTCCTTACATGATGCCGGGTCTAGAAGACCGCGTGTTTGGTCTAGCGGTAGAGCATCCGTCCCTCACGCGTGGAGGCCCGGGTTCGATTCCTAGGCCGACTTGAACCAATTGGTTGGAAACTGGGCCTTTAAACCTCATCTAGAAGCGTCCCTGATTTTAACCCCCAAAATATAGTCACCTTAGGTTATTGTGAAGGTAATCACTCCCCTGGTTTTGCTTACATCCTCAAACCGAGCGCAAGAGATGGCCCTTTCCCATTTGTGCACGTCACGGAAAGTTTTCGGCGTATTTTGCGTGTAGCTTTAACCAACCAATCCATACCTGATTATTGTGAAAATAATCATGCGAACATAGAAATTTCCTTCGCTGCACTTCTCAAATTTGTCGTTCGGTCACTTGTTCAGAATGGTAAAGTTCTTAAAAGTGACTGCAATTAAGAAATTTACTTCCCTTTTAGCACAAAAATTAATTGAAGTATTGGATAAACTCATTTTAGTCCAGTTTTACAACTATCCAGGGGCGGGTCCAAGATGATCATTATAGTATTTTTACTTTGAACGAAATTAAATTGCATGAAAAGAAAAAGTAAATTTTGGAACAAATCTGTGGTACGAGTAAATTTAGCTTTAAACCATACAGTCGTCGCGTTACAAATGCTACTCAAGGTACTAGATTACTTCATGAAAACCCCTTGATGCCCGGCATATAACTTTGAGCCTTCTCCTAGGGTTGGCTAGAGTAGTTCACTGGAATTTTTATGCTAATAATGTTCATTGGTGATATAACTTTCCTTGTGAGAATTGCGCGGGAAGCGCGCCGAAATTTTGCAGGAACATTGTTACCACGAGAAACCCTGCGTACAGACTCAGCAGGGTCTGGTGAAAAGATAAGCCCGACGAAGGGACCAAGCTCCCCTAAGGGGTCCAGCAACCCGAAGCCCCGCCAGAAGCAATGGATTACAGAAAGGATTCCGAAAGCTAAATTTTGGGCGCGCGACGAAAAATTTGGGGTTCTGTTGAAGAAAAATTGAAAATATTTGGTTTTAAAAAAATTTGGGTTTCTATAGACTGATAGAAGAATCCCAAAAGAATTCCAAAAGTCCCCCGACTCTCTGGCGAAGAGCCAGGGGCGAAAACCAAACAATACTCCCGAAGAAGTTCTGCTCCCGGAAGGAGTAACAACGTCCCCAAGGGACAAACTTTGACTTAACTGACCTACCCGACAGTGGTCCCGTTCTAGACTGGCTCAATAGAACAGGTCCCACTGGGAGCTCCGTGATCTCGTGATAACGGATACTCCTGCGCCAGGTATTCTATAGAAGAATCTGCCCCTGCTCGTCCTAGACAGTCCCAGTTCTCCCGACTAAGTTACTCCTTCCAAAACTGTCTTGAGCCACTCCTTGTGCAGACACCCTTGTGCAGAAACAAATGTAGTTTATTCTGGTGGGCATACAAGGCCATAATGTTTAATCAGAACATTCTTTGCGCATGCTGTGTAATGTAAGCTACTCTGCATTTTTTACTTTGATGTCAATCAAAGAGCATTCACCAATGACCAATTGAGAATTTTGCTTTCTCCCAACCGAAATGTATTGGGGTGATGTGTGCCTGCCTTTAAGAGCAAAACCAAGACGTCGGGCAACTGGTCGCGTAGGGATGCCTCCTTCCACTACCCTTGGACATTGAGACATTTTACGTTTCTTACAACATATGTTTATCATGATGTTGAGTCTGAATTAAGAATCTTCCTAATCATAAGAGAAAGTGGATAGAACTTCTCATGGATTCAATTTTGTGTTTTTCGGGAATCACGCCTACACGAAAGAACAATAGCCTAATTGTGGAACCTTTACCTTTACAAAGCCAACATATCTCAAAGCGGTGTTAAAGCCATATGTAACTGGAGATGAAAGCGCGCATAGCGCGAATTTGTTTTGTAATCTTAGAACAAAAATGTTACAGAAGAGAAAATAAGTTCATTATTTAACGCTTTTTGGTCAAAAATTGCTTGGTGTAAAACCAGAGCCACAGTTTACACGGTACTAAAATTTTATTTTCGATCGATTTTCCATATGGTGGGGCACAGTGGTCCGCACGGGGGGGGGGGCACGGCCCCCCGTGCCCGGACCTGGCTACGGGCCTGGGAGTGGTCCACTCCTCTTCCCAGCAGGGAGTTGTTATTTAGAAGGAGATAAAACGGCAGCTCTCCCCCTTTTTACCCACCTAGTTGCCGCCAAGGTCACTTGCTTTGTATAGCACTTGAAGATACAATGGGCTTAAAGCTATTGTTAGTATATAACAAAAGGTTCATATCGTCTGCTGCGTTGAAAAGAAATGTCAGCAAATTTTGTCTATATGCTACAGCATTGCCAGTCGCTTTCATTGAAAATTAATTTGCAGCTCCCAAAGCGATGCAACGCTTATCAAACTAGGCTAGTTAAATTTTATGTAACATGTTGATCGTGCACTTACCATTCGGAAATTGCGAAAGTTTGCGGAAATTAATATAATCTTAAAACAAATTATAGTCTTTCACCTCTCTTTAGTCCTTTGCGCATTGTGCCAGTGTAAGACCTTCTTGTTATAAGTTAGTCTTTCTAGACTCCTTATATTAGGAATTAGCAGTCGTTTTGATTTATTAGACAGTGTCTCTTACTTGACTGTCGGTAAAAACCTTCGGATCAAAGCATTGTTCCTCCTAATCTTATTCATACGGTATAAGTAGGTGTATAAAAGGTTTACTAGGGTATCATGTATCAATTGAAAAGGATCAGACAAACGAAGTGGGTACCCTCAGCTCTAATAATCACTCATGAATTGAAACTATGCAAACGATGAGGTAGATCTAATCAGATTACCATAAAGTTTCCCATGTGTCTCCTTCTAAATAACAACTCCCTGATTGTATATAGGAAAAGTTTCCTACCCTGGATTATGCTTGTAACGAAACGTTAATTTTCCTTTCTTTTGGAAGGATACTTAATTTTTAAAGCATTAGATCCCAAAATGAAGAATGCTTAGATGCACTTACAATGTCTTGGAAGCGCCGTTTCATGCAATCTGCGCGGGCCCGTAGCCACGGGGGTATTTCGGGGGCAATGCCTCCCAAAATATTTCTGCCCCACCAGATAAAAATTGCAACTACATAGTAATTAATGTAGGAGAAAATTTTATGCCCCCAGTCACAACAATTGCCCTCCCCAATCACAACACTTGCCCCCCCTAAAATGGAAAGCTGGCTACGGGCCCGAATCTGCGTGCCATTTCAAGCGAAATTTTTCTTGGTGCGCTACGTGACAACTTTTGGTGGCTTTCCGCTTCGCAAACCCTTCAAGGCTACACTGGCCACACATTTGCTTTAAATTTCGCTTCCACTCAAAAATACCTTCCTTCACCTATGTGGGTGGAAGAACATTTATTTAATCGTGTTGTGCCCAAGCAGCACGAACATAAGTAAACTGTTTTATAGCCCAGTTTCTTGTAATCTAGAGTGTTTGAGATGAAGAATTTCTCCAACCAGATCCCCGGGCCATGTCGACAGAGCGGTTGCGGTAACTGACAGATTAGTGGCGGTATTTTATAGGGTACAATATCCATCCAGGCAATCCAGCAAATGAGGCGTTTGGTTCCAAATATTCATGTGCTGGCGACCGACGTCATGGTTGAAGCAGATTTATATCGTCAATAAATGTTTTAGAGAACCATTTCCTGCGATCTGGCCAGTCAGGACGCAAAATTTTCTCCCTTAATTACCACCTACGTACGGACCTGTGCATGATAAACGCCGTTTTGAAGTAACGAATTTGTAGTTCAGACTGAGATGTCCTTCAATTTGGGATGATGTCTGCTCTGCCAAATTTACTCCAAAAACATAGCGACCCAGCCGCAGAGAC
This sequence comes from Holothuria leucospilota, assembly GCA_029531755.1. Taxonomy (NCBI): domain Eukaryota; kingdom Metazoa; phylum Echinodermata; class Holothuroidea; order Aspidochirotida; family Holothuriidae; genus Holothuria; species Holothuria leucospilota. The sequence continues at coordinate 27,426,832 of CM055982.1, read as the reverse complement.
AAAATCTTCAGTGATTGAAATTTGTGTCTAAAACAGTCTCCTTCATCTGCGGAGTTATGGACACATAATTGTATGTTATTACAAGTAAGTGCTTTCAGTACGATTTCCTCTGAATCCGCCACTGTTCCCAGATCTCTCGACAGGAGGTTCCCCTTCAGGCTTCCAGTACCTCTGGTCTAGATCGTACACTAGAAATATGACATGCTCTAGAATTTCACAGAAATAAAATGGTTGGTAATGGTTATACAGTATAATCAATGGGTCGATAGAAGTGAAAGCTGAAAGCGTTTAAAAAGCTTACTCCTGGAAACATGTGCTACCAGTCATCAGGCTTGTAGCCAGACAAGATACTGAATGGGGAGGAATAGCTTTGGGGGATTATTTTCTTGGGGGGGGGGGGGGGGTTACGAGACATACTAAAATGCATTAAGGCATGACAATTTTGAATTTTCTGGGGGACTTTCTAGGGTGGAGCCTCCTAGCTCCTGCCCCCGTCTCCTGGGAGCGGGCTTGGCAATCATGTTTTACGGCGGCGAATGTCTGAGTTTGGCCTGAAATTATACTGTAAACAAACGGCGCCTCGGACGCCGCGGGAGCGCGAAGTGCTCCTGCCTGCAGCCTAGAGCTTGGCGCCCACCTGACGGCTTTTGGGTGTGTCCAGGGCAACATAAGGGTACAGGGGCGAATTGTGGACATAGGAAAACATTTAACTGTCTACAGATAGCATTGAATATGCACTAAACAGATCATAAAAATAGCAGTTTGGCTATTTTTATTAGCCTAATTCGGAATAATGACCAGTTGTTTTCTTCATATCATGCATTCCCACAGGGAGTTTGACACACTTAGCGTGAGCGGGGAGTGTGTGGAAGCGCTCTAAATAGCTTTTCAAAGACACTTTAGTAATGCTTTACCGGTACTTCATATTGTATTGCAAAAATAATCCAGTCATGCAATTAGATGTTTCCCACCCACATTTTGATTATTTTGATATAATTATCGTAAATTGGGACAGGGACGTAATGATGGTTTCTCCCTCACTTTTTGGTTTTGGGGCCATGGCTCCTTCCCATCCACCCGCCCCCTCCCACTTGCAATTTGTGCCCCTGGTTTTTATAATAGCGAGCTTTCGATTTCGAGACGGAAGAGCCACAGCGCGCAGTAGAATGATACCAAAACAGATCAACACACGCGTGGTCATGGGCGTGTATCATGGGGGGGGGGGAGGGGGACTTTTTGGAAGGGGGACATCTCCAATAATTTCCCCCACTTTTTCAAAAATGATAAATAAATAATATAAACATAATATAGATTACGAATTGACACTACATTTTTAAAGCTAAATTGCGCCTAAATATGGCACCATTTGCCATATAGACACCCTTCAATTTCCTTTTTTTTTTTAAAGGAGAGCCCCTTAGACCCCTCCCGAGGACGGCGATTCGCAAATGGTGGAAAGTCCCCCACCTTTGTAGATGGATCCACGCCCATGCGCGTGGTGCATTTAATCGCCTTTATACGCGGCAACATGAAGAGTCTACCTCATAGAGTTTAGTACACGGCATTGCAACCTAACGGTTTCAGTTAAAACGTCAAAGTCAGGAATAAAGCCGAAGACAAAGGTCAGAATGCAGTGGAGGATTCATGATTTAAAAGGGGGACTCCACTTAGTGCCGAAGGCACGAGTGAGCCACGAAGCGGCGATGGGAGAATTCGGGAGGGGTTACCCCCTCCCGACATAAGGGCTTTTTGAAAATTTCACATGAAATTGTACAACTTGGGGACTCTTACAACGTAGATCACAGACATTAAAAATGACTTTAATTATATCCCACTCGGAAACAGAATCAGCAATTTTTCATTTATAGCCCCCAGTGGCGTCTCCAGGATTTGATGATTGAGGGCACCACAGAAGATGACGTCCCAATTCCACCCCTGATAAACTAAGAAGTCGGTGAAAGTTTGCATACGTGTATCTTCGATACTTTGCATCCTGGGTGGCCTGGACTCTTTCTTTGTCATTTTGTGCTATGGTGCTATCTTTGGCAAAGTTTCAAACTAAAATTGCACCTTTTTGCGCGTCCCCTGCGATTGTATACAGCAGAGTTGAATACTTGTTGCCACCGTGCATAAAGGTGCCGTCCTGGGGAGGGATCTAAGGGGGTTCCCCCTCACCTTTGAGAAATTTTTGTTTAATTTAAGGTTGTTTAGATGCAAAATGGTGCCATCTTTGGGATATTTTTGGAACTGATCATATATGGTTGGGAAATATCCATAATTTAGTGAATTCTAAATTTTGGTTAGGCGAAAGAAGAGGTATGTTGTATTAGAGAAGGGTATGTTGTCAGCAAATCTCCTGAAGTCCCCCTTTTGGCTACTTTAATGCCTTCTATTCTGGGAAAGTTTTACGTAAAAATACGTGCTTGGAGTCCTGCAGAAACATTCTTGGACTATTACGAAATTTTTCCTTTGCTTCATTGTGCATTATAAAAGGGCATCTAAGGCTGGCAGACACCGGTATATAGTGCCTCCTGGAAGCTATGGATTAATTGTATAAAATGGGGCACTGATATGATGATTATTACCTGACGTCCAAATAATACTATACAGTATGATGCCAAACACTTTACAACTATCGTATTTTTACTAAGTTTGAACGAAAATACGTACAGCTTCCAGCAATGGGGAATGGGAGGGAGATTATAGGTGCAGGGAGGTGATATATTAGACCTCCCTGATAGGTAAACAAACTAAGGGGTTAAGGACTAAAAAGCGCGTTTCAGAATGTTTTTTCGTCGTTACTGTATTAACAATCACCAACTATACCGGTAAAGGCTGCGCGCGAAGCGCTCCGTATTTTTTTTTGAAAAATGTATAACGGCAAATACTTACTTTCAACCTTCCACATCATGCTACAAACTTGATTGAAAGACTCCCATAGGCCACTGCAGAGGTTAGAGATGTACTTCTGTTTTTCGGAAATTGTTGTGATCAGATAGTTGCTTGTCTTATAACCTTAATAATGGTCATGAGATGGAGTGAAAAACGTGACGAATGCAAAGGAAGCGCGCCGAAATTTTTCATTAAATAAGGTAACTATGACAAAACCTGCACTCATGATTCATGCTCTGCATCGAGACACTTTCAATTCCCCAACAAACGTTGACCTATTTGCCAATCTAAAAGCCACTCTTTTACCTGAGAATTCGTAATCAGCTTTCAACATTTGTTGCTGTGCTTCTGCCAGAGTTGCTACCGGAAATTATTGATAATAAGGACAATATTGAGGTAAGGCTTGAAGCGCGCGGTGCGCGCGAAAATTTTGATAGTTTGCGAAGAATTTTCGATAATTCTGATAGTTTGAGAACCATTTGTGATAGAAAATGGTTACAATAGATCCATCACAAGGTCGAAAACACACCTCACTCTACCCCCTACAGAAATCTATAGCTTAAACGCCTTGGGATCATTTTAAAATTTTCCAGAAAAAAAAAAAACTGAAATCGATTGGGGGGCACGCGCCCCCCATGCCACCCTTGCCGGCGCCACTTTTTTACTTTCGTCTTTCCTTATCTCTTTCTCCCTCTTTTCTCCTTTCCTCTTCTTGTCTTCTTTCTTCTCTTTCCTTTTTCTTTCAGTTCTTTCTTTCCTCTTTTCCAGTCTCTCCTAGGCTTCCCTCTTTCCCTCTCCCTCTTCCCTTCATATTGCGGACTGGTGCAGAATTTTGCTAACTGGATCCGTGAATGGTAGTATATAGTCACACAACCCACACCGGCCCCTATTACACCTCCTCAGATCTAGCCCCGGACGGCCCTGCCAGACGGTGAGAGTCGCCAGTGTATTTTTTGCTAGGAAAAAGGGTCCAACCTCATTTTTGTACCCTCGCACACTCCAGGGGCGTCAATCCGTATTGAAGTGTGGGGGGGGGGGACACATGACCAGGTGCGTAGTCAGAAATTTGTCGGGTAGGGGGGCGAAGCAGTAGATTTTGGGAGGGAGCGAAGCGACCGAGCCCGAGCGCGCTTGCCCACTGGGGGGGTGTGGGAGGGGGTACCCTCCGAGAAGCTTTTGTGTTTTTTAATGTGAAAATATGTGATTCGGTGCATACTTTATATGGTATTTTGTATGAATAAAGAGACATATTATTATGTATTTTATGACATATTTTGTAGAAATAACCAGCTTCCAACTATCAAGCCCTTTTTTGAAAAGGGCGTGTCTTTCTATAGGCCCTTCCCTGTGTCCCCTGTTTGTGATGACTGACGTTGTCCTACAGTACTCTAATAAGAGTTAGGATTCCAAACACTGGCTTAGCCAGGATTCTTGTTTGGAGGGGGCCAACTGCGGGGCCTGATCGCCGGCCTGGGGGGAGGGGGTGTCCCCCTCCCCTTTGAGAAATTTTTGAATATTTAAGTACCCTCAGATGCAATCTGGTGCAACATTTAGCATCACTTAAGCCAATTTTTGTGTTACATTAACAAATTTTTTTCAGAGTTCGATGGGGGGGGGAATGACCCCCTGCCTCCCCTCTGTCTACTCCAATGATTTCAAAGTTAACATGACCATCATAGATGATCTGCCAGTTGAAATACACGGATTCCAGGGAATTACTTCAAGATGTTACTTTAATCATGCCCAAAAATAGCTTAAACCACTCTCCGCAGCGTGATCATCATATTGTCAGAGATCATGAACCCCAACCACGCCCGTGCACGGCTAGGGTCATATGTTTCTGGGTGTGAAGGTCCCCAATACGGACTGGCTGGATGTTTTTCCAACAGAGTGGCGGCGTGTAAATTGCACTTTGTTATACGCTCTGGGTTTTGTATACAGCTGTGGTGATCCTTCCTTTGTCACCACATAAAGGTGTCTTCCTGGGGGAGGGGTCTAAGGGGAGGGGTCACCCTCCCCCGTTCAGAAATTTTGTTAATTTAAGGTTGCTTAGGTGCAAAATGGTGCTATCTTTAGGATATTTTTGGAGCTGATCTTATATGGCTGGAAAATGTCCATAATTTAGTGAATTCTAATTTTCCGGCTGCCTGGATGCTTTTACTAACTGCAGTGGACACGAGTAAATTGCACCTTTTTATGCTCCCTGCGTTTGTATACAGCAGTGGAAATCCTTTGTCACGACATGAAGATGTCGCCCCGGGGGAGGGGTCTAAGGGGAGGGGTTCCCCCTCCCGTTTGAGAAATTTTCGTAAATTTAAGGTTGCTTAGATGCAAAAATGGTACTATCTTTGGTTTATTTTGGGAGCTGATCGAATACGTTTTCAACAACCTTCCTGAAGCACCCCCCCCCCCTTTGGCTACTTTTTGGCAGTTTTTCCGCAAAATTACCTGCGTTGAGTCAACAAAAACTTTCTTAGACTATTATGAAAATTTTCCTTTCCTTCATTGTGCATTATAAAAGGGCATCTAAGGCTGGCACATGTCTGTATAGGACCTCCTGGAAGCTCTGGATCAATTATATAAATGGGGCAATGGCGTAATGCTTATAACCTGACATCCAAATGGTAATATAGATTATGATGCTAAGCACTTTACATCTATCGTATTTTTACTAATTTTGAACGAAAATCCAGGCGAACAGCTTCCAGCAATGGAGAATCGGCAGGAGGGAGAGAATAGGCGCAGTAAGGTGATTTTAGACCTCCCTGATAGGTGTAGCAAAAGGTGTGAAGGACTAACAAGCGCGTTTCAGCTTTTTCTTCGTAAGTGTATTAGCAATCACCATCCATACCGATAATGGTTTCGCCCGAAGCGCTGGATAAAAGTTTTTAAAAAATGTAGTATAACGGCAACGTGCTAGTTTAAAGTTTCAACCTTCCACATCATGCTTACAAATTAGATGGAAGGATTGATGCGGGCCCCTATACAGATGTTTGGAGATGTATCTCTGTTTTCGGAAAGTTGTGATCAGAATCGTTCCTTGTATAATCACCTTTTTAATGGTCATGAGATGGAGTGCAAACTGTGACGCATGTGCACGAAGCGGGCCGAAATTTTTCATTAGGCCTAAATGAGATTTCCCTGACAAAATCTGCATTCAGAATTCTGCATCCAGACACTTTCAACAAACCTACATGCCACTCAAAAAGCCAGTCAAATAGAGCCACGACACTACTCTTTACGAAATGTGGGGGGACATGTCCCCCTGTCCCCCCCTCCCCCCAGGATTGACGCCCATGGCACACTCTAACCTTGACCCTAACCTTTATTTTTCATGATTTTCAGTTGAAATTGCTGAAGTATCGCCCCTTTCATTCACCCACATGTGCACAATCCTTTATTAAGGTCTCGAGGAGGGGGAGGGGTGTGGCTTCAATTTGACAAATACTGACTGTAGTAGCGCTTGTCCTATGAGAGAGTGTAGCACGTTTTTTCGTCAATCTGGAGGGAGCGAGCCTCCATCGCTCAGCCCCGTCCCCGGTGATATACGCGCCCTTCTTTCTGCGAAAAACTTGCAGCAAGCTTAGCCTCGTGCACCAATTGCAACTGGTCTTTTCATCCCGTCGGTCGACAGATGTGCATTATTGTTCCTCTACATATATATTTTAGCCGCGTACTACTTACTACTATATACAAGTAAGTGAAAGAATTCTTGTATATATATGTTACGTAACAAGAGGAATATATATTTGATTCGGCCTGAACGCTGCAGTTTCTGTGATTACATTTATAAATTAATAGAGTTACCACAAGGTCTACAACGGTTGAGAAATATTGACCACAATTGAGTGGCTCATCAGATTCTGTCACAGACAATATATATAAATTCTAATATTTACATTTTGCTATTTATGGTATGTTGATATCTGTCTTGTTAGTTACGACGCAGAACTTTCGGCACGACCTCTTACATGACAATGCAGTTTACTGCACAGCCTAAGTAAATTACACTGTTGGTGCCAGCGCTTGGGAATTTTCCCAAGATCTTGGGAATTCTGCAACTGTAGGAAAATTTGAGGTGACGACCTTGGCAATTTTGAATTTATTCTTCTCTCCTATTCAATAACAATAACATACATAGAACCAACATGTCTGTTTTTTCATCATACGAAAAAAAGGTACAAACAGGGCTGAAATTAATGCAAAGATGGCTGATTGAGTGATTGTATCTAGTAACTATCTACTATTGGGTAAATATGCTGTTCCTGTGCACCATAGCAATATGTGACCTTGGGAATTCCCGAGACTTTTTAGCTCATGACCTTTGGAATCTCTGAAAAAGTCGCTGCCATCCCTGGTCGGTTACACAGCAACATTACATTACTCGCAGGTATTATTATACTCTTTTTTCCGGTTATTCTTAGGTGAACGCATGTGACCCATCGAACAGTCTCCATTTTAGTTGACGTCAACATAAGTTTTAGGGAGAGTCTTGGTGTAGGCCTAGTAAACTTGGCCTAACAGAGGTTCACTCTCTTCCTAACCTCAAATCCCAGGGTTTAGCGAGTAGGCTAGGCTGGCAAGGCCCCGCAGGTTAGCCTTAGAAGTCCACCGTATACTGTTTGAGACATGCGACTAAGGAGAGAACGTCACCCTATTGTTAAAACGGGATTTTTCAGGGGTTCCACCTGGGGGTTCGATTTTGCCTGGGGTTCGGTTAGGGATAAGGTTATATTAGGGTTAAGTCAGTTTAGGGGTTAGGTTAGGGTTAAGTGGCCTCTAAAATAAGCAATCTCCGAATCACAAATAACAAGGATATCATACGAATGAGTACTATTTAACCGTATTTTGGGGTTTAGGGATGACGTTCTCTCCCTAGACTCACGTCTAATTGAGTTTGTAACGTATGCAAGTTAACTGGCAATTGCTCAAACTAAGCTGTGTCATCATTTGAGAAAAATGGTATGAAGACGTACTTGAACACGTACGTTTTTAGACGTTTTGTAATTTAAAACTAGAACCAGTCAAATTGCTAAGTTCTTGGTGCTTTAATTGGATGCATGTGACCCATCCGTGCACATGCACAACCTGGATCTGGATCTGGATAAATACTGCACAACACTCCTGGTGGAGTCAAATGTGCAGGGTTGGGTGTGCGCATGAAGTTAGTCGTCCCGTCTGAGAATCCTCAAGGCTGCGCTCTTGAACTGCTTGGGGTCCTCGAGATCTGTTATGTTCTGGGGGAGAAGGTTCCAGTCCCTGACGGTCCGAGGAAAGAAACTGTATTTGTAGCAGTCCTTATTGGTTGGTATATGTAAAAAGCTATTTGAATGATGATGCCTAGAAGGCCGCCGGACCGGTTAAGGGTTGTTCATTGGCAAGGCTAGAAGACCCAATCTGGCTTTGTGAAAAATTGCTAGCCTGTTGACAGTACGCCTGACTTTAAGGCTATCCCACCCTAGATCTTTTAACATTTCAGTCACGCTACTATGGGGGGAATAGTCATTACAGACAAACCTAGCAGCCCTACGTTGAATTTGCTCAACCTTATTGGATAGGGAAACGGTGTAGGGATCCCAAACGGAAGATGAATACTCCAATAAAGTCCTGACAAGAGTAAGGTAGGCATTAGCTTTAACACTCCTGGGACAGGAGTATAGATTCCTTCTGATAAACGCCAGAGACCTATTTGCAGACGAAGTGATATGGTTAATATGTCTATTCCAGGTAAGATTGTTTGAAATGTCAACACCTAGGTAAGTATGAGAGGCAGTGGACTCAAGAATATCTTTGTCTAAAGTATAATTAAAAAGTTTGAGATTCCTTGAGTGAGTGATCCTCATAGAAAAACACTTTTTGGTGTTAAAGTGCATTTGCCACTTATTTTGCCACTCAGAAAGGGTGTTTAAATCCTTTTGGAGTTGAACCTGGTCAAGGTTATTCTTTATCTGTCTATAAATAACACAATCGTCAGCAAAAAGTCTGACTTCAGAAGAGATATTATCAGGCAGGTCATTAATATAGACTAAAAATAAGAGAGGACCTAAAACAGTACCTTGGGGGACACCAGAGATGACATCCACCCAATCCGAGAAATCACCACCCACCACAACCCTCTGCTTGGGTAACTTAAGGAAGTTAGAAATCCAAGTAAGAGTATGGCCTTTAATGCCATAATTCTGTAACTTACAAAGCAAACGGTTATGAGGGACCGTATCAAAAGCCTTAGAAAAATCCATAATTATCATATCAGTCTGGGATCTATGGTCTAAAGATTGCACCAGATCATTGGTTGTTAAGATCAGTTGAGATTCACAAGAATGGCGTTGTCTAAAGCCATGTTGCCTGTTTGTGATAACTGAGTAGTTATCAAAGTGACCCATAATTTGAGAGTGTATAATGTGCTCAAGGACTTTGCCGCAAATTGAAGTAAGAGAGACCGGTCTATAGTTTGAAGCGAGGGAACGGTCACCTTTTTTAAAGACTGGACTAATATTGGCACATAGCCAAGAGGATGGTAAAACACCAGTGTCCAGTGATTTCTGAAAAATGGAACAGAGGGCAGGGGCTACCTCCTCGGCAGCCAGTTTCAAGATATGAGCAGGTATACCATCAGGACCTGAGGCTTTGTTTGGGTTCAGCTCTTTAAGCAGTTTGACAACACCCTCTAAGGAAACCTCAATATCAGGCATGGTAGGTATGGTGTTTGAGTCAACTGGAGGCAAGATGTCATTCTCCCGTGTAAAGACCTTTTTGAATTGCTCATTTAAGATGTTAGCCTTCTGAGTGTTCTCCGAAACAAGTATCCCGTCAGATTTTAAGGAAGGGATACCAACACTATCACATCTAAGATTTTTAATGAAAGACCAGAAACGTTTAGGTGAATCGGTGCACACTGTATTAACATAATTTCTGTAAGCAGTTCTTGTTGTTTTGTGAGTTAATTTGCGTTGGGTTTTGAAGTTTTCAAAGGAGGATGGAGTACGCGTTTTGTGCCAAGTGTTATAGGCCCTTTGCTTCCTATTCAATAGACGTTTTATATTCTTATCAATCCAGGGGGTTTGGTTCCTCTTTCTGACAATACGAGATGGAACATACGTATCCATGACCTCTTTGATTTTTCCCTCAAGTGCAGAGTACATAGTCTGTACAGAGCACTCTTGTTTAGTCAAGTTTGCACTGAACTTAGAAAGCTCAGATTTGATGCCATGAATGTCAGCTTTGTGGAAACTATAAACCTTCCTAGGCCTGACCCTACTAAGGTCCCACTCCATGTTTCAGTTTTCAAAATCTCGTGCGTCAGTCAGGTGTTACTTGATGCTGGTTGTTGATTTCTCCTCATTTTTGAAGGTCTGCAGGGGAAGTCCAGATGACAAGTTAATTCACAACTTTCCAATAGAAATCCGTCCAACGAATAAATTCATTCCTAGGCCTAGGCCTATATAAATATATACGATGGACCCTTAATCCTGCAGTTTGATTAACCTAGCTAATGATGATAGCCTGATGGGCATGTATCACAAAAGGCCCCCAATCTGTGTACATATACAAAGCTGGCTGGGTGTGAGGCAGTGAACTGAAATTTGCTGAAGATGATTGGCATGCATGAGCTCCTTTTTGGGAATTTGGAAATGGTCACCATATATACTGCATCTCTGGCACAGAGCTGTGTGTTTCCATTGCACTGCTCCATCGCATTCACAGCCCTTTTGTGCAGTGTTTAAATTTTTAACCCTTCCCGGACGTAGGACTAAGTAATGTCCAGGGTTGACCTCTCACACTGTCAATTAAATTATAAGATTTTCTATCTGTACTTCTTCCATCAATTCTAGATCTCTTGCACACATTTCATCTGGAGATAATACTCTTACATGTACAGTATATGCAGTGGCACCGCCAGGCATTGGTGATTGGTGGGGCACAACAGATGATGTCGTAATTTGGCACTTCAGTCAACCTCCCAAGTCTGCAAAAAATGCGTTTTTTTTTTTCGTGTGCTCCGGACGTTCGTATACACAGTGGGGATCCTTCCTTTGTCAGGTGTCACATGCACTAAGGTGCCGTTGTGGGGGAGGGATCTAAGGGGAGGTCCCCCTCCCCTTTGAAAAACTTTTATTTAAAGTTGCTTAGATGCAAAATGGTGCTATCTTTATGATATTTTTGGAGCTGATCACATACAGTACCTGTATGGCTGGAAAATGTCCATAGTTTAGTGAATTCTAATTTTTCCGACTGGCTGGATGTTTTTTCCAACTGAGTGGTGACGCTTAAATATTCGTTTTTTTTATGCCCCCTGCGTTTTGAATACAACAGTGAGGATCTTCCCTTTGTCACTACATAAAGGTGCCGTCCTGAGGGAGAGGTCTAAGGGGAGGCGGTGTCCCTCCCCTTTGAGAAATTTTTGCTTATTTAAGGTTTCTTAGATGCAAAATGGTGCTATCTTTTGGAATATTTTTGGAGCTGATCACATATAGCTGGAAAATGTCCATAATCTAGTAAATTCTAATTTTTGGTTAGGTGAAAAAGGAGAGCATGTTGTCTAAGAGACGAATACGTTGTCAACAAACAAACCTCCTGAAGACTCCCTTTTGGCTACTTTACTGCCTTCTACGTATTGGCAACAGTTTTATCCAAAATATGTGGAGTCCACAGAAACATTGTTGGACTATAGCGAAATTTTACCTCCCCTTCATTGTGCATTATAAAAAGGCATCTAAGGCTGGCAGATACCTGTAGGGCCTTCTGGAAGCTCTGGATAAAGTACATAAAATGGAGCAATGACATAATGCTTATTACGTGACATCCAAATGATAATATAGAGTAGAGCACTTTACAACTATCGTATATTTACTAATTTTGAATGATAATCCAGTTGAACAGCTTCCAGCAATGGGGAACCGGCGGGAGGGAGACTGTTGGTGCAGGAAGGTGATATTAGACCTCCCTGATAGGTATAACAAAAGGGCTGAAGGACTAACAAAGACGTTTTCAGAATGCTTTTTTTGTCGTAAGTGTATTAAAAATCACCATCTATCAAGGGCGTAACCAGGAATTTGTCAAGGGGGCGATGCCCATAGACAGATTCTCAGCGCTTTGCGCCACCATGGGTTGGCGCAAAGCGCAAGAAAATTTTGGCCCAAAGTGCCTCCCAGATCGCTGGAAATGGCACTTGCCAAGCCTATTTTACAGCATATAAATAGGAGAAACACTAGCAATATTGTAAAAACATTAAAAAAAAAAAAACCAAAAATATGCTCAAGGGGGCGGCTGCCCACTTCACCCCTTGGCCATGTGTCTGCCATGTATACCGATAATGGCTGCGCGCAAAGCGCAAGGTAAAATTTTGTGGAAAATGTATTTAACGGCAAATACGTAATTTCAACTTTCCAAATCATGCTACAACTTAGATCCAAAGATCGCATATTGATGGTATAGGCCCCTATAGATGTTGTGATTATAGTTCCATGTATTATTAAGTTAATATTGGTCATAAGATGGAATGCAAACCGTAAAGCATGCGCGCAAAGCGCGCGAAATTTTTTATTAAATGAGATTTCCATGACAAAACCTGCATTCAGAATCTGCATCGAGACACTTTCAATTGCCCAACAAACCTACATGCCACTCAAAAAGCCAGTCTTTTACCTGTTGATTCATGAACAGCTTTCAACTTTTGCTGCTGTACTTCTCCGGGAGTTGCTATCAGAAGATATTGATTATAAGAACACTGTGGTAAGGTTTGAATCGCGTGGAGCGCGCAAAATTTTTGATAGTTTGCGAAGGATTTGCGAAAATTCTGATAGTTTGAGAAACATTTGTGATAGAAAATGATTAAATAGATCTATCACTCGGTTGAAGCACACCTCACCCTACCCCTTACAGAAATCTATAGCTTAATCTCCTTTTGGGATCATTTTAAAATTTTCCAAAAATTTTCATTGGGGGTCACCCCCCCCCCCCCCCCCCCCCCCCCCCCATGCTGGCGCCACTGAGTATATGTTCATAAGAAAGGAAAGGAGTCATGATTTTGACAATTTTATATTTTTCTCTTGGAAACGAAAAATGGAGATTTCACCCTATCTTTTTGTAGGGTGGGGGTTTCAATCTTCACCTTTCCCCTAGCTCACCCCCTTGGAAGAATGGCAGTTTGCCCAAAGGCTAATGATGGTCATGGATCACATGTTGAATAATTGCATTTCACCTGTGGGGGAGTGGAGGACTGAACTGAAAGGTCATGCACAAGTGACATTAGGCTTTGATATTGAAGGAAATGTGCTCATCACATTTTGATTCCACGCCAGAGGCAAAAGGAGTCCATGCAATGGTGATGTGTGTGTTTACATGTATTTTATGTGATGCTTTGTTTGTAAACATGATTTCTCCAGAAAGATAACAGTGAATGATCTCATACTTGGCATGTGGATGCATGGGCAGCGATCCCAGGGGGACATGCCCCCCCCCCCCCAGTATTTATCGCCCATTGACTTTGATTTTTCACACAGTAAATTATTGGAAAATCTGGTTATGTCCCCCCCAATATTGCGAACAAATCGCCGTTCTTGTGTGGATGGCCCATAATTAGTAGATGATTCCTGTTATTTCTGGTAGAGGTCAAGGTTGTTGGGGTCAACAGAGGGTCAAACAGTACAAAACTTGAAAACTGCTCATAAACATGCACAATCTCAAGAAGGGTAGCCTAACTGTGAGGGATCTCATAATATTCAGTATGTAGATAGCCTAAATTGAGTAGATGATCCCTGTTGTTTTTGGTGGAGGTCAAAGGTCATTAACGGTCGTGAGAGGTCAAAAGGTAGAAACCTTACAAGTAAACATATCTCAAAAAGGACAACTGCCAAGTTACAGTAAGATGTGGGTGGCCCATATTTAGTTTATGGTCCCTGTTGTTTTGGTGGATGTCAAAGGTCATTTGGGGTCCTCAGGGGCCAAAATGTGAAAACCTTGTAAACATCAATATATCAAGAAGGGAAAATTGTTTTATGTCATGTAGTATGGCAGTTAAGTGCCCCAAATAAAGTAAATGATCTTTTTAAGTTTTAGAGGTGGCCAAAGGTCATTTGACGTGACTTGAGGTCAAACTGTGAGAACATTGTAAACACGATAACCTCGTGGAAGAAATGAATTTCGTAGTTGGCTTTTAGGTGCCACATATTGATTGCATATTCCACTAATATGTCTTTGGTGTAGATAAAAGCTTATTTGAGATCCCCAGTGGTCAAGCTCTGAAAACCTGGTACAATGATACAGGTATGTCATAAAGGAATGTATTTAATACTCCCATACTTTGCATGTAGGTCCTTATGATGAGTGGTATTATTGGTATCATTTATGGTGGTGGTCCTAGGTTAGTTGAGGTTACCAGAACTTACTCTGTGAAAAGCTCCTAAGCATGATTTGTTATTAAAGTTTTTGTTTGAATATGATTTGTTAAGTTTATATATGAATGGGGATGTAGCTACGGTGGGCGGCACTGGGCGGCCACACCCAGCAGTTGATATTCCCACCCGGCACTCCAGGCAAACACATGTCTCCCCACCCACCACAAATCTGCCTACCAAGACCTAAAACTAGCCTCAATGTGACTCCCTAAAGTAAAATGAGAGAAAAATGAAAAATTAATGGCTGGAAGATGGGGTAGATGCCATGAGGTGGGATGAAGTGCTTTCCCCAGATCAGACAATTACCCGGCACTCAAATTTGGCTAGCTACATCCGTGTATATGAAACATGTTTGGATCTTATGTCTGGCATGTAATGCCCAAAATTTAAAGCAAGAAACTGATGTATAACCATGTTAACATCAATCTGTTTGATCTTTACCAATGCAATTTTAACTTTTGATACCTAAATTTGAGCACAGCTGTTGTAAATTCACAATGAAACTGTCAACTTAAAACCGCAGTACTACTACAATTATAGCCACATGGCAAGGAATCACTAAGCCTTTTGGCTTTCTGGTAATTATTTTGACATGATAGCAGTCTGTTTGATTTGCCCATGGACTTCAACCTTTCTATATTCCTACCTAACTTTAAGCACAGACTTGACCATGTATTGTGTCAATGGGAAACCATTGTACTAAAATTGTATCCAAGAGGCAAGGAATCTCTAAGACTTTTGGTTTTCTGGTTACTACTTTCAGACAATCTGAAGTAAGTCATTGAACTATGGCAGCCCAACTAGATCTCAAGGAGATATTCCTTCCCAGTATTATTTCACTGGCAGCATCTTACCAACTTGGTAAGCAAAGTTTTAAGAATATTGTATTTAAATTCCACTTGGCACAGTATGGCATGGTATGTACATTACATTTAATCTTAGTGTTTAGAAAATCTAGGGTTTAGTATGTAGGCTATAAGCCTCACATTTAGACAGTTAATTATGGTTCTAATTATCCTCTAGTGTTGAGGAAACCAAACAACAGTCTCATCTTTTTCAAACCAGAACTTTGTATTTTAACCAATAATTTATGTTCAAATGTGAAGACTTTTTTAAGACTAAATTGCATCATCCTCAACATTTTTTCTGTTATGTATTTCAGGAAAAGTAGTTGCAATTTCCTTTGAAGGAACTGTTGCATCACTCCAAGGGTATTTTTAGAAATATCCCCATAACAATTTGTAGCTACACTTAGGTTGACATACAGTAAATTAAAATAATAACATCACTCTGATTGGTCAGTGATGACTTATGTGGCCAATGGTGCACTTATTGCGTAGCACACAGGACACAGCTTACACACATGAAAAAGTTACAGTATGTTACTGTGACCCTGCCAGGGATTGAACCCTGAACCTCCCGGTTGCTAAGCTTCATGGCGTCAAATGCCACCACCTTTTCCACTCAGCCACACTAACAGCTCTACATGTAGGATGGTGTGGAGTTGGCTTGTATCAAGTGCTGATCTCATTAGTGTATTCCAAAGTGTCACAATCGTGAAGTTCATTCTTTTGAATTGAACATAAGTCATTATTCTGGAGGGTTGCTCTTCTGAAGGGTTGTTATCTCAAAAGTTTGTTACACCAGGATGATGATAAGGGTTGTTATTTTCAAGGGGTCATTATTCCTTGGGGTCAATTTCTTTTCAGGATGTCAAGTTGTAAATATGCATTGAGAACAATGGACAGATTAATACTTTACACAAAATGCTTTCAGGTATTCGGAATTCTGCTTGTCGAATATACTGTGAAAGTAAGATTCCATTCATTTCATTACAGTGAAGTGAAAATTATGTACAGTAGGGCCTACCCTATTCCCAAATCAGAATAAAGACCCATATTCTTGGTCCTCAGTAACAACTCTTCGTAATAAAGACCCCTGTGTTCAATTGGGAATAAAGACCCTTCATAATAATGCTCCATATGTCAATTCTGTAAATAATGACCTTTCAGAATATGGTGTTGACCCCCCAAGTGTTAATGCAGCATGCTTCATTTCCCTTTGAGTGATAAGATGTGTACAACCAAGCAAATCACAGGATACCATCAGATTCAAGATAGCAAGCCAGTTGTGGGAGTGGATTAAAGGGCAACAAATCTCACTGCAAAGTTTGCAAACAGTAAAAATTCTCCCAACTATGTTTACTTTTAGCCCCTCTGCTGATTTCAAAAAGAACACCACTCGATCAGTCAAAGTAAGAATAGCCTGTACTGAGCTGAAATTGCTCAAGGCCATATCCACACAGGCTGTGTGTAAGCTACCCTGTATCTGGGTACACTAATGAGTGATCTCATGTACAAGTCATCAGTGATAGACCAATCAGAGTGATGCTATTGTTTTCTTAAAGGGTCTATATGGCATCCCCCAAAAACGTTTAGGAATAGCCCTATACTTCTCAATACTGTACAATTGAGGACTACACTCTGATAGACATTATCTATCAGAGTGTAGTCCTCAATTGTACAGTATTGAGAAGTATAGGGCTATTCCTAAATGTGTTTGGGGGATGCCATATACAGTAGACCCTTTAAGAAGGTAGAACAAAAGGATGGATTCATCTTTAAATGGACTTTGCAAAGTCTAGTACAGGATTGATCTGTTAAAGGGAAAAATACTGTACAGTCACCTTAAATTGAAGTTCTGTACTGTAGTATACCCTGATATGCTATTTAATGAATGGCTTTTTTAAAACATGTGACCACATTCTTGTAACTGAAGTGTTTGCCAAATGCAGAACAGCTCCTTGGTTACCTTAAATATGCAGTTCAAGAAACGTTTCTACTAATTATATATGAAATTTGTATGTTCTTATACATGAAAGATACAGTACTTAAAGTGAAACGCTGTAATAGTGGGTGTGCGAGACTGCTTGACCTGTTAACTGTCGTTGACATGCCGCTAGAATTCAATAGGTTCATTTAGCCAAAGTTCCCCTGGAGAAGGCCATTTTCCTGGGTGAAAAATATAGATCTTATGTCACCTGATGGCTAAATCCTCCTATTGAATTCTAGCCTCATGCTTTGATCTTATCTGAATGATTCATATACACAGTGTGACCATTTTGCATACTGTGTGTATCTACTGTATCAGCCCCATTTGTTTTGTGACCTCCAAACATTCTTTCTCTTTCAGCATACTTTTGTGTATTGAATTTCTGTAGAAAAGGTATTCTACCTTTTGTTCTTGTTGTAAATTGAAATGTCCAGGAAAATTTGCAAGAACCGTTGGAAAGGCCCGAGGAAAATTCAAAGTCCCTCCCCCTGCAACAGATGGAGATGAGGGATTTGTTCGAGTATTCAGGGCTCAGTAAGTTACTTAAATGTAGTTAAAGGATTAATAGGCCATAATTTTATTTATGTTGCAGTTTTGAAATTCAGTGATTCTCTTCATTATTTCAGTGAGCACTTTTGATTTACACATACTAACTACTCTAATACACATTTTTGCCAGTCCCATAGAAGCTTGATGTGGCCAGTGTTCTGTTTTAAAAATAGTTAAAACTACATGTAGGTCTTCAGTTTTATTTCCCGTTAGTACTATACTATGTGACAGATCAAGCATAGAATTGATCCTGACTTTCTATACAGTAGAACAGTGCCCAGGTCTTGTAGCAGAATTTGATGGGTTTTGGGGTAAGTTATTCCCTGACTAATGAAACCATTTTTTTTATCATAATGTATCCCTCCAAAAATCACTCCATGCAACAGGGTTTTTGCAGGGCTCTCATGGAACAATTTGAAGAATGATAAAAGTCATGGAAGTTTGTAAAGGCAGTATGTTACTTATTTCAAAATTTTATGAACAATGAATATTTTAATCCTGGATTACTTTACCCAAAACAGCACATGAAGATATGGATTTTTCATAATTTTCTTATTTTTTCATAATTTCTGGGGGTGGGGCAACTCCCTTTTACGCTTTCCCCTCCAACTTGCTGTAGGTAGGAAAATATCAACTGCAAAAAGTGTAAATTTGAAAGTCTTTGAAGTTAAAATACAGTAATAGAAGGATAATAAACTCTCTGTTTTCCCCAGGGAGCAATGTTTTCATTTTTAAAAGAGCCAAGTTTCACTCTGATTGCCAAAATTACAATTGGCAACCATCTTTCCAGATCCTCAGTTCTAGTCCACACCTGCGTACTTTGGTTAGCCATTTTTGGTTTGAATGAAATAGAAACCTATGCGTTCCTGATGGCATGTGTGGGTACATTGTATGTGTGTATTTGTGATGCTTACCTTGGTTTCAAGACAAGATATCTCAAGACAGGAAACACTGACAGCTATCATACGTGGTATGTGGATGTCCCATATTGGAAGGAAGAACCCTAATATTTTTGGTAGAGGTCAAAGGGCACCAGGGGTCAAAGGCTGAAAACTTTGTTAACACAATATCTCAAGATAGAAAGCATGGATACTTTTCACTCTTAGCATGGTGATGTACAGTGTTATATGGAGAGGGAAAACTATTGTTTTTGATGGTCAAAGGTCATCTGGGGTCATCTTAGATCAAACTTAAAAAATCTTATAAACATGGTATCTCCAGATAGGGCACATTAATATACCCTTCATTACATAGCAGGTGGAAGAAGTACCCTATCATTTTTGGTGTAGGTCAAAGGTCATGAGGTCAGCATAGGTCAATTCTGAAAAGTTTGGTAACACAATATCTCCAGATAGAAAGAATGGTTACTCTTCATACTTAGCATGAAGATGCATTATAAAGAGAGGAAGAATCACATGTTTAGTGGAGGTCAGATGTCATCTAGGGTCATCAGGTCTGCAAAACCTTGCCAACACAATATCTCCAGGTAGAAGCATGGATACCCTTCATACCTGCCTAGCTTGTAAATGCATTATTTGAAGAGGAAGAATCCTATCATTTTCGGTGGAGGTCAAAGGTCTTTGGAGTCGTCAGAGGTCAAACCTTGAAAACCTTGTTCGCACAATATCTCCACATAGAAGCATGGATACTCTTCATACCTAGCATTTGGATGCATTATTTGAAGAATTCTATCATTTTTGGTGGAGGTCAAAGGTCATTTGGAGTCATTGGAGGTCAGACCTTGAAAACCTTGTGAACACAATACCTCCAGAAAGGATGGATACTATTTATACTTAGCATGTTGATGCATTATAACGGGAGAAATTCATTTGAGGTCACCATAGGTCAATCTTTGAAAAACATGTAAATACAATGTTATCAAGGTAGGATTATTATTCATTATTCTTAATGGTGTATGGATATTTTAGGTTGGTCTAGGACATGTACATTGTACTATAGCTACTGCTGCTCTGGTGAATGCTGAAGTCTAGTCAAATGAATTCATGGAAACCTTAATGCATTTTTACATTCTGGTAGAACCTCCCTTCAGTCCTAGGTATACACTAGTGCCTCCAGAACTGCACAGTACCAAATTTTTGAAGATTTCACCTTGCCTTTTACTTTCAATACACGCTCCCCTCCTGTCGTTCTTTTTCAGGCAAAACACTGTAGAGATGGCACCCATCTTTTACTCAACTATGTGGGTATCATCGATATTCTTTCATCCTGGTGAGTATGGTATTGGAAAGAAACATCTGATATTGGTGGACCTGTATGTGAACATTGTCTTTGTAAGAGGTTAGACAACCCCCCCCCCCCCCCATCTCCTTTCCCCTTGGGTTGTCCTGATTACACATACCCATGGTTGATATGATATCCTTGATTGCCCATTAAAGAGAACTTATTTCCTTGTCTTTTCTAGGGGCACCAATTTCCCTGTCTTATCTAGGGGCTCCAATTTTTTTGTTACTCTGGGGGTGCAAGGGAGGGTGGGGGTGGGAGTCATATTAAGATAAGACTTTGTATAGGTGGTTATATTTGTGAGCATCCTTATGTGTGTTTGTTGGGAAGATGAACATTGCTACCAATGATTAATTTAGATGCATGCAGTTTACTATCAACTTGGGAAACTCGCACTTCCGTAAGGTGCTTATGTTTATCATTTGAGGGTAGTCCAGTTAAGCGTCATTTGAAACCATCTCCAAGTATTACTAATGGAAATCTGAAAGTGATGTTACCATCTTGAAACTGTTCAGGTATTTGATAGTCTGTTATTATAGGGACAACATTGTTTACCCTTAAAACCTTTTCTGATCAAGAATCTTTAATCTTGGAAGCTAATTGCATCTTTCTAATCATTGTTTTTGTGCAGTACCCTCAGCTGTAGCATCTGTGGGATATCTTTATGCAAGACACCAATACTTTCATCAATACTCCAAGGATGCAGAAAGTAGGTAAGTTTGAATGTGTATTTTTGCAAAAGAAGGATGTGGAGGCTGTTTTATCCTAGCCAGGAGAAACACATGTTATTAACTGCCTTTTTGATTCCTTGCCGAAGGCTCAAGGAATGTATGTGATGGTGATGTCATGTGTGTGGGTGTATGTGACGCTTTGCTTGTAAACATGATATCTAAAGAAGGGTAACTCCGAAGGATCTCATACTTGGAGTGTAGATTGTCCTTATTAAGTAGATGATCCCTATTGTTTTTGTTGGAGGTCAAAGGTCATTTGAGGACGTCAGAGGTCAAAACCTTGTAAACACTATATCTCAAGAAGGGTAACTTTAAGGGGTCTTATACTTAGCGTGAGGATTGCCCATATTGAGGAGTAGATGATCCCAATTGTATTTTGGTGGAGGTCAAAGGTCATTTGGGGACACCAGCGGTCAAATGGTAAATACCCTGGAAATTGCTTGTCACTATTTCTAGTACAAGGAATGAAACTAAGAGAAAAAGCAGAACACCCATTCTATGATTCCCACCCACAGAAAGTAGTATATGTCCATTTCATTCGTTCTGCATGATATCGGGTGGTGTGTGTTTTGATTGGCAAGAACAAGCCTTTTTGTGGTCTCACTTGTACAAGGAATTGTGGGATGTATGGAAGATATTTAATGAACTGTGTCCAGCATATTGAAAATATGTAATTTTTGACAGATTGTAAGACAACACTTTAAAACCAAAAAGATGGTGTACTGTATATGCTGTTCAAGGCCAAAAAAAAAAAAAAAAAAAAGGAAAAAAAGGAATGGTTTGAATATGTTGTTAAATACCCTAAATGTTATAGTGTGTGTTGCAGGTAGGACAGTGTCGTTGTTTATACCCAAATTTTGAGGATGTTTGCAGTCATGCAAGATTGCATGCTTATTTTAAATACACTATAATAAAAACATTAGCAATTACTCTGTCGTTATAAGCAGTTACTGAAAGGGTTTTTGAAAAGAGGTAATATATATATATATTACGCTAATTCGACCTGTTAGGCGAAATCGGTATACCGCCAATACAACCGGCGAAGGAAAAAACAATAAAATACATAAGATTATATTTCCCCTTTTGGTTCTGAGATATATATATGCATGTTATTTCAATGGCCCATAGGTCCTTAGTGTTAACGGATACATGCACGTAAGTTGGTGTGCAGCTAAGTAATTGCATAAACATTATGTGGTAAATCGGACTTGCGTATAGAGTTGTGCATTCCTATATAAAACAGTGTGTAAAACATTAAGGCGAAACAATTTTTTCACCTAGGGGTCGAGTTCTCCCAACAGTCACGTTTTTTCATACAGTTTTTCACCTAAATCCCAAATTAGAGAAATATATATATATATACTCTCAGACCAAACATACACTGAACTTCCGATGGACCCCACTTCTGAAATCCAAACCTTGGTCAAGAAAACCTTAGCTACCCTTGTAAGTCAAAAACATCTTCCTGAAACGGCTAAAGCCCTTCTGCGCCCTTGTCCACAAATGTCCAATTTCTATCTACTACCCAAAATTCACAAGGCCAATAACCCTGGTTGTCCCATTGTGTCTTCCCACAGCTGCCCCACGGTTCTGATTTCACAGTACGTAGACTCTGTACTTTCCCCATTAGTTTCAACCCTACCTTCGTTTATCCAGGAATTCCTCACTTCCTTAGGTTAATTCAAAATTTTGAGTTTCCTGAGGATCATCCCAGTGAATGTACTTTATTCACCATGGATGCCACAAGCCTCTACACTGCAATCCCCCATCACGCTGCTTTAGCAGCCATACGCCATTACCTTGATCAACGCTAGGACCCTAACATCCCTACCACCACCTTTCTTTGCTTGACAGAACTGGTTCTCATACAAAATTGCTTCCAGTTCAATGGTCGTTTTTCCGCCAAATTAAAGGAGTAGCTATGGGCACTAAATTGGGACCTTCTATGGCCTGCCTTACCATGGGCCACTTTAATTTGAGGAGCAGATGATCTCTCGTTTCAACGTTTTTCTCGTTTACTTTATAAAAGGTATATTGACGATATTGTGGGGGTCGCAGTGGGTCCACGAAACAATTTGGAAAGGTTCATTAACTTTGCTGAAACGTTTTGCCCGTTTTTGAAATTCACTCACTGTATTTCCAACTCCTCGGTAGTGTTTTTAGACACGGAATTATCCATCTCTGACTGTAAAATCAAGTCCAATCTCCACTTTAAACCCACTGACTCTCACAACTACCACATGTACCCTTCCAACCACCCCAGGTCTTGTACCAATTCGATTCCTTACTCACAACTTTTACAGGCCAGACAGATTTGTTCCAACGACCAGGATTTCGCTAAAGTTTCAAAACAGATAATTTCTTTCTTCGCACAACTCCAGTATCCACAAACAGTGCTCTCTAATGCCCTGAAACGCATACAAGGAATTAATAGAGCCTCTGCCCTTGCCCCCAAAACTGACCAAACACCCACCAGACGTATTCTGCTGGTCCTATCCTTTCACCCATCTGTAACTCCCATTGTACATGCCATTTACAGGAATGTAGAGACCCTCCGTCATGACCCATCCACCCATGACCATTTCCCTGAACCCCCCATCACAGCAATCAGAAGTGAAAATAACATATCTAAGTACTTGGTCCGTACCTCAAGCAGTAGTGCCTAACACCCCAGGAACTTTTCCATGCAACCGTGGGAGATGCAATACTTGCCCGTTGGTCAATTATGACAAAATCCTTTCCATTGTAGGTCCCAACAACAAATGGTTTAACATTCATCAGCATTTTACCTGTACTTCAGCCAATGTTGTTTACGTTCTCGTATGTAAACGCTGTAATATACTGTATGTGGGAGAAACAAAACGTCGTCTTGCTGACTGAGTCACTGAGCACCTGAGGTCAAGCAGACAGAACCTCCCAGGGTTCCCTGTAGCCACACACTTCAATCCCCTGTCAACATGCTCGATCCGTGACTTCACGGTTTGGCGGCCATCTCATGTTGAGGTTCCGATCATGACTGCCTAGCTGCCAAAAACCGTCTAATCATGAAACTTAGAACTCTGACCCCACATGGTCTGAATGTTAGACTTGAACTGTTATAAGTCAGCAATTCCAGCATTGTTTTTACTTGTGGTTACCACTTAACAATGTCTGTTTTCCTAGCCGGTCTTACCATGCCCAACTTTACTGTGTATTTTTTTAAATTGTACGTTTGGCCGTGTCAACAATCAGTTGCATTTTTGCCACCTGATGGAGGGTTTGAACCCGAAACATCGTGGAATTTTCACAAACTTTTAGCACTATTTACTACTTCTTTTTTTACCTTATATATAAATATATATATATATATATATATATATAATATAAATATATAATTATATATATATATATATATATATAGATATAAACATATATATATATATATATATATATATATATATATATATATATATATATATATATATATATATATATATATATATATATATATATCTATATATCTATATATATATATATATATATATATATATATATATATATATATATATATAACGCTAATTCGACCTGTTAGGCGAAATCGGTATACCGCCAATACAACCGGCGAAGAAAAAAACAATAAAATACATAAGATTATATTTCCCCTTTTGGTTCTGAGATATATATGCACGTTATTTCAATGGCCCGTAAGTCCTTAGTGTTAACGGATACATGCACGTAAGTTGGTGTGCAGCTAAGTAATTGCATAAACATTATGTGGTAAATCGGACTTGCGTATAGAGTTACGCATTCCTATATAAAACAGTGTGTAAAACGTTAAGGCGAGACGATTTTTTCGCCTAAAGGTCGAGTTCTCCCAACAGTCGCGTTTTTTCATACGGTTTTTCGCCTAAATCCGAAATTAGCGATATATATATATATATAACAAAAAACTAGAAGTTCCTGTAGATCTACCGTGTTATTCGTCTGTTTCTGTATTTACATATATATATATATATATATATATATATATATATATATAAGGTCGAAATACTGCGGAGCACTAGAGTAGTATGTAGGTCGATAAAGGTTGTAAAAAGTGCTTAAAGTTTGCGGAAAATTCCACGACGTTTCAAGTATAGACTCTTCATCAGGTGGCAAAGAAATGCAACTGAATAACAAAGAAGTAGAAATAGAGAAGAAACACATTGAAGAAAGGCACGAACAAACCGGTCGCACAGAACGAACACGGTGTAAAAAAGCGAAAGAAGGCTGAAAAAAAACTGGTAAAAAGTAATGAAAAGGGGAACAGGTTAAAAAAGGTCCATTCTAATGTTAAGACCGTGTGGGGAGAGGGTCCTGAGTTTCATGATAAGCCGGTTTTCGGCGGTCTGACGATCACGGTCAGAACCTCTGCACATTAAGGCTGCAGTAACGGCCAAGTCTTTAATTGAGCACGGTGATGGGGGGTTGAAATGAGTGGCGACCGGATAACCTTGAAGGTTTTGTTTGATGGACCTGAGGTGTTCAGTGATTCGGTCAGCCAGGCGGCGTTTGGTTTCTCCCACATACAGGCAATTGCAACGTCCACAAACTAAAATGTAAACCAAGTTTGTGGAAGTGCAGGTGAAGTGTTGGTTCACACTAAATCTGTTGCCGTTAGAACCCAAAATATTGATAAGTGTGTTCTTGCCAACCACTGGGCATGTGTTGCACCTACTACGACCACAGGGAAATGTACCTGGGGTGTTGTCAGTTGGCTGTTGTGGGTGGGAAGCCCGAACTAAGTGCTTGGAAATGTTCTTTTCAACTCTGAAGGCCGTAATGGGGGGTTCAGGGAAAAGGTCACGGGTTGAAGGGTCTTTTCGAAGAGTCTCTATATTCCTGTAAATGGCACATCATTCAGGGAAAAGGTCACGGGTTGAAGGGTCTTTTCGAAGAGTCTCTATATTCCTGTAAATGGCACGAATGATGTGCCATTTACAGGAATATAGAGACTCTTCGAAAAGACCCTTCAACCCGTGACCTTTTCCCTGAACCCCCCATTACGGCCTTCAGAGTTGAAAAGAACATTTCCAAGCACTTAGTTCAGGCTTCCCACCCACAACAGCCAACTGACAACACCCCAGGTACATTTCCCTGTGGTCGTAGTAGGTGCAACACATGCCCAGTGGTTGGCAAGAACACACTTATCAATATTTTGGGTTCTAACGGCAACAGATTTAGTGTGAACCAACACTTCACCTGCACTTCCACAAACTTGGTTTACATTTTAGTTTGTGGACGTTGCAATTGCCTGTATGTGGGAGAAACCAAACGCCGCCTGGCTGACCGAATCACTGAACACCTCAGGTCCATCAAACAAAACCTTCAAGGTTATCCGGTCGCCACTCATTTCAACCCCCCATCACCGTGCTCAATTAAAGACTTGGCCGTTACTGCAGCCTTAATGTGCAGAGGTTCTGACCGTGATCGTCAGACCGCCGAAAACCGGCTTATCATGAAACTCAGGACCCTCTCCCCACACGGTCTTAACATTAGAATGGACCTTTTTTAACCTGTTCCCCTTTTCATTACTTTTTACCAGTTTTTTTTCAGCCTTCTTTCGCTTTTTTACACCGTGTTCGTTCTGTGCGACCGGTTTGTTCGTGCCTTTCTTCTATGTTTTTCTTATATATTTCTACTTATTTGTTATTCAGTTGCATTTCTTTGCCAACTGATGAAGAGTCTATACTCGAAACGTCGTGGAATTTTCGCAAACTTTAAGCACTTTTTACAACCTTTATCGACCTATATATATATATATATATATATATATATATATATATATATATATATATATATATATATATATATATATATATATTATATATATATATATATATATATATATATGCATATATGTATATGTATATATACACACACACACACACCCACCCACACACACGCACTCACACACATGTGGGCAGAGCTGATTCACAACTTCTGGAAAGCTTAATTAAAAATTAAATCACAACTGTTGTTTTCTTGAGTCTCAAATTGTGACACATACCAATCTACTTCTTCCTTTGAATATGTTTTTCTAATGCAGTCAGTGTGCAGCTAGCCCCAGCATGGCTTAACATGACATCTGACCCACATTCTGAATGTGAAATTGATGGTTTCAACCAATGTATTTCATTTTGGCTGGGGTGCATCAGTTACGCTTAAAGTAAATTGTATTTTATAAGCCATCAATGAATGATACCGCCTTAAAAGAGTGACACATCCTTATCAGGTTGGCATTTAATTTTTCTTTGGGACTTTTTTGGACATTTATTGAAATGATCACCTCCATCAATAAAAATGATGATGGTTGTAATTGTAGATTTGGAGGGAGGTCTTGTAGACTTCACAGGTAACCACTCCCCCCCCCCCCCCCACCATTTCTTTCCTTCTTTCAAGCACTAGTCCTTATCTGCCAAACAAGGATTACATTGGAGAGACATCCTGCTTTTAGTAGCAAAATATTAAGCTTTATACTCATGATGACGTGAATTGTCTTACTTATATATATGATATAGGTATAAGAATGCCGAAAAAAAAAAACCCTGTGAAATTGGATGTTTTTATAAGTTTGAATCCAGTTCAAGAGTGGTTTTTGACTTGTCATAGATGCTGTCCAGTAGCTTGTAATGATTTGAATTGTTATAAATTGTTATAACTACTGGCAAATGACAAAATAGGTAATATGAATTTAAAGCTGATTTATGATTTGTTTTCCCTGCCAAGTTCCTCTTTTTTGATTCCTTGCCGAAGGCAAAGGAATCTATGCATTCATGATGGCGTGTGTGTGTGTATGTGTGGGTGCGTGTGCGTGTGTGTGTGTGTATGCGTGTATGTGTGTTTGTGACACTTTGCTCGTTAACACGATATCTAAAGAAGGGAACTGTGACAGTTCTCAAACTTGGTACATAGATGCCTCATATTGAGAGGAAGAACCCTATTGTTTTTGGTGGGGGTCAAGGGTCATCTGGGGTCACCAGGGGTCAAACTCTGAAAAACTTGTTAACACATTATCTCAAGATAGAAAGCTTAGATGAATTTCATACTTAGTATGTAGATGCGTTATGGAAACAGGAAGAACCCTATTGTTTTTGGTGGAGGTCAAAGGTCATTTGGGGTCACCAGGGGTCAAACCCTGAAAACCGTGTTAACATGATATCTCAAGGTAGGAAGCTTGGATAAATTTCATACTTGGTATGTAGGTGCGTTTTGGTAAGAAGAAGAACCCTATCATTTTTTATGAGAGATGGGGTTGCCCCCCCCCCCTTCCCCAGCAACCTCTCTGCCACTTGAACAGCCTTCATCTGAAAAAAACCCAAAGAAGAGAAACAATATTTTTTTGTACTCTGACCTGATATACCCTTATGATTCGCTTAAATTTTCAAATATTTCCAGTTGGAATGCCCAGTTTACCCTTAGCTTGGCTGTTACTTCCTGCACCTGCCAATTGACACAACAAACACTGGCAGGAATCTGCTGTAGCAAACACTTCACCTTGCCCTTGGGATATCCTGCTTATGTCATTAACCAATATTCTTGCTTGATGAAATTGATATTCTAATTGATATTTCTTCTTCTATTGTCTGCAGGATTAAACCTTTTATACTGAGTATAAAATTCATCCAAATCTTATTCTTGATGAGTTTTGCTGGAGTAATTAACTTTGGTCTGAAAAGTTACATGA
Organism: Holothuria leucospilota; assembly: GCA_029531755.1. Classification (NCBI taxonomy): domain Eukaryota; kingdom Metazoa; phylum Echinodermata; class Holothuroidea; order Aspidochirotida; family Holothuriidae; genus Holothuria; species Holothuria leucospilota. The sequence continues at coordinate 27,398,486 of CM055982.1, read as the reverse complement.
ACGTCGACATTCCTGGAAGAGTGATGGACTTCATTGGTCCATACATCAAACATTAATGTCCACTAAAGTATTCTTCAAGATTGCATCACTGATGCTCTTTCATTTGCCTTATGGTATTTTGTAGACCAGTACTTTCCAAACATTTTCATATGACCACCCTTGTTATGCCTCCCAAGTATAATAGCCATTGTTTTATATGTTTAGATACTTTTTAAACAACACCCCAAATTTTATCATACCTACTATCCTGACTGTATGCTTTGTGTCCCCCCACCCCACCCCCTTTTGATGCCGTTTGTAGGACAAACAAAGAAACATATACTGGCCATGCTAAACATTAACAGGAAGAATATATAAAATTCAAGCAATGAAACAACATCATTTGGGCATGTTTCAGGCAATATAAAGTATGGAACCAATACTAAGGATGTGACAAAAGGGGTGTTTGATCCAGCTTCCCAGCTCCCTCCCCACCCCCTTCCACCCCAGATTTCGGTTTATGAGGTATAAGATATTCACAACTCGCAAGAAAATATGGCAACTCTCAAATAAGCTCTAGACCCATGGCTAAGGCCCAGTGACCTGTAATTAAACCTTGACATAGTCTGGCAAGTACTGTTCTGTTTTCTTTTGACAGTTATTTTAATTTTTTCTGGTATGGTGATTGCAGTTTATTTTCTTTCCAGTTAATACCATATTTTAAATAAAGCTTCCATTCTCAGTCAACAAAAATGTGATCCTATATGTCTTATGCTCTTAGGAAATTTTACAAAAAGTCCTTCATCTCTAAAATTTATCCTTATTTCTTCTAATCCAAAATTGAGTAAATTTTGTGGAAGTGATAAGGCATGTTTTTTTTACTTTTGTGTGATTTTCGGTAGATAAAGTTTCATATCCATTATAAAAACATGTTTGTTTATGAAATAATGTGCCAAAAATAAGATCTGCCAAAAGAATGACTTCCTGGTTCTTGTCAAGTGACATAAAACTATCAGTGATAGATTAATTGCAGTAATTATGAGACCTTGATTAAATGTCAGTCTACAAATTTTTGAGTCAATTACTAGCACTGGTTGTCAATGTGGAGGTAGATTAGTAAGGCTTTGCCCAGGGGATGGATAAACAATCTCTCCGACTGTGTTGTTAATGAATAATTGTTATCTTATGCAAATGTCCCTCATGGCAACAGCTTGTGATCCTCAGACCCCAGTCACATTGATGCTGTTCTCAGTTACCATATGATGGAAGGAAGCAGTAACAGAGATTTGTGTTAAAGATCCTGGAGGGAGATGAAAGGTTCTTGAAAATTTACTGTGTGAAAATGTGAAAGTCAATGGGAGTATCCCACCCCCTTTTAATGGGAGCATCTCCAAAGGGGTGGGTATACCACCCCCACCCCACCCCCATTCCTTTGGGTCTTGCTTACAGAAGAGAGCTATGTGAAGGTTTGAACAGTAAGCAAGTAAATATTCAAGTTTCCCATGTATCTTTAATACAACTGTGCAGTCATTATGTATTCAAAGGCATGATACTTTTAAATTTACTCTACAACTTGCAGCTTGTTTTGTTATAGTTATGTCTCATTTGCAATTATTTGGAAATAGATACCAAGTATTGACCAGACAGGTATCAACTCACACACCTGTCTATTCAAGTATAGATGAATTATGTAAAAATGTAAATCACTTTCATAAAATTTTACATAATGAGTACGATAAATATTACCGCTATCAGAACCAAATATATATAAATGTATAATGGTATCCTGCCAGTGTTTTTTTTTTTTTTTTAAGCATTGTTCGTTATGCCTTAGCATATTTGACTTCCCTCAGGCTCTCTAATCTCACCCTGGGTACACACTGATCACGTTTGGACTTGCTCAAGTGGTTGGTAAAAAAATTGAGAAATTTTCAAAAAAGAAAACAATACAAGTCTCGGTTGAAGTCAACAATCAGTATAGAAAGCACTGATGCTTGCTTTTGGTGTTTGTGTTTTGTTTGAAATTTAGCAGATTCTTCAATTACACAAATGACAGTAACCCGGCGGCCGTTTTGGGAGGCCTAAATTTATTCGAACAGTGGCGACTTGTTGGTCATTGATCCTCTCTGTATGGTTTATGATGTCAGTTGGAGAGAGAAACCTTCATCTTTGCAGGGGTCAAGGTCACCTTAGGTGGACAGAGGTCAAAGTTTGAAAATTCTATGATTTAACAGTAAACGATGTCTCAAAGTGCCACCACCACTGGAAGAAAAATTCTAAAGAATTACATTGACCATGTCCAAGTGGGGCACTGTGACATTTCGAAATAATTAACATGATTTTTGTACATATCCTTTGTAAGAACCTGCTGCTTTATCTCAGGTATGGTTAGAGGTGTGACAGGCCTACCTGTTTGGTATTGTTCAATCATTGGGAATAATAGCTGTCATTACGCCTATTGTAAGTGTCATGGACATGCAGGAATTTTCACTTCAAATGAAGGCACGTTCCAAAATTACATACAGGTTTGTAGCAGAGTCTGACAAATCATAAAGAGTGCCACTTATTTTTACTAGATGCAATATTTAGTCGTTCAGTTGCCATGGCGACCATTCTGAAAGAAAAGTGACATCTACACCCCGAAGCTTTCACTCTGCCTGTAAAATTGTTTAACTTGATTTTTTTGGTATGGGGGGGGGAGGGACCAGGGTAAGGGACAGGTGTGGGCAACGCGCCTCTAATGCACCTCCCACGCGCCGGGAAATTGTCCAGTTCCGTTGGGGAGCCAACTGGGATATGATAAATATATAAACCACGACGGCGAAAAAAGTTCGCCCGAGAGTTGTTTTTTGCTCTAAAGGATGGCAATTTCTTCAATAAAACCCCCAAATTTTCCTCAATAAAAATTTCAGTTTCTTCATTAAAACCAGTATAATTATTGTAAGAGTTTCTGGCGACACCACCGTGAAAAACCTTTGAAAGTTAATAGCAAAGCGGTACACGGATAATGTAACAGCTAACAGGAGTTAGGCCGCGGTCACACTACAACGAATTCGGATCGGATTCCGATCCGATTTTTGTGAGTTTTTTTATTAAAATCTTCTCCTTTTCGGGTCGGAAAGAATCCAAAATTTGCTAACCTGTGTAATTATATGATTTTTATCGCAAGACTACGAAAATAAAATTTATACGAATTATTTCGTGACGTCACATCGACAGACAGCTTTTATCGGACTACGCGTGTCCGATAAAAGCTGTCTGTCGGTGTGACGTCACGAAAAAAAATCACTTAACATTTCATTTTCATAGACCTCTGATGCAAATCATATATTTACACTGGTTGGCAAATTTTGGGCTCTTTCTGACCCGAAATGGAGAAGATTTTAATAAAAACTCACAAAAATCGGATCGGAATCCGATCCGAATTCGTTGTAGTGTGACCTCGGCTTTAGTCACGTTGAGCAGTGGGATGGGTTAAAAGGATCTACATAAGATGGGCAGCTTTAAATTAATGAAGCACTAACCTCAAAGCGGAAGACAAGAGGAGAAAGGGATAGAAGTGAATGAGAAAAGAGAGGTGTTGGGAGGGACAAGAAGAGAAAGGGTGTGTCAACTTTCGAGTGTTTCATACTGTTTAATTTTTGTGTCTACGCATAACGTGTGCTGGAGAATACGATTTTCGACCATATGAGTAGCATTTATCTGCAGAATGTTCTGCTATATCTCCATACGTTGGCGATTTTCCGTAATTGTATGTAAAATTTTCTTAGATGACAAAGCTCAACTGCTCAGTTTTCTTTTTGTTGCCTGATTTTTTTCATCTTCCAAAATCAGTCATGACAATATCAGATAGGCTCATAAACCAAAAGGTGAAAATTCCTTAAAGTAAAAATTGACAACAAAAGATGAAAAGTATGGCCCAAACTTTAATTTCAAAACCTCTTTAAACCGGAGAGGGGTGCACAATTACCTTGGATATGGCACTGGTCACTACAGATTAATGAAAGTCATGCTGAATTTATGAGTTGCGGTTTTGAACTTTTACAGACTTCTTTTTTATTAAAGTACCTTGATCTCGTACCACTTAATTAATATTCGTCGTGTCCGGGTTTTCTGATGTTCACCCGAAAAAAAAAAACAAAAAACAAAACAAAACAAAACAAAACAGCCCTCCGACAAGTGACCCCAAGAGACACGACACCGACTCCAATTTCGCTTTTCTTCCCGTTTAAGTTTAATGGGAAATGAAGAGGAATAAACTGTTTCGCGACAAAGTTTTGGGAGAGCGGATTATTTGTGCAGAGGTACTGTATTTGCATAAATCCATTTAAGGGTCCGTTATGGTCACCACAGAATTGCAAAATTGGAAGAAATAATCTAAACATCTGAAGGACAATCTGGGGCAATATTCAACCCCAAATTTGTACTAATTCACCTCTGTGGAAACGGGCCAAACTAATCAACGTTTTCATTAGTTTTGTCAACGTCTAACAAAGTGCATTATCTTAATTATACTACGTACGTACCAGAGAGAAAAGTGTGTAGAAGTAACATATTAATGTCCCTGAGGATTAAACCAACGGCAATTGACAAAAAGAAAAAAATAGGCGAAATATGAACATGGGTTTTTAACATCGAAGTCCTTTATTGACCTTAAATTATCACATCAAAATGTATCTTTGAACTTATTGTGATGTTACAACTCTAATTTGCAATGAAAAATACAAACCGATGTTGTCTGCGATGCTGTTTTTTTTTTTTTTTTGTTTCAATGCGGGATGTTTTGTAACGCAGTGCAGTTCTACACTTAGTGCAATTTTCAGTAGTAAGCACAGAGGATATCACATTGATTCCTATTTATTTCAATTTCAAGTTATAACATCACATTCCATTCCATAAAGATAGGAAAAGTTTCACTTCCAGGGCCGCATTTAAACACAATGGGGCCCCAGCAAACTAGTATATCATATTTTTTAGAGCTGTTGGGGGACAAAGTTTAGCCTAAATCCAGAGGCCCTGCACAGAGGGCTCGACCACCAACTACCGTGTTACCGAATATTTACTTCAATGTATCTGTATCCCTATAGGCCTATTGGAAGGGATAGGTGTAACAGAGGTAAGTCTATGGCATCATTTTTCAACAGTCCAATGAGTGTTCAAGGGGCTCCTACATAGATTCTTGCCCAGGGCCCCCAGGTTTGTAAATGCGGTCCTGTTCCCATCAGCTAAGACTTCCTCTGAATAGAGCCAGGTGCGTATAGCCAGGAGGTATCGACGGGGCGAGATAGCTACCACAGGGCGAATCTTTTCCGGGGGGGGGGGGGGAGAGATACATCACGGCAAAAGTTACTAGGGGCGCCACCCATGCCCTCTGACTACGGGCCTGAACAGACCATATGGACATGACGTCAAAGGCCAAAGAAGCCGAAGTGTGAGAGGATAAGCTTGTAGGCTAAACCCTTTTGTACATTTGTAGAGTAGCATGTGATCTAAAATCAGGTAGTGATGATGTCAGTGCACCAGACCCGTAGCCAGACAAGGTGCTAAAGGAGGCGAGGTAGCTTCCAGGGGGTGAAAAAATTTCAAGAGGCGAGACATACTAAAATGCATTAAGGCAATGGTAATTTTTGATCTAGGGGCGGAAATTTTCGAGGGGCTTTCCCACTGCCCCACCCACTTGGCTACGGGACTGCAGTGCACAATGCCTTGCTTCATTTGATGATATCGACTTTAAAAGAGTCATTCAAACTGATCTTTTTTTAACATATTTACAAGTAAATATAAAGGATATTTTTTCACACTGTGTCCATTATTAGTTTTACATTTGAATGCTTTCAGCATGGCAGCAATGCATTCCGATCTTATCAAAGCTTACGTCCATGCAAGCCCTTTCTTCAGACTGCAAGAGTAACGGTAAGTTTTTTTATTCAATTAGCCATGGCCGTCAACAGGTGCGGGGGGACATGTCCCCAAAGTGGAGAGGATTTCCCCCCCCCCCCACTATTTTCCAGAACCCTATACCAAAAGTAGTAGGCACATGTTTGGTTCAATAGTTTGCAGTAGATTATACCTGATTCAATAAATCAAACTCGAAAATGGTGGAAACGGCAATTTAATGGATCAAAATCTTGGGGAAAATACCTCAGATTACACCACAGATCATCAAATCTCCAAAGTTTTCCATTGACCTTAAGGGAGCCCCGGATCCCTAGCTTGTAGGATGTCGTTGTTAGTGCTTGAAATAGTTCTGTTTATGGTAATGTCCCCCCCCCCCCCACCTCCATCTTCAAGGAGCTGTTGGCGCCCTTGCAGCTAACCACCTTCGTATTTAATTTAAATACAGAGAAGAAAACATAAACGCAATATCTTAATTCAACAGTCGTGAAGAAAATATAAACGCTCTCTCGACATAAAACAAATTGTCAAATAATTACATTTTAAGCCATTAATGTTTTCCTGTAGTTTGCAACGAAATATTTTTACGCACTTTGATAATATTTGAACGCAGAAATATTTCGTTATAAGGAGAAAGCAGTCGCCCCGAGTTTGTTTTCAAAAATCTGCTAAATCTCACAGATCTCCTCTGATTTGCTCACAAGTATCTTTCATTATGTTTCTGTACAAAAAGATTGAATATTGAAAGAAAAATTTAGTAGTTATTCTGCATGAGTTAAACAAATAATTAACAAAAATATTGTCACATGATTGATAGGAGCCGTTCCTGAATTAAGATGACGGGGTACACTAATTCAAATTGGGGGGGGGGGGGACTGCATTTTCCCTTTTAGTGAAGGATTTCTGTCAAATTATACTACACAACACTTTTAAGTAACCATTGAAACATATTGTAAAATCAGTAGTACAATTAGACAACTAGTATACATGCACATCAAAGATGCCTAAAGTGTCGTTTATATACTTAAAATACCGATAAACACAATAGACATGTAACAATTATTGTCGGATACTATTTAGTACATATTATCATTATATTTTTCAAAAGCAGGTTATCAATTCATTGAACAGGTTATTCAACTGCCAGTACGCCACGCAGTCTTGTTTATCTAAACTTTCTCACACGTGTTGCACCTGGTAATCTCTCCAGTTTCTTGTCACGTGTTTGGTTTACGTGAGAACATACATCACAACTTCACGTGCGTCTAACCCATCCCATCTTAATTTTGCTGGCGCTGTCAATTTCACTTTTCACAGCCTCCTCATTGGTTATACAAAATCATCACATTAATTAATATTTATATTCTTTAGTGCGTATCAACTATTGAGCAATCAGGGGACTGCATTAGTTCTGTAATGCCACGAGGCACACGAGGCTTGGAGGACGAGGCCGCACAAGCTCGACACTCGTGTTGCAGACTTATGAGAAGAAACATGTTAGTCACTCTGTGTATAACATAATTTGGCCGTCCTTTATAAATTTTAATCACCCTTTTTGGAACCTGAATCATCATCGAATAAATCAACTGTCTTCATTTTTGGCCCGATCTTTTTGTCTGGAGCTACACCCCAAGATCCCCAATCAAAGCCATCGAAGGAGCGATTGGCCCACAACACATTATGATTAAGTTATTAATTACAAATAGAATGTCTATGATAACTGCTAATTAAAAACAAATGAATTAATCTACCTTCTGAACATATCCGTTATCAGGCAATAGGTTCATGGTTCCAGGCACTACCTTCTCCCCTTTTATCATGAACTATTATTTCCTCTGTGACATTTGTAAAGTATCTTCCTATTTCAAAACATTGCACTCAGATATCCGTATTCTATAGACTCTTAAAAAACCATAAAACGCTCTGGCTGTGGAAATAGTCGAGGCTTTCAGCCCAGCTCACCAATCAGGAGCCCTCCACCACGACTTTCAGGCGAACTTCTGAATCCCACATCTTGACTCTTGTTCAAACCTTTCAATTTTAACAGACTACTCCAAATAAGTTGAACAAAAGAGTTTTTGACCAGCTCTATACAATCATAAATTCATTCTTTCACAGTACTCTTCGGGTCAAATAGCTAGTTAATACCAAAATACGTAAGTAGGGCAATTGTAACTAGGTATAAATAATCTCAAATAAATTAAAGTAACTCGTCACCATGGATCCTTCTTTGAAAGTGGGGGGATATAGTCAGATGCTCTATCTAAGCGGAGCGCCACTATCAGTTGGCGCGGAGCGTACAAAGAAAATTTTTGGTCAAAATACCCCCCAAATCACCGGAAATGCCCCTTTCCAGGCTTTGCAACGTGATACTGTGACAACTTTCAGAAGTATTTCCTAAAAGAAGTTTTCTTAATAACTAAAAAAACGTAACTTTTTACATTATTTTCGAATCTGCCGGGTTGATTTCATAGGAAATATAGTGTACAGTATCCCCCATCCAATTTCATGGGGGATATATACCTCCATCCCCTAGGATCGTCGTCACTGATTAATTTGCTCCTCTTTTGAAGCAAGCTTGCGATATCTACCTAACAGCATATCCCCAAGGGACTACTAAGGGACACCTACATGTCATGTAGAAAAGTCCGTCCATATTTGGCTGTTGAAGTGCCAAGTTTCGAAAGTACATTTAAGGATACCTCATTTATAAGTTCTCGGTTATAAATTTCATATTTTTGCCCACACCTCATGAAAACTAGATCATCTCATCAAAAATATGAAAATGTTCGTACTCCGGTGAGTTGCTTTATGTATAACTTTTTCTTATTAAGTATTTACGGCAAATGAAGTGTAACCTTATGATTTTGGCTATAGAACCTTGTAAAAATACTGATGTTTATAAAACAAAATTTACCTCATTTATTCGTTCGTTCGTTCGTTGATTCGTTTATTCATTCAGTAATCTATTTATTTGAAGCGTCTTTACTCGTAACGGATCCAAAACTTTCTCGAAATGGGGAGCATCATATTTTAAGAGGAGAAATGCATTACAGATTCACTTCCTAAGTTGACAAAGTTGAAAACATACCACCATACGGAGAGCGCCTTATGGCAGATTCGTCACTACGTTTGTGAACACAATATTTCATCTATGAATACAACGCATTTGCCGAAGTGTTTGGCTGTGAAGTGTAATATTGGTAACATCTCATATCTCTGCTTTGATTTTCCTCACACTGGTGTTCTTCACATCATCAAAATAGATCATGGACCCCTATAATTTTTCTTTCTCGTGTTGTATTGACCATAAAAATGACCATCTTTCATGGGCGTCCGCAGAAAAAAATCAAGGGGGGGCAAAACTTTTTAGGGGCCCAACTTTTTCCATGGGAAATATTTTACTCACAGGAAAGAGTTTAGATTTTATTTTTTCACACAGTGTTGACAAAGGCATAGCCAGGAATTTGTCAAGGAGGGGGAGACAGACTCTCAGCGTTCCGCGCCACCATGGGTTTGAGAGGAACGCCAACCCATAAAAAATATGCTCGGGGGGAATACTGGGGCCTGAGTGTTGATATTTTTATTCAATTCCTGTTTTGAGAGTAGAAATTCACACTGATTGAACTGTTAAAAAATGTTGATGTTATATTTTCTTCGTTTTTTCAAGTTTTTGATTTTCGGGGGGCAAGTGCCCCCTTGCCCCCTCCGGACGCCCATGGTATACAACCAGATAAACTCTGCGCTTTCTGAAGGGGTAAACGCTCTTCCGTTTGAGGTGTCATAAATAATTGACCTCATAACGAGAAAGACGACACAGAGCCAGCTATACATGTACTTAGGTAATAAAAAATATTTTCAACACAAATTACGTTCACAACCAAAAGTAAGTGAAAAATTACATTTTTGTGCCTTTGTTGCTTGACCATTATGTACCCTCTAACAATAACACCACCACCAACAACAACGACATCATCACCGTCGTCGTCATAGTTATCAAAGAAAACAAAACGGTCGTTGTTGACATACCCACTATTTGCTGGATGCACATAGCCTATGTTTACATTCTAAGAAACAATAGCGTTCTATATATAATTGACGTTAGGATTACATTTGTTCAAACCTGAGAGTATTTATTGTGTAGAGACCAAGGTCAAAATGGCGGAATGTCCCACCCATGAAGGCAAAGTTAGGTCCAAATTTGCAGTGTCTCGACCAACCAGTCGTTTTTTCCTTACGTGTACTTTCTCTAACACTTTATTTATAGGGCTTGCCTGTGTGTGCAGTGCACAGAATTAAGCCGTGGTCACACTACAACGAATTCGGATCGGATTCCGATCCGATTTTTGTGAATTTTTATTAAAATCTTCTCCATCTCTGGTAAGAAAGGGCCCAAAATTTGCCAACCAGTGTAAATATATGATTTGCATCAGAGGTCTATGAAAATATAATGTTAACTGCATGATTTTTTCGTGACGTCACACCGACAAACAGCTTTTATCGGACACGCGTAGTCCGATAAAAGCTGTCTGTTGATGTGACGTCACGAAATAATTCGTATAAATTTAATTTTCGTAGTCCTGCGATAAAAATCATATAATTACACAGGTTGGCAAATTTTGAGTTCTTTCCGACCCGAAATGGAGAAGATTTTAATAAAAACTCACAAAAATCGGATCGGAATCCGATCCGAATTCGTTGTAGTGTACGTGACCGCGGCTTTAGCCTCAACGTACGTCGTTGCGCGTCTCAAAATCATACTAGAAATAAAGGGTCCCTTTGAAATAGACCTTATGCATATGATGTCACAATGGAGAAAGTGCTCCCTCTTTTGGAGGAAAATGGCGGAAAAGCGCGTATCATTGCAAGTCTCAGCAATAAATGCAGACAGCTGATTTGTCAACCAATCGTATACGCGCGTAAGTCTACTACACGTGCGGCGAAATCCACGCCGTTCGTGCACGTGTGCTTCATTGTTTTCACCCAAAATGACGCCAGTGTGATGTCAATGCATAAGGTCTATACTGCACAAGTACTTTAGTGCGCGCACAAACGTTATTAGGTTATTTGCAGCTCGTCGACGCGCTGTACATAGCCGTTTATGTGTCAGCGCGTCAACGCGCTGTACATAGCAGGATAACGTTTGTGCGTGCGCTTCCTTAACAAAACAAAAATACGCGTGTCCTCCAGCATGGCGAATCCGTGACGTAATTGCAAAGCCTTTATGAAAGCCAAAGTACGCGCTCACGAGCGCGCTCTGTTTTTCCACTTACAGCCTACATGCAAGTTATAGCAATAGTTGCGTTCGCGTTCAAATATGCTCTGCGTATAGTTTGATCTTACAAGCAGTTTTACTTGTCTACAGTCAGTGTGTGAACTTCTGTAGTGTACGTTTGGCGTTTTAGATATTTAGCCTAGGATTTGTAGTTAAAGGAGACACGCAAATGTAAGTGCCTATTACCTATTCTAGTGTATATTATTTACAGCTTTCATTCGATATCGTAGTGAATCCTGTTGCTAAGGTAACGATTTGTTACCTAAGCATTACATTGGCGCTGTATGCGTTAGTAATGTGTCAAACGTAGACAGAAGTTGACGTTAAGGATTGCACAGTCTTAGTCCGCAGTCTGCTGACCTAGTATGGGGATTCCCGTACTAGGTCAGCAATATACCCATTGTCAAATTTGGGCTACCGCACCTTCAAAAATTTTGAATGGTCTCAGTCTTTCTCAAATTCACATATACTCCTAGGTAATTGACCTCTATGGGTCATTTATATGTTTAAGACCCATCATTTTAAGGATACTAGCACTCAGTCTCCAAAAAGAGACCAAAAATTTTGATTTATACAAACGATCCTGTTTTGTTTTTTAGAACATTCTAAATCTTGTTGCTAGGACGTTCACACTATTGTATTCTATATAGCACGCACTACTGTTCAATTGTGACATAGTTCATAGCTATGGTTACGATCATGTACGCACATACGCGTATGTAGCAACAATCATTGCAGAAACGCACGCAGACGATGTTACTCTCACAGTAATAACGCGGGAAAAACTTTGTGTTGCAATAGCCTAGGCCTAGTTCAGGGAGCAAAGTGTACGTGAGAACTAGGCCTAGGTACCCTAGTTCAGGGAGCAAAGTGTACGTGAGAACTAGACCTAGGTACCCTAGACTAACACAGTCCATGCGTAAGCGAGACGGCTCAGTAGGCAACTTAGTATTTCTTACCTTCGCTTTGCGGCTCTGAAAGTTGAAAATAAATCTTAGATATACACTCTAAATTTACTATGGTCAAAATTGACCATCAATTGGTCAACTATGCACCGACTCAAATATGGTCAATTTTTTGAACGTAATTTACATTAAAAAAGTTGACCATATTTGGGTCGGTGCATAGTTGACCAATTAATGGTCAATTTTGACCATAGTGAATTTAGAGTGTAGGCGACATGCCACTGATTTGCAGCGCCAACCCTTACATAATCAAACTAAAGGTAAAATAGTGTTCCTACAGCAACAAAAGTACTGCTGTTCCTTTACTCTTCGGCTATTGCGATGGAAAATATACCTCTTTTTAAGTTAACGAAAAACACCAAAATGTTGTCGCCATGTTTCGTCCAGTAGATGCGCACAGCGCAACGACTGAGACTAAACCATTTTGGACCTAACTTTTGCTTTCAAATTGGCCAAAATTTTGTACAGGGCATGTATTAGACCTTGATCTCTAGTCAATAAATACTCTTAGGTTCAAACGTTCTAAATTGTGTAAATTAGTGACATAGGAATAATATAACTGTTTACCTCACTATACAATATTACATTTGAATCATACCTAATGTTTACCTCACTACAATACTACATTTGAATCATTTCTTTCAGAATCCTTGTAATTCTTTAGAATCTTTGTAATCCTTTGCAATTCTACAACAACCGCTCCTCCACCCCCTACACCTCTCTCTCTTTTTACTGAGTTTTTCTTTTTTCACACACGGCAGGATGGAGTTTGTCGCATAGGCGGTCATGCCATTTCCCGCTAATTTTGTGAAAGCGCCCACAATTTTGGCCCATGTTTCCGTTAGGTTGATTTGTATTCCAGTTTACGTAATCGAAATCTGTACCATCGCTCCACTTCCACATACCTGTCAGTTATATACAAAAGAAAGTGTTCAGAGGCAGATGAAACAAACCAGTAAAAATTATTACAATTTAAAGCCTGGTATTAATAAAGAAATAAACAATTTTACCGAAGGGGAGAAATATTCCAATAGAGAAGAATAGAAGACGTTGATGCAATACCATACGTTGTAGCAAAGTAACCGTTGCTTTCAAGCTTCCTTTTGATGATAGTAATCATATCATAGTCTTGGCTTGATCTTTAATTCAGTGAGATTTTCAAATGCTAGCAACAGAGGTATTTCAACGGAGCAATCTTGTCAACAAATATGTTTAAAAATAACAAGTTAAGCCAATGCTCTTTCAGATAAAAAGATTGTCATCCTATTAAACAGCACACAAAGAAAAGTGTTAACAAGTAGGCTATGTTAAAACCTTGCATATCATTAAGGGGGGGGGGTGGAATCCCCCCGCAAAAATGTTCGCCCCGATAACATTAAAACTTTCCATTGCATTAATGTTCCTTAGTATACCTCGCCTCCTGCCGTGAGAAAAAAGGAATCTCCCGAGAAAATAGAAATACCCGGATAAATGTTCGCCCCGATACAGTTAAAAATTACCATTGCATTAATGCACTTTAGTATACTTCGCCCCCTTAAAAATAGTCCCTACCTCGAGAGCTACCTCTCCCATGTACCTGGCTACGGATATGATATCCTACCTAATGTAAATAAAATTCTTCTCCATGTGAACAGACATACAAAATATTTCGTCACTGCCAAAATATAAATTATAGAAACTTGACAATGAATAATTTTAAAATGTACAATATTTTCTACCTTCGGTTTCACGATCATTCAGTCCAATCCAAATAGCATTGTCATCAGCACAGTGCAACACCACTTTGTGTACAAAGTCATTATTGTAGTGCGCGTGCGCGCTTCAATCGGTACTGTCAATGTGCAGGCAGCTAATGTTAAGCTTGTCCATGATTTTTTACCGTTTTCTTGCACACATTCTAAATTAGTCCCGACAAAGGACTCGTTCATAAACAGAAACAGCTTGTAATGTAGAGTGAAATGTTACTGATTGATGAAATGCCAACAGTCTTTATTTCAGAAAAAAATTCAGTTGGATTTGCGCTTGCTTTCTCATTAACACAACTTGCCTACATAACTTGAAATTCGCAAACGAAGTAATCAGCGGATGAATTTATCGTAAAATTTAATGTGATGGGAGCTGGATATGTACGGGCGGCGTCACCTTCAATGTGCACAGTGTATGATATACTGTGCACAGTATATGGTATACTGTATGCGTCACCTTCAATGTGCACAGTATAGGGCTCAACCGAAATTCCTCTCAATAGTAGTGTTACAGGTACCTATAAGACGAAAACCCCAAAATTCAAGATATTTACTTCAAATCGGAATCAAATCAGAAATCCTTAGGCCTACAATGTGTTTTACCTTTCCACAGAACTAGCAAGATTATACAAAAACACAAAATAACACTACATAGCTTGAAAATAAGATGATTTTCTGCAACGTCAGAGCCGCTCGGAAGTTCGTTAGAAAAACATGATTGCGCAATAAAATCACCTTGTTAGCCTTGTGCCAATCGTTTCTTATGTCTTGAATGTACTATGTATGCAAAGATTTTTGCAAACGTTTTTGAAGGTAGTGAAAAATATTTGATTAAATAAACGCCGTATCAAACACACATTAAATCTGGCCTACTCCAAACTGCAAGGACTTGTCTAACATGCACTACAATTCTGCGTATTTGCAAGCAAATGCAGTTCTAGTTCTCCTCCTTGCTCTCGATCTTAACAAGATGACTACTGTCGCCTTCACACAATTGACGAGAATTATCCCAGTCAACTCCCCTGTCGATAAATCTATATTCTCTATCGTTCCATTCATTCCATTCGTTACACTCTGTGAAAAAACAGTAGAACAATATTTTACTGACTAGACATATATGCAGGTCCATGGCTAGGATTTGGTGGGTCGAGTGTGTGTGTGTGTGGGGGGGGGGGGTTCTCGACTGCACCAACCCAGTGACACCTGATGCACCGCATGACCACTAAGCCCTATAGTGGCTTACCCTATAGGGGTTTTCTACGTGAAGAAGTTTGCAGGTCAGGATGAAGGGAATCGTATCAGAATATTTTTATAGAAGCAAGTATTCGGAGTCATTTTTTTCTTTTGGGTGGGTTGTTTGAAGCCATAAGCCCACCTCCTTGGCTACGCTTCCACTTGCAGTTAATGTAACTTCATCTTAATATCAAAATATATTAAAAGAAATACTTGGTATGTTTATATTGTAACAAGTGATGTCAATTTTAAATGATTATTCGCATTTAGTAGGTTTAGACGACCATATAATACTAACGATCGAATTCAAAACATTTTGACGGATTTTCTGCGTCATTATTCTCACCAGTGCAGCAAAATAAGAGTTATAACGTGTGTTTTATTCTTAAAGACGATTGCTTTTAAATGTTGCAATGAGAACGAGGCGTAACTTAGCCTCCCTCGCCAGATTTTTGTTGTTTTTCAAGACGCTACCTCATAAAAACGTTCCGATAACTTGGTATGTGGCATACTTTGCCCTTCAAACCCCTCCCCGAACCCTGAGAAAGTTTGGATCCGTCCCAGTGGGTCATCGATTATCAGAGTGTATAGACAGGGAAACATGAAGGTTTCAGTCTCAAAGTAATTGTAAGGTAATGTTGTTTAATATGTAGCACAAAGTTCTAAAACATTTAGTAATAAATCTGGAGTTACGGTATAAACTGATAAACTAAGTGACCAAGAATTTGACTGTACGCAAAAGCGCTATAGGTACAAATTAAAAAGGTCTTTTAGCATTCAGATTAGTTCATTACTCACCAAGCACCGGCAAGTGTAGTGATTTTGTCGCGAGTATTTTCTTTTTCCTTAGAGAGACTATTCTGGAGGGATTCAACTCCACACTGAAACGCCCCCTTTAGCTTCGCCAAAAGATCAAGTTTAATGGTCAACTTTTTTAAAAGTTTTTTATTAATTAAGTGATACAACGTTTTCCTGGAACTGTTGAATTTTGCTTCAGTGCCTATTGGTAAGCGTTTCTAAAACAAATAAAGAATCTTACACAGTTCATTCCCATGCGTTTCAATAGCCAAATGTTCGGAGGTGTTGTGAACCCACAATCGAGGGAGCTAGTCCCCCGCCGGGCCAGTCCTAGCCCCCCTGCTTAGACTGGTCAGTTTAACATCCTTAACTATTTGTTTGTTTTACCCTTTTAAAGCCACATTAGGGAAAAGTAAGGGACAAAGCCACATATTCTAAAATAGGTGCTTTTTATCTTTGGGGTAAATAGTCTTCTCTCATACCTCTGATGCTCTGGATAACTATACAAACAAAAACAATCGAAACAATGAAAAATTGCTGAAAGTTAATAATGACTCTAAATGACCCTGGATGCTTGCAAAGTTTAGTACAAATTGTGTTCAAGCCCATAGTTGAGAAGGGGTGACAGGGGACAGCTTCCCCTACAAAAAATGCCCCAAGGAAATTTACTTAAACAGGTATTACTACTACCATTTCAAAACTACCATTTTGAAAAGTAGGTTATCCTCCTACGAATCTATTTGTCCCCTACAACAACTTATCTGACTACGGACCTGGTTATGGTATTTTATGAGATAAATCAAAGATGGCGTTGACTTGGTATGGCTTAGGATACTGATTGGTATCAGTCCCAGCTGAACCATAATTATGAAAAGTAAGGGGGACGGCTGCTGCTGACGAGCCTAAAAGCTATAATACAGCTGCTGTCAACTGCGTGTTCGTCCCATTCTATCTCACCCGAAATAGCTACTTAACCAGGATTTGTCATACGAGGAGAGGCGGATGCGCAAATGGAGAATGATTATCTGGGCAGAGAATGACAGCTTTAAATTTTTCTTTAAAGACTCGTTCTTCTTTGCCTATGCTCAACGTTAATTGTTATTGCAGTCTTTGAAAGGTAATCTTCCCCCCCCCCCCCAAGTTATCCCGAAAGCCCTGGGGGTACTTACGATATTGTGAACGCGCAAGTGACACTGAAATAGCATTGCCAAGAGGAAACCACCTAATTTCAAGTTTTCAGGAGAAAAAGTTTTAGTCACAACGATTTGAAATGGTAGAGAATGTTAGGTTAGAAGGTTCCATGGCTGGAAGGGTTGAAAAGTTCCAAAATATATTTTATTACGAACAACGTCCTTCATGAAACGTCCTCATAACCATTGTCGATAAATTATGAAATGGGAGTGGATGCTTAAAGGTCCCGAAAAAAGTAAATTAACGGAGTTATAAAGTTAGAGTGTAGGTACAAGTTTCACTTAACTATATCACTTCGGAAGAAATCAAAACTACCTATCAATTGGGGGATAAAGAACTTCATACTGTCACAGGGTGGGGAGAAGGGAGGGCCAATGGGGTCTCGGTGATGAACAAATAGTTTGGAACAACTATCTCATTGAAGATATCACAAGGATCATTAGAGTGATTTGTTAAGACTGTCAAACTGAGTACTATAATTGATGCCCACCGCTACCCCGCACCGCCTCAAAGAGTAAACAGTATTAAAATTGTGTGAGCAGTTTCCGTGAACTAATTCCCTTTTTCAGTTCAAAATTTAATCACATTATTAGCTTTGTTTCTTCTCGTTCTTATATTTATTGAAGGAGAAACGAGTTTATTTTGAAAATCATGTAAAAGTAGGGGTTAAGAGCTCCCTTTCTTTGCATTTTTATTGGTAATGATTTTGCAAAGGCCCTATCATGATGATGCAAATTCATGAACGACAGCACAGAGGTAAAAAAATAGAATAGACTTAATGCATATGACGTCATACAACAGAAAGTGCACCCTCCGTGGCGGTAAGCGCGTATCGCGTAAGTCTATTACGCGCTGGTGCGAAGTCTACGTGTTGCGTGCATTGTGATTCATTGTTTACCCTCCAAAATGACGTCACGTAAGATCAAAGCATAAGTTCTATATAAAATGAATGCACGCCGAGCGCACGAAAATCCAAATTTTTGAAAGATATGTGATAACATAGGAGTACGAGATGTCCATCATCTTTCTGAAAGGACAATCTGCCCTTACAGAAATGTGTAGCTTTAAAGCTTTTAAGAACATTTTTAATTTGATAGATAATTTGTTGGTGGGGGCAGTCACCTATTACAGTTAATGGCTATGTAGATGAAAACAGTAACAGTTTCATAATTAATACAATCATCTTATACAATAAAGTCAGTGACGTAACCAGATAATTATTATAAGGGGAGGGCGGAGGGAGGGGGGTCCACCATACCATGGCAGCTTGAAATACGGAAGTGTTATATGTTTGCACTTTTTGAATATTCCAGTAGGAGCTGCTGGAGCGTGACCTTTTCCTGGGGGACTGAATGAAAGGAATCGTTACGATAACTATTGCTACATGTCAGGTTAACATTTACTCTTCAGCTAAGTACCCAGTGCAGTAGAGACATCTAGATCTGATGGTCGAAAGATCAATTATTGGCATTTTGTGTCTACTGTAGATAAGATGTTCATTATATTTAAATAATTACTTTTAAGTAGGGCTACTTTAATAATATTATACGGCAGGTATATTACTTGTTTAAGTTAGCAATCCTTGTTACACTGAAGGAGAGCTGTAGGCTATTAGCTCCTCTAGAAGCTCAGAAAGTGGGTCAGTTTTGGACTGCTGGATGAATTCAAAGCAGGGCCGTAGCGAGCGGGGGGTGTGTGGGTGTCACACCCCCCAATATTTGGTCGTCGTCGGCAAATTTTCGGTCTGTCGGCAAAAGGGGAGAGAGAAAGAAAAAGAAGAGGGAAAGAGGAAAGGAGGAAAAAAAGAGAGAAGGGAAAGGAAGGAAAACAGGAGAGTAAAAAGGAAGACGGGGAATGAAAGGAAAAAAGAGAAAGAGAGAACGGGAGCGCGTAGCTAATCTGTTATCGGCTATTTCGATTTTCAGCTCTTCAACTAACTGGCCCATTCAAATTGAAGGCCCGTCGGCAAATTGATTATGCATGTGACGGCCGTATACGGCCGTATAAACGGCCGTCGGTGTAATTGGATGAGTCCTTCGGCAACTCGGAGAAAGAAAGGGAATCAGTGGTGGCGCCAGGTGGGGGCAGGGGGCCATGGCCCCTCTTCGGAGAAGGCTGCCCCCCCCCGTCGGGGAAATTTTCCGATTTCGTCGGGGAGCTGTTATGTATACGATAAAATATGTAGTTCCCGACAACGGCCAGTCGCTCCCACGATTTACTTAATTGTGGTCTAAATTAGTGCAAATTCTTCATAGTCCTTAGGCTGAGGGGGTCCCCGTGTGCATGAGAGGTCCCCTAAGTTTCTCTTCATATTATTGAAGTACACCATGTGGCACATCAAAAAAGTTTGGGTGGACTTTTGGTAACCCGGCAATAATCGAGAAAATGACGTCATAAGCCACGCCCATTGACGCTCTATTGGAACCAAAATTTAGGGGTAGGGGAAACATAAATCACTGTATCTTTAGAAGGGTAAGTCACAGAACAACAAAATACCCCTTAACATATTTGTATTTAAGTACTCTATTCATTCAAACAATCATTTTGCAAATTAGTATGTTAATGAGGTCACCAAAGGTCAAAAGGTCACGAAAATCGGGTACAAGTGAAAATTTGACCGTTGCTCCAAAAATAAGCTGTCAAATCATGGATTCATTTATTTTGATATTTGTGATGCATGGAAATGTTAGAAAAGATGCTACTAATTGTTTTGATATGCATTTCAGGCCATTTAATGCCTAACAACATATCATAATATCAATTGAAACACGCCATACAATTTTAAGGCATGATTTTTCTGTATACTTTTAAGCATAGTGTGGAACCTTGCTTGTACCTCATATTAGCCATGAAAATGTTGCCACGCTTGTCAATTAAAGAAAAGATTATTCTATTTTGGTCTTAGACTTCAGTCCTTGCAAATAGGTGGGAAAATATCAAATTTGTTTCGAATTCTCTCACGGCTGTAAATGAGTGCAGCACAGCCTTATGGGAGAGAGTAAACTTTGAACTAGCCTTGAAGTCTTTGTTTTAATCGAGATAAGTGTCTGTCTTTCAGTTTAAGTCTTTACCAAAAGATGCTTTTAATGTGTTATTCTGATGGGTGGCACCACACAACTTCCTTTGTTTCTAAGAGGAGATGACGCTTTGCATCACAAAAGGAATGTAAAAATTACCAGAATTGCAATATGTCCCCATCCATATGAACTTCGCTAATAACTGAAGGATTGGAAGTATTGTAGAAAGAAGACGTCCTGAACTGTGTTAAGGTTATACTCAAACGAAAGACAAAAATGTGAAAATCTGAAATATACCCTTACTTTTTTTAATGAACGAAGCGAAGTATTTTTTATTAATTCTTTTAGTATTTTTATTTTGCGAGACTCATAAATAGTGGGCGAGACTGTTTTCTCCCACATTGCAATGCGCCGAGACTTTTTGTGTAAGACCACTGATGTCATATAAAAATAGACCAATCATAGAAGAGCAAATATTGTCGCCACTGTCCGCCATCTTTGTTCGCATAAAGTTTTGACTTGCCTAAGTCGTTCCATAGGCAATTTACACACTAAAACGGCTAGAGGCAAAATTTTGGGATACAAAACTTAGGATACTTTTTGCAGGAAATTGAAATGAAAGGAAAACAGACAATATTTATTCAGCATAATCGTACAAATTTTTGTCCATGCTTAAATTTGTGTCTGAAATGATGCAAAATCATTTTGAAAATATGAAATTTTCACGAGCTTAGGCAACAAGAGCCTAAGGTTACTTTTTATGTAGACTAACTACCTAAAGATGAAAAACTTATTAGCCAAGGGTAGACCTCAGGTGAAACGCAGGATATTTATTTTTTTTTCTCTTTCTTTATTATAATTCCACTTCTGGTACTGCATACAGTACAATAATAACTTTGACCCTTGGCCTATACACATGTCCAGGTGGGCCTAAGTATATAACAGAGTGACTGTGCTATTTATCTATCACTGTGCACCCGTGTGTACATGTTCTGTGGCTGTGTGTCTGTGTGGTTTACTGAAAGAAATAAAGAATATGGATGTAAATCAAAGGACCTTTACATCAAATAAAAACAATCATTTACTAAACAATCGTTTACTGTACCAATAATAACACTGTGACCCTATTGTTTAAATGGCCCCATACTAGCAAGTAAAGTATGGTAGAAGTCCCTTAAATAATGGAATATGCTCCCTACAGTGGCGTAGCCATGGTTATTCAACAGGGGTACCAAACATAAAGGATCATCTAAGTGATTGGGGAGGCAGAACAGATGAAGTAGTTAGATTAGGTTTTACGGCTCAGTTTCTAACCAATTGGTTTAAGTCGGGCTGGCCGCGGCCTTTTTTCCAGTTGTGGCTCACTGGCTTGTTTTCCCTACACCATTGCTTATGCTGAGCACCAAGCACAATGGCAGTAGGTTCCTTTTTTAAAGTCTTTGGTATGACCCGGCCAGGAGTCGAACCTCAGAACAGATGAAGTACTTCGTAATGCCACCTCAGTGTAAATCTGTGTAAGTCTGTGTAAACTGTACCTTTTTGTGCGCCCCTGCGATTGTAAACAGGAGTGTGTAATCCTTTTTTATCACTACATAACGGTGCCTTCCTGGGGGAGGGATGTACCCCTCCCCTTTGAGAAATTCTTGTTAATTTAAGGTTGCCTAGATGCAAAATGGTGCTATTTTTCGTATATTTTTGGAACTGACCATATATGGCTGGAAAGTATATGTAGTGAATTCCAATTTTTGGTTAGGTGAAAGAGGAGAGTATATTGTCTTAGAGGAGGGTATGTCGTCAACAACCCTCCTGAAGCCCCCCCCCCCCCCACACTTTTGGCTACTTCAAGGCCTCCAATTCGGGGAAAGTTTTTACGTAAAAATACGTGAGTGAAGTCCACAGAAACATTTTTGGACTTTTTCAAAAATTTTCCTTTGCTTCATTGTGCATTATAAAAGGGCATCTAAGGCTGGCAGACACCGGTATAGTGCCTCCTGGAAGCTCTGGATTAATTATATAAAATGGGACACTGATATGGTGATTAATACCTGACATCCAAATGATAGTAAAGAGGATGATGCCAGGCATTTGACCACTATGGTATTTTACTAAGTTTGAACGAAAATCTAGACGAACAGCTTCCAGCAATGGGGAATGGGAGGAAGAGTATTGGTGCAGGGAGGTGATATTAGACCTCCCTGATAGGTAAAGCAAAAGGGGTGAAGGACTAAACAAGCGTGTTTCAGAATGTTTTTTCTTCTTACGTGTATTAACAATCACCATCTATACCAGTAATGGCTGCGCGCGAAGCGCTCGGTAATTTTTTTTGAAAATGTATAAAGGCCAATAAGTATTTTCAACCTTCCACATGCTACAAATTAGGCTGAAAGATCCCGTAGGCCCCTATAAAGTTTTGAAAACTGTGTAAGGGCAAATAAGTACTTTCAACCTTCCCCATCATACCACAAATAAGATTGAAAGATCAAAGATCCCATATTGATGCGAAGCCTAAACAGAGGTTGGAACTTCTGTTTTTCGGAAAAGTGTTGTGATCAGAATAGTTGCATGTGTAATAACCTTAATAATGGTCATGAAATGAAGTGAAAACCGTGACGAATGCGCGCGAAGCGTGCAGAAATTTTTCATTAAATAAGATAACCATGACAAAACCTGCATGCATGCTCTGCATCGAGACACTTTCATTTTCCCAACAAACCTATTTGCCAATCAAAAAGCCAGTCTTTTACCTGAGAATTCATAAACAGCTTTCGACTTCTTCTGTTGCTGTGCTTCTGCAGAAGTTGCAACTGGAAATTATTGATAATAAGGACAAAATTGAGGTAAGGTTTGAAGGGCGCGGAGCGCGCGAAAGTTTTCGATAGTTTGCGATGGATTTGGGATAATTCTGATAGTTTGAGAACCATTTGTGACAGAAAATGGTTGTAGATCCATCACTCGGTCGACAACACACCTCAACCTACCTCCTTCAGAAATCTATAGCTTAAACGCCTTTGGGGATCATTTTCAAAAATTTTTCCAGCGTCACTGCTCACAGCGTCTTTAATTTGTCAAAAGTAGGCGCGTAGCGAAGGGGGCAGCTGCCCCCTTGAGCATATTTTTGGTATTTTTTAATGTTTACTTTTACAATATTGCTAGTGTTTCCCCTATTTACATGAGGTAAATAGGCCTGGGAAGTGCCATTCCCAGCGACCGGGAAGGCATTTAGGGTCAAAATTTTCTTGCGCTTCGCGCCAACCCATGGTGGTCGCCCCCTTGACAAATTCCTGGCTACTCCCCTGGTCAAAAGGCTTTAAAATTACATATTATATATATATATATATATATATATATATATATATATATATATATATATATATATATATATATGAATCAAGAAAAAAGTTGTTTTGAGGCAAAATTAGTGGAGGAAATGCGTGGAAAAGGAAGGGTGTAAATTTGATATCAATACACTACTACATAATGAACAATTTTTGCTTATGAAATCTCTTCACAGTTTTCACAAGTTCACCATTGTGTTTAAAATTAGGTCCTAAATCTTGCCCAAAACGATCCTACTGTGCACAAGGCATAAGTGTGGTTTCTGTGTGGGTAAAAGTTGACTAATTTATGACCATTAGTGGGCATTATGATCTACTTTTAAAAAAGATTTAACTCAGTGAATATTTTCTACATGCACAGCTGGATCATTTCATTGTATGATGCATCAATAATGTGACATTTGATTGATGAATGTCGGCGAGTGGTCGATCAACTATCGATATTGGTTTGGCTAAAGTACTATATTGATGTGGTGTATGAGTGCCGCGTGCATGCACCTTTGGACGTCACAGGGCATGCAGAAACGTACCCTGGAAATATACATCATTCATACAGTATGACCCTCGAAGTGCCTAGGACCAGCCTTGGCCAGGCCGACGTACGTACATTTTTACTGTCATAATTTATTTGGGGGTGGGAGTGGGTGCGGGTGCGGGATTTTGGGGGGCGGGATGAACAGTTCATGAGCTGTCCAGCTACCTTCCAAAGGCCCAGTAAGGGTAAATAAAACAAACTGACCCTTACGAAACTTCTCTTCTGTATGGAAAGCATAAAAACATTGTCAAATATTGCTCAACTAATGTATTTGTGGGTACTACACTGCATGCACAGCATACTATATGCTTGAGTGCACAATACCCAATTTCTAGGTTAAAGGAATTTTTCAGTTGATATTATGATATGTTGTTAGGCATTAAATGGCCTGAAATGCATATCAAAACAATTAGTAGCATCTTTTCTAACATTTCCATGCATCACAAATATCAAAATAAATGAATCCATGATTTGACAGCTTATTTTTGGAGCAACGGTCAAATTTTCACTTGTACCCGATTTTCGTGACCTTTTGACCTTTGGTGACCTCATTAACATACTAATTTGCAAAATGATTGTTTGAATGAATAGAGTACTTAAATACAAATATGTTAAGGGGTATTTTGTTGTTCTGTGACTTACACTTCTAAAGATACAGTGATTTATGTTTCCCCTACCCCTAAATTTTGGTTCCAACAGAGCGTCAATGGGCGTGGCTTATGACGTCATTTTCTCGATTATTGCCGGGTTACCAAAAGTCTACCCAAATTTTTTCGATGTGCCACATGGTGTACTTCAATAATATGAAGAGAAACTTAGGGGACCTCTCATGCACACGGGGATCCCCTCAGCCCGTGGACTATCAATAAAACCCCCAAATTTTCTAATTGTCTTCTCTAAAAACCCAATTTTTCAAATTTTCCATGGTAAAAGTCCAATTTTCAAATTTTGTCGAAATAGAGCCCAAAATTTTCGGCGCGCTTTGCGCGCCAAATTTTTCCTTCAAACATCACTCCGGCACTCTATCGGCCTCGTTGAGGCTTTGGGTTGTTGGCCCCCCTGTCGTGCAAATCCTGGCGCCACCCCTGAAGGAAATTTAAAGCTTCCATATAGGCGCACTGTGTCGGGTCATATGACATTCTTGAAAAAACACTTTCTGCACATTATTCCCCACTTTTATCATCACCACGGGGAGCAGCACCCTATAACCCATGGAGTAGGCATCCTTAGCCCGTTTTCTAAACCCTAACCTTGACTTCAAACACATTTTGCAAACTCCCGAGGATCCGGCCTACCCATAAACATCCTGGGAAAAAAATAATACGTGCCGCGCGTGTCTTCTCTTCACTGCAGTCTCAGACTTTTAACTTTTGAACACCAAAATGAAACAGATACAGAACCCGTCCTGGCGTTCAAAGCATATTTTAAACGCTTGTGATAAGATTCTGAATACTTTTTCTCCCTTTTTGAACGCCGGACGCCTGTTTGAACACTTACCGTATTTGAACGCCTGACGCGTCTACATAGGCGTACGGGGGGTCAATATTTCTGGGGGGTCAGGGAAAATTTTTGCCCGAATTTAAAATTTTGGACCAAGTTGCCCGAATTTTGATACCGTTGTGTCGGTTCCAAAAAGGCATAATTTGTTTTCTCGGCTGTCTCATTTGCCCAAATGGATCCACTATTTTTGCCCGAATTGGGAGGGCATATGCCCCCTGCCCCCAGCCCCCCTGCCCCCCCTGCCCCCCCCCCCGCCTCGTACGCTTATGCGCGTCTAGTGTTCAAATGGTGAACGCATAGTGTTCCAGTTCTGAACTCAGGTCCAATTCCTCAAGTATAGTGGCATGACGGGACGAATAGCCTAACACATCAAAATTGCATTGGATAATGTATTATGAACAAAAACATACCTATCCTGCATGAGACTTAATTTTTTACTCAGATATTATGCTAAAACCTCAGAGCTTCCCGGGGCTTCGCCCCCTGGACCCCCACCAGTTGCCTTAAGGCGAGTCCGCTTAAAACTATAGCGGCTTGACGAGAGGAATAGCCTAATACATCAAAAAATGTGGGGAATCTTTACATTTGATGATGCATTAGGAACAAAAATATATCCATCCTGAGACTTAATTTTTCACCCAGAGATATGCTTAAACCTCAGAGTTTCCGGTGGCTTCGCCCCCTGCCCCCTCTCGCGGGGCTTTGCCCCTAGACCCCACCACGGGCCCTAATGCGGGCCCCTGGACCCCACCCGCTAAGGTTCGTTTCCGCGCTAAGCATAACCAGATCTGTCGGCAAAGCAGTCTCTACACCCCCCGGCCCCAAATTAAACACCTTCGCTAAGCCCCTGAAACCATTATAATTTTAGTAATGATAGCTCGGGATAAAAGGCCGTTGGAACCAAGGTTCTAGGGGCTGCAGTTTGAAGGATTTTCTCCTAATACGCCCAAAGTTACCTTTGACAATTCCTTGAATCAGGATTTTAATGGATCAACTATCCTGATCTAAGAAACCTTCTTACGGCACTCTCATGTCGTTCCAGAAATACCTTCTTGAATGGAATATTATTTGAACAACAATGTTTCAATCAACGTTTTGTTTCGAGCCAATATTAAACAAGATGCTCTGACAGCGTTGGCACTTAGTTGTCCTTCCAATTTAGAAAAACAATATTTGAAAACTCCAACCAGCACACCCAAAGTTTCCGTTGGACCACTCGCCTCCATTGTCGATTGCCCCTGCCACACACACTATTTGGTTGGAGGAATTTCGATAGAAAGCATCTTTATATTTAAGAATGCATGCGTCTCCATTTGAAACATCAGATTTGGGAGGACACCCGAAAGAAAAGTGTGAAGTTACGGCTTGCTTGGCGATAAATTCTGAGTTTCTCCCACAAGCGGTACTACAATAAATCGAGGTATTCAAATTTGAAAACAAAAATTTTTCCTCTTACAATTGAAATGTTTATTTCAACATTTAGCAGTGCTCTACACTTGACATTTTTCATGGTAAAAATATCTGAGTGAAATTCAGTGAAGGTTTGTTAGAAAATTTATGGCAAATTAATCATGCAACGTTACGTGAAAGCCTCTGTACCTTTTGTTACCTGGGTCAGAATTTTTCAGGGTAAATTGATCACGAAAGATAAACTTGTAAACTTTCTTTTCGTATAGATTACATATGATCAATTGAGTGGAATAGAAGGTATTTCTTAGTTGAAGAAAATTTCTTCATTACACTGATGACTCAGGCCTTCTATGAATACCCTTCTGTCGACCGTGAATGCGGCATCGGTTCTAGAAATAAGACCAACCGGTTTCGCGTTCATGAAGGAGCTTCCCTCCTTCAAACCCTGTGTCCTACCCTGTGACGCCAACGGTCGGCTCTGCCTCTGTGTTTGGGCCCGATCCAGGGTCAGATGTACAAATAAGGGGACTTGGGCATGAGCCTATGCTGGGAATCCTTGACCACTTATAGGGCTCTAGCGAAAATATATGATAGGTAAACACATACACCCACCTTTGCAAGTAGACCTACTAATACAAATACCACGTCTTCGAATCGACGAAAACAAAAATTATGTTCACTTACATGGGGCCCCTCTGTGTGAGCGTCTGTATTTAAGCTGGACTGCGTCTTCTAATTGGGCAAAAAAGGAGGAAACATCCTAGTTTGTGATGTCCCAATGTATGTGGACGACGGGGCCCTTGTCCCGCTAACCCATGTTTTAATCCGGCCCTTGTCTGATCCTCAAACTAGTTTGAGAATCTCTACTTTACTAAACTCTCAGTATGCTTTCAACAGCGAAAGATGACCAAGGATATATATAGCTTAGATTTAAGATGTTTTCAAGGTACAACAATAGAACAGGGCGTCAGGGCGCCCCGAGAGTCCGAAAACTATGGTGGTGTGTCAACGACTTGTTATGGAACAACAGGTTGTCAAACAATTATGCAAATGGTCGATGGGAAACTGCTCGTCATCCTTGCATCTCTAAAGTATATAGATTTTCAAATAAGTTTTCATTTAATTCAAAATCGATTAGGGGACACGACGTGATCCTCGTGTCTCCACCATGCCGGCACCAGTGAGGGCTTCATATAAATGTTTACATATACTCACATATACTAAGTTATCAATAAAATCCTACAATAAATGTAGCCAGACGGTTAAGGTTAAAATCTTGCGTTATTTTGTCATTGCCAAATCTTACCAAAACATTGAAAGGTCCCAACACTCCAATTACCCTCTACACCATCATGTTCTTCGCAAACTGTCTCGTTTGATGAAGAAGGGTAGTAACCATTGTTACATGTCAGGTTACACTTATCTCCAACAGTATTACCAGTGCAGTTGAAAAATCCATCTTCGACCACCGGAAGATCGACTTCTTGGCATGTAATGGCTATAAAGTTGAAAATAAAACCAATAAATATACTTCTACACAAAATTCAGGCATTGCCATAGATCGTTGTTACATCCACTTCACTTGGTAAGCTTTGCGCTCATTAAAGAGAATGTAATATATGTAAAGCCATTAAAATTTTAATGATGAGACCTCGAAGACAAACGTCCTTTGGAGCCGGGTTTCTGGGGGCTGAAGTTTGAAGGGTTTTCTCCTAAGACATCCAAAATTACCTTCGACAATTCCTTGAATCAGGATTTTAATGGATCAACTATCCTTCTTACGGTACTCTCATGCCATTCCAGAAATACCGTCTTGAATGTAATATTATTTGAACAACAATATTTCAATCAACGTTTTGTTTTGAGACAATATTAAACAAGATGCAAAGATGCAATAGAGAAACAATATTTGACAACTCCAACCAGCACACCCAAAGTTTCCGATGGACC
This sequence comes from Holothuria leucospilota, assembly GCA_029531755.1. Lineage (NCBI taxonomy): Eukaryota > Metazoa > Echinodermata > Holothuroidea > Aspidochirotida > Holothuriidae > Holothuria > Holothuria leucospilota. Next base: position 27,369,658 of record CM055982.1, on the reverse strand, counting down.
ACTCGCCTCCATGGTCGATTGCCCCTGCCACACACACTATTTGGTTGGAGGACGTTCCATAGAAAGCATCTTTTTATTAATTTAAAATGCATGCGTCTCCATTTGAAACATTAGATTTGGGAGGACACCCGAAAGAAAAGCATGATATCATATATAGCATGATGATTGCACATAATTAGTAAATGATCCTAATAGTTTTTGGTGGAGGTCACAGGCCATTTGGGTTCACCAGAGGTCAAAAGGTTAAAACCTTGTAAACACGATATCTCCAGGAGGATAACTGTGAGGGATGGCATACATAGCATGTGGATTGCCCATATTGAGTAAATGATCCCTTTTCTTTTTGGTCAAGAAGGGTAACTGTGAGGGATCTCATACTTAGCACATGGATTGCCCATAATGAGTAGATGAGCCCTATTGTTTTTGGTGGAGGTCAAAGGTCATTTGGGGTTACCAGAGGCCAAAACTTTAAATCCTTGTAAACACAATATCTCCAGGAGGATAACTGTGAGGGATGGCATACATAGCATGTGGATTGCCCATATTGAGTAAATGATCCCTTTTCTTTTTGGTGGAGGTCAAAGATCATTTGGGGTCACTAGAGGTCAAAAGCTTAAAACCTTGTCAACACTATATCTCAAGAAGGATAACTGTGAGGGATCTCATACCGACTGCAGTGGTCAAGTGGTTAGAGCATCCGACTTGCAGCCGGAAGGTCTAGGGTTCAAATCCTGGCCGGGTCATACCAAAGACTTTAAAAATGGAACCTACTGCCTTTGTGCTTGGTACTCAACATAAATAATGGAGTAGGGAAAACAGGCCAGTGAGCCACAACTGGAAAAAAGGCCGTGGTCGTCTCGACTTGAACCAATTGTTTGGAAACTGGGACGTTGAACCTCATCTAACCTAACCTAACCTAACCTCATACTTATCATGTGGACTGCCCATATTTGGTAGATGATCCCTAGCATTTTTGGTGGAGGTCAAAGGTCATTTAGGGTCACCCGAGGTCAAAAGGTCAAAACCTTGTAAACATGATTTCTCAAGAAGGGTAACTGTGAGGGATCACATACTTACCTTGTGTATTGACCATATTGAGAAGATGATCAGTCTTATCTTTTGTGCAGGTCAAAGGTCATTTGAGATCACAAAAGGTCAAAACCTAGTAAACATCATATTTTAAGGAGGGTAACCATGAGGGATCTCATTCTTAGCCAGTGGTTTGTTTATATTTAGCATGTAGGTCATTTTGGGTCACAAGATTTCAAAAGCTTTTGACCTTCTTTACATGATATCTCAAGTAGGATAACTATGAGGGATCACATGCTGGTCATGTTGGTGATTCATATTTGTTACAATATATCCATATGGCAAGGAATCACTAAGTCTTTTGGCTTTCTGGTTCAAGGTTTTCGGTCTTTGACCTCTGAAGACCTCAAATGGCCTCTAATCCCCACTTAAAATAATAGGGTTCTTCCTCTCAATATGATAAAGTTGTATACCAATTATGAAAATTGTCCAACAATGCTATCCTTGAGATATCGTGTTTGCAAGCATTTTTTAAGAATTTCGTATTTTCACCGGACCTTAGATAACCTTTGACCTCTACCAAAACCAACAGGGCTCATTTTCTGACTATAAGGCATCCGCATACTAAGTATTAGAAATATCCATGCTTCCTATTAAGAGATATCGGCTTTACAAGGTTTTCGGTTGTTGACCTCTGTAGACCTCACATGACCTTTGACCTCACCTCACCATCTTTCTCCATATTATTACATATTCCAAGAATGAAAATTATCTATCATTGCTATCTTGAGAGATCGTGTTTACAAACCAAGCGCCACAAACAAACATACATGCACACATACAATCACTAGCGTGATTGCATAGATTCCTTTCGCCTTCGACAAGGAATCAAAGGGCGCTTCAATACACTTTTACTTAAATATTATGTAGTGAATCTTAGAATAACTGTAGCCAAAAGGCTAGTTTAAAATGTTCGTTACTTTTCAATGCCAAATTTTTACCAGAACATTGAAATGTCCCAATACTCCAGTTAACCCCGACACCAGCATGGTCTTGACAAACTATCTCCCTTGACGAAGAAGGATAGTAACCGGCGTCACATGTCAGGTTACATTTTTCTCCAACATAGTAACCAGAGCAGTTGAAAAATCCAGCTTTGACTGTCGGAAGACCTACTTCTTGGCATGCAATGGCTTTAAAGTTGAAAATAATAACAAATTAACTTCTCATTAAAATTGTCATTCTTGAAATGTTGTTACATCCACATCACTTGGTAAGCATTTCTCCCATCAAGGAGAATGAAATATAATTGAAACCATTGAACTTATAATAAAGAAATCTCAGACACACAGGGCGATCGAATCCAGGTGGTCTGGGAGGTTGGGGTGGGGGTGGCTACTACCCAAATGATTTGGAGTTCGAAGGGCGTCCAAGACTAGCTTTGACAACTAAAGTGTATCTAAAGTCTAGAATAACAAGATTATATATTTTAGAGGTTTGAAACTGAATCTCATTCATCTATCCCCCTCTTTTATAACTTTGTTGCTGAGATATGAACTGTTGAAATTTATTCACTTACTTTGAAATTAAAATGTTTATATAACCTTGAAAATTTACTGTTTTCTTGCATATCATGTTGTACAGAGAGAATGTGCATAGTTTAGTCATCCTATAAAAGTAACGGAGTGATTATAGTTTTGGCACAAGGTGTAGTGGCTTTAGAAAAAAACAAAGAAAAACAAAGGCGATAATTTGAGTTGTTCAAGAATGACATCACAAATTATTACGCTATCTACCATTTTATATTGGGTAAATAAGCTTCATCATTTTATATCTCAGTTCAGGAATGTCCTGTGAAGATGAAAGTTAAACCATTTTGATTCGTTTTTCAAGCTATGCGACATACATTTTTTGAAATTTTCGACTTTTGATACACTTTAATGGTTCAGCTCCTCCAATCTAAGGAACGTTCGGACAGGACTAGGGCATGTCAGTGCAGAATAATCTTCTTGAGTAGAATTTTATTTTCAAAATGATTTTTAAACCAACGTTTTCATTTACAAGCAATATTAAGAATACCTTTCTATTATGATAGCTTTTTCACTTAGTTGTCCTTTCAATGAAGAGAAATAATTTGTGATCACTCTCACCAGCACAAACAAAGCTTCGATTGGTCCACTCCCCTCCGTGGTTGGTTTTCCCTGCCTCACACACTGTTTGGTTGGAGAAAGCTGGATAGAACCCTTCGTCACATTCTAGAGGACAGACTACACCCTTTGACACGTCAGAATTGGATGGACAATCAAAAACTCCGTTTGATACAGCAGGAAGTTTGGTAATAGAACATTTGATTTCTGAAAAAGGGTAAAAGTTGAATTTGACATTACACAGACCTCTTGCTTACATTAATTAGACAGCTCATTTCATATGACTTCGTTCTTATTCAGTCAAATATTCAACTTTGGCATTTGTAAGATCAGTCTATACGCATTTCATAACTATATAGCCTGAAAGTGTGGCATTCTTTTGTTTTGTTCTTCATACAACAATATTAGGCAAATACAAAGTGGAAGAAGGCCTATCTCTGACTTCCCTTTTACCATTTAACTTATATTTAGATTCAAAATTCGTAGGTCAGCTCAGATAGGTAAACCGCCGTTTGCCGCAATTATACCACCTTTTCTTGACCAACCCTGAGAATTTATTCTCGTCCTGCCTTATGCTAAAAGAGTACTGTGGTGACTCAATATGATGTTCTCAACAAAAGCAAGAAAACTGAAACCCCCATATCAATAACATTGCTTCTTTGGAAAAATACTCATTTTTGAAATGTTATTTTTCAGTATCCGCAGTGCATGATGGGAAAATCTGGATGTAGTCGGGGCAAATTACTAAGACAAGGCTTTTGTATTTCTACACAATATTGACACCACTTTATGGAATATTTAATAATTTTGTTGGCTATACCCTTCATATGGCACAGTTTTATACTACATTCACTCCAAAAAGTATTCAAACTTTCAAATGGTATCGAATTGCTGTTTTTAGGATTTATATGTTTTCCAATGTTTGACTTACTGCACCTATCTTTTTAAAGTTCTACTCTTTTATGTGTTTTAAATTTTCTTACTTTTTGCTCTCATGATTTTTAACATGTTTAAGTTTTTTTTTATTCATTTTTTTTCTCATTTACTGTTTTACTATTTTTTACTTTTATTGAGCTTGTGTGGTCACATGATTTCCAATGACACCTTTGTCATTGGCTGAATAAATATATATATACCATACCATTGTAAGGGCAAACAAGATATCCAATTATAAAAAAATAATAAAAGGAATCTGAAGCAATTAACCACTTAGCATTCTGTGACATTGGCGAAACCGTGGAACTACTACCTGAACAGGAGAAGAAAGTTCGACTTTAATTTATGCTAATCCAATTAGGCCCAAAAATGCGTGTCACGTGAGGAGATAATCCTGTAATAATCGATGATGAGACTTACGGCTTTTCAGTTCTTTTGTCTGGCACTTACAATTTACACTTCTTATCATTGGCAACCTCATTCATTTCTACTGGTACCCGAACAAATGGATTAAATAGAACAATCATTTGATGCCGAGGATGTTGCCGACAACTAAATAAGAAATGCAGAGCAAAAATTCAAAACGACTGGTTATTTCTTGTTAAGAATAGATTGTGGTGCTAGGAGTTATGTTAATGCCATATGCAAATGAGCGGATGGGTTACGATTCTGTACTCTGCAGTTGAATTTTGACCAATTTTCGCATAATTGCGCATATTGTTAAGGGTTTATTCATATGCAGCGTTTAACGAGGAATCAAACCAACACTTATGTATAAGTGACACTACGCGACGAAACGAGCAATTTAATTTTCATTTAGAGCCACTGGCAATGCTGAAGTGATAGGCAAAATTCGTCGATGTCCTCTTCAAGATGTAAAAGACGATATGTACCTATTGTGCTGAGTTCCTTACACCTTTTGAGCTAATCGAATCCTCATTGAAGTACAAAGGGAGTGGAATTAGTGGTGTTAACTAGTTTTATGAGTTTGACCGGCAATATTATCGTCGTCTTCAACGGGATTTGTGAAGTTTCTTCTGTCCAAGTGTTAGCTCCTTGGCGAACCTGGGGGAATTCCTTGACAACAGTAGCCAGTGTTCAAACTAAGGGATATCTTGAGTTATGGATGGAGCTCTGCTGCAGTAGTGAGTTTTTATTCGCATATAGGCCCCCTAAAAATGCAACCAAAAAATGCCTGAAACCGAGCTGAGTCAAATGCAACTACTTGTGCATGTTGGCCAATAGTCCTTTTATATATTACTTTGTGATATCAAGTACAACTGCAGTCGCCCTAAGCTCATCAGCTACAGGGGCGGATCTAGGGTCTTTTCTGAGGTGGGGTCCAACATAAAAAAGGGCATATTCGTTTTTTTTTTAATTTTGGTTCCCTTAAACGTCAGCGATTATACAATTTACCGCATATTGACAAAGAAAGGATAAACTAAGAGACATGCAAAAACTGAAATCAAGATCTGGAATCTAAACGGGGAATTTGCAAAGCGCGCGAAGCGCGCGAAAATTTTTGGGTAAGCCTACTGACACTTATAAGAATTTGTACTAATTTAAAGCTTATATAGAACAATTGTCCCGACAATTGGGCCCTATCGGGCATAACTTTATTGTACTTCCCTCCTCGAGTCACTGGCCCTACCGTACGAGTACGACAGGCACAAGTGATCTTTAACCAGGTTTAGCGTAATGCGATTCAATTCCCGACTTTACGTAAATCCATGTATTTTACTTATTAACTTCAAAAGGTGGAAAGGGTTTGTAGTATATTTATCTACATGTATAACGGAACTGAGGAAGAGTGGACAAAGCGTACCGAAAATTTTGGTTTTTATCCCAGAAATTACCTTTATGAAAGCCAAAATAAGTAAAGCGACCATGAGTGGCGGCAGAATTTTCCCAACAGGGGGACGGGCCATGTCAGCTGCCCTAAGTTCCGACATTCCCTGTTTCGAGGGGATGATGAGAAGGGCAAATGGAGGAGCCTCATTATCCCATGCCATTGCGGGCATATTTTGCATTATATCGCTTAATACTTCAAGATCAGAGTTGTGCACTGATAGTGCTCTTTGAATCTGGATCGTGAAGTTGAAAAGTGCGCGAAGAGGGCGAAAATTTTTGATAGGCTTACACAAAAAACATATGACGAAAAGAAAAGAAAAACTGTAAGGTCTGTAGACCGTATCGGGTGTAACGTACATTGTATCGAAACCACTTGGACTACACGATGAAATAGCCAAACTTTGCTCCGTAAGTCGTTCACCAACTGACTGTACCGCATAGAAATAAAAGTAAGGGAGAACGCTAACACAATGCATCCATGCATGTTTAACAGGTGAAGCCACGAAAATTGTGAGGGCGCTTTCGTTGTACGGCAAAAGACCGGTTGATTGATGTGTCTCCGTACGTACAGTGTGCATTCTGCTGCAGAAGTTATAGCTTATTTTATCCGTTTTTCGAAAGATTAGGAGTAATTTTCACAACAGAAATAAGTCAAGGTGCCTTAAGTATTTTTTTTATACTCCTAACTTGAAACCTTGTAGTTTCTTTGCCAATACTTGCGGCACAAGCAATGACGTGGTATTTGCAATACGCACAGATGCTCTGTTGCCGTACAACCAAGCCAAATCAATGGCCTCAGTCCAGATCGGCTGACGTCATTCTCCCTTACTTTTATTTCTATGCTGTACCGCTGCTACCGCATGACACACACAAGAGAACACTAACTAGGCTTTGCGATATTGGATGAAAGTTACGACTTTACATAAACTATGTACTCTGCCTATATGTTACTTGGTAAGGTGGACAGGACTTGTGCTATCCTGCTATGTGGAATGGAACTATTGAAGAAAATCGAGTGAATCTACAGTGCGCATAGCGCGCAGAAAATTTTGGGTTCTTAGTAGAGAAATTACCCGCTTGAGAGCAAAAAACAAGTAAACCGTCGGACGACTAGTTGTCATCGGGGACTGCATACTTTCGTCTAAGACTCCCGCCGACGAAACTGTAAAACTTCCCCGACAGGGGGCCAGCCTTCCCCGACGGGGGCATGAACCCTTCCCCCACCTGGCGCCACCGCTATCTCGACTAGGGGAGGGGGGGGGTTAAAATGCTCTTTGTTGTGTTCCCTATATAGTTGCGGCGTGACTGGCAAAAATACTCTGTCAGAGCAGATGACTGAAGTCGAATGGTTGCTTTTTATTTGCGACAGCAGACCGGTCATCAGTCCAAAGATGTCAAAAAATTGAACCGACTGACATTGCGTTATTTGACCTGGTGGTGATTTTATATAGTAATTTTAAAATGAAACACCACCGATTCGTCTATTGTGACTTCTGGTCAACTCTTGACTGTGGGCTTTAACCTAAGATTGGCTTTTTATTCCCATCACTAGGGCCGCAACACAATAAAAGAAGAGAGTAATTCCCGACCATGAATAGCGAAACGTATTTACCTACTCTCTCTCTCTCTCTCTCTCTCTCTCTCTCTCTCTCTCTCTCTCTCTCTCTCTCTCTCTCTCTCTCTCTCTCTCTCGTTCATGAGAGGAGGGATACTAGCGGGTGGTGGGAAAGTTTTACAGATGTAGCGTGTAGGGAGTGTGAACAGATGATTATTTTGCAATACCAAAAAAACTAGCAGTGACTTTTTGGAATCAATATTAAAACCCAATAGTAATACGTTGCATAAAACGCTAGCTAGTGAGTATGACGTAATATCTGCGTGTTTTGTATTACTTTGAATGCCCAAGTACGCCACACGGGGTTCCAAGCGAAAAGTGATTAGAATGCCTGACTGTCACGCAGGCAGTAAAACATACTGTAGTCACATTCCCTGTAAAACGATTGCACTGTTCGTGTTTCGGGGCGGGCAATATAGGCTACCGTAGTCAAATATATTGCCGAAAGTTTCTGCTAGACTTTTACGGATGGATTGATCGATACTGGATGGGGGTTACCAAAATCTCCACGGAATTGAACAACTGCCATTACCTGTAAAACTGTCTAGTTTTTTTTTTTTTTCTTTTTAAGGCTAGTGTGAAAAAACCCAGTTTTGAAAAAGGGCACATTGGGAAATTTGAGGGGGGTCCGGACGTCGGCGACCCCCCCCCTGGATCCGCCACTGAGCTATCATACCCACCCATTTCAGTCTTATCTTTCAATAGCTATATCTCACTGTGCTTCAAAGGCACGAGGAGTTTAAGTAGGCAACAAACTGTTGCTGTGCCATGATATCTAAACCCATGGGCGGCTCTAAGAAATTTTGTTTGGGGGGCAAACTCAAGTCCGTATTCAGGGAGGTTCGGAAGACCCCCTCCCCCAGCAGTATTAATGGTACGCTCCGGATAGTACAACAGGACTATGGTTGTTATTATGTATTACAGTGATGCCCCATGTCGTTTTCAAAAGCCCTTTAAAAACCATCTCAGACAGTCAGTCATGAGCTGACTACTTTAAAAATAAATAACGATATCAGCCAATCTCTACTCCATAGGGATGGAGTAAGAGACAGGGGAAATAGGCAAAGCGGGTTGATCCATTTGTACAAAATGCGCTCCACCTTTAAATATTTTTTTATTTCTTTCATTGTGTCACAATATGTTTCAGCTTTGTTTTGAAATGTTGGTTTTCTGGATTATTTTCTTAAACTAACGAAAATTTCGAGCAAGGCACTTGAAAACGATGAAATAATAGCACTATTTTGGATCTCATACCGTTCCGAAACGAAATTTTTCAAAGGGAAAGGGGAATGCCCCTAACTCAGAACGACAGTTCATCCTATAGTTTATAAAAAGGCCACTGGTCAAAAGTCTCACTACAGCTTTGATTGACTGTTTGGTGTGTTTATTTTAAATCACTTGAAACGGTATACTTTAGTAGAGAGGTGGAGAACCTTTTGCTTATAGCAGGCCATTTGACAGCAATAAGACCGCTCGTGGGCCAACGGCGCTGTCCATTTGGACAAGGGAAGGAATACCTCTCTTCCTATGGGAAACACAATACGTTTAGGCTACATGCCCGTTACCGTGTAGACAGATACCCATGCTAATCTGGCCAAGTGACATCCGGGCAAAACTGGTATTAGTCGTGGATTATAATCAGCACGGCAAATGGGTTGTGTACCTAAATGATTACGAAAGCTGTGAAGTGTGTCTGCAAACTTATGGGCATTTAACTCCAACATCACCGTTACACTCTGTAAATGAAATGAAATTATGATGCGCTAAGCTAATGAGATTACAAATGTCATAACGTGATCATTTGTTTTAATTATTTTAACTTGCGCTAATGGCAGGTCTATTTGTAATGTCTGAAGTATACATAGTAGCAAACAAGCAACTAAGAAAACGAGCGCGAAGCGGGCCGAAAAATATTGTTTGAAGGCTTTGCATTGCATTGCATTGAAAAGTTGTTTTCTTCTTAAATTTTAAACCCTCTCAAGGAAAAGGGGGGGGGGCTAACCCATGGAATCCACCTCGACTGATACAGTGCAAGCGAAATATATTTCGCATAGTTTCCCATGAGTTTGGTTTATTTGTAAAGACATGCTTTAAAATGCGTGCTACATTGTGCAACCTGTGAGGTGCAATGTATACCAGAAGCCAGGTCGTAGATTTCTTTACAACTTTGGGGGGATGGGGCACGGCAAGCGCGAAGCGCGAAGCCCATGACGGGTGGGGTCCAGTGGCCCGCCTTAGGGTTAGTTACGCAAACTTAGCTATGGAAATTATTGATGAGAAAGCTAAAACCGTAGGCCTTATTGCCCCTAACTACTGGTGGCGTGACAGAGATGATGTGGCTGACATATGGATCCTGGGCTTAGAGAAACTACTAAAATTCACTGATTTTATTAATTCCCTTTATCCCACCATTCGCTTTGAGCTCGTCTATTCCCCCACCAAACTCAATGTCTTAGACATTACCATACATTTAAAAGATGGCTACCTCGTAACTGATGTTTATGCTAAACCCACTGACAGCCACCTCTATTTAACTTTTAACAGTTCCCATCCTGCTCACTGTAAAACCTCTATCCCCTTTAGCGTCGCCCTCAGACTCCGCAGAAACGATCCGGCGAATATAGGAACTATCTCCAGCGCCAAGGTTATAAACCTAGCCATATTGACCAAGGTTTCCATCGAGCCGCCCTTACTAATCGTACTGATCTTCTCAAAGCCAAGTTCAAACCCATCGAAAAGAAATATCCACTTGTATTAGACTTCAACCCTCGTCTTCCTGACATTTCTGAAATTCTCAAGAAGCACATCCACCTTATATTTGATTCCCATGCCCTTAGAAAAATTTTCCCTAAACGTTCCATCATTCCGGCTTTCAGGAGAACTAAAAACCTAAAGAACTTATTGCGCCCTCCAAATTCAAAGCCCAAACCCCTTCCATGCGCACTACCAATTTAGGCTTCTTCACCTGTGATAATAAGTGTGACAACTTTGCCAATTATTTTCCACTAAATCCATGAACTTTCAAAGTTCGACCACAGGCTTTACTTACAAAATCAAAGAGAAAATAGATTGTACTTCCAAAAATGTTATTTATCTGGTAACATGTATTAAGTGTAACATACAATATACTGGTTCCACCTCCACTCAATTTAAAGTGCTCTTTCGGAACCACAAATCATCAATGCTCACCAACAAAAAACTCGTGAATTAGCCGTCCATTACAATAAAACTCCCCACAATCTTAAAGATTTCACTTTCCTTCCCACTGAGCAAGTCTACCAGACAAATGAAAACAATACAGCTCTACTCTTGCGTGAAGCTCACTGGATGGCCCAATTGCAAACACTTTACCAGTATGGTCTGAACAAAAATTACGAACTTCGTTCCAAAAACACAATTAGCTTTTCTGTGTAGACGTTGGTCCTTTGCTCTTCTTTACTATTTATACATTGGTTCTTAACTGAGGAAGGTCGAACGGCCGAAACGTATTATATTGTATTTACTTGTGGGAATGATTATAGCATTTGGAGTAACAGAAGTTGTGTCTCTTCGTAATTTTTGGAACTTATACTGACTTTATATATATATATATATATATATATATATATATATATATATATATATATATATATATATATATATATATATATATATATATATATATATATATATATTTATATTTATATTTATATTCATATATATATATATATATATATATATATATGTGTGTGTGTGTCTGTGTGTGTGCCAAGTGATGATAGCTCCCCTATTAAGGTGTGACATTTTATTATTTTTCTTTATCACAAACTAGAATCCCCTCATTAAAGGAGCTGCATACGAGCCTGAAAATAAATTGAAATCGTGAAATCGAATACTATTAATTCACATGACCAGTGTTTGAAAGACCCAATAAACGTAGTTGGTTGGATCTTAAAATAATCAAAAAATACACACTTACGATTACGGTGGAATTTTGCAATAGTAGACCTATATACAACTTCACAAATAATATATGACATTTGTGAGATATAGGGGATAATTTTGTCCAAATTTAGACTGGCCTACTTTTTATTTAAACCATCTTGAATTACATGTTTTACCAGTTATTTATTTATTGGAAGATTGAAGACCATGTTTTGCAAACTTTGGGAGGGGGGGGGGGAGTGCCCCCGTGCTCCTATGGCCAGCCGCTAATGTCTAAACCCCAAATTTTTGCACCATGGTAAATTAAGTCTTCTGGACATACCTTTGGGCGACTTCATATCAAGTGCGTTAAAAACATGCTGTCTTTGGCTGCAGTATTTAACTTTGTTTAAATTAAGAGAGTAAGAATGTAACCGCTGTTGTCACTTCTACATGCGACGTAAAGCTTCTTGAGCCTACTGTCCCTGTTTGTTTAGCTGTACCTGCCATACACATAGCTAGGGTGGGGGCAACAGGGGGCTGCTCTCTGTTCCAATGTCTCTATGTTCCGTCGTCTCAATGTTCCGACAAGCCTATATGAGGTCAGTATTAGGATAAAGGTTAGCTTTGAACCTAACCCTTATCCTAACACTGAACTCAATGGAGACTTGTCGGAATGTAGAGATGTCGGAATAGAGAGGTGTAACCATGGAGCTAATAGCTGGTCCAGGTAGTAGTTCCATGGTGTAACCGGGACAGTTTATCATGAATAGGAATCATTATTATCTACAAAAGTGTAGGCTTAATACTTTGATATCTCAGAAGTGGGGCGACTTATTTGTTACATTCGCAAGAATGTCGATAAAACATGAATTTGATCTCCTGGACAATGGTTCTTTCAACTTATTGACATTTGTGTGAAAAATAAAGATAAAAATAAGATTGCTAAGTTTCCATTACCAATATGCAAATGCAAAAAATTTACACTGAAATCAGACATGTAGCTAGGAATTCTGACAAAGGTTGCACATGCCATTCAAAGTATACCAAAGAGGGTTAAAACGCATTCATATGTTACTTCGGAGAAGATATACGATCATCGGCCGAAATTCCGGGGGGATGGGATCAATCCCAGTAGCGGGGCTTGGGAGCTCAGCCCCTGGACTGAAAGGTATGTTCAGCTCCCCCCAATATTTGCCAAGTGCTCCAAGAAGTGGGGACCGCGGGGAGAGTTTCGAAGTGGGTGCTGAACATATTCTTGATCGGTCCAATGCACAATATAGTCCACGGGCGAAGCTGGGATGAAATTTTTAGGGGGGCCTAGGTACCAAATGGGTGGTCACGGCACTGATCCCGGTCCTTAATTGTTACAAATTTTGTCAGGACATACACAATTCCTGGGGACCTAGCAAACATCGGGGGGCCAGAACTCCAGGGCCCCGTAGCTACGCGCCTGCAATGTACTAATAATTTAGGGGAAAAGAGGACCATCATGGAAAATTCTGGGGGTGCTAAAGTCTCTTCATCATCCCCCAACCCCGTCTCCGTGGTCCCTGAAAAGTGGAAGCACTGGTTGAAGCACTACGGTATATTATTGGGTAATCCCGCCCACAGTGCATCGCATGAACAAATGTAACAGAGATATAGAAGGTGAATATGGGAGCATTACAGGCACAATAAACGAAAGAGGATGCATAATTCATTATGATTCTTGTATCATCTCAAGTCATCTGACATGTATTATCATTTTTCATAGACTGATATTTTTCTCATTAATTGAGAAATTGCAGACATGAGATCTATATTTCAAGGCTGGGTACATGCAGCTTACAACAGTCGTGAAGTGCCGTTTCCGGCCATCTCATGGAGGGTTTGTAAAGCCCGCTCCGCTCCAACCGATTTTGGCGCTTCACTTAGATAGTCCTGCTGGCACTCAGCCCCCCCCCCCTCCCCCGCTTTTCGCACAGTAACTTTGGCCTCATGGCCCCTTTATCCCTCCCCCTCCCCCAACTTTTCACACAATTCTCCGCTTCTTGTTATGATTCGTTACGCGAGTAATTACTCTTCTGTACAGCTGCATAACATTTTTGTTCTTCATGACTTTACCCTATCGACGATTAGGCCTATATGTTCTTGATATTGCTGGTTTTCCTTGTCCTGCTTGTAAGCTTACCTTTATGAGGTTGTTGAGTGCACTGGAAATACCCCTTTACCTTGGCGTTGGTCGTTAATACTATAGGGAGAAAAAATACTGGATTTACTTATTAGAGAAAATACCACCAAATTCATATATATGACAATATTACCATTGGCAGGGCAAGGAACTTCTTTCAATGGGGGCAAGGAATGTGCTTTGGGATGCTTTGTAGAAGGTGCATATTCAATGCCATGATAATATCTTAGCCAGTGGTTCTCAACATTTTTTTAGACACCCGACCTAGGTGACAATTGATTCCCTAGCCGCCCCCCCCCATTTATTGTACAAAACATACCATGTATTCAATTTCTTTCTTTCACATACTGGTAAGTATAACTGTATAAAGGGTGGGCATTACAATTGACTCAATCTCCATGTTATCCGCTAGACGCCGCACATCCAGGACTTTACAAAGAGGGAGTTGATTTCGTAAGGGTGAAAGTTAAACCTGCATGAGTCAAAGGCAAGAAGCTACGGAGGGCCTGGAGGTCTCCTCCGGAGAAAATTTTTGAAATGAAACACTGTAAGGTGCGAATTCCTGGAATCTGGCAATCAAAGAAAAGTTTGTTATGAAATCATGTATGATAATTCAGTGCAATTACTATGCAATAACGGAAAGGGCTAGCAAATGATGATGGTTATAATAGTATAAGATCTGGGACCTGCTCTGGGTACGTTTTTGAAATAAAACACAAATGTGATTTTCTGATATCTGCAAATCAAAGTAAGTACTAAAAGTAAAAAGGAAGTTCCTGGCATTTGTGTAATTTGGCTGAACAGTGTCAGGTAAGTAATACCAGTAGGCCTACTCTGAATTATGGAACAGTCTAGCCAGCAGCTATGTAAATGTAATAAACATGTGAATTTTTTTAGGTGGCCAGAAAAGATAAAATGTGCACTAAGGCAGTAATTTTTAATTTCAAACATTTTCAAGTTCAAGGGCGCGTTTTTGTTTCAAACCCCAATGGAAAAGTCTGGCTGCGCCACTGCTTTTTACCTATTCAATTGGTGCATTTCTACTCTTTCGTTTAATTTAAAACTGTTTCTCACCGCTCCCTGCTTTTTGGCGGCTTATCAAAAGACTGTCTAAAAGTTAGTTTGCAGCTTGACTCAAATAGCCGATGATGATATGTTATTTAACATAAAATTTCATACAATTTTGCAAACAATGTAGTTTTCGAAGAAGTTATGCAATTTAGGGTTTATTATTTTAATGTAATAGTTACTTTAGTTTCAGCCATCTTGACTCTTGCAATGACAAACAAGGAACACAACAAGAGTTGTAGTTTCATCTTGTATTCAAAATTTTCGATCCACCTCTAGATCATCTTCAGTTAGACTGGCAGTCAGAAGTACATACATAGACATATAAAGCTTTTACAACACTACTTGAACTTATTTACAGTATCTACAGGTTTAACCAACCAAATCTAATCTAATATTTTAATGTAATTATTTAAACTCATCAAAAAGTTCCGGTCAATACAAATTATTACATTTAACTAATAATCATTGTTATGCCCCTCCCCTAAAGGAACACCTTTAATTGATCAACCCGTTGCAAGGAAGGTGTGAGAATTTTCTTCGATTCTTAAGGCTTGTTACAGACTCAAAGCTCACTTTACGTGATCGTGAACATATTAAAGGTATTTTCACGCTTGTAAACTTGCCTTGCAAACAGAGAGCAGTGGGCACCCCTTTAAAACTGAAACAAATCCTTAAGTTTACTCCGAGTACCTGTAACGCTGGATACGACGCCAAATGCGCAAATCTGAGCTGAGCATGCTGCGCTAGTTTTATTCATTTTTAAGCATACCTGATACATGTTCACAGGGGCGGATCCAGAATTTTTTCAGGGGGGGTCTGAACGTTTGATACAGGGCCGTATCCAGGATTCCGCAAGGGGTGTGGCCTCCAGTGATCCTAGCCCTAGGGTCTAAAGGGAGTGGGTAGCCCCCTATCCTTTGTGAAATTCTTGGATAATTAAGTACCCTCATATGCAATCTGGTGCAACCATTTAGCATCATTTGAAGTCAATTTCTCATACAAGATTAAAATACATTGCTCTGTAAAAAGTATGGAACGTACACCCCATCTCGGCCCTGGATCCGGCTCTGTGATAGAGGGGGCGAATGATTTAAGTGGTCAGGGATTTGAAAAAAATGAACATCCAGATGCTCTCAGATGCATTTTCTGGCATTTTAGAGCGTGTGTGATTAAGGGTGGTTCATTTGTGTAAATGATGCGATTAAAGCTCTGAGAGCTCTGGGGAAATGGTCCAAGGACTGGAAGCCACACTCGAGTCCGTCAGATGGGGACTATAAATGGCGGTCTCAGGAGCAGGATGGGATTGTGTACACGCCTGCCTCATAATCATCTGGTCACGAACTTTCGCCGGTGTTCATCCACGATCACACCGACTGTTCCTAGATGAGTCGTAAGTGGCTTCCTGAACACGTGGCAATCAAATCAACACGAAAAATCAAATCGGAGTGGTACAATTACTTCACCTATAAAAACAAGTGAAAGAAGGGTTGGCGATGCACTTACAGACATTACACTCTGTCGGTAAACCTCACGCATTTTTAGAAAAGGCCCGAAATTATCATAGGTGATTTCCTGCGAAAGATTTATTGGCTTTTTAATTTGTGTGAATATATTTTAAGATTGGTTCTTACGACTAAGCTCGACCGGTTTCTGTTGTCCCGCTCATATTTGATGTGGCATTTGATATGGCAGTAGAGCAATAAAAAAAGTATCTTATAGTACATCTCTATTTTTCCGATACTCTGAAACCTTGATTTACAAGGCAATCTTTTTAGATTTCTACCTTCTGACAGACAGGGTGAGATTTCGGAGAAAAAATATAGACAAAGACAGGCCGGTGTTATTAGCAAAATGCTTTGAGTCACTCGGGTGAGGAGGGTTTGTTATTTAGCATAAGCCACGTTTTGGTAGCGCTGTTGTTTTCCTCCACGTGAGTGAACTCTTATTTAAGGGTTGTGGTGAGAATTTATGCTTTCAGTTTTGCAGTACTAAGTAGCGAATTTTCAATTCCTTTGTCATCTTTTTGGGGAATGAGGAAATTTTGCTATGTACTATGTATCTGGGGGGTTGCTTGATAGACCTATGCCAGGCTGTTTCCGTAGCTCTCCAACCCTGAAATAGCAAGGCAATCTTTTAAATTTTAGCCTTCTTGTATGTACTGAGAGGTTGTCGGGAAACTAGTCTAGATAGTTCGAACACCTCCCCAGTTTGGATACTTTTCGGTCTAAAAATTAAGATTTTTAGGAACTTTTTGCATGTGTAGCACGCGTGCACGCTATAGTTCATTTGGCGGAAAGAAAAGACACACCTGACTTGTAAGAATACCCTTTTCAGGCTGACGTTCATGTTTAAAATTGGCGTTTAAATTTTTTTGGTGGCCAAGAGCAGGGGGTCCGGACCCCAGGAACCCCCCTGGATCCGTAGAGGTCTGTCACTGTGAAATATGACCTGCATTAAAAAGCAACCCTCCTGATTATCGCTCTTCCACTTGCATTTAACCCTCTTGAAACGACCATCCAACAACTACAGTGGAAATGATTATATGTCTCCACCGTATCGTACCATTAACAGTTCTCGTAACACGTGTTACAGTTTCTGTAACACAGATCAGTTTAAACTGGACATGCTATGTGCATCGGGTAGTTAATGAAGTATTAATACAAACATCTCAAAGAATACTGATTTTGAGCACGAGTAAGTTTACCAAGTCATTCACTGTAGGCTGTAATTGAGGATCAAGTTTCCAACCTTTAAAAAGACTTAATAAACTATGTAGTGTGCGTTTTGTTGCACTACTTGGCCCCGGAATTATGATTTGTATCACACTAAACTATGAAGGAAAAGCGATGAAGCTCTGGCGTGCGAAGCGCGCCGAAAATTTTTAAGGTTGTATTTTGTGGAGTCATATTGAAGAATCTTAGGTACAGATCTGTACACTCATTGAGAGCAAGCTCGGATCAACTGTCGGGGCAGGTGCTCTAAGCCGGGAAAGACCTACATTGTATTGTATTCAACTCGGAAGCCCGGTAAAAAATAGCCCACCTATGGTCCACTTCGGCCAACGACAACCTCCCATCGCGAGTGACTCTCCCCATGGTAACACAAATATAAATATAAGAGAACAACCGTGATGTTAGTGATGAAATCCCCGACATTTACAAAAACTGAGTGTAGGCTACCTTAGAGTAATTGATTAGGGGGATGTACTCTTTAGGTTGTATAGAACGGAAGTGTGGAAGAAACTGAAAACAACGAAACTCTAAAGAGCGAGAAGCAAATTAAAAATTCTGGTTCCTACTAGTACATCTGTTATCCTTGAGGGCTAAAACAGGTAAACCATATCCACTAAGGCTCCCGACGAAGCTGGGAGAATGCCCCGACTGGTAGGCCATGGTCATGGCCCCCTGCCCCGCGTCCAAACCTAGCTCCACCCCTGCAGGATAACATGCATTATAACGTAGCGACCCATATGTCGTACTAACAGGTTTCTCTAGTAGGCTACTGTAGGCCACCGTCGATAAGAAACCAACTATGCGATTGAGCGGGAGGGGGTGAATTCTCGACCTTTTCAGAATCCACTGTCTTGGTATGCCACTTCGGTCAGGGGCTACTACTTTGTTGTATGAACCAAACTATGAAAGAATTACAACAAAAACGCTACAGTGAGCGAACTGCAGTGGCGTAGCTAAGGGGGAAATGATGACATATGCCCCAAACGTTGGCTGTGCCCCCCCCCCGTTTGCCTCCCAATGAGATCTGGGGTATGAAGAATTATGCACAAACACACCGTTCCCGTATAACTGGATTATGAACACGAGGACCCACAGTCACTTTAACAGTCAAACACGCTGCTAAAATTGCACAAAATGTTTTCAAACTATAATTTTGCGGCGCGCTTCGTGCGCATCTATTTATTGAACTACATAAAGGACTGCCTTTTTGGAAGATGTAACCTGCAGCTATTGTTTCAACATTTATTTTCAACAGCTGTGGGACTACTGCGGCGGTGAGTCCCCTCTATTCAATACCATTCCTACATTGATTATCTTTTAGTCAGATTTATGTTCGAAAACTGTAAAAAGTTGCGATTTTCGTTGCCTTTTTCACGCGTATCCATTAAGCATGTTAATTAAATAGCGTCACTCTCATAGGCTAATGCCCGTTTACTTTAAATACTAGTGACATCAAATTTGCAAGGGAGAATTTCGCTCTCCTAAATACTCGCCGAGGCGCAGTTAAGCACCACACCAGGAATCATTAAGTGGTAATACGTCCGAAAGGAGGGTAAGAACTTCCACGAAATTTTCATAGGTACTCAATACCAGAATTTTCTCACTGTTTAGTGCGCATCCAATGCCATTTTGGAGATAATTACATCATTCTAATGGTAACAGTTTATAAATACTCCAGAGACTCCTAGGGCTTCTCCCCATGGACCCCATGGAAGGTCGTCCCTGGACCCCACCCGGGACCTACAGTGGCCCCTGGGGCCCAACGCCTACAGGGGAGCGTTGCGCGTCACTACGAAGCCTCCAGTGACGCTTAGTCCTTCCTTTGGTGTGCCCCTGCAGTAGAACGCTTGGCCTCCCAGTGTTCCCCTCCACTGGCGAATTGCGCAGACAAGTTTTCTTGTCTTATTAAAAAATCTGCCATCTTGTAGAGCAGGGATCGGCAAACTAGGGTCGCGACCCTTTTGAGGGTCGCGAAAATATTTCGGAGGGTCGCGAAAAGGGTTCTGGAGCGAAAAATAATTGCCAAATTTCTCATTAAAAATAAGCAATGGGAGTGATTCTAATCTTAGAACCAGTGCTCTGTTTTATTACCACTGCATAACCAAGTTAAATCAAACCCCTCTCACCGACCCGTCAATTTGAGGGCCACCAAGATTCCGTTGTAAAAAGTTGGGGCCACAAAGCAAAATAGTTTGGAGACCCCTGTTTTAGAGCAACAACCGTCATGAAAATGTCGGGGCCGCTGACCGTTGTCGGGGATTACTGTTTGTCGTTCCATCTGTGGTTCTCAGACGAAATTTATACACACACGCCCACATCCCCATACACACACCCCCAACCTTTGCGACTATAGACCAGTTTAACATTTATACTTATTATAATGATAACAAACACAAGAAAATATTTTCCCTCCGCGACAAATTCCCATCAGCTCCTCGACGAATTCCTTAACCCTCCGCTACGGGAAAGCCCTCTGTACCTTCAGGCACCATTATGAACTGACGTCTTCTGCCAGATAAGTTTTGAGATGATGCATTGCTTCGTTGAATGTAATAGCCTATGTTGCCATTAAATTGAGGTAGAAGGGAGCACCCCTCCGCCCACCACATTTTGAACTGGGGGGCTTAATTCCCCCGCTTCGTGAAATTGACCACTGTAGGATGCGGCAGTTAGTTGGTATCAGACAATGACGATAGGTGCACCAAGGAAATTGGTTACAAAAATTGTTCAGAATTATGCCTTATAACGACATTACAATTAAAAAGCTGTAACCTGTAACAATATTCATGTATCCGTCCAAAGGGTCAAGTTGAGGGGGTGAAGTCTGGGGGTCCTCCCTCGGAACAATCTTGAGATCGTACTCTGTTAGATTGGATTTCTTGGCCTCTGACAATTAAGATGAGTAGGCTACGCAAAGAAACATTTTATGGAACCCTGCACTATTATGCACCCTACCATCCTAACTGCGGAATCGGGTAACTAGTAATTATGGACGCCACGAAGGCCAAGATCAGGGAAGAATATACCAGTTTATACTTTTGCCACTGAAAAATAAGAAAATAATAAACAAGTTTCGACGAGGCTCTATGAGTCCTTCCCTATAGGGAATTTTGTAGTTGAAAACTTTTAGCTGGGTTTCCTTGCATCGGTTGTATATATAACATAATTTATCCGACAAAATAAGATTAATTATACAAGTGCATGCTATTAAATTCTCTACAAATGAACGTTTAGTTTGACAAATTAATATTATGCACTCTTAGGAACGCACTATTTTGGAATGAGAATCCAGGTAGGTAGTGATTAAAAATTATTTTCCTGTGTACACATATAGCAACTCTTCATTTAAATAACCAAAAGAGTTTTTTTTATTAAAAAGTTCTCAATTCGACTAGGGAAGTTAAGTAATTTGTAGGGTAGTGTCGTTCAAGGACGTCATGTTATATACTTGTACTAGACCATTTTAAGTTTTAAAATACAAGGACTGCTTGGAAACGCAACTCGGAGCATGGTTGTCATGCAGAGGCGTAATCGGACTTTGTCATCGGGGGCTGAGGGGTAGTGGCAAAGAGTTTGAGTATGGGGAAAAGTATATTCGTACTTATTGCTAGTGTAAACATACAGGTGCACATATGTATTAAAAATTAATATATATATATATATATATATATATATATATATACCCTAAATTCATGAATGTCCCTTTTTTATGAGACACAAGTTTTTATTTGTATTATATACTAATTTCTTTGTAAATGATGTTGAGTTAGTTCCATTCATAGACGCAGGAATCGTGTTCACCCTCAAATTGTCCTCATCTAAAAAAAAAATGTGTCGGTTCCTTATGTAAAGCGGGACACTAAAAAACTTGAATCACATTAAAAACATGTACGGATCTGTTTCATATGATTTATGCGTATTCTTACGTTGATTAGAACTAATAATTTGATGCTCAAAAATCCCTCTTTACTCAGTTAATCATTTTATCTCAATTTTGCAGTGCAAACACATGGGTTACTCGTGTAGAGAAGGTATAGTGGGACAATAAACTGAAAATGCCTGACAATTAAAATGTCAATAGTTGGCAAACATCTACAAACTGCATGTTTAAAGCCTCCTGAAAACATAATAATTCAGCTAGAAAAGTTAAACATACTAAGGTTTTCTTTTTTTCATCTCTGAAGGTTTCCTACATAAAATTTTCACGGGACACCAAATTATTGTGTGGAAATTGGAAATAGCCTTATTTCTTTTTCTGCTTGAAGTTTCTCTGGACAAAGTTTCATGTTCATAAATCTTTGTCCAGGCTTCAAAAAATTCATAAAACTAAAAAAATAGGAGTAGTTTACATGGACAATATTAATGAACCAGATAGCCCAAAGGCTTAGTGGGGGTGCTTTGTTACACCAGGGAGTTGCAACAGACTTTCTGGTTACACTGAGGTTTATCCTTCAAATTTATACTTCTTGACATTTTTACGATGATTTCACAATTTGACCTCTGCTGGCCTCTCATGACCTTTTAACTCCACCTAAAACTGAATAACAAGAAATGAAAAAGAAAATGTCTTAGCAGGAATTCGAATCCCGGCCGTCTGTGTGAGAAACCGCGCACAAATGCACTACGCCATCAAAGAACTCGTTAAATTACGCATGGTATTTCTACTCATCCTATAGAGGGATTTCAGTCACGTAACTTTAACCAACTAGACGCCATTTTGAAGGGCAAGATCGCGCGTCTTTTTTGTTTTGACGGGCACGCGTCCATTGTGTCACAGTAGTACATGATCTATGGTTATGCCGTGCGCATGTGCTGTAAATACGCTTACAGCGTGTGTTTTTTGCCCTTCAGTGCCTGGGAATCCATTGCCCGTGAAATCATGAAATCATGAAATCCCTCTATAGTCACAGCATGCTTTGTCACGAGTTCATTATTAGGTTATTCAAATTCGAATTATTTACTGTAAAAGTTATGCTTGTGAAAAAGTAAATGATGTCCTCTATATCTTAATCTTTGGAATGGTAGAAAACTTTAGCCCTAACTTTTCGTTTTGTCACGAAACGCTTGACATAATTTGGAGGTACCGTCCACTGTCCATTCAGTTTACGAGGTTTTCGGAGTTTTCACCTTTCATGACCTCATATGACCTTCGACCTCCAACAAACCTACAGGGATTCCTCTCTCTTAAAGTAACACACCTATGTACCAAGTATGAAAAGTAATCCCTGTCTTGAAATATCATGTTTTTCAAGGAGTCCGGCTTTTCACCTCCGATGACCTCAAATGACCTCTGACCTCCACTGAAAACGATAGCGTTCTTCATCTTAATATGATAAAGTTACATATCAAGTATGAAAGTTTTCTATTATTGCTATCTTCAGATATAGTGTTTACAAGTAGTTTTTAAGAATTTCGTATTTCCACCTCTGTTGACCTCAAATAACCTTTGACCTCTACCAAAACGAATAGCGTTCATCTTCTGACTATAACCCATCCACATGCCATG
The DNA here is from genome assembly GCA_029531755.1 of Holothuria leucospilota. Taxonomy (NCBI): domain Eukaryota; kingdom Metazoa; phylum Echinodermata; class Holothuroidea; order Aspidochirotida; family Holothuriidae; genus Holothuria; species Holothuria leucospilota. The sequence goes on along the minus strand of CM055982.1, from coordinate 27,346,695 downwards.
ACCAGTGGCGTAGCTAGGTTTTTGTCAGGTGGGGGGGGGGGCAAGAGCACCAAGATTTTCCCCAATTAGTGATCTGCTTCCTAATAATCAGTGTTCTCCGCAGGTCCAAATTTTGTCCGGGTGCTTCCCTCTGACCTGGCTGATATGACTGATCGCCGTCCTGGGGGAGGGGTCTAAGGGGAGGGGTTCCCCCTCCCCCTTTGGAAAATTTTTGCTCATATAAGGTAGGCTAGATGCAAAATGGTGCCACATTCGGTTCTAAATGTAAACTGAATACATCACCAAGAATTCCCATTTTTTAGGAAGCTTTTTTTATCTTGCTTGTCTTCAGGTTTTGGTGAATTTTTCTTGAGTCCTACTGGTAGATCAGAATCACAATGGGTGAAGTACAGTAATTAAGTTAACCCTGGTTCACCTTTCCCTTCATCACTTCACCACATTCACCACAATCAGTCCAAATTTTGCGAGGACCTGCCCTTGTAGTAGAGTATAGCACTTGACCACTGACCCATTCTAAAAAACTGCATATACCACAATGCTGCTGCTTTAATTATCGAGAAACATTGGAAGTATACAGTTAAAGGACAGAGTCCCTTGTCAGAGGTCCAGAGATAGATCCCATGCTGTATAAAACAGATAGACAGATAGACAGACTGCGTGATTGTATAGATTCCTTTTGCCTTCGGCAAGGAATCAAAAAGGTATAAAAGTTCCTTATGTGAAGTGGGACACCAAAGTTAACACGCAGAACCTCCTTTTTGTCAGATCATTCTGTTGGGAAAACTGTCAATATTTTTATAAAGCATATGTTTTTTGTTGATATATCATCAACAATAAATTGAACAAGAAAAGCCTAAAATAAAGGAAATCCAGCTTTTTAAATGGTAGCTCCTAAGGTCATCATTTTCCCCCAAAAAAGTCCTAATTTTGGCTCATTTTTTATCAAAATGAGGAAGATATATTCCCATAGTACAAATTTTGTGGGAAGTATGTAATGACCGTAACTTAATAATGGTGCCAAAATAAAATCATAGCAATGACCATATGGATAAACTCACAAGACAATACCTAAATTTAAAGCATTTTCTGACCAATGGTAACCTAATTTATGGAATTACCAGTATTATTCTCTCACCTATCTGTCACATTAACTCAGTGTCAGTAGTGGCAGCATGGAAGGTTCGTGGTGAGGCACGCGTCTCCAACAGATTTTTGACCAAAAATTTAAAATGGTCAAACCCGTTACACTTATACATTTCTGGAGGGGTAAGGTAAGGTCTTTTCCAATGAATGATGGATACAGCCTTGTTTAATGGTTCTCTATTACAAATCTTCCGCAAAGTTCCACAATTTTGCGAGATCCTAATGCACTATTTTCACCTTAAGTTCAATCGCCCAATGGTTCTTACCCTTGGGCGCGATTACACAGATACACTGGCTTCATTGCAATAAAGGGGATCTATTTCTCGGTTCCCCTATACTTTGGAAGAATTTTTTAATTGAAATCAAAGCCAATGAGTGGAAATTCTCAAATTTTAACTCAGACTTGCCTTCGCAGCGGACACGGTTCGTTGGAGAATTAAAAGTGTCTTAGTGCACAGCCTGTTTGCAATTTATATCATGAAAAGTAATATCTAAAGCAAAATTTACGTGCGCTTGACGTGCTGTTATGCACGGTTCACTCCAAGCCTGATGCCCATTATCGGGACAATATCATACGGTACAATTCTGGCGAAAATACGGAATTATTCTGGCGAAATTTATTTTCCGACAATTAGCGGTAGACTTCTAACCTTCTCTTTAGAAACGGTAAATAAGAAGGGGATCATGAGGCAATTAAAATATCAGTAGTAACGTGTTTTTACATAATTCTAAGTTCTCATTTCACTGGTTATGGTAAGCTTTGTGATATTTTTTTTTTCGGCGTCAGGAGAGGCATCAGGATTTGTCCGACCAGGGAGTTGTAACAAAGGCAGCGGTTGCCAAAAGGATGGTGAAAGCAACATATGAAGAATTTGCTTTGTATTAAAGAAAATTTGAAAAAGTTTATTTTTAATGAGGAAAATTGAAAATGTTGGGATTTTATCGGAGACTCATATCCCCGACGGGGGTGGGGGAAGCCTTCCTCGACAGAGGGGGCTATGGTCCCTGCCTCCACCTGGCGCCACCCCTGTTCGGCTCTCTCTGTGCGTTCCACCATGGCTAGCATATGGTGACTATTTAATTGAGACACAAAGAAATATGCTTTTATTCGTCAATCCCTCCGTCACACGGCTTACGCCTACTACCTCCTTGCTCATATTCCAGGGGTGGCGCCAAGCATTCGACGGGGGAGGGGTAGCAACTTGAAGCCCCGACAAAGGCAACAGGTTGCTGGAATTTTAGCGAATGCCAAATTTTCTGTGCAAGCTGCGCGCCAAAAATTTAGGGGTACTTTGAAAAAATTCGAAAATTTTGGAGTTTTATTGAGGAAAATTGAAATTCGGGTATTGAAAGGAATGGGGAGGGAAGAAACGTTTTCAGATTTTACGTTGCTTTTCGGCTAATATAGCCTATTCCCTCTTTCTATGTTTCTTTATTAGTTTTTGCTTTCCTCAGGGGTGTAACTAGCCGATAAGCCCTACAAGGTTTTCCTAATGCACTTCCTTTCACACAATTTGTTACTTATATCTGTTTATGTTCCTATGAATAGCAAATGAAATGTAATTAAAAAAATGAAATGAAACTTTAACAAGCATTTGCAAACACATCTATTCAAATTATCCCCTAATCAGTGAGATACTTGTCATAGGGCTGGGACAAACTGTGCACTTTGTATGGTCGTTAGAATTAAAGTTTGGTCTTACTTAAGAAGCAACTTAAATTGCAATCAAGCCTCAATATAGTTTTTTTTTTAAATATAATAACAAAGTCACACCCAATAGATTTTTAGATAGGGGGAAGTCTAGGTAAAGGCTTCTCGAGGATTTCTGGGATAGTTGAAGAAAAACCCGACACTAGCTAAAATTTGGTAGTTTGTTACATTTGCGGAAGGAAAACAGTTGTAAACTTTCGAAATGACACCATAACACATCTTCCCAGAAATATCTCATTTTACCGAGTTTAGAGGTGTTTCACCGACGTCACGTGATCCCGCGTCTCTTTGGTTTTAAACTGGACAAGCAAGCGTTCATTGTGTCACAGTAATCTATGGTTATGTGGTGCGCGTATGCTGTAAATACACTTAATGCGCGTGTTGACACAATGAACGCTTGCCCTTCAAAACCAAAAAGACAGGCGATCACGTGACGTCTATGAAACACCTCTACTATGCAACTTAAATGCCCTTTTGGATCACTTAAATTTGGTTAAAATGCGAGGACATGTGCCCGTATGCTCCCGAACCCCGTGATAGGCTACCGATTGCAATAATATTATCGATGACAAACTATTTTATTTAACAGTATGACGAGGCTGTTACTAAGCCTTTAACTATATCCCTTTTCTTTATAGTTCTTCCCTTTGTGTTAAGTTCTTTCTCTGTCAACGAATGTAACTTAGTGTTTGAGATTTATAGGTCAATTCCTGGAGTATAAAAAGTTTTACGAAAGATGCGGAAGTTATCTCCATCAGGCATATCCCAAACAGTGGGTTACTGAAAGGCAAGATCATGCTGAACTGAATGGGCTGATTTTAGTATTCCCCCTTCCTTTGCCCAAGTGTGGTAGGGTCCCATATCATGCTACCAAGCCCGCAGCCTAAGGCCGTAGCAAATACAATGAGATATGAAATGCATATTTGTGCCAACCGTCTGTGAGATCACAACTCTCCTACTACTGCACTACGAATGAACTGTACATCCACAGATAAAACTATGCATGGGAAAGTGACAGTTGACTATTTTAGGGAGACCAAGTTGTCATAATATGATGTGAGGAAAAGCGTCCACCTAGGGGTAGGTGCATGCACAAGGGAGGTGCTACTGATATTTTCCGGGGGCCACTGATCATTGACAAGGGGGTATCAGGTGTGACCACTGATTTTTTTTAAAGCACCCTAAACACGTATTTGTCCGAGGCTCAAAATACACCGTAAGTATATAAGTAAATTTGGTGGTCATTTCGTGAACTTCCGACAACGCTACGAGTGTGCTATTCGCCACTGTTTCATAAGGGGCGAACCTAATAACAGGATAAAAAGGTTCGTATTTGACTAAAACAACAAAATTTCATCTAATTTCTGAATTTTCCGAAATATTCCGACTTCCAAACTCATTCTTTCTTCTGGAAATTTCCCTGGGAAATTTCCCAAACAACCCCTAGTAAAAAAAAACCCGGGTATAAAAAAATACACCCTTTTTCTTGAATTTTGGTGGTTTTTCAAACCCTTTCCACGTTACGCACGTATCGTGCCTATTCTCAAAAAATACCTTATTTACGTGGATTCTTGGTCACAATAGGCGGGATTACGGGGGCCAGCGGGAGCACTTTCCCCCTCCCACTTTTTTCCAGAGCTTAAAATATAAAAATAATAAAAAATGAGCGAAAGTAAGCGAGACCAGAGAAATTATAAGAGAATTTTCAAGAAGCTATTACGATTGACTTTTGCAATGTTTAATGAAGGAAAATATTAATATCAAAAGCCATAAAATATTAGAGAGATTTTTTTCGGCGCGCTTTCGCGCGCAACTCCATAGAAAACTGACTAATACCATTGAAAATTTTGTCTGGCACCGTACAATCTCTTTCTTTCTATTCGCCACACTGTTCTTACTTGAAGCTCTGAAATAAGGGTCACTAAAAGTACTAATGTACGTCATAAAATGCACCATGGTCCTTGCAAACAAAGTCCCAAACCCTAACCATGTATGGGGAGTCGCAATTCTCGAAAAAAGTTTCGGCGTGCTTCGCATGAGCCTTATATAAATCGAAGTCTCATTAATACTGCTGTACTGCTGTGCGTAGAAAAACTTTGGTAGATTTGCTTCGTTATTACCTCCTGTAGGAAAGTTTGAGTAAACTATTTCCAAAATCTCACTACGCCTCTCGCTGTTCACTCTCCTCACCAACTACAACCATCCTCAGCAAATTGACTGACGGTTATTATCTTAAATTTGCGATCGTCAGAAGAAAACTATTTTATTAGCATTTCAAATTACACAGAAGAAGCATAATTTTCTGAAGAAATGGTCCAGAATGGCAGCGAAAGCCGTCAGATTTAGGTAAAATTTCTCGGGGAGGACCCTCAGCCCCCCAGCCTCCGGTTTCGCGCCTTCGGTGATCGCGGAAAAAGGCTTTGCCGGCCACAACTTCCCATCATGCAGCCTTCAATAAAAGTTACTTCCCTGACACTTTAACCACCGATGCCCTTGACAATGTCCATGTAAAAACTACCTAAAATTATTTCATTGACTTTTTAAAGTATCACATAGTCTATAAGCTTCAAAATGGACACTACCTTATTTTTCACACTAGTCTAACAAAAAGTTTGAGGGGCACTCGTCTCAGACTATCGACAAAATGAAACATGAAAGACAGCCTCAATAGAGCAGGATATAGGCTCCTATTTCTTGCTCTATGGAAAGGACAGACACATGGGGGAAAAGTAGAAAATTTTTTGTTATGAAATGAAAATACTGCATTTTAAAGTAAAGAAAAACGATAGGCTACAATTAAATGTCTCAAATGCTGTCTCAGCGCTATTTTCTTCGGCACCCGTTTTAAATATTGTTTCTGTGTTTCGGGTTGCTTAGGGGTGGGGATCATCCGGCCCGCGAGACCGTTTCACTACCCCCCGCGCGAATCCCCCCCGCGCGAATCACTTGAATGTTAATGACAATAATCTTAAATCTTTTAGCCCACGGTGCCCACCGCTTATCCTGGTTATATATACAGTACCACGTTCCTGGTATTTCACGTAAGGTAAATCTGCTGCAAAACACTACCAGTATTTACTAAAATGCACAATGTATCATGCTAACCATTTCGTTGGACATAAATCAGGTGCCTGGAGGTAACGGAGGCTTTGCTTGTCAGATAGGCTACATACAGAACTACATTGTCACATAGGTAGGTCTATCTATTAGAGTACGAAACTCAGTGGGCATTGTATCTATTCCGGTAGATTCGGGGGTTTAGAGATGTCCCTCCAAAGAAGCAAGATAATCGTTAGAAAATGGGCCATTTTCCAATGAAAAATGAGGAAAAATAAAGTTGGTTTAAAAATGCACAGTTTTTGCTGCGCTCTTCGAGCGCACTTTTCATTTGCTCTCATTCATTATTCATGAGGTATTAGTCTCGTTAAAACTACTAAAAACCTCTTTCCCGTTCTCTATTATACCAATTGCCTCAAGGCTGATTGTCCAGATCATGACATGTGATACAGCTTGTTGGAAAGAGATAATTAATTGGCTCGGCGATGGAGATAGCCTCGGGCGTTACAAAGTGACATATAATCCTACCCCACGAAAGTCTAATTTTGGGGGTCGGAAATCTAACATTTTTTAACGGATTCAATACGGCATGACTTCATACATAAATAAAAAGACAAATGGTCATACAGTGATTCTTCTGGTCTGTATAGCCTTGCATATTCTGTGCCATTTGAAAACAGTGGATAAATATTCTTTCGCCTACAAAATTAGTAAAAATTCCAGAGCTTCCGGGCGCTTAGCCCCAGTTCTTGCCAAGACTTTCCCCTAGACCCCACCAGGGCCTGTGGCCCCTGGCCTACGCCCAATGAGGAGCTTATTGCACCCCAACCCCTGTTGTAGAATATCTTGCTTGTCATAGCTTCGTGCACTCTTCTATTATCAATGAAACCACCAATACCCCATGGCCGTACGCAGCGTAGAGGGAAGTTCCCCACTCCCCCAGAAAGTCAAGATTTTTATCACCATCGATCTGTGTAATTTTACGGGCTCTTTAAAGATTGTTTAGATGCAATTTGCAAGACACGGAAAGTGCCATTTCCGTTACCGTAATAAGACACAGGTGCTTAGCGAAGGGGGAGGGGGCTAGAGCCCTCTACTTGAGGGTACTTTTCTTTCATAGCATTTCTATTGCTCATATCGCTGAAAGGTCTGAAAATGAGATTTTGTTTCAGCGCGCTTCGCGCACACCCATTCTGAATACCAGATCTCCCATTCTTAAAATCATTGTTCCAAAGCCCCGAGAAACCCTCAAAATAATCCATTATCCCCTCCTTTATCAAGCCCTCAGCATTATCGATCCCATCTGACTGTTCGTCACACTAAGTAAGGAAAATATGGAAATTCCCAAGAAGTACTAGTCGCCATTTCATGCTGAATTTAGTATAGTATGAACACCATAGCCACTGAAAATTTTTCAATTCACGTTTCCCTAAAGCTTTTGCCAGAATCGTGAAAGTGACTTATAACACATAAATTAGTTTCCCTTTCGGAAAACCACAAAGGAGATCTAACCAGGGAGTTGCAACTCCCTGATGTAACCTTGGGCGAATGAGGTGAACTTTAAAACGATCTCATACAAGTTGTATACAACTTCATTGATGTGACTTTGTATAACAAAATAAAAAGGGGGTGAGTTGAACCGAGGATTGTTGTTAGTGCAGGATAGAGAATAATTTAAATGAAAAATGACTACTTACCCATGAAAGTCAGGCAAATCACAAGCTGTAAACAGGAACTTACATCCATGGTGCCCTCGATCCCGAAGAAGAAGTTACTATCAACAACCTGGCGCTCACTTTTACTAGGTGGCCGGTTGTAAAGTAGAGCAAGACCAGAGTCTGCGTCAGGTTTCAGTCCTTTCAAATGGTACAATAATCCTCCACAGTTTTTCTCACACAAAGTTTTTAATGTAGGCCTACTTGATGTAACCACAAAATCAAAAGAAGCAACAAAACTTTACCTAATTTAAATCCTTTTCGTAGAAAGAAAGAAGTTGCCATGGAGATACTAAAATGCAAACAAAAGTTAGCAAACAGCCTTTGACAAGACATAATAAATCAGCTTTGGTAACATCATAGTTTCTGCTCTTTTTTGTTTTATAAAAGTGTTCATATCAATTGTCATAACTAATTTGCACATTTAGTAAAAGACTAGAGATTAGGCCTTCAAGACTGAAGCTGGTTATTGCCGTCGTCACCATTCACTTACTTCACCCAGATGATAAGCAAATTTTATGATTCCTTCTTCCAAATATTACCCAAATTACAAAAAAAAAGCATTACCAGCAGTTTAAAAGTCATTAATTGTTGATCTAGTGGGTACATTTTAATTTGAAAGCATACTTCAAAAGTGAAGATGTAGTCATAGTGTTTGAAGGAAGACAATTGAGCAAAATGTCAGGCTTGACATTTAGCGAAGTTGAAAACATTTAACTATCATAGTTGAATTTTCCTGAGTGTAAAAAGATCGTTGAAGAGAGAAACGGAAATCTGAACAGGAAAATTAGACAAAGAGACATACAGACTATTGACTTAAATCTGTTCATTGTATATACGTAATGAAGCAACAACATCTTACGTTATTTAAATCATTTTCGTAGAAGGAAAAGCTGTTACCATTGAGATGCTAAAATGCAAACAAAAGTTAGCAAGTAGCCGCTGACATGACATAATACAACTACTTTTTTCTCGTCTGGTAGTATCATAGTTTCTGGTCTTTTTCTTTGATAAGAGTGCTCATATCAACTGTCGCATAAAGCATTTTACGAATAGAACGATAATTTACACACTTTAAATGAGACTAAAGCTTACAAGACTGAAGCTGCTTATTACCGTCGTCACCGATCACTTACTCCAACCACATAATAAGCAAATTTATGATTCTTTCCTCCAAATATTATAATATAATAAAAGGGCCTTAATGTTTCTCTAGCGGGTACGTTTTAATTATAGCATGCTTCAAAAGTGAAGAAGATGTAGCCATAGTGTTTGAAGAAAGACAATTGAGAAAATTTCAGGCTTGAGCTTTTGAAAACATTTAACTTTATCATTGTTAAATTTTCCTGATTGTTAAAAAGATTATTCGCCTGAGATAGAAGGAAATCTGCATAGGAAAATTAGACATCGAGACATAGAGCCTATATATTGACTTAAATATGCGCATATTATATACGTTCACGTAATGTCTGACAAACCCTACTCTGCTAGTCATGGGCATCAACCGGTGGGGGGGATGTCCCCTACTTTTGAAACCGGGGGATATCATATCGTTCGTCTCCCCTACACACACCTTTTTCCGTAACCCTCCAGCGGGTACGTTTTAAGTAAAGCATACTTCAAAAGTGAAGAAGATTTAGTCATATTATTTGAAGGAAGACAAGTGAACAAAATGTCAGGCTTGAGCTTTAGCGAAGTTTAAAACATTGAGCTGTCACAGTTGATTTTTTCCAAATGTAAAAAAAATCGTTGAACCTGAGATAGGAGGAAATCTGCAAAGGAAAATTAGACATAGAGACATAGAGCCTATTGACTTAAATCTGCTCATATTATATACGTTCACGTAATTTGTGAGAAACCCTACTCGGCTAGTCATCTGCGTCAACAGGTGGGGGTGGGGGGACATGTCCCCTAATTTTGAAAGCGGGGGATATCATATCGTTTGTCTCCCCCTACACACCCTTTTCCAGAACCCTAAGAGAAAAGTAGGTACATGTTTGATTTTATAGCTCACAGTGTTACTGATTAAATGAAATCAAAGTCGCCGATGGTGTAAACAACCATTTACTGGACAAAAGCCTCAAATTACACCACAGATCATCTGAAATCCATAATTTTCCAGGGCCATCAGGGGGCCCCGGCGCTCACGGTGAGAGGGTTTCTCCATTCGCTCTTTAATTAGCTCTGATCAAGATAATGCCACCTCTCCCCCTCCCCCACCTCTGTCCTTTTGAGAACTGTTGAAGCTTTGCTATAAATGCTACCAATAATGATCGGTGCGATCCAGTTCTTTCTCTTCACGACATTGTTTTTGTTTAACTTTAGATGTTTAAATTTGGAGGAGAAGCAAAAGTTTTCACTTGATTGTAGTTGGTCCATGCATTACAGTCTTAACCTTGTCAGAAGAGCAAGCCGAGAAGGGGTTTCACCAATGATGGGCTATACCGGAAAATGTTGACAGAGCATCCTCTGTATAAAATTTAAACAGCAAAACAGCCCCCCTCCCTCCCCTTGCATTCAAGTAAACTAAATATCCATGTTCTTTTCGAATGTGTGTAGTAGCCTCTATAGCATTCAATTGTCGGCCTGGGTTCTCCGATTATAGCAAGAACTGTAAATCACTTATTACACCCTTCCTGGGAGAGTAGGTTACTGCAAATCCCTATCAAGTTTCTTCGTGAGATAGTGCTGTATATTAGACTTGTAGTGCGAGTACAAACTCCCGGGTTCGAGTACGAGCACGAGTACAAGGCCTCGAGTACGAATATGAGTATGAGTACAAAGCCATGAGCACGAGTACCTGATTTTCAAACCCTCTGAGTACGAGTATGAGTACGAGTACAAAGCCATGAGTATGAGTACGAGTACGAGTACAAAAAATGTACTCGAATACGGGTACCAGTATGAGTACATTTCTTCTGAGTACATGTATAGTCTGGAATACTATAACGGAAGTTTCATACAATTGTCTTTAAGGTAATTTAAAGTCTTTTATTGTCTTTAATTAAAAACTTAATTGTCTTTAATTAAAGTCTTTAATTGTCTTTAATTGCCTTCAAGGTTGAGGGTGGAGTTGGCCTGGTGATCTGAGTGTACTGCCTTGCATACTAGAGGTCCCTGGATAAGATCCCGGTGGGTATCTGGTTGTCTGACAAGGGAAGTTGTCCCATTCAGCAAGCCGTCTGCTCCCTTTGGTTCAAATGTCGATTAGTGGCATAGAGCACGGGATCTCCACCCTCCCAGCCTTTGGAAAGTGGCTAAAGACTGGGGATTCACTCACGTCCGCCGAGATGGGGACGTTAAATGGCGGTCCCAGGGGAAAGATTGGGAGCGATCATTTCACGCCTACCTCGTTAATCGTTGAGCACTAGTCGAAAAGAGAAGGCGAATCTCGCCGGTGCTCATCAATCTGGTATAAGGTCCCTGATGAGCCAAGTGGCTTCCTGAACCTCAAACATTAAACTTAATCTGTTTGTCTGTTTGAAAATCAATTACAAAGAAATGCTGCATTTGATTTTTTGAATTTGTAAAAAATAAAATGCTGGCGACTGACTCTAGAGGTGGATGATAAATACCTGTGGTATAATTATGATTATTTCCAATGTTATTAAAACGCTTTGCCTTCTTCACTTTGTCGGACCTTACGTAAGCAGGAATATTAACTTGGGTTTGGAAGCTGAATGATCAACTGACTTGCAAGAAAGGACATTTTCTACAGCAAAGATCACACCTTGCGGAAGCTTTATCGTGAAAACTTGGGATATCACTTGGAAGCCCTTATCAGGGGCGGATCTAAGGGGGCCGACCCGCCCCCCCCCCCCCACCATTTTTTTGAAAATGCAAAAAAAAAAAAAAAAAAAAACGAAGGGAAAAACGGAAAGGAGAAGAGAAAGAGAGTGGAGTGATAGAGGATGAAGCAAGCTGCAATTAGCAACCTCGAAGCATGGGAGTCATAGCGCACAGCAGATCAGTTTGAACGTCGATTGGGACGTTCACACGCATCCTATCTTACTACACATGATTGGATACAATCAATACGATACAATACCGATAGAATACCATCAGCCAATCGAAAAATACCTTACGAGACAGTGCGCATCAGTTGGGATGGGCTGCTATCAGGCCTGGCAAGTGCCATTTCCGGCCATCTGGGATGTATTAAAACCTCAAATTTTCTAGAAACTTTCCGAGCCAACCTATGGTGGCGCTCCGCTTAGATAGTAAACGCAGTGGCGTACACTGGGGGGAGGCCATTGGGCCATGCCTCCCCCTCCCTGATGTCGATTTTTTTTTTTTAGTTCCTACAAATACGTAATTTTTTTTTAATAAATTTTACTTCAAAAGGTAGCATATGTGGCACCAAATTGCATGTAAGGACACCTAATCTTTCAAAAATTTTTAAAGGGGAGGGGGCACCCCCTCCCCTTCAACCCCTTACCCAGTCCGGCGATCACACAACATACTGCATGCCCCCGTGAGAGAAATTCTTGGTACGCCACTGAGTAAAACGGGATTCAAACTTGCAACCCTTGGACTAGAAGTCCCACCATGCTGAGCTAGTCCGTCCTCACCAAAATGTGTAATAAAATAAAATAAAATCAAACTTTACATTTTGTTCACAAAAATTGCACCCTTGATGGCTGCTATCAAGCCTGGCAAGTGCCATTTTCGGCGATCTGGGATGTATTGAAATCTCAATTTTTTTCGATACGCTCCTCGCCAACTCATGGTGGCGCTCCGCTTAGATAGTAAACGGGAGCCCCGCCCCTCAAACAAAGAATCTTAGCTACGCCACTGCAAGAGAAATAAAATGGAAAATCATGCGAATTACAAAGCCTTAAAGGTGTCTTTTCCGGCTATCTGGGATGTGCTTTTACCCAAATTTTCTGGTATGCTACGCATAGGCGGCGGAAGGGGGGGGGCGGAGGAGGACACGTCCCTCCCTAAAATTTTCAGTGAGGGAGACGTCCCTACATAAATAAATTCCTAAGGAGGAAAATGAGGAATTACAAATTAAGTAAAAATCAGCAATCAACAAGTATAACCATAATCAATGACAAACTAAATGGCCAAATGCTGTTAATCCCTCGATGTTTCTCTGAAAGACGTTAAGATTGGCCTACAGTGCAGGCCACCAACAAAATTTTATTTAGAAATATTGTGGTCGGAATAATTACAATTCGGTCATTCAGTTTTGCTACTATAAAAGGCCTACAATAATACCATGATTACCCTGCCTGGACGTACCACCAAAACAATGACAGGGCTGTCAAGTCTCGTGCATTTTGGGTCATTTTCACTTTCTCACTGAGTCCACGCAAAACACGAAATTAGGCAGAGGGGAACATGCACGTGATAAACCTACATTTACGCCCACATGTCAATGCAAGGTACCTGGGTCCTGGCATCAAGTCGAACTAAGATATGGGTCACAAATTTCTCAAGGAAGTCCCTCAATATTCACCAAGTTAGAACATGACTACTAAAGATCTGATTAGACGCCTTGAACAGGATGCATTGTAGTAAGGCACTGTGCCTATGATAACTGTCTTCTGTTAATAACTTGTGGAAAAATTAATGTGTTGAGAGTTGAGACATGAAATTATATGAAGCAGAAAATGCAAAAATAAGACATGGGAAGTGCTATTTCCGGCGATCTGGAAGGTCTATTTTGTCAAAAATTTTCTTGTACGCTCCGCGCCAACCAATGGTGGCGCCCCGCTTAGATGGTATAGTGCCGTCAATCACAGGTCGAACAACTTCGCCCCGCCCCCCCTTTTCAGAAATCCTGGATCCGCCCCTGCTTATGGTATACTGAGCAGTGGTACTTGGAAAGTAAAGAAAAACCCAACTATCGTTCCAATGTCCTTTGTACGGAAACCCTCGGTTAAAGTATTTTACTTCAAAGTAACTCCTGTGAGGACAAATTATTTTTGGTAAACAGCAGTCTACAGCAAAACAGGTTTTCAAATTCAGTGGAGGGGCAAAGGTTGCACTTACCAATGAAAAAGACTAATAAAGGTTGATTCTGGCCTGTAAAGAAGACTCATTATATAGGTTTTTGTTTTGAATTTGGCTTGTTTCTTACTATAGGGTTTATCAGTTTTTAAAGATTTTAGCATTAATATCCAAGTTGGCTATTACAACACTGGATAGTTTAGTTTCAACTTCTAAGATCTAATGCATGCTCTCCACAAACATATCAGTCACGCTCAAAACTTTGTTATTGGAAGTGTACAGTTGCCAACAACTAAAAGTAATGTCAGCGGAGTCATTAAGTTTTGGGTGGTATAGACTCTGACTAACTTACTGATCGAAGGTAATTTCAAACACTGTAGTTCTAGACTACACCAAGGCAAGATGCTTTTTAAGAGCGAATGCGAAACATATCTGCCGTGTATAGACTTTTCACAGTGTTTTCATTCTGTCTTCGTTGACCAACGGGAAGTTAGCCATAAGTATATAGAATAAAGACTTACTTAAGATGTGCCTAACTTTCTTACATTGTGAAGAATATTCGTGTGGAGATATTTTATTTCACGATTTTTGCAACGACTGTATGCTGTTCTTAACCACCGTCTTCACTAGTTTTTGTCAACTGCTGTTCTTTATGAAGAGGTCGTTATTTTAATTTTGACTTTAAAGTCGAAATTTTTACTTTCAATCTCAAAAATTTGACACGAAAAGTCAAATTTTTGACTTGAAAAGCATTTGGGAAATTACATGATCTTCGTGGTCAATATTTGCAATTCCTTTTTGTCAAGTAAACTTTCTTTTGTTGTATACATATCGGCTTTTATACTGTTCACATGTCGAATTTAAGATGAAGAATTTTAACTGTCTTGTTGTGAAGTTTCCTGTGTTTGTGGTCTACATTTAAACTTGTCTTTTGGATTTTTACATGTGTCAAACTTGACTCATCTACAGGCAGCCTTCAATAACTCCTCACCATCTAATACATACAAGTCAGCCGCAATAAACCTAGCAGATCTTTTCTAAGAAGACTAGACTGCTAAAGCTTTTCCTTCAAGTAAGGCTAGTAAGAGTCGAACACAGCACCGTGACTGACATACTCCAACGCTTGCCGACCAGAGAGGTCATTATAAGCTGTCAGCTTTACATTCCCACAATGAAAGAAATTATATTTCTCTAAAAGTATGCCATCAGTAATTCTGTTACCCTTACCACAGAAATTTTAATTTGCCTTTCCCAATTAAAATCACTAGCAATGATTAGTAACCCCTTTAAATACCTTATACAGTCAGCCTTCAGTAACTCACCATCATGGTGACACAAACTATGCCATAAAATTATCTTTTCTCCAAGTAAAAATAATTATATTTCCCTCGGCAGGCTGAAAACACATACCTCACATATTACCACAAAGCCCTAGATAATCAATATTAGCGCCGACCATTTTCACTGCAAACTAAACACTTCCTGTTGCCAATCCATGACAACCCACTTCTTATTTCGTTGCCATTAATCTTAACAACACCATTCATATCACTGATGTAGATTCTATAACTCCCGGCCTCTTTTGTTTCTAGTACCAAATTACCCTCCTGCCCCCTCCCTTCACCTCACATCACTCGATTACCTGTATATAAAACAACACTGACATGTTCGCTTAATTAAATTACAGTCACATAAATTTTTATCGTTATTTCACCAAAACTACCTGTACTTCATATCGCAATCAACGGACAGTAACTTTACACTAGCGCATCCACCTTCATTCGCGAGTATGATGCACAGCATTCTGGTTTCAGTAGGACTTATATGCATAAGGAGATGATACTCCCATGATTATTTAGTACCTAGCAATGAATACTACAGTAATTTCTTCAGTTTGTTCAAATTAAGGTTTCTTTTAATCCTTTGTTACTGTTCCTTATAGCAGAACAATTTATTTTTTATGTGTTGAGATAATCTGTGTTGATCAGCACAGGAAGCTTTAAATAATTACAAGTTCTATTAAATTAGAAAAGGATCAATGAAGACTAAAAAAATTAACATCCTGGCTGAAATATCTGTACTCATGAGTACAATTCTCAAAGTACGAGTACAAAATCCTGAATACGAGTACGAGTACAAGGGTATGAGTACGAGTACTTGATTTTCAAATTCTCTGAGTACGAGTACGAGTACAAAGTCATGAATACGAATGACGTCAGTGCGCCCGGTCCTTAGCAAGACAAGGTACTAAACAGCTAAAGGAGACGAGGTAGCTTTCAGCGGACAGAAAAATTCAGGGGGCGAAACAAAATAAAGTACATTAATGCAGTGGTAATTTTTGATCTAGGGGCAGAATTTTTTTCCCGATGGGGCTGTTCCCCTGCCCATCCCCTTGACTATGGGCTTGCAGTGCACAATGTCTTGCTTCATTTTGATGATATCGAATTTAAAGAGTCATTCAAGCTGAGACTGTTTTAACATATTTACATGTAAATATAAAGGATATTTTTTCAAACTGTGTCCATTATTAGTTTTACATTTAAATGCTTTCAGCATGCTAGCAATGCATCCCGATCTTATCAAACTTTACGTCCGTGCAAGCCCTTTCTTCAGACTACAAGAGTAACGATAAGATTTTTATTCAATTAGCCATGGCCGTCAACAGGTGGGGTCCGGGGGATATGTCTCCAAAGTGAAGCGGATTTTCCTCCCTCCCCACCCCCCCCCTTTTTTCCTGAACCTATACCAAAAATAGGAGACACATGTTTGGTTCAATAGCTTGCAGTATACAGTTTGGAAGATTCCCTCATTCAGGAGAATCTACTTTTCTCCCGATCGGGGGAAAATTGGTCATGGGCGCCGCCATTTTTTCTATTTTACCCACAATCCCACGCGTTTTTTGTGTACATTGCCAATGGCGAATGGGTTTTGGAACCCCCTTGCAAAAATTGTCGGTATAATGTAATGGAATTAAATGTATATTTGGAAGGTTTATTGTCATAGCTACAGAAAAGCCACGTCCTAATCGATGGTTCACCACGCCGTTTTTGATTTTTTGAGTGGTTTTCATTCTTGCTTAACCTTGTTTTTGTTAGGCTGGGAAGCCTATACAATGTCTTGCATAACTTTTCCCCGGAGAATTTTGGTTTTCTCCCAAACGGGAGAATCTCCCAGACTGGTATAGCTGATTTGATAAATCAAACTTGAAAATGGTAGAAACAGCAATTTAATGGATTAAAATCTTGGGAAAATGCCTCAGATTACACCACAGATCATCAAATCTCCAATAGTTTCAAGGGACCTTAAGGGATCCTCGTATCCCTAGCATCTAAGATCTCGCTGTTAGCGCTTGAAATAGTTCTGTCAAAGGTCATGTCCCCTACTTTAAGGAGCTTTTGAAGCCCTTGCAAGTAGCCACCATCATATTTAATTTAAGAACCGAGAAGAAAACATAAACGCAATATCTCAATTGAAGAGTCGTGAAGAAAACACGCTTTCTCGACATAAAAACCTATTGTCAAACAACTACATTTTAGTCCTCAAATGTTATATTGTGTTTGCAACGAAACCTCTTACGCATTTTGATAATATTTCAATGCAGAGATATTTCGTTAAATGAAAGATTTCTGCCAAATACCACTAGATAATACCTTTAAGTAACCATTGAAACATACTTTAAAATCAGTGGTCCTTGTGTAATATCTTACTGGTACAACAGGACAACTATTATACATGCATACCACAGACACATAACGTGTGGTTTACTTATTGTACCGATAAGCACAAAAGACATGTAGTAATTACGATTAATTCGTTAATTACAAATAAAATGTCTATGATAACTGCTATTAAAAACAATGTTCAATTAATTTACCTTTTAAACATGTCCCTTACCAGGGAGGGTTCAAGGTTCCAGGCACCATCTTCTCCCCTTTTATCATCAACTGTATGTTATTTCCTCTGTAACATATTTAAAGTATCTTCCTGTTTCAAAACATTGCACTCAGATATTGAAAATCCATATTCCATAGACTCTTAAAAACCCCAAAACGCCCTGGCTTCGGAAATATTCGAGGCTTTCAGCCCAGCTCACCAATAAGGCGTTTTGCCCCCACCCCACCCCCCACCGACCGTAAAAAAACTTCTGAATCCCACATCCGAACTCTTGTTCAAACCTTTCAGTTTTAACAGACGATACTCCAAACAAGTTGAAGAAAAGAAAATGTTTTTTTTTTTATTTTCGACTAGCTCTGTAAAATCACAAATCCATTCCTTGACAGTACTCTTCAGCTCAAATGTAAATAGCAAAATATTATATAAAAGGTATCCTCAAATGTACTTACCAAATTTTTCATGAAGTTTTGAAACTCGGTACTTCAACAGCCAAATGTGGACGGACTAAGCGGACGGACAACTGTACCTAGGCATAAATTATCTCAAAGTAACTCGTCACTGACAGGTTTGCCCCTCTTTTGAATTGCCACATCATTTTGAGATACTATACATAACGACATATCCCCAAGGGGGCAACTAATTTGGGGCAACTAATTTGGGGCAACTAATTTGGGGCAACTAATTTGGGACAACTACATGTCGAAAAGTCGGTCCACATTTGGCTGTTGAAGTACCGAGTTTCAAAACTTCATGAAAAATTTGGTAAGTACATTTGAGGATACCTTGTATATAAGCTCTTGGTTAGAAATTTCATATTTTTGCCCACACCTCATGAAAACTATACCATATCATCAAAAATGTGAAAATTGTACTCCGGCGAGTTGCTGTATGTGTAACTCTTTCGTATTTACTGTTACGGAAAATGAAGTGTTCCCTTAGGATTTTGGCTACCGAACCTTGTAAAAATACTGAGTTTTATAGTACTCAATTTGCCATTCATTTATTCATTCAATCGTTCGTTCGTTCATTCATTCATTTATTCATTCATTCATTCATTCATTCATTCATTCATTCATTCATTCATTCATCTGTATTCATTTGGTGCGTTTCAGCTCGTAGGGATCCAAAACTTTCTCGAAATGGGGGAGCATCATTATGAAGTACATTACAGATTCACTTTCTAAGTTGGCAAAGTAAGCAAACATAATACCATCACATGGAGAGTGCCCTATGGCAGATTCGTCACTACGTTTCTGAAGAAAATATTTCATCTGTGAATATGACACATTTGCCGGAGGATTGGCTGTGAATTGCAATACTTGTAACATCTCATACCTATGCGTTTGATATCCCTCACACATGGTTTCCTTCACATTATCAAATTAGTTATGAACCCTTATGTATTCTTTCTTTCCCATTTTGTATTGATCATGCAAATGACCAACTATGTAAATCCAAATAAAATCTTTTCCTTCTAAAGGGGTAAAAGCCTCTTCCATTCCAGGTATCATAGGCTATATGATTGATCTTATTGTAAAAAACAAGAAAAACACAGAATCAGCTATATCTAGGTTTAACAGGCCCTTAGCCGGACCAGGTACTGAAGGACGCGAAAAAGCTGTCAGGTCGGGGGAAATATTTTTCGGGGGGGGGGGGGGAGAGATTAAAACGCATTAAGGCAATGGTAATTTTAATCTTTTGGCGAAAATTTTCCAGGTGGGCTTCGCCTTCCCCCTCCCCCTTGGCTACGGTCTTGATGAATATTTTCAACATCAAATATGGACATGAATGGACACAAGGCTTTTGTCTCTTTCACAAATAGCCTGATGGTTTCTTCTGCATTGGCGGTCATACCATTTGCCGTTGATTTTGCGGATACGCACACAGTCTTCATTGTCTGTTTCATTAGGTTGATCATCATACCAGTTTCTATATGTATTCTCTGTGCCATCGCTCCATCTCCACGTACCTGTCAATTTCATTCAGAAGAGAGTATTAAGAGTCAAAAAGTAAAATATGAACTGTTACAATCAGGGGCGGAGTTTGATGTCTGAAAGTGGGGGGGGGGGGGGCAAAACCGGGTGGACTGTCAAAGGGCGCCAAAGGCGCGAAGCACTCTCCAAACTGCGTGGGGTCCAGGGGCCCGCCTTAGGGCCCCTGGCGGGGTCCAGGGACAGAGCCCCGGTGGGGGTCCAGGGGGCGAAGCCCCCGGAAGCTCTTGGGTATTTACGGAATTGTCGACTGTCACATTAAAATGTTGTATTTTAGCTTCAACTTCAAATGACATAAGGTGGGCAATTAACATAGGCATACCATAAAAATCACAATTTGACTTTTTTCAATTATATTCTTACTCCATGAGGCATATAGTCATATGGGATCGACAGTTCTGAGGGCTTGAGGAAGTAGGGGAGAATGAATTATTTTGAGGGTCTGCAGGTGCTTTGGAACAATAGTTTTAAGAATGGGAGATAGTATTCAGAATGGGTACACGCGAAACGCGCTGAAAAAATCGCAATTTTTATACCTTTTAGTAACATGGGTAATAGAAATGCTGAGAAAGAAAAGTGTCCTCAAGGAGAGGTCCCTTGCGCCCCCCCCCCCCTTCGCTAAGCGCCTGTTTCTTATAACGGTACCGAAAATAACACTTTCCGTGTCTTACAACTTGCATCTAAACAATCTTCAAAGAGTCGGTAAATTTACACAGATGGATGGTGATAAAAATTTTGCTTTGAAAATTTCTGGGGGAGGGGGAACTTCCCCTATGCTGCATACGGCCATGTGGGTATTGATAGTTTCAATGATAATATAAGAGTACAAAGCTATGAAAAGCAGGATGTTCTACAGGAAGTAACCTTTAAACCCCGAAGTAATATTTGAAACGGGTGCGCGCGAAGCGAGCAGAAGAAATCAGCCCATTGTTTTTCTTTAGTTTTAAATGCAGTATTTTCATTGCATAAAAATTTTCATTCTTTCCCCAGGTGCCTGTTTTTCCCATAGAACAGGATATGGGAACCTAGGGTCCTCCCAGAGAAATCCTTCTTAAATTTGACTTTTGCGACCATTCTTGACTATTTCTTGAGAAAATCCTGCTTCCCCCAGGTGTAATTTGAAATGCTAATGAAATGGTTTTTGTTTGATGATCGCAAATTTAAGTTAGTAACCGTCAGTCAATTTGCTGAGGATGGTGGTAGTTGGTGAGAAAATTGAACAGCGAGAGATTTAGCGAGGGTTTTGGAAATGGTAATTTAGTCATGCTGTCCTACAGGAAGTAATAACGAGGCAATTCCACCAAAGTTTACCTAGGCACAGCAGTACTAATGAGACATCGATTTATATAAGGCTCATGAGAAGCACGTCTATTTTTTTTTCGAAAATTGCGGTTCCCTATACATGGGTAGGGTTTAGGACTTTGTTTGCAAGGACCATGGTGAATTTTATCATGTATAACAGTAATTTCAGTGACCCTTATTTCAGAGCTTTAAGTCATAATCGTGTGGCGAGTAGGATGAAAGAAATTTGCGGTGCCAGACAAACTTTTCAACTGTTTAGTCAATTTTCTCTGGAAGTGCGCGCGAATCGCGCCGACTGAACAATTTTCCAAGCAATTTTATGGTTTTTGATATTAATATTTTCCTTCTTAGAAAATGAGCCGTAAAACCTCATCTAACTCTAACTCCTTCTTTAAACATTGCAAAATTTAATCATAATAGGCTATTGAAAATTGTCTTATAATTTCTCTGGTCTCGCTTACGTTCGCTTATTTTTTTTTTATTATTTGTAGTTTTTAAGCTCTGGAAAAAAGTGGAGGGCAAGTGTCCCCGCTTGCTCCCCGTAATCCCGCCTATGGTTACAATTTAAATATAGAACCTTAACCTTGTATCCATCAATACAAGAGTTCGGAAACTTCGACATATAATGCATGCTGGGAAGAAAAGTGTACCATAACAGAGACTGCATGTGCAAGACAGATATTTTGTTTAATCACGCACGATTTTCGAGTTCAAAACTATGGTTTTCCAGACATCAATCACGGGTCAAAAAGAATTTTCTCTCGACGAAAAGTTGGTTTTGAAGGTAATCTTTTTAACTTGTACCGCAAAGGTTGGACAATATGACGATAAATTGTGAACGACAAAAAACAGTCTCTCCCAGCCTTCGTATCCGTGCGAAAATGTCCGTGGACTTGATCTGTGGTAGTACAATGGTACAGCAAAATCTAATTTCTCAACTTGTTTATTGTATAAACTATTTACGGAGATGAAGAAATTTGCCACTACAGAAGAACACAAGAAGTTGATGTAATACAATGTAACAAAGTAAGAGTTGCTTTAAAATTTCTCTTTCACTATGATACTAAAAAATATCATAATCTTGGTTTCATCTTTCCTACAAATGAGACTTTGAAATGGTGGCTAGCAACAAAGTAATTCAACGAAGCAATCTTGTCAAGAATGATATTCCAGAATGACAAATCAAAGCAACACTCTTTCAAATACAAACATGTAGACTAGCGGCGAAGTCTGAAAATTTTCGACCCGTACAACTTTGTAAAAGTTGACACCTACCCTTAAAATGTTCCTTTGGATGTCAGCTTTTATTTTCTGTTGGTTGTCACCTTTTAAATTTACCCGAACATGGTAATTAGAAGGGTCAAATGTCACGAGTCCATTTTCACCCAAACTTCAATCTTGGTACTATACATGTGTGCTCCACCTTCAGTTCGTTTTTTTTTTGTTTTGTTTTGTTTTTAGTTTGCCCCATTACAAATTTACACGGTATGATATTTCAATGCATCTTATGCATGTTTTGCCACGTGGAGATAAAGCGTCTCTCAATAAAGACAAGGTAAGATCGTTATAAGTTCTACATTGCAATATATTGCTCTTCTTGGATAGAATTGATCTGTCAAATTTTTGACTGCATAGCGGCTCTCTTTAACTTCTGCCACACAGGGTAACGAAGAGCGAAGAGCTAAACGAAAAACCCCGTCAGCTACATGCAGACTATTCAAATTTAGAAACCATATCTGGTAAGGTTAACGAAAAAATGTGGCTATGGTGTTTCTCTTCAGTGTTTTCAAGTTATCATTTGTGTTAAACAAATTAAGATTTTTTTCATGTAGACGAGGTTTCTGACCATGCTTTTAATAAGGCCCTTAGACCATATGGCATTGAAAAATATACATCTGGTAGTGTTCATGTTGAGCTTCTGAAGGCGAAAAATCAGAATGGTCATTACAAACGGAATGCACTTTGTAAGCAGGAAAAGTAGTGCTGAACAGCTGAGTTTTTTCAATATAAAAATTGCGAATACCATATCAGATGTAAGAAGAATAAAATACAATGCTCCACCTTCAAAATGTTTCATTAAAATCTTGTCCTAAATAGGTCGAAGCGGTAAACAATGAACAAATTCTTTGTTTTTCATAAAAAGAAGGATTTTGAGTATCCTGTCACTTGAAACTGCCTCAATTGATCTGCATGTGAAAAACCGAATCCCCAAGCCCTCTAAGAGACAGTTCTATACAGGCCCTTAGCCAGACAACATGCTGAAGGGGGCGAGAAAGCTAATTTTTGTTCCTACAATTTCTGCCGTTCGTAAATGTTTGTGGGTCCCTCTACTGATCTAAGTTATGGACCTGTATTTTCGAACAGAGTACCCGTTCTCCCGATTGTTTAACTGGTCAATACATGGTTGCTTTCAGGCTATATCTGAATCTGGTTGTCCCGTGATTTAGTCAACCAATTTATTTACTTGTTACCAGGCTAAAAGAATATTTGGTGCAACGCATCTTCTCCCTCAAACCTCCGAGTTTGCTGAATGCTTCTTACCTGCAATCATTTGTCGACAAAAACGTATAGTGTGCTAGACAAAAAGCATAATATCAGTCCTTAGAAAGGAACCTGTTTTCTAAATATCCGCCTCACGATGCTAGATGTGGCTGGAATGAAACACGTAATCCCTAACTGTGATTACTAAACACTGTCTTTATAACTTTACCGAAATGAAAGCAAGATCATATATGAATTTGTACGGTATTAACAGCCCCCTCTACAAGCTTCCTTGAATTCATCGTAACATGATCATTTTATTTTAATGGAGTTTCTTTGCAAGTAAAATGAAGTCTTGTTATGGATATGTGCCTTTTCCATGTCCAGACTTGAAAACAGCATAGACTGGTGCGAGAATCATTCACTGGCTTTCCAATACAGGGAAAAAACTTTTAATTATATTGCTTTGTAACCACAAATTATTAAAGTTTTATTCACCAGTAAACAAAGTGAATTAAATTCATGTAACAATTACCATGGGTGCAAGGGACACTTGCTAGGGGGAGGAGGAGGCTAAGTCGTTTTCCGGAAAAACTGTAATAATCCGACCAGTAGCCCGGTTTTCACAAAATGTGTCAGAGAAGTAGGATTTTTTCCAAACTCCGGCGGCTGCATGCAGCTACCAACACCCCTGACTAGTGCGCCTATAATTTACATTTTCCCATTACAGAGTCTTACTAATCAGTAACATCTTCAGACCTAACAACGTTAAAAGGGAACAAACCGTGCAAAAGATTGCTGGACAACGAAGTCTACACATTGTCAACAGACAAAGGCACTATCAACACCTTGATAAAGCGTCTGCCCGCTCACTCAAATTTTCAAAGGGTTTGATATCATAGGAGATGTTCTTATATAATTGTGCTCGTATCAATAAACGGGAACTATTTAGTGCCTAAAAAGGTAATGTTTTCAAAGAAAAAATACAAAACCGCAGGGACAATCCAATAAACTGTGCAGAAGATCCTATTTCCTGGAGCGGGGCTAGGCCATGAGGACATTCATGCTCACTCATTTTCAAAATCACGTAAGCACACACACAGAAGCAATCTAATGGCTTGGAAAACGTAGGTAACGCATTCACATTTACTAAAGCATGACTGTAAGTTCTCCCAAACCACTGTTTTTAGCCTGTATGAGAGGACAAGTATAGTTTAACAAGATAAATTTTAAATTTCGGAATTACGGTGAGTTAGGAACAATGCACCAATCGAGGCTCCTTAGAGAAGAGATAAGTATCACCCATAAATTTACCAAAAAAAGTTGAAGACCGACCAAGTTCCATTGCGACTAAGTTCGAACTCCCTCTCGTAAAAAGAGCAGAAAAATGCGTTGAAACAAACCAAAACCGTACTTTGTCACTTTGTAGTGCAAAAATGTATTAGTTGCATGCCTTCTCAAGCAAAGACGCTTTCTGCCTTAATAAAATTTACCATCATGTTCAAAAAGATTAGACAAACATTTACCTTTTTTGCATAAGATATTGCTACAACCTACCCCTTTTCGCTGATCTGGTTCATGCTGGCAAATAGTAATTGTAATGACAGAACACCGTAATGTATTTAATAAATAATTAAGTCTATGTGATTTTGCACATTTAATCTAATCAATGCAATGGTTCCACACATCCTAACAACCGAAATAAAAATTCAGATTTCTCTGGATACAGCTGCGAAAATAGCTTACACTGCACTGCACACTTTCATTATATTCCACTTATTTTTAAGGATTGCACTAGGCAAGTTTTCGACATGTGTAGGGGCGGAGGCCATAGTCCAAAACCAGGACGAAAGCGACGGATTACTAGAAGGATGGTGAGTAAACTTTTCGACGCTATATGGGCTGCACAAATCTGGGGCTTTTAGTGGAGAAATTTCAATAATTTGGTATTTTTATTGAAGTAAATTTAAAAATTTGGTTTTTTATTGAAGTAAATGTAAAAGGTGAGGTTTGCGATTTATTTTGAAAAATAGCCCTCTTTGAGAGTAACTCAACTAAACTGTTGGGACGAACAGTCGCGGGACGACCAGTCGCCGTCCGAGATTAAAAAACTTCATCGCACACACCCATTCTCCCTAAAAAGAATAAGAAAATTTTCCCTAGGAGGGCTTCAACCTTTCTCGAAGGGGCCATGGCCTCCTTACCCCACCTGGCCTCACCCCTGACAAAGTTGCTTTAAAACATCTTAATAAATGTTCTTTGAAGTCATACGAATTTGTGAAGGGTCCTTATGGCTAAAAATGTAAAATTCAGATCAAGTTTAAAAAGTGCGACCTTTAATGACCTTTGACCTTAAAATTTTGTATGTTCGGAAACTAAAGAAACATTCAAAGGTTGTATTTTAAACATCATTTGTCCATAGTTTACAGAACGCGTGGGATAGTTTCTGAACCAGGGGTGGCTCCAGGATTTGCCCGACAGGGGGGCCAAGCTCCCCAACGGGGGGGGGGGGCAACCCGAAGCCTCGATGAGGGCGATATAGTGCCGAAAAAATTTCGGGCTCTTAATGGAAAAAAAATTGAAAAAGTTGGGGTTTTACCATGAAGATTTAAAAAAAATCTGGGTTTTTAACGAAGAAAATTGGAAAATTTGGGGGTTTAATTGAAGAATTTGCCCTAATTTAGACCAAAATTTAGTAAATCATCGGGGAGACTGCCCGTTGTCGGGGACTACATATTTTATCGTATACATAGTAGCTCCCCGACGAAACCGGAAAATTTTCCCGACGGGGGCCACGACGCCCTTCCCCCCACCTGGCGCCACCACTGTTCTGGACAGTTTTCTTCTCGGTCTTCACCAATGGTCTAGAATTGAATTTAATTGAAAGGTGTTAACGGACTTAGACACGTTCAACGGTCTGTTTTCAATTGAAAACAGACCGTTGAACGTGTCTAAGTCCGTTATTCAAATTTCTTTGTTTAGGCCACGAAAACATTCTATAAACAGATTATGATTTTTTTATTGTCATTACACCTTGAACACTTTAAGACTGTATAAACTGTTCATTTTGACGCACAGTATTTTATAAGTCTCGTCATATTAAAGTGTGTCAAAAATACTAAAATTTTGAAAAATTGACCTTTTTGATCTTTGACCTTGAAAGTTTGCATGTTCGGGAACTTTTAAAAAGTGACAACCCACCTAAAATTGAAAGTTACATTATAAACAATAGTTTTAGCATAGTCGCTATATTTTACAAATCGGTACCCGTAAGTCAATTTTTAGATCTCTTTTTCGAATTCGCCGCTGGACTAATGGCGTCCCATTACACATCATACAAAGAAAGCTGTAAACAAGCATGTTAAATTCTCATGTTTATTTACTGATGTCATGGGCATGGGCGGCGATTCGTCTTTGAAAGGGGGTGGATATAGTCAGTGGCACTATCTTAGCGGAGCGCCACCATCACTTGACGCGGAGCCTACAAAGAAAATTTTGGCCAAAAATTCCCCCCCCCCCCCCGATCACCGGGAATGGCCCTTTCCAGGTTTTGCAACGTGGTACTATGACAACTATCAGAGATCTTTTAATTTTTCTGTTCTATTGAGGATTTCTGAATATCTAACTTAACTTTTGTACGTAATTTCCGAATCTGCGGGTTGATTCCATGGGGGAATATCCCTCATTTCTCCCCCCCCCTCCCCGATCGCCGCCCATGGTCATGCGTGTGAGAAGATACGTATACAGAACATTTCCTCACTGCCAAAATAAAGATTGAAGAAATTTAACAGATATTAGTTTATATAAAGTATATTTTGCTACCTTCTGTATCAAGATCATTCAGCCCGATCCAAATAGAGTCTTGATCAGCACAGTAGGACACCATTCTGTGGACAAAGTCATTCTCCTGGTCGTTCTCGATCGAGACAAGATGACCATTCTCGCTTTCACATTGTTGACCAGAATCTTCCCAGGAATAATAAGTGCTGACAAATTTGTACTCTTTGCCATTCCATTCATTCCATTCATTACAATCTGTAAAGATGAAGAAGCATGTATAAGGAGCAAAGAGTGGTTTTAACTTTGAATAGTTATTGGCATTTCTTTGCTCTGTGAGACCATGTAACAGTAACGATTGAATTCAAAAATAGTTTTATTGATTCCTCTGCTTGATTCTTCTCACTACTGCAGCAAAACAAGAAATATCACCGTTATACATGTACTTGATCCTGAACATTGAATAAGACAAGAGATGTGTATCCACACGAGAAAGTTTGACCATCCATCCTTCCTTTTGAACCGACTGCATGGTCAAGTGGTTAGAGCGTCCGACTTGTAGCCGGGAGGTCTGGAGTGCGACTCCTGGCCGGGTCATACCGAAGACTTTAAAAATGGAACCTACTGCCATTGTGCTTGGTGCTCAGCATAAGCAATGGAGTAGGGAAAACAAGCCAGTGAGCCACAACTGGAAAAAAAGGCCGTGGCCGGCCCGACTTAAACCAATTGGTTAGAAACTGAGCCGTAAAACCTCATCTAACTAACAAATCCTTCCTTTTGATGAATAAGTAAAACTTTAGGTCAGGGGTGGATCCAGGGCATAGGAGTAGGAAGCTTTTTGAAAGCGGGGCGGAAGTGAATGTAAGTGAACAGTGTCCTTGGGAAGGGGTCCAAGGAGATGGGTGTCTCCTTCCCTTGGGAAATTTTTTGACTATTTAAAGCGCCCTAGATGCAAAATGGTGCAATGTTTGACAAACTTTCAAGTAATTTCATCCTATTCAATGCCATATATTGGCAGCATGTCAACCAAAGTGGGTGGGTGGACGAAACGAGGTTTCCTCCCCCCTCCAATCAGTGTGCGGGGGAGGTCTCCCCTGTTGCTCCTCTTTTCCTACGGCTATGCAGGGGACGGAGCCCAGTCGTTTTGTTCTCGGCACTACACTTAAGAATATTTCGATATTTTTAATGTGTGGCCATCTTTGCCTTCTGCCTAAATTTTTGAATAAGAAAAGAGGGCGTTGAACGAGGTTCTGGTTGGTACAATAAATTTTGGGTAGAATTCAAGTAAAAGTGGCCCGCGGCCCCCAAAAATTGAGAACTCCTGTTACAGACCGTGCTGGCAAATCAAGTTTAACTCTCTCACAAAAGTACTTAGCAAGAAAAGGGTCATTTTTTCGAGGTCGCCCGAACATTTTAATCTCAAAGGAAAACAAAAGGACCAGGGTAGGAACCAAGTTTTCAAAAAGTAGCGGGGACGATTTCGCATTCAAACGGAACTCAAGAAATAAGTTGTAATATTTGAGTAAACTTATGTCGGTGTGAAAACCGTCATAGGTTGTTATCTAAGGCAGGTGATATTGAAAATTTTTTAGTAAGCAACGGCGATTAGATGCTAACTGCTGCATCGTTTTATAGTTTTTGAAGCAAATTTATGTTAAATATTTGGTTTTGAGGGACTCTTAATAGGGAACGACCCCTGGACCCCTCCCAGGTTACAGGCTTGTGCATTAAATGGACGGTTTGAGCTTAAGTTTGATTCTGATATGTTAAAGGGCCCTTTATCTCAGCATTTTGGTGAAATTTGCTTTCAGGTCTATAAGTATGGTTCTCGAGATATAATCGGATGAATATTTCCACCCCTATATAGCTTGAAACAAGCACACGTGACATCATAAACTCACATTTATCGACACTTTTGTTTTTTAAAGTTAATAAAAAACTTCCCTGTCACAATTTGTTTTCGTAACGTGAATGCATGGGGGCATGGAATGATGGAAATTTACAAGCGCAACATTCCCCATCTGATTACAGTATCCCTATTTATTTTAAGGTGAAAACAATGAACTGAAAAAAAAACATTGCTTATCAAGTTAGGAGATGACATCTCTCCTACATGCGAGAAGTTTACTTTAGAAATGTAGTTACTTTATTTGCTAATTTATCAAGATTAACACATAAGAATTGAATGAAAGTATCTCCATATTGCCTGTGGATTTAGTTCCTCTTTCACACATGTACATTTTCGCTAAACCCTTTCCCCCAAATGTGGGTAGTGTAGGAATGACATTACAAACTCCTAAAGTCACCCAGTACACAGTAAAGGTGTGCATTAGTGGGGCTTTTGATACCATCAAATCATTAGTCTGGATATGACAAAGACCACCCTAGACCGACGAAGCTCCGTACTCAGACCACCTGAGGCAAGCCGGCGTCGGTTTCAGGTAAGCCAAGCCACCCATACCGACGAAGCTCTCACCTTACTGCCCTTAGCCTACACCATCTAAGGCTAATCTGAGTAAAATCGTCGTAAGGTTGCTTGGAATAAAAAGTTAAAGTAAAGTTGACAGAAATTTTTCTTTGATATTCTAATTGAAGTGTCTCAAAACGAGGCGTGAACGGTGACAATTTCGTGCGAAGTGGGCAGAAACTTACAATTTAATTAAGACATCATTTTCATAGTAAAGAGGCATTCATGGCAGTGTTGGAGACACTTCAATTTCCTTACAGAAATGGGTCTGTCAGCAAGATAGGTCTGGTTTATCAATGGTTTGTAATTCGATAGAGAGTGTCCTTCAGTAAGTTTATCTTTTGGCTTCTGGAAAGAGGGAAGAATTCCCCCTCTTCACACATTAGAGACTTTGCTCTGGCAATTATCGCGCCTATGCAGAAGAGCAGAAGAGAAACATTTGAAATGGTATTGAAGAAGAAAGACCCCGACACCTCTCGGTGCGACCCCTCATGGACTGATGTTATTATCTTCAAAAACAACAAACAAACTTAACACAAGCAAGGGAGAAGTACAAAAATCAATGTTGAACTGTACTTTATATTATGAGTACTTTGAAGGCACTATTTGATTCTTTCCCTCCCAATTTGGGTCTGGGGGTTCGACTCCTGGCCGGGTCATTCCGAAGACTTTAAAAATGGAACCCACTGCCATTGTGCTTGGTGCTCAGCATAAGCAATGGAGTAGGGAAAACAAGCCAGTGAGCCACAACTGGAAAAAAGGCCGTAGCCGCCCCACTTAAACCAATTGGTTAGAAACTGAGCCGTAAAACCTCATCTAACTAACTAACTAACTAACTAACTAACTAACTAACTAACTAACTAACTAACTAACTAACTAACTAACTAACTAACTAAACTAACTACGGCCTATAGCTTTCCAGGAAAAAATGGAGAACTTTGTTTTGCAAACCGTGTCGTTGACAATTACGTAGTTTATACGAGGCGCGCGATTTTTTTCCGAGGACTAATGGTGGCAATTATATTTTTTTAACCTTGATCCTAACCTGAGCATTATTTTCATTCTTCATGATTTCTTAAGAAATTTCCGAAAATGGCCCTCAATCGTCCTAGGAAAAATTCCGCAGATGGGGCAAAATACTTATGACTTCTATAATTTTTGGCAAGCTATGCAGATTATATTTTTGGAAACAGAGGGCCAGACATTGACAGAAAAGGCCTTCAGAAACCGTTATGTGGACATTTTTAGTACAAGCAGTCGGCCATGCTAGATCCAATCTTCGTATAGTAAGGACTAATTTGAGGGGGGCTGGCACTTTTGGAAATCAATTTTGGGTCGGTTTTGGCCATTTTGGGCAAAAAATGATTTCAATGGTTTTTGTGAAGTTCATTTTTCCGTATGGTTTACTATCAGGAGAATATAAATTTTAGTCAATTTGAACCCTAATTTGGTCGATATTTACAAAATAAAGTTACAAAAAACAAAGAAAATAAGGACATTCTGTAGCAAAAAATGCCCGATATCTCAAAATAGTGATACAATTTTGTACATTATTTACACAAAGCGACTCAGAAGTAGCCTTTCAGTACATTTTTATACTTAACCTATTGTGATAAAGTGAACATTTTGACCTTTTAGGCACATAAAATCCTTTGATTTTTCCTTACAAAAACACTAAACTGATAGTTTTTGCCAAAAAAGAACATTTGTAAACTTGATGTATTTATGATAGCTTAATTAAATACCAGCTAGCATAATTAAATATGAGATGATTTCACTGCCTTGCAGTCATTTTGTAGACAGTCAATGAAAAACGATAAAAGTATTTTTGGCCTTTTTTAACAATTTTGGCCAAAGATGATTTTTGTGATATTGATGAACCTCCACTACAAAAAAGAAGCATGACTTTAATTTGGTCAATATTGACATTATAAAAGTTAAAAACAAAAGAAAGTAGCGACTTTTTATTTTAAAAATTGCCCGCTATCTCAGAATGCAGTTTCAAGTGGAGAACATGGTTTAACGTGTGGCAATGCTTATTCTACCTTAGCGCATTCGTTTTCATTTGTCTGTAGCCTGCTGTAAGCAGGCTATTGTTGAGTTTCATCCTGCTACAAGTACAATTCTTAATATTTGCTTACCACTAATGTTAACGTACAGTATAAAGACGAAGTTTAATACAGTACAATACAAATATATACAAGTGGTGTATTATGATTTCTGAGAGAGCGCCATCTTTTAGAAGGCTGCTACAGAGTCTGCCCCGCAGGCTAATTTGTCTGCTACAAAGTCAAGATTGAGTTGGTCGCACGTCCCGCTCATGAAATAAGAAGAGCACAATGCAGTCTTTGCCATGGGGTTTTGAGGCCCCGTAGCCCTCCATAGGACCCCATTTTATTAATGTCCCCTATGGAGAACCAGGAGGGAGCCCCAGAATCTCTGGGTATTTACAAAATTGTGGGCAATAGGTAAAAGCATCTATAACTGTTCACAACTAGCCGCACTAAGTAGACCCAAAAATGGTATTTTGTCTCTTATTTTTCGTTCAAAATGGCCTTATTCATAGTAACGATCAGTTCATTCCTTCATGCAGTATGAAGTATGATGTGTTGGGAGGATGGCCAATCATTCATTTTGCACAGGATTTGCACTCTTCCAAGTAACGCCTGTCATTGTTGAATTAATAATTTAACATGTAGCAAGCAGGATGGTAGTCTTGGTCAAGACGTTAGTAAATTTTCACTTCTCACGTTTTTTACAAAAAGAGGGCGCTTGTCAGCTAGTCTGTACGTACTCGAGTATTTCGTTCGTAGTATAGAACAGAAATTTGAAGACGGATAGAGGGCGTATGCACAGTAGTTTCCAATGAACGTGTACTGTGTACAACTAATACTACGGTCTTGAGCAAGGCTAGCATGATGGATGCAAGCATAGCCCTATTATCTGAATTCCCTATTAAATCAGTTCAGGATGTCATTGGAGGACTCGACACTAATGGTTCATTCTTGAACACGATGTCCAAACATGAAAATTCCTGTAAAGTCTAAAATTAAAGTTCTAAGTTACTTAACAATTGTTAAATTTTACCAGAACATTGAAAGTTCGTGGAGTTCAATAACCTTCGGAATAATCAGTTTCTTCAGAAACTGTCTCATTTGATAAAAAAGCATGGTAACCATCGTTACATGTTAGGTTACTCTTATCTCCAACAGAGTAACCTGAGTAGTTGAATATCCAGCTTTGACGATCGGAAGATCGACTTCTTTGCATGTAATGGCTATACAGTTGTAAAAAAAAACAGGAAGTATACTCCTTAAAATTCTGGCATTTCTGAATTGTTGTGACATCCAGTTCACTTGGAGAATGTAATATATCTGAAACCATTAAAATTTTAATAATGAGAGCTCGAAGATATAGGACGTTAGAGACGGGATTCTTGGGCTGCAGTTTGAAGGGTTATTTCCTAAAACGTGAAAAATTACCTTTGACAATGCATTAAATCAGGATTTTTATGGATCTACTATCCTAAGCTGAGAAAACGACCGTCGGTACCAACATGTCATTCCAGAAATACCTTCTTAAATGGAATTATATCTGCACAATAATGTTGGAACCGACGTTTTATTTTGAGCCAGTATTGAACAAGATGCTCTGAGAGCTTTGGTGCTTAGTTGTACTTTAAATTAAGAGAAAACAATATTTGACAACTCTCACCAGCACACACAAAGTTTCCGTTGGACCACTCCCCTCCTGAGTCGGTTGTTCCTGTCTAACACACTATGTAGTTGAAGGAAGGTGGATAAAAAGCATCTTTACATTTAAGAGTGCATGCCGCACCCTTTGAAACGTCAGATTTGGAAGGACAGTCAAAAGATCCGTTTGATATATCAGGAAGCTTGGAGGTCGGGCATGTGATTTCTTAGAGAAACAGAAAATGATTGAAGTTGACATTGCACAATTCTGTTACGTACGTGAAAATCGATTTTTTTTTTTTTTTTGTTTAAGATTACGCATAAGCGTACGAGGCGGGGGGCAGGGGGGCATATGCCCTCCGAATTCGGGCAAAAATAGTGGATCCATTCGGGCAAATGAGACAGCCGAGAAAACAAATTATGCCTTTTTGGAACCGACACAACGGTATCAAAATTCGGGCAACTTGGTCCAAAATTCTAAATTCGGGCAAAAATTTTCCCTGACCCCCCAGAAATATTGACCCCCGTACGCCTATGAGATTACGTTATAATTAGTTGAGAGGAATAGTAGGCATTTCTTCATTAAATAAACTTTCTTCATGACACTGACTCACGCCTTCTGAGAATACCCTTCTGTCTTCCATGGATGCGGCATCGTTTCTCTAAATAAGACCAACCAGTTTCGTCATTATGAATGAGCTTTCTACTCCAAACCCTGTTTCCTCCCCTGTGACGTCGACTTCGACCCTGCCTCTGTGTAAGGGCCCGATCCTGGGTCAGATGTACAAAGATGTACAAATGCGTGGGTCTTGGGCACGAGCCCATATGGGGTTGGGGCCCCTTGGGCACTCGTAGGGCTCTTCCGAAAGAATATATGATAAATATACACCTACATGCACCCACCTCTTCAAGTAGATCTAGCAATACTGATGCAACGTCTTCGAACAAACGAAAACCAAAAGTATGTTCACCTCTGTGTGTGGTCGTCTGTATTTAAGCTGGACAGCGTCTTCGAATAGCCCCCAAAAGGATATGAGATCCTAGTTTGTGGGGTCCCTTTGTGTGGGGACCCCTGGGCACATGTTCCGGTAACCCATGCTAAAATCCGGACTGGCCTGATCCTCAAAAAGTTTGAGAATCTCTGCTTTACTGAAACATCAGTATGCTTTCAACAGCAAAAGATGACCAAGGACATGTGGCTTAGATTTAAGACGCAATCGAGGTACAAGAACTGAACAGGGCGTCACAGGGCCCGAGTTTGCGAAAGCTATGGTTTGTCGACGATTTGCTATTGAAGAGCTGGTTGTCAGATATGTGACAGTTGGTACTGTAGAAACTGTGTGTCACCCTAGCATCTCATAAAATGTATAGCTTTTCAAATAAGTTTTCATTTAATTTAAAATCGATTGGGGGATACGACGTGATCCTCATGTTTCCACCAGGCCAGCATCAGTGGAGAAATCCAGAGAAATTCTTAAATATACTCGTAATGAGATATCAGTAAATCCTAAACTAAATGTAGCCAGAAGGTTAAGGTTGAAATCTTTAGTTACTTTTTCATTGTCAAATCTTACCAGAACATTGAAAGGTCCCAACACTCCAATTACCCTTGAAATCATCATTTTCTTCGCAAACTCTCTTTTGATGAAGAAGGGTAGTAACCATCGTTACATGTCAGGTTACATTTATCTCCAACAGAGAAACCAGAGCAATTGAAATATCCAGCTGTGACGATCAGTAGATCAATTTCTTGGCATGTAATGGCTATAAAGTTGAAAATAAGAATAAATATACTTCTATTTATAATTCTGGCATTGTTGAAGTTGTCATATCCAGATCACTTGGTAGACGATGCTTACATTAAAGACAGGCAGTCATCACTCCAAAGTACGTTTTTGGTGTGGGGGTATCAAAATTCTCAGTTGGTTACTGCTCTTTGATTGACATGGAAGTTTGAAAATTCAAATAATGCAGAGTACCTCACATTCCATACAATGTAGAGAGAGTGTTTGGATTACACATTATAACCTTGCAGGCCCGTAGCCAGCTTTCACCTAGGGGCGGTTCGTCATGAGTATGCGCGGCAGGACTATCTAAGCGGAGCGCTACCATCAGTTGGCGCGGAGCGTACAAGAAAGTTTTTAGCTTTACAAACCCTCAGATGGCCGGAAACGGCACTTCCGGAGTGTTTTAAGCTGCATGTACCCAGCCCTGAAATATGGATCTCATGTCTGAAATTTCTCAATAAATGCAAAAAATCAATCTATGAAAAAAGTAAATATATATTTCTAAGCGGAGCGCCACCATCAGTTGGCGCGGAACGTACCACAAAATTTTCGGCTTTACAAACCCCCAGATGGCCTGAACCGGCACTTCCCGAGTGTTCTAAGCAAGAATATGTTCAGCCCCCACTTTGAAATTCTCCCCGCTTCTTGGAGCACTTGACAAATATTGGGGGGCTGAACATACCTTCAGCCCCCACTTTTTCACTTTTCATCGCCGCCACTGGGGTTCGGCATTTTCTTGAGGGCGCCAAGCGTCCAAGCGAGGAGCGGAGCAACCGAGCGGGGAGAGGGTGTGGTTCTCCCCTCCCACCTCAGGGAGTTTTTGCAATTTTTACATAAAAATGGAGCGAACTGGTGAACACCTAAGCTGGAATTTTTGGACATTTTCAATCAAATGAAAACATGAAAAAAAACTTAGCCACAAAAATTGTAAAATAGGGCCAACAACGGAGTAAATTCATCCTACAATGATATTGTTGAAGTGTAAAAAAGAGAAAAAGAGAAATACACCAAAAATGTGTTTGTATTATGTGCAGTTGTTATCTGGAATTATTCCTGAACACTTGTGCCTAATTTGGGCCTAATTTGGGCCTAAATGGAAGGTTTTTTACCTTGTGTCAATGTTTTCTTTTTTCCCTTGAGAGTTAGTGTGTGGCTGTATGAGAGTCACTGTACGAGTCAATGGGGTCGGGGCCGGGCTGGTCCTAGGGAATTGTGTTGCACTGAAACAAAAGAACTTCTCATACTAGGGTCACTTGGGGCGGGTCTATGCTACCGTTGACTTAAATTATGCTCATTGTTGCCATACCTCGTGTGGTGTTTGTCTCCCCTGTCTCGGAATGTGGCTTTCAGACCATGCTGTCCGGTAACGCCATACTCATTGTACAGTACAACAGTATTTGATAGGTTAGCGCGATGTATTTTGCGGTCGCTACAAGTGAATTACTTCAACTTACATATGTGGGACGTGGGTAAGGGGAATCTATAGTCGTTGTATTTGTGAATACGAGGTATAGGACACCGTTAGTTTTATTCACTATTCACGGCATCGGTATAGACCTATTACTTGGTCAGACCAATAATACGACCAATTAAGCTTTCACAATATTTAGCCCGCAAAGCAAAATAAGGGAAAACCCGTCAGATCATGTAAGAAAAACATGAAATCTAGACACTGGGCAATTTTACAAACCCGCCCGGACGTCTGGCAACCCTTACTCATAGGCCTACGGCTCGGCTTACTTTGGCTAAACCAGCGGAATTGACATTTTGCCCTGAAAAACGCCAAAAACTCCATTTAGGCCTAAATATAAAAAACAAACTTGGTCTGGCCGGGGGGGGGGTTCGTGCGAACCTCCTGAACCCCCTGGCTACAGGCTACTCACCAGGACATAGCCTAAAGCAATAAAATAGGTTTGTGTCTGCACAAGGAGTAGCTTTATACAGTTATGGGAGGAGCTACAATTTGCTTAGTTGGGAGAACTGGAACTGTGTGGATGTCGAGGATTGCCCTTTAAGAGGATGTTATATGAAACCATGAAACTTTGAATGAAGGGAGCTCAAAGACAACGGACCATCGGAGCCGGGATGCTCAATGAGGACTATAACCGCAATAATTTTCAGTTTCAAGGTTTTTTCGGCCTGAAATGTCAAAAATTACCATCGACAATGCCAAATATCAGGTTTGGCCTACTTACAATATTATGTGGACATTTATGGAATTGACGTTTTGCAATCCTAACTCCTTCAGCGGCCAAATAAAGAACTCTGAGGCCAACATGCAGACGCCTCGATAATCATTTCGTTAACAGCCAAAGCAAAGACGGGGGAAAATAGTCATGATTGGAACAATGATTTTGAGACAAGCACTCAGTCCCGTAGCCAGGAATTCTGATATAGGGGGCCGGGACCGGCACCACCAAGGGGGCACAAAAGAAGATTATGTTTGAAGCCAGTACTAGTTAACCACATGATGGCTGTTTGACGTAATAATGGAGAATGATAATTCAAGCCCACCACAGACAGCTTTAACAATTGGGTCCTACGATTGCCCATGCGGGCAAAAGTGCGCCAAAATTTCCCTTCCCTAGTGGCAATTTTTCCCTCCTCTTGCAATACAGAGACGTGGAAAGTCTCCACAAGTAAACATAACAAGGTTATAATCATGATTATGTTTCTTCAGCTCCACAAGCGCAGGTGAAGAGTTGAGTGCTTTGCGAACGGTGAGGGAACCATCGGCTGCCATAAGGCCCTAGTGTGGTCCAGTATAACTTTGGTGGGATCCAAAGGAAAAAGCCCCGATATGTTTGCGACATTTACAATATGGCCACACTAGCATGCAGCTTTGAACCGACTTCCGAATGACACTGAGAATTTACCAAGCTCTTTACATGTCATAATTTAGTTCCCAATAGACCCTTTTCCAAATAGCAATTACAAAGGATTATGGGACAGAGTTTTAGTGTGCACCATTTTTGTCAAGGGCAATTTACTGTGGCCAAAAATGATGTGAACCAAAACTCTATCCCACAATCCATTGTAACTGCTATTTGGAAAAGGGTCTATTAACACGACTATCTTATTTTACTTTTACATGAACAGCTTGCAGTAAGATGAAATGCAAAGTCACCATGGACGGCAAAAGTAATTTTTTAATACATTTGTGGAACGAGTAAATTTAGCCTCAAACCATATAGTTATCACTGACATGTTACGAATGTTACTCAGGTTATTAGATTGCTACATGAAAATCCCTTGATGCTCGCCTTCTAACTTTGAGTGTACAGTTCCACCCAATTTGGGCTAGAATAATTCACTGGTGTTTTTATGCCAGCACTGTTCATAAGTGATACAACGTCGATTGTGAGGATTGCGGGAAATTTCGCAGGGAAATGATTGACCATGGTAAAGCCTGCATGCATCCTCAGACCACCTTTATTTTTCATGCGTTCCTGCATTTGCATGCAGCAGTTTTGATCTTTCGTTTGTCACTATATAAAGGTGTCGTCCTCGGGAAGGGGTTTCCCCTCCCATTTAAGAATTTTTTTTATTAATTTAAGGTCTTTTAGATGCAAAATGGTGCTATCTTTGGGATGTTTTTGGAACTGATCATATATGGCTGGAAAATGTCCATAATTTAGTGAATGTTAATTTTTGGTAACGTAAAAGAGGAGAATATGTTGTCTATTAAGAGACAGATACGTTGTCAACAAATCTCCTGAAGCCCCCTCCCTTCTGTCTGTTTTACTGCCTTCTATTTCGGGAAAGTTTTTACACAAAAATATGTGCGTGGACTCCACAGAAACATTCTTGAGTTATTACGAAATATGTCCTTTCCTTCATTGTGCATTGTGAAAGGGCATCTAAGGCTAGCAGATACCTGAATAGGACCTCCTGAAAGCTCTGCATTAATCATATTAATTGGGGGGGGGGGGCAATTAAATAATGCGTATACTACCTGACATCCAAATGATAATATAGAGTACGACGCCGAACACTTTACAACTATCGTATTTTTACTACTTTTGAACTAAAATCGGGACGAACAGCTGCCAGCAATGAAAAATGAGAGGGAGGGAGAGACCTCCCTGACAGGTGTAGTAAAAGGGGTGAAGGACTGATAAGAGCGTTACAGAAGGCTGTTTTCGTCATAAG
Organism: Holothuria leucospilota; assembly: GCA_029531755.1. NCBI lineage: Eukaryota > Metazoa > Echinodermata > Holothuroidea > Aspidochirotida > Holothuriidae > Holothuria > Holothuria leucospilota. Next base: position 27,307,568 of record CM055982.1, on the reverse strand, counting down.
TGTATTAACAATCACCATCTATACCGATAATGGATATATTAGATTGAAAGATCCCATGCATATTGGTGCGAGGTCCCCCACAGATGTTTGGAGATGTATATCTGTTCTTCGGAAAGTGTCGTGATCAGAACCATTACAAAACCTGCATTCAGACTCTACATCGAGACACTTACTGCCATAAGCCAGTCTTTTACCTATTAATTCGTAAACTTTCAACATTTTGCTGCTGTGCTTCTCCAAAAGTTGCTATCGGAAGATATTGATAATATGAGTGACACTGACGTAAGGTTGGAAGCGCGCGGAGCGGGCGAAAATTTTGATAGATTGCCAACGATTTGCTAAAATTCTGATAGTTAGAGAAACATTTGTCATAGAAAGTGAAGCGAGATTGAAAAAATTTACGCCCATGCCTCAGACAGGAGTGGTGCCGGCATTTGCCCAACAGCTTGGCCAATTCCTCGAAGGGGGCCAGTAACTTTAAGACCCAACAATTGAGACGGTTTGACGAAAGGATGGAGAAGGAGAAATTTTAGGCGCGCGAAGCGAGCCGAAAGATTTGGTCTTCTAATGGAGAAAATGTGAAAACTTTGGTAGTATTTATTAAGGGAAGTTGGAAAATTCTGGATATTTATTGAAAAAATCCGCCCTTCTTAAGGTCAAAACCAAGAAATTCTTGTGGGCCATTTGTCGTCGTCGCGTTACATACTGTATCATACCCATTGAGGCTCCCCGATGAACGGCAGCCTCCTCTTCCCCCCTCCCAACTTGGCGCCACCTCTGGACTCAGTATTGGGATGCTTTTAATTTTTCATGATATGTTTGCCACGATGGCGAGTCTGAACAAGGAATTCTTCAAAGGTAGGAAGAGGAGGATACAACTTCGTATTCAATTCATTGACAATTTGTGTGAAAATATAGATAAAAAATCGCATGTTAAGTCTCCATCATCAATATGTAAAGCAACGAATTTATACTGAAACCAGGCATGTAGCTAGGACTTCTGACAAAGGTTGCACATGCCATTCAAAGAGAATTAAAACGCATTCATGTGTTACTTGGGATAAATGGCTACGATCACTGGCCGAAATTCCTGGGGGATGGGGGATCAATCCCGCCAGTTTTTGGAGAAGCCTCCATTGACTTTCGCATTTTCACACGGTAACCTTTGCCTTACGAGCCCTTTATCCCTCCTCCCCCCCCCCCAACTTTTCACACAAATCTACCCTTCTGGTTATAATTCGTTATGCGGGTAATTACTCTTCTGTACAGCAGCATAACATTTTTGTTCTTCATGACTATATCCCATCGACGATTAGGCTTATTTCTTTTTGATATTGCTGGTTTTACCTGTCCTAGCCTGCTTGTATGCTTACCTTTAGGAGGTTGTTGAGTGCACTGGAAATACCCCTTTACCCTAGAGTTGGTCATTAATACTAAGGGAGAAAGAATATAAGATTTAATTTTTAGAAAAAATACCACCAAAGTCATATATATATATATATATATATTTATATATAATATATATATATATATAATATATATATATATATATATATATATAATATATATATATATATATATATATATATATATATATATAATATATATATATATATAAATCTGAGTGGTCCATATACTAATAAGGAAAGAAAAAACAGCGGTGAGTTTGAAATCCATGGTGGATTTAAATAGAAACGCCAATATTTTGTAAGAAACAACTTACATCGTCAAGGCGAAATAGCAAACTGACATACACAAGTAGCTAACAAATTCAAAGAGGATAAAAGTAGTAGAGCATGACAACCGTCCGAACAGGTTAAGGTTATAGCTTTGTACATTCCTATTGAGGGTAGGTTGGATCCCTTGATGAAAAGGGATTCCATTATTTTCCGCTTGTACCAAGCATTCTCAACGCTAGGAACTTTAACATGATCGGGACTAGGGAGTTCATGGAACGCCGTTTGTCATGCTCTACGATGTAGGTTATTCCTTACGAAATATTGGTTTGTGAAAAAGTCCACGACGTTTCGGTTTTAAAACCTTCATCAGGTGGCAAAAATTCAACTAATTATTGACACGGCCAAACGTACAAATTAGAAACACACAATAAAATTGGGTACGGGCAAACCGGCTAGGAAAACAGACAGTGTTAAGTGGTTAACACAGGAAACAACAATGCAGGAATTGCTGATTTATAAAAAGTTCAAGTCTTCAGACCATCGAGCATGTTGACGGGGGATTGAAGTGAGTGACCCTGGGAGGTTCTGTTTGATTGACGTCAGATGCTCAGTGACTCGGTCAGCAAGACGAAGTTTTGCTTCTCCCACATACAGTATATTACAGCGTTTACATACGAGAACGTGAACAACATTTGCTGAAGTACAGGTAAAATGCTGATGAATGTTAAAACCGGTTGTTTTTTTGACCTTCAATGGAGAGAATTTTGTCATGACTGACCACCGGGCAAGTTTTACATCTCCCACCGTTGCAAGGAAAAGTTCCTGGGGTGTTAAGCACTACTGCTTGCGGTTGGGAGGCACGGACCAAGTGCTTAGATATGTTCTTTTCAATTCTGAATGGTGGGGGTTCAGGGAAATGGTCATGTGTGGATGGGTCATGACGGAGGGTCTCTACATTCCTGTAAATGGCATGTACAATAGGAGTTACAGACGGGTGAAAGGATAGGACCTCTGGGCTGTCAACTCGCACGCATTTAGCGTGAGAGTCATGCATTTCGGCGCCATCTCACGCTCTCACGATGAAGCATCAGTTTCTCACGCAATGTCTCAATATGGTGAAAAAATTCCACTCATAACGCAAACGATGCGTCGGGTGTCGGTAAAACGCCAGCTATCATGCTACCTGAGTTCCTTCAACTGATCATAGTCTGCAGTAAGCTGAGAGTAGTGCAGTATACAGTATAATTAATCTTGCCATCATCGAGCTAGCTCCTTTCAATCCAAATGTGAACAATTATATATCTGAGTCCATCGGGTATATTGATGTTCGATTTGGGCTGCCAGTAATATACATACCGGTAGGCAAGGGAATTTCCAATTTTTCGTAGGCTTATTTGTAATGTGAACAAAATGTCTCCTTAAAAATTTCCAGGAACATGAAACATCTGAAAACTGGCAATTGTGGGCATACAGTAATGTGGCTCGGGAAGTGCCATTTCCTGCAATCTAGGGGTATTTTTGGCAAAAACTCCCCCTGGCGGGACGCTCCCCGACAACCGATGGTCGTGCTTCGCGTCAGTAGTCTCCCAGCGAATCTCACTCTCACCGGTCACTAAAAGTTGACAGCCCTGGGACCAACGGAATACGTCTGGTGGGTGTTTGGTCAGTTTTGGGGGCAAGGACAGAGGCTCTATCAATCCCTTGTATGCAGTTCAGGGCATTAGAGAGCACTCTTTGTGGATACTGGCATTGTTCAAAGAAAGAAATTTATGAGTTTTATTGAGGAAGAATTGAAAATTGGGGTATTGGAAGGGATGGAGAGGGAAGAAGCGTTGTCAGATTTTATGTATGTTGTTTTTCCGCTAATGAATTTCCTGTTTGTATGTTTAATTATAAGTTTTCACTCTCCTCAGGGCGTCTCTGGCCAGTAAGCCCTACAAGGTTTTTCTAATGCACTTCCTTCCACACAATTTGTTACTTATAGGGCCTATCTATGTTCCTGTGAATAGTAAATAGTAATGAAATGTCATGAAACAAATAAAATGAAATGAAAAATTAACAAGCATTTGCAAAGACATCTATTCGAATCAGTGGGTTGTTTGCCATAGGGTTGGGACAAACTGAGCCTGAGCACTAAGTATGGTCGCTGGGATTAAAGTTAGGTCTTACTTTAGAAGCAAATTCAATTTCAATCAAGCCTACATACAGTTTTCTTTTTCAATATAGGCCTAAACAAATACAAAACAAAGTCAAAGTCACCCAATACATTTTATTTTTGAACACAAAGTTGAACTACATTTGCCAGTTGAGCTGCATAATTTGTTGTGTTTCTTATCATGCTTTGGAAGAACTTTTCTCTAGACGTTAAATCTAACTCTAAAATGCAGTGTTGTAACGAGTCACTCAATTTTGCAGTCGAGTCGAGTCATTTACTACTTTCAATGTAACTCGAGTTGAATCAGTGACTCGAGTCATTGTATTATTTCTATGAGGAAAATTATGATACAATTACTCGAGCCATTTCCCTTTTGAAAATTACTGACTCGATTCATGACTCGTTACAACACTGCTAAAATGTCACAGTTGTGGCGGGACTGGAGGTCAAGACTAGGACTACTGAAGTCATTTTACTATGAATCGATTTCGCTGAGTCACCCTAGCCCTATGGATGAATTGGACATATGGAGACACGAATAGAAACACTCGTTGAATCTCACATTGTCACGCTTACCGGATGACGTGGGGTCTATGACCGCTTTAGGGCCACTGAGAACTGGATGGGGTGGTCTAGGTAAAGGCGTCTCAAGAATCTCTGGGATAGCTAAAGAAAAACCCAACCCTAGCTAAAATTTGGTATAGTTTGCTACATTTGTGGAAGAAAAACAGTTGTGAAAAGTTCGAAATGATACCATAACACATCTTCACAGAAATATCTCATTTTGCGGGGGGTATTTCACCGAGGTCACGTGATCGCGCGTCTCTTAGGTTTTGAAGGACAAGCGTCATTTGTGTCGCTACCTATGGTTATGCAGTGCGCTTGTGCTGTAAATACGCTTACTGCGCGTGTTGACACAACAGACTCTGGTCTTTCAAAACCAACAAGACGCACGATCACGTGAGGTCTACTTGGCGGCTTATACCCTTATGGATATCTTAAAGGGGCACATTGAGTTGGTTCACGTAATTCATGAATTTTTATCACACCTGTGAGGTTTACTCACATCTTGATAGTAAATGGTCAAACTAAGAGCTAGATTCTGCACATCCGACACACAACTGAAATGGTAATGATAGGGTAATTAATGATTAAAATCATTTCTTACAAATTCGTGACCAGACACTTTTTACAGTTAGGTATTAATCATATGCAACCCCAGTTCAAAGACAACCAATGAGTGAAGCTTATCCCAACTGCATTGACAGGCTTGCAACTCCTATAACCAACAGCTGCTGTGATTGAAGGTCACAAAATGTTGTTTATTCAAGAGAGGCTGGTCTATCATGGGCATGGACAAGCTTGGTGAACTGCAAGCTCTAAAACCCATAAAAACTACAATTTTTCACATTTTTGGTCACTGTAGGATGTGAAACATGATCAATGAGGCTAATTAGAAGCATTGTTATGCAATGATTTCCTTCAAACTCGTCACAAAATAATCGATATCAACTCAATGAGACCCTTTAAAATTTGGTCAAAATGCTCCCGAACCCCGCGACAGGCTTCGGGGTACAATGATATTATGGATGGTAAACTATTTTATTTAACAGTATGACGAGACTGTTACTAAGCCTTAAACTTATCCATTTTTATTAGAGTTTTCCCCTTTGTATTAAGTACTTTCTCTGTCAACGAATGTAACTTTGTGTTTGAGATATAGATCAATTTTTTGACAGGTGCGGAATCTATCTCCATCAGACATATCCCAAACGGTCGGTTATTGGAAGGTAAGATCATCATGCTGTACTGAATGGGCTATAAAGCTGATTTCAGTTTCAGTATCCCCCGTCTTATTTTGTCTAAGTAGGGTTGGTAACCATTCCATGCTAAATGTAGTATAGTATACGCACCATAGCCACTGATAACTTGTCAATTCACATTTCCCCTAAAGATTTTGCCTGAATCGTGAAAGTAACTAAATAATACATATGTTGGTTTCCCTTTCGGAAAACCAAAAAGACGGAGATGTAACCTTAGCCGAAGGAGGTGATCTTTAACATGATCTCACACAAGTTATATACAACTTCATTGAAGTGGCTTATGTATATATACAAAGGGGAGGGGTGAGTTTACTGAGGATTGTTTTATAGTACAGGATAGAAAATAATTTAAATGAAAAAAAAAAAAAGACTTACCCATGAAAGTCAGGCAAATCACAAGGTGTAGACAGAAACTCGCATCCATGGTTCTCTCGATCTAGTGGGAGAAGTTACTAACAGCAACTTGGCGCTCCTTTTTATTGGATGGCTGGCTGTAAAGTAGAACAAGACTAGAATCTGCGTCAGGTTTCAATCCTTTCAAATGGTACAATAATTCTCCACAGTTTTGCTCACACAAAGTTATTAATGTAGGCCTACTTGATGTAACCACAAAATCAAAAGAAGCAACAAAATCATACCTAATTTAAACCCTTTTCGTAGAAAGAAAGCAGTTGCCATGGTGACGTTAAAATGCAAACAAAAGTTAGCAGACAGCCTTTGACAAGATATAATACACCAGCTTTTGTTTGTCTGGTAGCATCATAGTTTCTGGTCTTTTTTGTTTTATAAAAGTGCTCATATCAACCGTCATATAATACGTGTTTCGAATAGAACTTCACACACTTGGTATGACACTAAAAAGTACAAGAACTGAAGTTTCTTATTATCGTCGTCACCATTCACTTACTTTGCCCAGACAATAAGCAAATTTTGCGCTTCTTTCTCCCAAATATTACCCAAACTTCAAAACATGTATTACAAGCAGTTAAAAGGGTTTTAATTGTTTCTCTAGTGGGTACGTTTTAATTACAGCATATACTTCAAAAGTGAAGATGTAGCCATAGTGTTTGAAAGATAACAATTGAACAAAATGTCAGGCTTGATTTTTAGCGAAGTTTAAAACATTTAACTATCATTGCTGAATTTTCCTAATTGCAAAAAGATCGTTCACCTGAGGTAGAAGGAAATCTGCATAGGAGAATTAGTAATAGAGACATAGAGCCTATTGACTTAAATCTGCTCATATTATATATGTTCACTTAGTGTATGAGAAACCCTACTCTGCTAGTCATGGGCGTCAACCGGTGGGGGGGGGGGGACGGAGGACATGTCCCCTACTTTTGAATGACGGGGATATCATATCGTTTGTCTCCCCCCTACACACACCTTTTTCCAGAACCATTTGTTTGATTTCATATGCCACTCAAAAAAGCCGGTCTTTTACCTGTTAATTCGTAAACAGCTTTCAACTTTTGCAACTGTGTTTCTCCGGGAGCTGCTATCGAAAGATATTGATAATAGGAATAACATTGTGGTTAGGTTTGAAGCGCGAAGGATTTGCCAAAATTCCGATAGTTTGTAAAACATTTGTGATAGAAAATGATTACAATAGATCCATCACATACATATATCCATAAATATTACGTGGCAAAGGACAGTTTAGATCCGATTTTACGTGAGGAAAATTACGTTTGGTATTATTCTCACTAATTGATCTAGTTGGAAAATAAATACAAAGTTGACATAGGCTTGGTGGGAAAACTTTGTTGGACTGAGATCAGAAATTCCAACTAGCATTTCAGATTTTCCGACTATCGCCGCTCTGATGAACTTTGGGGGGGGGCGAGACACCCCCGGATCGCGACCGCCCTGCTTGCTTTAACATGTTACGAATATTTGTGAAGCTAGTTGGTAGCTTCATGCTTTAACCGAGATGAACGAATTGTCTCTCTCTTTTTGCCTAGGCCCCGCCTAGTTCCGCAGAACTTTATGGGCAAGTTGGTTCCGGGAGATGACTTTTAATAGAACGGTACAACAATTAAAGTGCGTACCTTGGTAAAATTCGACGCAGGCCCGTAGTCAAGGGGGGCCAGGGGGCGAAGCCCCCCTTGGAAAATTTTTCGCCCCCCTAGCATTGCCGTAATGCATTTTAGTATGTTTCGCCCCCTCTGGAAAATTTTCGCCCCCCTAGAAGCTTTTTCGCCCACCCCCTTCAGCACCTTGTCTGGCTACGGGCCTGATTCGACGGAACAAGCACCTTACAAGCACCCATTATTTTATGCACCAACTCTACAGGGTTGTTCCTTTCACACTTCCAAAGTTACTAATTTTAGTTACAGTTGCCTAAGTTTGTTACTTTTTACAGTTATTAAAACACTTCTGAAATGGATAATGCTGTTCCTTGTTTGATATGACTGAAACGTAAGAGTAATTTGTTCAAAGAGGGCGTGGTAGACAGTAACAGATTCTCAGCAACTCAGGGGGGTTCGAACGAGTCTATTCTCATCTCACTTGTTAATCTTCAGTAGGGTTTCAGGCAGAGGCTCTATTGAACATAAGAAAAGTAATCAAAATATCCTATTGAAATAATGAAGAAAAATCTATGTGATGTCAGCTTCGGTCATGTTATCAGAGTGTTCTTCATTCCGCAGTATTACATAAATTCACTGAGTGGTCTTCGTGTCTTAGTTAACACTACAAGTGGCGTGCGTATAACAACACTTTAAGCTACGCACAAATTCTAATTCATTTTGCTTTTGTACAATATCAATGCCATTCCTTTTCATTCAGGGGCGGTGAAACAGGGGTTTAGGGGTTACAAACTCCCACTTTCAAAGAACTTCTCCATTGACTTTGTGTTTTTCACACAGTAAATTTTTTGAAAGATCGTCAACCCCCCTTACTCCCACTGTTGAGAAGAAATCTCCGCTCCTACTTTCATTAGTTTGCTAGACCAGGTTAACCGTCTTCTGTCATTTTCCATAAGCAGCTATATTTTAATTATGGCAAATTCAAGCCTAAATCCATAACTTGACCATGTTTTCAGGCACCTAATGCTGATTGTGTACACTAATTAAGTAAAGATAGAACAATCTTTACGGCTTCAGATTTATTCCACATCAAAGATTATTGTACAAAAAGATACAATAAACTTCAGTCACAGAGTAGAAGCCTTGTGACGTGAAAAACTTGTATAATGGTCAAGGTATGAAAAACAAAAACCAACTGTTACCCCTTCCAGCCTAAAACCTCTCTACGTCACTAATATTCGGCAGAATTTTTAATAGGTGTGTATAGCCAAATCGAAAAGTTCAAAGTGAAAATTTGGTCATCGTTACCAATAAGACAATTCGGCGGATTCTGTGAAAGTTGTAATTGAAATCATTTTCCTACCCTGCTGTTAATCGTCTACGCAAGTTCTGCAACCCCAAGGGAGTTCAAGTCAACACTGTAATTTAAGCTTAAGCAAAAGTAGGTCACCACCGAATGGAGGTTCTGAAGTCACAAACATAATAGTCCAGTCAAACAACAGTCTAGATTTGTCTAAATTTGTTGATAAGCCTGGATTTTTGAAAATCTTATATTTTGGTTAATGTTCTAAGTTTTATTTGGGTATCAGATAAATTAATAGGACCAGAACTTCGGGGGTATTTTAACGGGGTGGGTTGGGAGTTGGGATTGGCTAATGGTGTTGTACCTAATGCCTACAGTATGCATGGGTGAAGCTCAGGGGCATGTTGTAGATAAGCCCTGGGATCTAGGGACAACACCCGAGGGAAGTTCAGCTTTAAAGATTTTTAAGATTTTTAAAGATTTTGGAACCGTCTGTTGATAAGGATTTATGCTTAAATTAAGTTCGGATATGTAAGAGGGCCGGGGTACTCAGTCTAAGCATTCTGGCAAAATTTGCGGTGTATCCGATGTGTGGTTCTCGATATAGGAGCAGATGAGGTTGCAGTGAACTTAAAGCAAGTACACTTGACATCATAACCTCACATTACTAAGCACTCTTTGTTTTTCTTTAGACTTTTCAATCAAATTTCTCCTCTATAATCTCATGCTTTCGGAATGTGAATGCATGAGAGACATGAGAATTTTACAAATTTGAACCTGCACTCAATTGGACTTAAAGTTGTAATCCAGGCAGGAGATGGAGTGGTAATCCTGTATCGACTCAAGGGCGGATACAAGGGGGTGACTAGGGTGACTAGTCACCCCCCACCAACTGTGGCACCTATTTATAAAAAGACAACTTTGTAAATATAATGACGTTAAATTATATTTTGAAAAGGAAGAAGAAAAGGAAACTTGAGAGCAACATATAAAGCACTTAATAAGGCTATATCTAGAAACTACCAAATTTCTAGAGATTTGTGTGATTTCTGGGAAAAAAATCCGTACAACTGTCCAATTTGTGGTACTATTTCAGGCTCTGAAATATGACAAAGCATTTGTCAATTATTGCACCATTTCGAATCTGAGCAAACTTAATTAAACAAAATTTTCCAAAGTGGAGTGGACACCCCCTCCCATTACACTTCGGCCTTCCCCAGGACACAGCTCAATAGTCACCCCTCTTCACAAATTTCCGGATCCGCCACTGATCGTCAATTGTAAATCCAGGTCAATTAAAATAATTTTGATAAGAAAAAGGAAGCAATAGATAATGTTAGATTTACAACTTATTCCCAACATGTTGGCAATCAGAACAGACAATTCTAGATTCTCATTTGATAAACCTGGTTTATTAATCGATAATGAAGACGGAATACAAGAATTAGTAGGAATTAGAAGGAATTCCAAGGATGCTGAACCAGTATTTTCAAGCGCCATATTTGTCTTGTAGAAAAAAGAGCGGGTCACAAACAGCTGAAGAGAGAAGAAGAAAAAAAGGAAAGATAAAATTGATAAAGATAGATTTTATCTTGGGCATTCATGCTAAAAAAGACTGAATAACGCTGTCGGTAAGAGATCCATCCGAGGACGTGGATTCTAGGGGCCCGGCGTTGTAGGGCCCTGGGTGGGGCATAGGGGCAACGCTCTGATGGAACATCATGGGGTGAAAATGCGTCGAGTTGCAGTAGCGCAGCCAGTATCACCTTGTCACACATTTCAGACCCTCAAATTTCTCTCTGTAATGTGTGTTCGAAATAACCGTTACGTTTCTTTCTTGGACAGATATTCATAAATTCATTTAAAAGATACACCCTGAGGCGGACCACACCCAAAGAAAGGACCACCCCTTCCCCGCCTACAGGATCACACAAAATGACCCTGCATGGCTAACTCTTGGATAGCACAGTAATTTTACAGAAAAATATTTGCGACTTTGCCCTTATTAGAACACTCCGTGAATTTCTAAAGCATTTTCCACAAAGAATTTTCAGAAGGAATTTTCAAGGCAGGAGAGGTTTCCCGGACATTCCGACAAGCTTAGGCGCAATTTGGTAAACATTTCTTTGTACGCTGCGTGTCAACTAATGGTGACCTCAACCTTCACAGTGTCACATACTTAATCGCCCCACTCATCCCTCTCCAAAATATGATGATGATAATAATATCCGTGCGTGATTTCTGCCGTGTAGCAAACCGATTTGAGCAATAACAATTTCCCCACTTTCCCAAAAATTCGAACCCTACCAGTCAAGAAGCTTCCTGTATATGGGTATGATAATCCTGGAAGTGGTCACCAAAAAACCAGCCACTTACTTCAAGTTCAGTGAGAGTCATCATAAACCACGTTTGTTGAAACGTAAATTTCGATTATAGAGTGATCCAGTAGGGGTGACGCTAGGAGGCGCCAGATGGGGAGAGGGGGAGATGGCCATACCCGTCGGGGAAGGCTGCCCCGTCGGGGAAATTTCCCAATTTGGTCAGGGAGCCTTAATGGGTACTATACAATATAATACCCAACGACGTCCAGTCTCCCGACAATCTACCAGATTAGGGGCCGGGTTATATAAAGGCAAACACTTAAATAATATCCCCAAATTTTTCAATTTTTCTCGATGAAAATCCAGATTTCTACATTTGCTTAGATGAAATTGCCAAATAATTTTCAATTTCCTCTAACAAAATCCCGAATTTTCTAATTTTCACAGGTAAAATCCCCAAAGTTTCAATATTTTTCAATAGATAGTTCTCACGTGACGTCATAGGAGCTTTTCACGTGTATTATTTCAGCCATGTCTGAGGGCAACCCCGGCATGTGTGTACAGGCTTGCCCTCAGACATGGCGGTTGCTAACCCCTAGTTGTGACGTCACTGAGAACTATCTATAGAAAGTAAAAGAATTCGCGCGCCAAAAATTTTGCGGGGGACTTCGGGTTGCTGAGCCCCCCCGTAGGCAAGCTTGCCTTCCCTATCGGATAAATCTTAGAGCCACCCCTATAATTCAGGTTAATCAGTTGGAAATCCTGGTAAAACAGTAGCAATCCAGGATTATTGGCCCATAAACCTGGATCTGGGCTGATCAACTTGAATTTATTGGCATTTGGCTTCATACCATACAAGCATCGTTTGTATGTACGTACACCCTCTTATCAGTGTTACACACTCTGAAGCTAGCACAGGATTCAGCACAGGATTCGCCTAGGATTCAGCAGCACAGGATTCGCCTAGCATTCAGCAGCTCAAGGATTCGTCTAGGAGTCAGCAGTGGATTCGCCTAGGATTCAGCACAGGATTCGCCACAGGCACAGAAGGGCAAAGCACACACGCAGTAACAGTGGCGGATCCAGGGGGGTCGCCGGCGTCCGGTCCCCCCCCCCCTCAAATTTTCCAATGTGCCCTTTTTCAAAAATTATTTTGTTTTTTTTTCACACTAGCAAAAAAAAAAAAAAAACGAGACAGTTTCACAGGTAATGATGACAGTGTTGTCCAATTCCGAGGAGATTTTTGTTACCCCCATCCAGTATCGATCAATCCACTCGTAAAAGTCTGGCCATGTATCGCAGAAACTTTCGGCAATATATTTGACTACGGTAGCCTATATTGATTGGCCGCCCCGATACCCGAACAGTGCAATCGTTTTACAGAGAATGTGACTACAGTATGTCTGCGTGACAATCAGGCATTCTAATCACTTTTCGCTTGGAACCACGTGTGGCGTGCTAGGGCATTCAGAGCAATACAAAACACTCAGATATTACGTCATACTCACCAGCTAGTGCTTTATGCAACGTATTACTATTGGGTTTTAATATTGATTCCAAAAGGTCACTGCTAGTCTTTTGGTCTTACAAAATAATGATCTGTTCACACTCCATAAACGCTACATCTACGAAACCTTCCCTCCACCCTCTAGTACGGTACCCATCCTCTCGTGAACAAGAGAGGGTACGTAAATACGTTTCGCTATGATATTTATAGTCTGGATTACTCTCTTCTTTTATAGTGTTGCCCTAGTGATGGGAATAAAAAGCCAGTCTTAGGTAAAGTCCACAGCCAAGAGTTGACCAGAAGTCACAATAGACAAATCGGTGTTTGTTTCATTTTAAAATTACTATATAAAATCACCACCAGGTCAAATAACGCAATGTCAGTCGGTTCAATTTTTTGACGTCTTTGGACCGATGACCGGTCTGCTGTCGCAAATGAAAAGCAAACATTCGACTTCAGCCATCTGTTCTGACAGAGTGTTTTTGACAGTCGCGCCGCAACTATATAGGGAACACAAGTACAGAATTTTAAACTCCTCCCCCATTCGAGATAGCGGTGGCTAGGTTCATGCCCCGTCGGGGAAGACTGGCCCCTTATCGGAGCAGTTTTACACATATCAATTTGTTTGTTACTTACCCCATACAGCTTGTGTTAGCGTCTCCCACGTAAAGAAAACGCGCTCTGTGGAAAACAGTAGTAGTACGGATACGAAGTTTCCATCGCTCGTGCTCTGTTGCATAGCAAAATCACAATAATGTTCATTCAGTTTTATGTTTTACTATGTCTCACCTTTTGAATGACATAAAAATATATCGATAATATTTCACTTTCCAGGGACCTGGTCAGATTTCAAAGGCACCTTTTTGCATGGCAAGCAATAGCCATGAACTTTTGACCTACTGCTGTTTGTACAAACAAGCTTGGATCGTCGATGTTCATGCATTGCTGGATTGGTTATCATGTAAACTTTTCAATGGTAACATTTGAATATGCATAAGCCTTGCACCAATGGAAAGACGCCAAGCGATGTGTGAACAACGCGACCGGTATGCGCCATAGACTTCTACACCGAGCGCGCGTTGTATGTACAGCGAACATCTGTGCAGTGGTAACAGAACATTTGGTCACGCCCACACGACCAATCAAGTGTACGGGATGAGCGTATACATGAATTATTCATAGATATCACATTTCAGTTTAGACAGGAAAGTGTTTCGAAACAAATTGATATGAGTTTCGTAGGGGAGTCTTAGTCCGAAGTACGCAGTCCCCGACGACAACTAATCAACGGTTTACCTGTTTTTTTGCTCTCAAGAGGATAATTTCTGTAATGAGAACCCAAAATTTTCGGCGCGCTACGCGCGCTGTAGGGTCACTCTTTTTTTTTCAATAGTTCCATTCCACATAGCAGGATAGCACAAGTCCTGTCCACCTTACCAAGTAACATATGGGCAGAATACATAGTTTAGGTCGTAACTTTCATCCCATATCGCAAAGCCTAGTTGGTGTTCTCTTGTGTGTGTCATGCGGTACAGTCAGTTGGTGAGCGACTTACGGAGCAAAGTTTGGCTATTTCATCGTGTAGTCCAGGTGGTTTCGATACAATGTATGTTACACCCGATACGGTCTACCAACACTACAGTTCTTTTTTTCGTTTCGTCATATGTTTTATGTGTAAGCCTATCAAAAATTTTGCCCGCTTCGCGCGCTTTTCAGTTTCACAATCCAGATTCAAAGAACACTATCAGTGCGTAACTCGGATCATGAAGTATTAAGTGATATAATGCAAAATATGCCTGCAATTGCATGGGATAATGAGGTTCCCACATTTGCCCTTCTCATCATACCCTCGAAATAGGGAATGTCGGAACTTGGGGTAGCTGACATGGCCCGGCCCCTGTTGGAAAAATTCTGCCGCCACCCATGGTCAGTTTACTTATTTTGGCTTTCATAAGGGTAATTACTGGGATAAAACCCAAAATTTTCGGTACGCTTTGTCCACTCTTCCTCAGTTCAGTTATACTTACAGCTAAATATAGTACAAACCCTTTCCACCTTTTCAAGTTAATAAGTAGAATACATGGATTTATGTAAATGTCGGGAATTGAATCGCATTTCGCTAAACCTGGTTAACGTTCACTTGTGTCTGTCGTACAGTACGGCTAGTGACTCGAGGAGGGAAGTACAATAAAGTTAAGCCCGATAGGGCCTAACTGTCCGCTCAATTGTTCTATATAAGCTTTAAATTAGTACAAATTCTTATAAGTGTAGGCTTACCCAAAAAATTTTCGCGCGCTTTGCAATTTCACCGTTTAAATCCCAGGTTTTGATTCCAGTTTTTTCATGTCTTTTGGTTTATCCTTTCTTTGTCAGTATGCGGTAAGTTGTGTAATCGCTGACGTTTATGGTAACCAAAATTTAAAAAAAAAATGAATGTGCCCTTTTTATGTTGGACCCCCCCCCCTCAGAAAAGACCCTAGATCCGCCCCTGGCAGTAAGCGTATTTACAGCACACGCACACGGCATAACCATAGATACTACTGTGACACAATGGACGCGTGCCCGTCAAAACAAAAAAAGACGCGCAATCTTGCCCTTCAAAATTGCTTCTAGTTGGTGAAAGTCACGTGACTGAAATCCCTCTATAGGATTCAGACATCAGCACAGGGTTCAGCCCACAGGCGCCCCATATTATACACCATATAGGCTACTATGTATTATATCTATATCATATCCTAGGCGAATCCTGTGCTAGTTTCAAATCCTGTGCTGAATCCTGTGCTGATTGTCTGAATCCTGGGAGAATCCTGTGCTGAATCCTGTCGTGGCTTCAAATCCTGTGCTGAATCCTGTGTGATGTCTGAATCCTAGGCGAATCCTGTGCTGCTGAATTCTAGGCGAATCCTGTGCAGAATACTGTGCTAGCTTCAGACTGGTTACAAACCAGTGAAATTTTTTTTTACCAATTCTTCCACTTACACGAACTAAGTTGGCTAAACGATTACGTACTGAAAATTCAGCATGAAAGTGAAATTTTGGAGACTGGAACTGGAAAGTCCACAAAAGTATAAAAATAAATGACTCATAACAATTTTGAAGAAAAAAAAGAAAACGTTTTCATGATTGAAGCGAGGAATACGGTTTACTACATTTTTCGATCAAGTAACAGAAAATTTTAGATGCCTTTTTTTTTCGTGGGAGGGAACTGTATTTCGATTTGTGGAAACATTGTACCTTCCTTGATATCCTTCCGTCATAACTTACGCATATGGTGAACTCTTGGTAGTTCCCTTTCCACATGTTAAAAACTGCCAGAGAACTGCCTCAAGAAATCGCAATTAAGGTAGGCCTAAGTGTACCAGTTTAATTGACAGACATCAAACAGTGTAAAGGCCACATGAGTATATTTTCTGTGTTCATTATTGAAATTTCTAGACCACAATGTGGACAGGGCCAACTCCATTTAGGCCTTTCCTGTAACGCAACGTTACACATATTATGGTGATAACCTAACGCACCTGGGCGTTCTCAGCATAGGCCTAACTGTTAGGCTTGTAAGTTATAACATAACATAACCTAACAGGTTAAAGGGCAAAGGAGGGCTAAGGCCCCATACGATGCCCTGAAGTCCATACAACCTTAACTGAAAACAAAGAACCAACCAACACCAAACGAGCCCAGCACAATTAGATTCTACCACACTTATGGAAGAACTTGTCAATGTTAACCTTAAAGCAGTGCACAGATGTGGAGTTAACTACCCACTCAGGCAGACTGTTCCACTGATTAACAACTCTATGAGAAAAGCTGAACTTCCTAATGTCGAGCCTCGCAAAACACTTAACTAGCTTCTTACAATGGCCTCGAACCCCGAGAATCTGATTCTGACCAGACTGTAAAGTCAAACTCTGTTGTTTTTCCGTCTGCGCACTTAAGTAGTTTTTTAGTAAAATCCGCACATTTTTTTACTGATTTTAAGTTGTTCCCAGCGCAATTGTGCCGTCACTATCGTGCAAACGACAGCTGGATGCATGTAGCCTACGTACGGTACTGGTACGGCATACCACGGGAGTTCTCAGCATTATGCTGTATTCATGTACATACACATACAGTACAACATCCATCATGTACAGTGTATGCTGAGAACGGCCACACGTATGCCGTACAGGCGTTCACAGCATTACATACATATACATGTACACTATATGCATAGTGTATGTTCATGGTCTCAGACTTGGCAAATGTCTTTTAATGCAGATACAGATACGCCAAGAATAAGTGTGCATGTTCGCTTCGGTCACGCTCCGGTCTATTCAGTGTACAATAGAACCGCTAGGTACCTCGCTCTTTCAATGCGGATTATCGGCAACCCGGTAAACCGAGGTGCCTTTGTGCCAGTGTAAACAGAAGTCCCATTGTGTGTCCGTAATTCGCTGTAGCAAGAAATCTTCTCTTGTGGGGAAAAGCAATTATCAGTTTCCTGTGAAAGCCTGCCTGCCTGCACACAATCTTACGTCCTGATCGAATACAGTACGTATACGCTTGCGACCATCCGCAAATCCCCTCGAACGCTTTCCGTGTTGGAACGATTTTTTTTTGAAGTTCGAAAAAGTTTTCGAACGTTCCGAAAAATTGTCACTAACATGACCTTTGAAAATTATATTATTTAGCGCGAAACTTCATGAGTCTTTTATATATACAAAGTAAAGTAAAGGGAAGGGCCGCAGTTTACTTTGAATTTCCCTTTGCAATGATTAGTAAATTTCGTAAGTTTAGAAAGAAATACCTAGAACGTTCCCAAAGTTTCGTACCTTCCGTCAAAAAGATTGCGTTCGGAAAAATTCTTGCGCGTTTGCAAATTCTTTCCGTAAGTGAGTTTTTTGTCACGATAAACTGTTCTCCTATCACCATATAACTTATATCGCTCAATAGAGCGATATTGACTTGAAAATCAGTCCGAGTTTTGTACTCCGATAAAAGTGGTTTGTCGATGTGACGTCATGAAATTATATAGTTTACATTTCATTTTCGTAGTCCTCTGATATCATGCATTTACACAGGTTGGCAGATTTTTGGCGGTTTCTGACCAGAGATGGAGAAGATTTTAACTAAAACTCATGAAAATCGGGACATAATCCTATCCGTAATCACCGTGTGACCCGCGTTCTAGTCTGAAACTTCATGAGTATGGAAAAAAGGAGGGCCGCAATTTGCTTTCGAATTTCTCTTTGCAATTATGAATACATTTCATAAGTTTGGAAAGAAAAAGATCTGGTTGAACGTTCCAAATCTTTTCGTACATATTCCCACATGTTCGGAAATATTGTTGCGCGTTTGCGAATCCTTCCCGTAACGGAATAATTTTTTTTTCAAACCTTCGATTTTTTTTTTTTTTTTTTTTTTGCACATTCCAAAAAAAAAATCAATTGCGTGACCTTTGAAAATTATATCTGTTAGCCTGAATTCCTGAAACTTTTTGAGTCTTTGATATACAAAGGAAGACAAAGGGAGGGCCGCCAAGTCCATAAAATTGAACCATTCTGTTTTCTACCAAAAAAATAATCAGGGAGAATGCCATTGCAATAGTATCACAGCTTACTTCCTGCATCCTCCGATGTTTCGGTACAATACAAAGGCCTTGCCGCATTTTATTTTTCATTCACATAGAATATTTACCCTCTACTCAGCAATTGCTAAAATTTCAAATCTTACCTACAAGGGTAAAACCATTGAAGTCCGATTCCTTAATAGAAAAAAAATTAATCCAATTATAGTCCATTCAGTGGGAGAGAATGAAGATGGAAATGTCAGAATGTAAGACAGTACATTCCCCTACCATTCTTTGCCCAGATCTCGGTAAAATTCACCAGCTAACACGATCCCGAATTTTAACACGGCCCTTGGGGAACCGTATAACATTGTCATTTAGTACTGTCACACGTTGTATAGCCTACGCATATTTGCATGGGCCTAAAACTGCACCGCGCTAATATGTACATAGGGCCCTGCCACATGTTTCACGCTATTATAATGAGAGCCACCTCAAATACCTTGGGAAAATCAAATGCAGCTAGCTGCCTTAATTACGTGAAATATCCAATCGCTGCTATGGGTTTTGATACTCATTCATTCATAAGGGCCACCGCCCATTTTTGCGTAACCTTTTTTGGAAGTCGTAGCCTATTTGGTTGTCCTTAACAGTTACGTGACGTCACACATCTCTCCGGATGTTTTTCAAACTTTTGCAGACGGCGCCATCTTGTTTTTCAAAAAGAAGCGATATTTCGCTCGATACTAAACTCTTACCAAAAACTTTTCACAAGATCGGACTTCTTCTACACCCATGAATAAGATAAGGTACAAAATTTAGCTTGTAAAGGTTGATTTTGCTGAAAATCTGCACACTGAATTTTGGCCAGGCTATGACAGCATGTTCGCAACGCACGTAGAGCGACACGATACCCATGTGAAATTTACTTCGTTAGGTTATGTACTGTACATTACACCACTATCAGGCCTACACACGGAAGCGACAGTACTGAGTGCTGTATGTTTCCAAGAGGTGGGTGTTGCCCAGTAGGGCGGGATTTAGCAGTTGTTCGTTTACGGTAAACCTTCACGTGGATTGGTAGCAGCCAATGGAAATTGTACACGGGTTAATCCGTGAAAAATAGCTGATAGTCCAATGATGTCACTAGCAAAGGAATGTACAGAACGTTGTATGCAAATAAGCTGGGGCCCTTGCAAGGTGCCTGGGAAATTCTTGAGTCGAACTGCGAAGGTTTTCTCATGCAATTTAACACACTAATGCATTACTGTATCCGTGGTCTACATTTGCTATGTAGCAGCGAGCTAGCCAGGAAGGGAAAGCGAATATGTGTGCTGCATGGGGCTATCAAATGAAAGATACGTAACGTTAGTACAACGATGGGCTGAAAAATAAGACAATGCAGTGGGTTTTAGTTTCATTAAAATGCAAGTCTACAGATTATCTATTAAAGGGTCATGCGGCACCGTATTGCTACTGAAAATTATTTGCCGTTCTTTGAACGTAAAGGTATGGAATATTTCATCCATGGCCGTTTAAAAGACACTGACACATCGCTTTTTTATATGCTCTCAAGACAAATAAATATACGGCGGAAAGCGTCACTCGTTTCACCAACTAGGAAATAATAGGATATATTCAAAGAATGGACGGCTTAGCCTACTACTTTTCATATGCTCTCCGAGGTAAGAGAATTTTCTGCAAACTAGAAATTATGGGAACACTGGATTGCACATTTTGGGGGCAACTGCTACAAACAGGCCCCATCCAACACAAAAACTTGTACGGTTACTGAGAACGGTTGGGGGTGGGGGAAAGCTGGGCCACTCCCAACAGATGTCAAACCTAATTCTTGGGACAATTTGCAGCATCGCATAAGTGTTGAAATATTAAGCTGTTTTACTGCGAGGATATAGAACGACCTTATCAGTAAAATCGGCAATTTCTTCTATAGTTAATCCAGTTGTACCTAAGTTTTTTTTTTTCAAACAGCATTGGCAAAATGGAATTAATAAATCGGAATTTCTACAAAGAAAAAAGTTGTCCCCACATCGTGGTGCGTTCAGCGATCGGTCTTTATTCTAAAAAAGTTGATCAAAGTAATAACGCAGCCTTACGTACAGGGAAGACAATTGCAAAAATTTACTGTGAGTGTAGTATTATCAAACGTATACGGAAGATTAATTGGGTTGTGCCGTTTTGCTATAAAACTAATTTGTTGTGTGTATGTGACGGCTGTGTCTTTGAATGAACAGGCCTGAGTAACTACGCTATTGTACCTAGGCCTAAAACTTCACAAACCCGTAAGCCTAAACCAGGACGGTTCAGTGACGTACAGTACTAGGAATAGTCCGACCGTTTCCAAACTCTGTCAGCACATGCTAACCATCGGATAACAGCCCTCTGCGCTATTAACGAAGGCCTAGTGATAAACATTTCTTATCGATTACACAGGAAGTCTGATCAATGAAACGTGAGGATGCAGCTATTGTGTTACGCTCCTCATTGTAAAGAATTTCTTTGGTGAAATCTTTTGTGTAAGCTGTTACTTGACTTATCAGATTACTCCTATTCAAACCGCCCAAAACCATGAGCTGCAGATTTCAGTGAAACAACGTCGACAAAAGCGTGGTAAACTGTGGGTTTTCAGCGGTTGGTATCTAGCGCTCCGGTCGGTTTTTTACATTTATTCTTGGCGCATCTGTAAGTGCAAAGTCCTACACTTTGGTCCTAGAAATTTCAATTATGATTATAACATGAATGGTAGTATTCTGAGTGATGTGACTTTTGAGAAGGATCTGGGTGTAGTTATTACAGGCGATTTAAAGCCATCTAGACAGTGTGCAGCTGCTGCTGCTAGGGCTAATAGGATGCTTGGATTGATCAAGAGGAATTTCAGTAATTTTGGTAAAGAAATTGTACTAAATCTGTATAAGCAGTTGGTAAGACCCCACCTCGACTATGCAGCCCAGGCTTGGAGTCCCTTTTATGATAAGGACAAGTTTCTTTTAGAGCAGGTTCAGAGGAGAGCCACTCGCCTTATTTCCGAACTGAAACACCTACCTTATCATGTTAGACTTAAGCATCTTGGGCTTACCACCCAGGAGTTGAGAAGGATTAGGGGGGACATGCTTCAGGTGTACAAATTTCTCTCTGAAAGGAATCCTTTGTCATCTTGCAATTATTTAAAGGTTCAAAGTAATTCTCGGGTTCGAGGCCATTGTAAGAAGCTAGTAAAGTGTTTTGCAAGGCTCGACATTAGGAAGTTCAGCTTCTCTCATAGAGTTGTTAACGAGTGGAATAGTCTGCCTGAGTGGGTAGTTAACTCCACATCGGTGCACTGCTTTAAGGTTGACATCGACAAGTTCTTCCATAACTGTGGTAGAATCTAACTGGGCTGGGCTCGTTTGGTTGGTTGTTTGTTTTCAGTTTAGGTTGTACGGACTTCAGGGCATCTTATGGGGCCTTAGCCCTCCTTTGCCCTTTAACCTGTTATATTATGTTATGTTATGTTATGTGCATGTATATGACAAGGCCTGTGCGGCAACGTGTGGCATACGTAAGTGCGGCCATTCTTATCTAGTGAGATACGTATGATATGCATTGGTAGGCTTGTGCAGTCCGCGCACTGAAAGGTTGGTATACGGGGTTTTCCCGCGCATTTTTTCACTCCTTGTTTTCATTCCCCGTGCACAAAAAAACTTTACAGTCTGGGAGAATCACATTGAACCTATAAAGGGATATTTTCAAGATCCCAGACAGTTCCAGTTCTCCAAACTATGCAACTTCTAGCTCCTCCCATAACTGTATGAAGCTCTTCCTTGTGCAGGAACAAACCTGTTTTATTGCTTAAGGCCATGTCCTGGTGAGCATACAAGGCTATAAAATGTAATAAAAGCACTCTCTCTGCCTTGTGTGGAATGTGAGCTACTCTGCATCTTTCAAATTTTCAAACTTAGATGTCAATCAAAGAGCAGTCACCAACTGAGAATTTTGATACCCCACACTAAAAATATACTTTGGGGTGATGACTGTCTGTCCTTAAATAATTGCAAGATGACAAAGGATTCCTTTCAGAGAGAAATTTGTACACCTGAAGCATGCCCCCCCTAATCCTTCTCAACTCCAGGGTGGTAAGCCCAAGATGCTTAAGTCTAACATGATAAGGTAGGTGTCTCACCTCGGGTATAAGGCGAGATTTTGAGTAAGAAGGGCTTGAATAATCTATGGTTCTAGCCCTGATCACTACTCAAAGACAGCACTTCACAGAGTGGAGTATTACAGTAAAAAATTGCACTAAAATAGGTCAAATTGCCTTTAATTCTGCACTGTACCTGTAGTCTGTATTTCAACTCATACTCTAGAACAACCAAATCAAAAATTGATCATTTTTAGTAAGTAACACAGTCAAAAACAAGCTTCCAAATTTTGTAAGGGATTTAATTTGTCAGTCAACATTTTTCCACATAGAAAAAGTTTGTATTAGTAGTCTGCTACCTGTAAGGTCAGTGTGCCAAAGTGCCAGTATGAGAATTTAAAGATTGGTAAAAGATGAAGTGGGTCTAAATAATTTTTAGTAAATTGTGAAAATGGCATGACAGGCATGTTGGGTGTTATTTATCATATTGGATGAACTCTAAACCATTCTACAGTAATAGCACCACTTTTATCTCACCACTTTATCTGGCAAAAAGAATGCATTCTTCAACTCTGCTACAAGTTGGCATTACTGTACGTCAAATACTGTACAGTAGCACTGAGTTGTGTAACGTGTAACATGTAACAGAGAAAGCAAATTTGGTTTCTTTGTAATACTGTAGTACACGTGAAATAATTCATAATAATAAACACAGACATTGTCCACAGTTTAAAGTCAACTGTGTATGTAGTTCATTTAGTCCCATCGAATAAAAGCTAGATACATGCACTTTTTCACATCAATACATTTCACGCATAACAGTGAAACCAAATTTGGTTTCTCCGATACGCGTGAAATGACTTATTCAGCTTTCTCAACACAGAACTTGCATGTGTTATTCATCTGCCTGCCTAAATTGTCTCAGAGTTCCATTTTATCCATTCTAGTAGTAAAACACATACTTTTGTATTTAAATTTATGTTCAAAATATGGCAAAACGGGGTTTATTCATTTCGTGTAATGGAGAGAAACAAAAATATTTTTCTGAATATTTTCCTTAGGGGGATAATACTGTAGCAGCAGAAGTTTTTAGTTACAGTAGGTCATGTTGCTTACCACCAGGTATGCCAAATAAGGCAATTTTGTTTCACTATTTGTCACATAACTAATTTTATTTAGCAAGCAAAAATCACATTGTAACACTTTTGTGAGACACCAAACTTTCAGTGAGATATTCATTTGTGAAAATTTCATAAAAATTCAAATGTTTCATGAGATTTATTACTGATATAGGTAGGGTACTGGGCTAGCAGTATCTCTAAAATGAAGTGCAATTTGCCTTCATACAGTTCAATATTTTTGAGATTTGATGCTTATTTTTGGAGGATTTCATGTGTAACATTTGAGACACCAAATGCTACACGTGAAATCCCTCATATAGATAGGCATCAGCCAAAAACACACAAGCCTGTTCACTATATTAGACATACAGTATGCATTACAGTATTAGGTTGTTCAATTGTCTATGTTTTAAAAGTAAAATGAAACAATACCTACTTCCAAAACAAATTGTATTGAATCATGAATATGGCTGTATTTTATGTCACACTTGGTACCCTCAAAAATGTAAGAAACCAAACCATTTTTGGTCAAAGATATAAATTTTTAACCAATGGAAATTTACTCAACCACAATATGTAATTTCTGTTGTATGTTCTCTATCAAAATATTCTAACAGTAAATGTATGAAAGTATGCATGAACAAGCTGTAGCTTGTTCATGCTCAACCAAAAGATTTCACACCTGCCTAATGTAAAAAACATTAAAAACTGAAAAATAGCCTCAATTTCCATCAAAATCCATCATATATTGACCATTTTCCGAGACAATTTTGTTTTTGTTTTTGCACTTACATCATGAATAAACATGAGCTACATATGCAAATTTGTAATGTGGAAAGAGCATGGAAGTACTACCTTGGAGTTAGTACTTTCATGGAAAGAGGGGCTCATGAGGTACTGTACAGGTATTTGTTACTGTATGTTGTCTTAAAATTGTTTGTTTAACCTTCATTCAAAGGACAACTTTAAGTTGACAGTTGAAACATGAAAGTACTACCTCTGAGGTACAGTAGTACATGTACTTCCATGTTTGTAATGATGGCATGCCCTGAGGTGTTTATTTTGAAAGTAGCTTTTTACTATTTTGAAAATGTCCACATTAAGAACCAAACTAGAAACGAGCTGGTTAGTAATTAACAGATGATTTATGAAGGACTAACTAAAGTACTGTAATACCTGTAGACACCCTGAGACATTCCACACCAGTTTTGCACAGCTAATGAGAGATTTCAGATATATGGTAAAACTTTTAAGAGGTACAGAATATCTTGAGAATGGTAAAAGATCATCAAATAATTCCTACAGATATTTCATCAAGGGATTGTAATCTACCATTATTGAGTAACTTGTGTAAAACAACTATGTTTTGATACATGTCCACATATTACTTTATGACTTTTGAACAATTTTACGGCTTATATATCTCGGAGGAAATGAGTCATAGGCTGTAGAAGTGAGTAGTACATTAATACCACGATATGTCAGTTATTAATCACTTTATGAACGATAGGCAAAGAAAATGATTTCCCTTCTTTAACAGTAGGCTGTAATTCATGTAAGTGTCGTAACAGAACCACAGAGAAGATTTGTCTCAGTGGCCTCTTTAATAATGACACTGTGTATAAAGTACAGTATCTTAAGTAAAAGTAAGAAGTCACTCAACTGCTAGCACTGAGGCTTATTTAAGTTAGGTGCTCTAAGTCTTGATTGACAGGCATAATGTACTCATGCAGGGCCATAGCCAATATGTTAAGTGTGGGGTGGGGATAGCCAAAGTGGTGGTATGTATGGCCTTTTGTGTCCTCATTTCATCCTTGAAACTCTCTTATGAAGTCTTTTCATTGTGCACTTCCTTGGTATACTGTAACTTCATTTTTCAGGTCACCCTCTCCCTCCCCAGGGTATGCCACTTTATTAAGACAAGTTCAAGAACTTGGACTTGGTAAAATATAGTTGAATATGCAATTCTTTATTTAATTTAATTTAATTATGTAGTGGCACTGGCTAATGTAGATCTATGACCAAAGTTCAAAGTACCACATGGTACAGTTAACAGTGGTTTCAACTGTTTTGCCAGCAATTAGTCTACTCTGTGGATAGTGGATTGAAATTGCTGAAAGGTTTACAGTAGGGCTGTGACCGTGCAGCTACTGTATTGATCGCTAAACGATCGCATGTGTAATAAACATTTAGTACAAAGCCACCAGAGATTAATCGCAAAACCCATTTTTCCAGCCAAAATAAAAAATGTCCCTTGAAAATAATGCAACAACCCCTATAGCAACAATGGATGTGTCCAAGACAAAAGGGGCATTCCAAAAAACTTATGGACAGGTGTCTTAAACAAGTAAAAGTGAAAGTTAAGCCTCTACATATGAGAAACCTTGTTTGGGGTTCACGGATACCACGTCCCCCGACATCACTAATGCATTTTTAGTAGTCATCATGTCTAAAAGCATGCGTAAAGTCTCTCTGTTGCTAGTAGATAATCGCGATTAATCGTTAAACGATCGCAAACTTTTGCGATTAAACATTTAGTAATTTCCCTACACGTTCACAGCCCTAGTTTACAGAGTTGTCCATTCTTTTGAAAAAAGCTTTCATGGATGTGTTTTTTTTTTTTTTTTTGGTGGTTGGATTGCATTAATATTGAAGTTATTTTATTACAATGTTGTAAAAGAAAAAGTTAATTCTCACATTGAACCTTTTCCGAATTTCCAATTTTTTTTTTTTTTTTTAGATCCAGTACAATGGCAAGAGGACAACAGAAGATCCAAGCACAACAGAAGAATGCTAAAGATAAGGAAAAAAAGAAGAAAGCTGCTGGATCTGATCAGAAGGCATCTGCAGCCAAGGCCCTGGTCCATACATGCTCTGTTTGCAGGGTGAGGGCTCTTCACTTTTGGATTTTGCCGAGTTAAATATTGTACAAAGTTTTATAGCATGTACGTGTAACAAGGGTTTGACTTACAGTAAGATTTCATAATTTTCTACTGTCCATAAGGGGCAGTGAAGTAAGGGAGAATGATGTCTGGTGATCTGGTCCTAGCCATTGATTTGGCTCTCTGTATAGCAACAGTGCAATGGCACTTACAGGTATTAATACATCATCACGTTGTTGCTTTTTCCCCAGTTACTGGTAGAGAAACTACAAGTTTTCAAGTTAGGGGTATAAAATAAAACACTTCAGGCACAGTGACTTATACTGTACAGTACCTGTAGTGAAAATTACTCCTAATCTTTCTAAAACGGATAAAATGACATTTAATTTCTGAAGTTGAATGTACACTGTAAGTACAGAGACACACCAATCAGCCAGGTTTTTTCCATACAGCAGAAGCACCCCCACAATTTTTGTGGGGGTGCTTGGTTAAACATGCAGGGATGCACTGCATCAGCATTCTTTCTTATAGTACTTTGAAAGCGAGAAACGTACTGACCCGACTTTCTCAATGTCTGCCAGACATAATCACTAAACATCCACTGCCCCACTGGGCCTTCGAAAATTCTCACTGGCTTGGCATGAAACTTACTTGCCTCAGGTTCCAGTGCCACTGGCTAAGTGGATCCCTGCATAAAATACAGTACAACATTAATGAGACTGGACATCTGTATATGTACTGTATGAATAGAAAATGCAAAAGATATGATCAAAGTGTATTTGTATGTGCTTTTTCTCCCCTTGAACTCTGATTTGCATGGTTTGTGACACCTACCCTCAATTGCAATTGTGTGCTAAAGCCTAAACCTCTCCCTAGGTGACTCCCCTTGGTTGCCCCATTATCCCATGACTGAAGCCTCTGGGCCTAATGTTAGTCAGACAATTCTGTCACTAAAACTAGCAAAACTGCTACTTGCACTATCACCAGAGTATTTGTTTACTTCCTAAATTTATCCTCTAAATCATTGTTTTGTCCCTTATTTGACTGGCTCATACATTTATGTGCACAACAGAAGGGCGTAACCAAACTATACAGTTTTATTTCTATGAAAAAGGTTTGAAAAAAAAGGTCAGCAACACCTTGAGGAAAATCTCCTTTTGCTTTGAGAAACCACCTTATACTGTACTTTAGTAAACAAGTTCACTGTATATAACAACTGAAACTGTCAGGTGATCACAGTCACATGATGAAAGCCTGAAAACAGGCTTTGAGGATATTTCACATTCCCTGTGTGGCTGCAAAAGTGGCCTTTCAGGTTTAAAGGGTTTAGAGCAGGGTTGGAAATTTGCAGTACGCTGGTTTGCCAGCATACTAAAAGTAGATAGTGGACCGCTAAAACCACTGCCACACACTGTACCCATGGTACAGTACTGCTGTAGGAAAAGTGTACCATTGTCTGCATGCTAGACACTAGCCTTAGAAACCTGCCTAAAAAACTGTAACCATATTTCAGATAAATGCACATTATTCTTACATTGGTGACACCATCATTACAAAGTACACTGGATATGAAGGCTCTTTCTATGAGCTACTGTACAAGTAGGTGGATCACCCCACAGAATCTTGATCATACTGTTAACTGTATCACTTGAAATTGACTTGAAACCATTGATATTCCTTAAGTTATAATGTTTTGCATCAGTTCTGTGACAATGTATGCAAATTTTTATTCCCAAAAGGAAGAGACTTGATCTCCAAAATACACGCTTTCTATTGCACAAGAAACCTACTTCTTACTGTGTACATAGTACATACCATACTGTAGAAAGTACCATTGCAAGACACATCATTTTACAGCAGAGGTGGGGAACCTCCTGCTCTTTGGTCGTATACGGCCCGCTGTACAATTTGATCCGGTCCCTGAAGTATTTCATAAATGCGATTTCGCAAACATTTAACACAGAATCAGTAAGATGTTATTAGCCCACCATTTCCCGGATAACTAAAGTATAAATGCACTTCCTTTTACCATAAGGTGACCAGAAGTCCCCGATTTTGGGGGACAGTCCCCGAATCCAGTGTTCTGTCCCTGATGAAAAAGTTTCCCCGAAAATGTCCCTGATGTGAATAAATGTCCTTGAAATTGAAATTTCCCAAGATATTAATTAAAATGTAAAAAAAATATTTTGTCGATTGTGTAGCTTAAACATGTACCTTTCGGACGGGAGATGAACGGCTGGCTAGCTAGTGTTATCGGCCTAGTATTACGTCAACATCATTGACAGGTTGAGATACACTGTACATCATAGGGCTCAAGTACAACGTACAGTACGTACGTAGGCTAACAAATAACAGGTATCTGCACGCAATCACAGAGATCGAAAGTCAAGAACATCTTTGACTTTCTAATACTGCTGTGATCACACACACATTTACTGTAGCCAATTGCACACATACTACCGATTTATATTTTCCTTACACTGTGCCTGGTCTAGAAGCTTCCCTGATTTTAACCCCCAAAATATGGTCACCCTTATTATACCACCACTAGTGCAGTACCAAAAAAACTGGGAAGCTTCCTGGTAGTAGACCTACTTAAACCACAGTATACACAATGCAGCATGCACTGTATGAAGCGTGTCTTTACGCACATACCAATTGCAGAACTATCATGATAGGAGAGGTACAGTACAGCATTGAACAAGAGTGGACTCACACCTATCTGCAGTAGGAAACTTGATGTGCCGTATTTCGGAGGCACTTGGCCGGTTCCGGTGGATTCCAGGTGTCAGGATCCCATGTCCTTCCACAAGTTGGTCGATTATCAATAAGAGAATGAATAATGTGCAATATAATGCAAAGAAAAAATTGAAGGAATTCCTTCAAAACTGCTATTTTTTCAGCGCGCTTCAGGGCGCAGTGCACCCTAGGGCACCCTCAGCACCTACGTACTGTATGGTGCTGTTTGGGTTTCATTGTGACTATCAAAGTGGCCATCGTAAGAGAAAGGTTCCCCACCTACTGTTTTACAGATTATAAATCGTAACCTACTTGGTCAAAAATGGCAAAACAGTTACATGTACTTGACATGTGCAAAAGACTGAGCATATACTGTAGCAATGTGTGATACACTGTACTGATAATTTTTATGAGGTAAAGTAGGTTTCCTTCATGGGTAATTTTTCTTCAGATAGGCTTGGCACTGTTGCCATTGATTTAAAACAGGTCGTGTAATATTGATAGGCCTACTAAGAAGTTAACCAAAACATGTGTATACATGTGGGAAGTAGTCTGCTTGCTTGTAGAGCTACAGGATCTAACATTTCCTAATAATTGTTTTTTCAAAGTGTTTGCAAATGTGTCATGTGTCCCT
The DNA here is from genome assembly GCA_029531755.1 of Holothuria leucospilota. NCBI lineage: Eukaryota > Metazoa > Echinodermata > Holothuroidea > Aspidochirotida > Holothuriidae > Holothuria > Holothuria leucospilota. Next base: position 27,277,688 of record CM055982.1, on the reverse strand, counting down.
TAAAGATGTTTATTTAAGCAGGATGAGTCTTATTTATCCACAGGATGGCATTTTGTTTGTCAAAACAGTTGAAATATGAAGTACAGTATTTCACAATACATATACTGTTGGGTGAAGCTGATACAATTCCATGTCTCCAAGTTCATCCAAACCCAGTGGGGTTGCATGTAGCCTAAAAACATTCTAAAATCATGTGGCATTAGCTGTGGGGGAGGAAAAAGAATTTATGGGGAACATCCTCACAAAAAAATGATCATGCCCACCCTCCACCAACCCCATCAGAACATTACTGCCAGTATATAAATACTCTGCCGTAGCCTACAGGATAGGCATGAAAAGACTGGCAATGTTTGAAACATTTGGTTTTGAGAAATGAAAAAGTTAAAAGGGTCATGTGTGGTGTTCCCATCAGTTGTACTGTAAGTGAGCAGCGAGTGCTTACCAAACATTTGGTCAGGCTAAATACAGTACAGTACCATATCTGGAAGACTGGCGTTGTTGGTAAGCACTATAAAAGTCAACACTGCTTGTACCAGATTTTCTTGCGAATTTCCATCCCTGGTACTGTACGTAAGAGTATCCCAGTGTGTCTCAATGTCCTTCTTTGTCTTGCCCAGAGAGATACAGTACTGAACAGTGCAGTATCTGAACCCCTACAGTATTTTTGTGGCAAGTCAAACCCTTCCCAGGATATTGCCTTTACTGTACATTTCCCCAGCAGCAACTTTTGGTAATTAAACACATTGAATATCTCATATCTATCTCATAATATCACAACGACTCCGACGTACAGTATCATCACATGGAAAACACTGCAATCAGTTTTGCAGTCTCCAAGTTAACTCCAACAATGTTTTTTTCATGCTTTAAGCCAGCTTGATGCAGAGTCCTGCTGTAGAGATTTACTCTCGTGTGGATGCTGCATCCTGCCCATAGTATGCTGTATCAGTAGTGTCACCTTATTGATTCCTTGCCATAGACCCTTTTCCAAATAGCAATTATAAAGGATTGTGGGATAGAGTTATGGTGTGCGTCGTTTTTTGCCACAGTTAAATGCCGTTGACAAAAACGACGCGTACCAGAACTCTATCCCACAATCCTTTGTAAATCCTATTTGGAAAAGGGTCTATAGGCAGGCAAGGAATCTACTGTATGCGATGGTGATGTCGTGTGTGGGTGTGTGTGTGTGTACAGTATGTGGCGCCGAGCTTGTAAACACGATATCTCAAGGTAGCAATGACTGACACTTTTCATATGTGGTATATAGATTTGTCATGTTGTAAGAAAGTAGGCTATTGTTTTTGGTGGTGGTCAAAGGTCATTTGAGGTCACAAGAGGTCAAATGCTGAAAACTTTGTAAACACGATATCTCAAGTTAGCAATTACCGACACTTTTCATATTTGGTATACAGATTTGTCATGTCAAGAGGAAGAACCCTACGGTTTTTGGTAGAGGTCAAAGGTCATCTGAGGTCACCAGAAGTTAAACTGTGAAAACCTCGTAAACGGCTTGTAAACACGATATCTGAAGATAGCGATGACCAACACTTTTCATATGTGGTATATAGATTCGTCATGTTAAGAGGAAGGACCTTATTGTTTTTGGTTAAGGTCAAAGGTCACCGGAGGTAAAAGGTCGAAAAGCTCGTAATCACGATATCTCAAGATTGGAATGTCCGACACTTTTCATACGTGATATATAGATTTGTCATATATTGAGAGAAAGAACCCTATTGTTTTTGGTGGAGGTCAAATGTCATTTGAGGTCACCAGAGGTCAAAGACCAAAAACCTTGAAATTGCGATATGTCAAGATAGGAATGGCCGAAATAGATTTGTCATGTTGAGATGAAAAACACTTGTTTTTGGTAGAGGTCAAAGGTCATCTGAGGTCACCAGAGGTTAAACTACGGAAACCTTGTAAATGGCTTGTAATCATGATATCTCAAGATAGCAATGACAGCCACTTTTCATATTTGGTGTATGGATTTGTCGTGTTGAGAGGAAGAACCCTAGGGCAATTCCACGCAAAAGTGGACATGACCACCAAATTTTAAAAATTTTCCAATATCAGTAAACTTGGTACCAGATTGAAGCTAAAAGTTTGAATTTTCAAATAAAAATAATTATTCCTGAAAAAAAAGCAAAATTCACTCTTTTTCATGCATAATTAATTAGCAGAAATCAAAGTGTCAATATTTTCACAAAACATGGCATAATAAAAAGCTTTCTGGCAACAACTGCAATGAGACTTTTGTTTTAATTCATACTCTGTCATGGAGTTATTGTCATATATTTACCACATATGAAATCAAATTATGATTTCAGCAATGTCTTCCACACTAATGAGCAACTAATTAAAGTTGTCTCATTATGTCACGGCGTTACCCTAAATATGACAATTTTTAATTTTGTGTAAGATACACAAATTGGAGTGGAATATTTTTTATAATGCAAATCACACCCACCCAGGCCTACAACTTCCATGCACTAAAGTTATGATATCTCTCATTGTTAATTAATTAAACCAATTAGAAATACGTCACGGCGTTACTTTTTTGGTAACGCCGTGACAGTAACGCCGTGACCGGCATTTATTTACTGTATGGTGACTAACAGTTACAGTCACTGTGGTTGCTGGTACTTAAGTAACAGCATCCTACTGTATGATAATGATTTTTTGTCAACTTTCTGGGCCTTCTATGATGGTACAAGCAGGAAATGCAACACTGGACTCTTTCTGTTGTTATGGGAATATGCCTATTATGCTCAGAAGCTATGATGGTCTGCTACTGTAGATTGTTTCAGTTAGCCCGAATGTGACTACAGTAGCAACAGTGTTTTCTGTTTATATAGTATAAAGCCAATCCGTGGTACAGTCCCTGTACACTGTTGAGCATGAGTTAAGTAAAGAATTTGGATGGAAGAAAATCTGCAACTAGCATAGCAGCAGGACAATCAATCACACATACAATACAGTACAGTACAGTATACAACACCATTACAATCCAGAATGGTCAAGCAGTCTACAGTAATGCAGAGAAGCAGCATAAATACAGAGAAAGATTAAATTAATATGCAAATATTTCTTAAAATATCTAAATTACTCATATCTAGATGAATTACAAACAATCTGACTATCAACAGCACCATTTCCCATGAGCTCATTAACTTAATTTTTTTTAACATGTGTTTCCCCCATATAGTAAGGCTTTGGTCACGGCGTTACCGTCACGGCGTTACCACACTTTTTTTTTATGTTTTATCATATCTTCCATAATCATAATTTTTTATTTTATATTTCACCATACTTTTGGAGATAACAGTCTACAAAATGTATTTAATGTGAAGAAACTGTAAAAAGTGCTTTAACTTCACAGGGTTTTAACAGTTTGCGAGTGGCCAGAAAATGCATGTCCTTTTCAGCGTCACGGCGTTACCACAATCATTAATATTCATATTTTCATACTTAGTGTACTTTTTGAAGAAAAATAATTTTCCAGATTAACTTTGTGATAGTAGTAGTAGAATTGTAATAAAAATTTGTTCCCAGCATTAAAGGTCTCCCTGTTATTTACACTTGAAATGTAAATTTTGCTTCCAAAGCGTCACGGCGTTACCGTGGAATTGCCCCCTATTGTTTTTGGTGAAAGTCAACTTAAGGTCATTTGAGGTCACTGGAGCTAAAAGACCGAAAAGCTTGTAATCACAGTATCTCAAATAGGAATGAAGGACACTTTTCATATGTACAGATTTGTTATGATGTAAGGAAGAACACTTTTATTTTTGGTGGAGGTCAAAGGTCATCTGGGGTTACCAGAGGTCAAAAAGCAAAGTTTCCCAAGAATTCCCAAGATTGTCATCAGGTCACTAGGGTCAAAAAATATCATTTTCCAAGAATTTGAAAGATTGTTATATGGGGTTTCTAGAGGTCAAAAAGCAAAATTTGCAAAGAATTTCCAAGATCGTCATATGGGGTCACCAGAGGTCAAAAAGCAAAATATCCCAAGTACAGTATTCCCAAGATCATCATCTGGGGTCACAAGAGGTCAAAAGGCAAATTTCCCAAGAATTTCCAAGATCAACATCTGGGATCACCAGAGGTCAAAAAGAAAATATTTCCAAGAATTCCCAAGATCGTCATCGTGGTCACCAAAGGACAAACAGCAAAATTTCCCAAGAATTTTCAAGATCAAAGATCCATTGGAGTTGAACCCCTTTCAAGACACTTCTGTTTTTCTGTTTTGTTATATTTGGTGGGGTTCAAAGGTCATGTGAGGTCAGCAGAGGTCAAATTTGTAAAACATAAAATGATGTAGTTAAGAAAGATAAATTTGAGGGATAAACCTCAGTGCAACAAAGCATCCCCTTTCGGCAAGGAATCACTAAGCCTTTGGGCTTTCTGGTTAATATAGCCAAGTTACTGATGTAAATTTTTGTTTGATGAGACTTAACATGCTGTGGCACAGTTCATGTTGATTTATCGTTCTGGTGGTGTGTTTCAAACCCTCCCTTGATATGGACTTACTTTGATGACTGAACAATCACTCCATGTACATTCACTTCAGTTTCTCCTTTTATCTGTTTATTTTAACACAAAACCTGAGATACTGTACTGTAAAATACTTAGTCATTGTAAAAAAGTTCATATCACAAATTGTGACCGAAGAAACCCCAGTTGCAAATCAATTTTAAGTTAGCTGTGCAAAAACCTTTGCCTATCACTTCCCAGTCTTTACCCACTTTCTCAAAGACTTGGAGGATGCATTGCTCTGCACAGCTCTTTGACAGCAAAGACCTGAAGTGGGCACCTTGCAGCATCTGGCAAACAAAAACCCTGTCTTCTGTTTTAAAGTGTTTATCAATTTTAACTCCTCAGTACTGGGTGAACAATTCTTCCAGACAAGCAATTTTTTGATTCACTAAAAAATGTTAAGGTGGTTTGTATGGGATTTGTTCCACCTTTCCAGTGACCTCTTAAAATGCAGGGCAGTACACTCTAACCAACAAGCCATTGCTACAGTAACATTTAAAGGAAAAAAACAGCCGCCCCAAACTTATTTTGAAACAATAGTAACTGTCACAAATTTCTTCTTTTTTCTCTTCCAAGTACAGTATCTTTCATAATATTTTAGGACATAAATATTGCATATTCAAGGTAAATCAAGCAGTTGCTCCTTCCTTTTAAATTTTACAATTAAGTGAGAAAAATACTGTCACTTGATTCTCAAGAGCCATTCAGGATATACGTGTAGGATATTCTACAGTACTATACAATTCTTTATTGGGGTGACTGCATTCTCCCTTTAAAAACAGCTCAACCTACCGTAGAAGATATATATATATATATATATATATACAGTAAGAGGTGACACATCTGACCTGTTACTGTACAGTATGTCCTAATTAAGGAGCCATAGAGCAGTTGTGTTTCAGTAGTAATGTACAGTATGTGATGACTTAACTGTACAGCAGTTTGGTCATCAGGTCTTGATGTAACCAATCAAAATTAATTAGGCAGCAAATCATCAGGATTTCTCTGTGAACTGTGCTGAAATTTTGGTTTTTTATCCAACAGACACAAATGCCTGATCCGAAAACCTACAAACAGCATTTCGAGAATAAACATCCGAAGAACCCCTTGCCTGCAGAGTTGAAGGATGTTGCATCAATCTAAAAGATTTCTGGAGAGGAGGAGGATGCCTCTTACTAGCCTTGTAAGTACTATCTTCAGGTTAATATCTTCTGAGATACTTGGTTCTCTGGGACATGGGAAATCTAGCACCATTATGAAATTTTTAAAATTCAAGTCAGGGGAAGGTAGGATTTCCAACAGGGGGCTTGAAAAATGATGACTTTACCCTGGAATCAGTCTAATGGGTAAAAACAAGAATATCAAACCTGCAGTCTGGTGCATGTACTTTCTGAAAATGCATTCCAACAGAATTTTAAGGCAAAAAGTGATCTTTACTGATTGGGAAAAGACCTTTTATTTTAACCTTTCAAACCCCCCCCCCCCCTTTCCTTACTTTGCATGTGGAAACTTGCAGGTCTCTAAAAGTCCTAACAGTTAGAAAAATTAAGTGGTCACAAAATTTACAGACAGGTAGAAGGGTCATTCCATGTCAAATCACCAAAGGCTCTAGCTGTATCGACTCCAAAAATTCCTAAAATATTTTTGTCATAAAGAAAGGATATCCTGAAAATTTGAGTGAAATTGGTTGACTTTTGACAAATTTAAAATTCCTTGAAATTCTGCAAATCAGCAGCAAAATGACATTTTGGCATTTTTGTCAATTTTGAAGTCCCATTTCTGGCAAATACTTATCCCAGTAACTTGTAATGAAAGAAACCTAATGAAACTATCTCAATGTAGGTTTACTAAATACTGTATGAATCCTTTCCAGTGTTGTTTTGTGAAATTATGGCTCCATGAAGTGGCCAGAAAAGGCTCTGCCAAATTGGGGGATTTGATGTGGAATAAATCAGAATTTAAAATCGAGGAAGGCAAGTTAAAGCAGCCAACCAACCATTATTTGACCTAATGGACATACTATCGGTGGAATGAGTTGCATTTTCCAGGTTGCACAGGCTATCAGTTTTATTGGGCTGAATTTCATATAAGTCCAGCTGGTCCCTGTAAATTAAAGTGGTATGGAAGGTGCCCACAATGCCAGATTTGCACAGTCATGCAAAATTTTGGAATTAAAAAGTGTCATGGAAAAGTCCTGGAATTTTTTCAATCTTCAAAAGGTCATGGAAAATTGATATTAAAAAAGGTAGCATATTCAAAATGTGCCAAAATCCTCTTTGGGGAAAAATTTTTTGGAGCGTCAGAATATTTGTGCATACCTTTGTACAGAGAAGTCAAATTTTTTGCAGAACTAGTACAAGTGGTAAATGTCATTTAGAGTACTGTACCTCAGTCCCATGAAGTGGTCTGATCATCACCAGGCCTCAAGGTCCATCCTTAGTCAGTTCTGGGGATGATCTGTGGAAGAGATCTGGGAAATACTTCCCAGACTTACTGTTTACAAGCTTTGATGCTTAGCGAAAGCTCTAAAAGGCAAGCATTTTAATGGTGTTATGATCTGAGGGCTCCACAAATATTCACCACTCAGCAATTTTTATCAGGACTTTAAAAATGGCACGGTATACAAAAGTCTGATTTGTTTTTAGAGATAGAAGGGGTGAATTGGGAGGATGTTGTAAGTGGAGGGCACCAAGCTGTATCTAAATATCTGAAAAGATAGTTTTGTAACTTGTTACCGAGCCAGTGAGGAGTCATTTTGGGTCAGCTTTTGCAGATGTCATTTGCTCACCTTTGTCTTTTAAATGTGAACTTATTCAGGCAGGGAAGAGAACGGGGTTGGAGACTTGCAGTTTCCCCTTCTCCCACACCCAATGACCATAAATTTTTTCAGAGGATAATACTTTAAACATTTCTCTTTCCTTGCAGATTCAGTCTGAAGTTCTTCGCAGCCAGCTGATCACAAGATTGGTAGTGGTACCTGAATGAAATATAAAGCAATACATCAAAATATAAAAATGATATCCCTGATGAATTTACGGGACTTATCCATCTGATTATGTTGTTTTGAGAGACTGAGGGATGTTATCTGTCGGGGAAGGGTTGCAGAACTAAGAGCTAAACTGAACATTAAATTTATGAAACTTTGTTAAATTTCTGACAGAGGGGAAGAATCGTCATAAAGGTTGTCATAAGAAAAAGTAATTTGTGCTGGAAGAGAGACCCACATGGGCCATTTGGAAGGTTTGAGAGAGTATGGGGGAGGGGGATTATGTTGGACTGGGAGGGAGGTACTGTAGCATAGCTAAAGGATAAAGGCACCATTGCCTGAAGAGAGGGAATAAATTTAAGTCAAGCATTTACTGCATAGTTTCATCTTTTCAAAACTTTTGTAAATACTGTAGTCATTTACTGTAAGTCATTGTGTTATAAATACTCTCTTCATTATTTTTCCAATGAATTTGTATTCTTTTTTTTTTTTTTTGGTGATAGCAAAGGTCTTGGTTGAAAGATAGTTTAATATAAAACCTTCATTCCAGTATTGATTGTGATATCAGGTACGGATCGAAGTACAGTATTACATTTATGTGGCACCCTTGCCATCCATGTAAGCCATAGTTGCTGCAGCTTCAGGTGGGCAGGACCTTTCAGTATCTCAAGATTCACATGAAAGGAAGAAATGTAACAAAGATATATTTTACAACGAAAGCATATGAAGGGAATAGGTGACTAGGTGACAAGACTCACCTTCCTTCCAGTTTATGGAATTAAATAAGTTGCAAAAAATGTTGGTTTCCTTATCTTGTGTTTTACCATGGGTCTCACCTACCAGACATATTTCAGTTACAAGAGTGAAGAACTTTTTAGCATGCTTTGCATGCAAAGATTCATCATTTCTTATAGTTGACTTCAGGCTTGCCTTATACAGTAGCTAGGTTGGGCAGGTCAGAGTTGTAACTGCACATGTCAGGTCATATGTCATAGGGGTATACAGTAGTAGAGTAAACATTGTTCACAGCAGCAATGCTTTGGCAATTGGCATTGCCGTGGTAAATTTATGAAAAAGCAAATTGACTTGACTTCAGCAAAAAATATTGCCGAGGCAATAAAATGTGGGACACAGGGGCTTACCAGGAATGAAAATGAAAGTTATGTCACTGTAACTCTGAACTGGCTTACAGTATTCCCACCTCAGACAATTTCCACCTCCAACAATCCCTCTGCCCCAGACATGACAGTTCCATTTTTTTGGTGGGGAAAGTTGTCTGGGGGGTAAGTGTTATGAGTGTTAATTGATGGGGAGCAAATTGTCTGGGTTGGGAATTGTCCGAGGGGGGTGAACTGTCCAGGGAAATTGTCTGGGTGGGGAGATGTTCGTTCACCACATTGGTATGCCAGTAGTGATGGTTTCATAATTGTCCACCACCATATGTATAAACAGTTATGTCCTAATTGCATGAATAATTCCTCATGTTCCCCCCATGCCCCCCCCCCCCCTCCCACAGCTGGAAAACATCCATATGACTGTGGAAGGGAGTGTCATATTTTCAATACATTGGCAGTGATGTGCCATTTTCAACTTGCTTAAGTTGGAAGACAGATTTGTATTTATGAAAATTTAAAGTCATAAAATTAATTATTGTTTAGCATCTGTTGAGAAGAAAATTGCCTTAATCGGATTCAGTTTTGTACTGTATGTTTCATGTCACTAGTAAGGAATTTTTAGTTAATTTACTTCTGTTAAAAGGGAAAGCAGGTAAAAAAGAAACATTCCAATGAGATTTGTAGGATTAATGAAGTACAAATTCTGCATTCAAATAATTGTTTAATAATTCTCACATTCAGAAATACACGTATGATGTAGAATGCAAAATAATGCTCTTAATTACACATCTCATCAATCCAAATAGATAAATTATGTGAAGGCAATGAATTTGTCTCATCAGTAGCATAGCCATACATCAGGATGTGTGAGGATGGTGGGGGTTGGTCACATTTTGTGAGTTGGGCAAGATTACCAAAGGAAAATGTGGTGTTGAACATTAGGCCTACACTTTATGTTATTGTTTTATCCCATTTGGTGGGCAATAGGAGGGAACAACTTCAAACAGGGGTGATAAAGTCCCTTTTGGCTATGCTGCTCATTGTCATTTGTATTTGTGTGTTGTAATGAGTTACATTATAAGATGCCCAGTATAAATCAGTTGGTGCAATGTTTGTTTATACAGGCCCAAATTTGGCTCATCTGTCCTTGGAGGACAGATTTAGCCTGGAGATGGGTATATACAGGGTCCCTTTTTAAGGGAAGGAAAAATTCATCATTATCGTGATATGTTTCGTAATGATTCCCCACCTAGACTCCATCCACCTTCTAGCTCCCTCTCCACCCCCACCCCACCCCCTTATCATTGTTGCTATGTGCCATTTCTTGCTGATTGGTTTGTTCTATTTGATGTAAAAGGAGACTGTATTCTGGTAGCAATATTGTCTTTACCAAGGTTTTGGTGCTGTTTTTAATCCATGGTACAATTTTTTAGACAAAGGTTATTAGCTTTGCCAAGTGGCAACTTGCTCCACTGTCAACAAAGATTTTTTTTTTTGTGATGAATCAGTGGGTTAGAGCATGAAAGACTCAGAACCTCCCATGAATTGCTTCCCTATGCATGTGAGGAGGATGATCTAGAGGTCAGTACCCCACCCTATCCCCTACCCTCTCTTGAACCCAAAAGATGTGGACTTCAGGGCAATAAATATCATTTCAGGGTTAAGGTTATGCCATGATTGTTTGCCAGATAGGGAAAATTTCACAGCACATACATTCCCATTCTTTTGTACAGTAAGTCTTCCCATAACACCTGTGAGTGCTTTCATGCTTAGCATCTTACTCAAGGTTGAGGCATTATTTTGACATTTGCACATTTCATAGCAGATCTTCTCAAAACTAAAATTTGTTGAGCATTGGCAGGCTCGTAGCCAGACAAGGTGGGTGGGGGGGGGGGGGGCTAAATAGCCCTCAGGGGAAGATGAACTAAAATGCATAAAAGGCAATGGTAACTTAATTTTCTGGAGGGAATTTTTGTAGGCAGTGCAGCCCCTTCCCCCATCCTTGACTACAGGCTTTATCAGTGAAAATGTGGACAGCATGCACAAGTGAAACTCATTTTTGTGTAGCTGTCAACTGAACCGACATATGCATCAAACATTTTTGGTCATGAAATAATGTGAACACCCATATCACTGACCTGCAGTACTTGTATCTTCATCTGATGGATCTCATAACGTTGAAGAATAGATCATAAAGTCAGGTTTTCCCTTTTTCATTCATCTCTGCCCCCACTCCGCGCCCCCCCCCCACACACACACAAACTTATTTTAGTGCAGTGTGCACATTCAGCATTAGTGATAAGCCTACATTGAATGTAGGCTACAATAGTCTAACTGCATGAAAATATGAGTCTCTGTCCTACTATATTAGTACATCAGTCAAGGTACATGGCAGCAGCTTGGAAACTTAAGTTGGGATTCTGTTGAAAGGTTGTCTTGAGCACCACCCCCATGACACTGTGGCATTTACATCTGCATTGTGGGTATGAGAACTGTGCACACATGATACTGTACGTGAAAAAGGTGACTAGAAAATATTTTAAAATGTACTCACAGTGTGTGGGCAATTGTAAACTAGTATGAATGCCATAATACAAATAAATGTCATATCTAATATTATGGGGTAAACAGACACCCAAGTGCTGGTATTGTGTTTGCATCTACACATACGTGTATTTGATTCCACAGTACTTTATGTATGAGATACTCCATTCTAGCAAGTGAGATGACTTTCAGTTTGCAGGAAGGCCTGCCATTACACAAATTCTTGAATTGGCAAGATTTGGGGGGGGGGGGGGGTACAATATCTTTCCAGGGGGAAAGGTATGTTAAGATGTATTGAGGTTGTAGTAATTTTAGTTCTCAAATGTCTTTTAGGGGCATGGCTAGGGCCTTATGTCTTTGGATGTTCACTTATTGAAGTCAGTAACTTTGTGTAGTCCAGAAAACATAACTAAGCATACATTTGTATACATAACTTACCTGGTTGTTAATGTTACTGTACTGTAGGTTCCTTCAGAATCAAAGCTCTTCAGAGCAAGTTTGTGTGCAAATATATTGTGGCCATGCACCAAGAGCAGAAGCAGAGTTTGTCTGAAAAAGGTGGGGAGGTTGGGGAAAACATGGGCCCTTGAGAAAAAATTTACTGTGTGAAAAAGTGAAAATAGATGGGAGCATTTCCAAAAAGGTGGGGATGTACCCCCACCCCAGGATTTCTGCCCATGACCAAGGCAGTGTTTGACTGGTGGGAGGGTATATGCATCACCTGTTTCTATTGAGTCACAGAACTAGACCATCTGCTTTGGAAACTTTTTTCTGTTGTTCAAAACCAACAGGAAGAATTGTAACCTTTGCTTATTATATGCAGTAGTGTTCGTTAATAATTTACCAAAAACTCCCTGTTAATCTTTTCAAACAGTATTGGTTGCCAGCAGTACATAAATGTGATGTAATTATTGAAGAGAAGCATCGTTCTGTGCGCTGGTGAAACATATTGATTAGGTGCCAAATATTGTAAAAGAAAACTTTCCATTCGCTGCACAGATTCAGTGCCCAGGGACGGATCCAGGATTTAAGAAGAGGGGGGGGGGGGGTTGCCAAACTTTGTTAGGGCAGAGTTCAAACCTACAAGCATCAACTGATGCCTCAATGGGGAGGGTGGTCTGGGGAAATTTTGAAATGCAGCAATGTTTAATGGTATTTCCTGGCATCTCAAGCTAACAATCAAAACAAGTACACATAAACTATGAAGTACAGCTTTGGGCTCATGTTGAAGTAAGTTATGGTGAATAAGATGGGGGTCTTGGAGCTGGGAAAGCCCCCTTCCCCCCACCCCCACCCCACCCCCAGCCCTTAGATCCACACCTGGTAAGATCATGTGATTTCTTGACAAGAAGATGGTTAATGTATGGTGAGGTTGGAGGATGGGATGCTGCATTAACTTGTCTACTAAATTCATTTTCTTCCCTTTAAAGGTTAAAAGGTCTTATTAATGTATTTTCTTTCATTACATTTAAAGAGCTATTGGCTGAAAGTTGTTCTGTTCATACCAAGTGTTGTATATTGTCGTCGATTGACATGGAATGAAGTCGGTCATATTATTGCAGTTGTCATAAAATGTTCATTTTTTCGTCTTGTATCAAGCAGTTGATGTTGTTTCAAAGTTCATGTGTTAAGTCAAAACTTTTCATGTGCGGTTCAAAGACACATTGTAATTTTTCATGAAGAAAGAAATAAAAACCACGGTAAACATGATATTTGAAGTACTGTATATTTTTTGTTGATTCTTTGCCATAGGCGAAAAAGTCTGTGCAGTCACTATGGTGTGTGTTAGGTGTGTGTGTTAGGTGGGTGAGCATGCCTGCGTGTTGTGAGAATTAAGCCGCGGTCACACTACAACGAATTCGGATCGGATTCCGATCCGATATTTGTGAGTTTTTATTAAAATCTTCTCCATTTCGGGTCGGAAAGAACCCAAAATTTGCCAACCTGTGTAATTATATGATTTTTATCGTAGGACTACGAAAATTAAATTTATACGAATTATTTCGTGACGTCACATCGACAGACAGCTTTTATCGGACTACGCGTGTCCGATAAAAGCTGTTTATATAGACCTCTGATGTAAATCATATATTTACCCTGGTTAGCAAATTTTGCCTCTTTCTGACCAGAGCTGGAGAAGATATTAATGAAAACTCACAAAAATCGGATCGGAATCCGATCCGAATTCGTTGTAGTGTGACCGCGGCTTTAGCATGTAAGCATGATATCTAAAGATATTGAAAATTGATGCTTTCAATACATAATATATACAGCAAATTAATTTTGGTGAAGTCCAGAGATCACAAAGTGAAACCTTGTAAACATGATATCTTAAGTAAACAAGTGTGGATACTTTTGATAATTGGCAATGCGATGCATTTTTGTCAGTGAAAGAACCGTATTGTTTGGGTAGAGGTCAAAGGTTATCTGATGTCACTGGAGGTGAAACTATCGACATCGTGAAATCTACTTGTGAACACAGTATCTTAAGAAGGGTAACGAGCAGATGTGCAGTGGTTCCTGGCGTGTTAGAGGGCTAGGGCCCCTTATCTGGTTCCTCATTGTTTTTGGTTGAGTTGAAAGGTCATTTAAGGTTACCAGAGGTCAAACTGTCGAAATCGATATAAACGATATTTTAAGAGGGGAAAATTGTGTGGGTGCATGTCATACTTGGCTAAGGTACCCTTTATTTAAATAAATATGCCATCTCTTTAAATGAAAAATACCTTAAACTGTCTATAATAACAGCAAAATCAACCGCAACAATGGGTCAGTCCAATGTAACTACCCATAAAACAAGAATGAATCAGTTTAAAATAAAAGAACGGGGTAAACAAATTTCGCAAAGCTAAAGGTCAACAGTAATGGTAGCTAGGACTTTCCTTTTAAGAAATGTTTTGTGATGTGGTTTTATACTTTAATAAAAGGACCAGGCGCGGATCCAGACACTTCTAAAAGGGGGGCTGAAAGCCCCCTTGAATATTCTCCTTGATTAACATTATGCTAATTTTCGCGTATTTGTTATTGTTGATGTGGTGAAAAAGGAGGGCTGAGGCCGGGAAAGCCCCCCCCCCCCCCGGATCCGCGCCTGAGGACAGGTCTCAAATGTGGATATTTTTGTAATTGCAGAAAGATGGGCCCGAAAGAAATTGCCTTTGTTCAAATTTACACAATAACTATTGGAATATTGTCAAGTTTTACTTCTAGCCTCAAGCGTTCTAACAAAATGAGGGCGTTTGTCAACTAAACTGTACTCTTAGAACAGGTTCTTATATCCTACTCTATGGTGGTGCTCGAGTATTTCGTTCATTAATAACTGGAACAAACTGAAATTTGAGGACATATAGAGGGCGAATTCACAGTTCCCAGTGAACGTCATACTGTCTTGTGAACAACTAAACTAATACTAAGACCTTGAACAAGACTAATAATGTAGAGGTCTGAAGGACAAAATATTGACCAGTCCAGTCTTTGTGTCCCCTCTAGGGGACGTAGCTGCTTCCGGGGAACAGAACCCCTTTCGGTTCAACACTCTGGTTTTCGCCCTTCGACATTCAGCCGGAGTGACTTCTGAAAAAGTATTTAGACTGTTTTTGAAGGAACTTTACAGCAGTTTGAAATTGCCTAAGCTGTCTGAAAGCTTTAAAGAAAACGTCAAATACCATCCGGCATCAAATGGCAACAGGTAGACTGAGACAACTTGCATGTCCCATTTGCTTTCGTCAAGGGAATCATGAACGCGAGTTCTCGATGGTCTAAGTGAAGTGATCCAGATAAAGGTTTCCTTCCCTTAAGACGTGTGACTCAACCAAAAAGCCTTTTTTGCTCTATGTGTTGCAGTGAGTGCCTTTCTCTTTGATCTGGAAAAAATGGTTCTTCTGGGTTGTACAGTGAATGATGAAAAACAATTTTTAAAGGAATATTACCTTTCTAGTTTATGAACTTCTTTATCGTGCACATACACATCGTTGTCGGGACCGTCCCCATAAAGGTATGAGAGGGACATAGGCGTAAAAAGCTAGGGGCTGGCCAAAAATGTGGGGAGCCAAGGCATACTTCTACCCCACCCACCCACCCACCCCTATTCAAGGACGACAACCCCTTGTTTGTTCCCTCTGTAAAAACGTCAAAAGTATCCTCCCCCCCCCCCCAGTAATAAGTTTCCACAATATGTCGCACCAAATTGTATCTAAGGACCCGGAAATATTAAAACATTTCCCAAAGGGAAATTAGACACCCTCTCCTCACATGGCAGAACGGCTGTGTAAAACAACGCCCAGCCCCAGCTGAGAACAGCTGAATACGCCAATAAGGCTTGAAGTGGAGGCGCAGCTCCTCCCCCTTTAAGTTCGATTTCAGGGCAAACATGTCGTTTTCAGTACCAGATCATGTCAGTATTGGTTGCCAGTTACGGCAAATTTCAGGCCAGCGCCCTCCCTTCGTTGCCAAATGTCTCCTCCGTACGCTTATATTGTTTCCCTTGCCTCTCCACCAATAAAACAGCTGTTTCAACTCTAAAATTTTATGATAAGTTTGAATCGAAACATTAAGTCATAACATGAGGAGTCGTAAGTTTTTGTAACAATTTATTTTGTTACTAAAACGTAATCAATAGTTTCCTTCAAATATCATCAACACTTTATTGACGCAAATACATGTGAATAATATTAAACTGTTAAAATAATGAAGACGACGGTATGAACCTTTTTATTTTTATAGTAAAATGGTACGGATGAACTTTGAAAGGCACTGCACAACTTATATGAAATACGAGTCCGTGGCATAGTGAAAGGGGTCTGGGAACAACGGTATAGGGCCCGCGCAAATTGTCATTTTTTGTACTGTTTTAATGCAATGAGGGGTAGAGTTTCATCAGTGGAGCCTGTCCCGGCCACCTACAATTCCCACTCTCTACTACGCCACTGTTACCATCTAGATCCTACCAAAAACACATCGCTTTCCGTACACCACTCGATGATACCGCCCCTTCCTTCAAATTATGTATACGCAGAAAGATACGAACAACTATTTCAATAGCCAAGTTTACAAAAAATTTTTAAAATCCACCAGCAAGAAGTCCTTCAAGGACCAGTAAAAGGATTAATAAAATCCGACCTATTTTGACTAGTGGTCAAAATTCATATCGTAATAGAATAATTTGATTACAGATCAAAGCCCTCTTCGGGGCGTCACTACCGGGGAGTGTGGGGGTGCCACACCCCCTCCTCCCAGAAATTTTTAGAGTGTCGTCCGTCGGGAAAATTTTGCCGGCTGTTGGCAAAAATTGCCTCTTTCTTTTCCAGTTCCCTGACTATGTTACGGAAAAATTCTTTCTTTGGGGCTACGAAAATGTCGGGAACTTTTATGATCACTATGTTTTACTTAAGGGAATCTGTGGCGGGGAAATTGTTGCTTTGGGTACATTAACCAGAGACCTAATCCCTCCCAGATTCAGCTGTATTAGCAAACTACTCTGTTTGGCGGGAAATTATTATCAGTGGCGCCGCCAGGTTTTGGTGATTGGGGGGCAGAACCGATGACGTCGTAATGCCACTCAGACCCGCCAAAATCGGCGTAATTTGTACCTTATTTGTGCGCCCCTCTGATTGTATACAGCAGTGTAGAATCCTTTTTGTCACTACATAATGGTGTCGTCCGGGGAGGGTGTTCCCCCTCCCCTTTGAGAAATTTTTGTTAATTTAAGGTTGCTTAGATGCAAAATGGTGCTATCTTTGGGATATTTTTGGAACTGATCATATATGGCTGGAAAATATCCATAATTTAGTGAGTTCTAATTTTTGGTTAGGTGGAAGAGGACAGTATGTTGTCTTAGAGAAGGGTATGTTGTCAACAAACCTCCTGAAGCCCCCCCCCCCTTTGGCTAGTTTTATGTAAAAATACGAGCGTGGAGTCCACAGAAACATTCTTAGACTATTACGAAAATTTTCCTTTGCTTCATTGTGCATTATAAAAGGATATCTAAGGCTGGCAGACACAGGTATATTGCCTCCTGGAAGCTCTGGACAAATTATATGAAATAGGGGACTGATAGGATGATTACTACCTGACATCCAAATGATACTATAGCGTATGATGCCGAGCACTTTACAAATATTGCACTTTTACGGGGTTTTTTTTATTTATTTATTTATTTTTATCTTTACATTTTTTAAGTTTGAACCAAAATCCAGACGAACAGCTTCCAGCAGTGGGGAATGGGAGGGAGAGTATAGGTGCAGGGAGGTGATATTAGACCTCCCTGAACGGTAAAGCAAAAGGGGTCAAGGACTAAAAAGCGCGTTTCAGAATGTTTTTTTTTTTTTTTTTTTGTCGTTGTAAGAGTATTAACAGTAACCGTTTATACCGGTAATGGCTGCGCGCGAAGCGCTCGGTAGAAATTTTTGAAAAATGTACAGCGACAAATACGTACTTTCAACCTTCCTCACTATGCTACAAATTAGATTGAAAGATCCCATAGGCTCTACAGAGGTTCAAGATGTACTTCTGTTTTTCTGAAAAATGTTGTGATCAGAGTAGCTGCATGTATTACAGCCGTAATAATGGTCATGAGATGGAGTGCAAACCGTGACGAATGCCGCGCGAACGCGCGGAAACTTTTCATTGAAGAAGATAACCATGACAAAACTTGCATTCATGCTCTGCATTGAGGCACTTTCAATTCCCCAAAAACCTGTTCGCCAATCAAAAAGCCAGTCTTTTACCTTAGAATTCGTAAACAGCTTTCATATTTGTTGCTGTGCTTCTGCGGGAGTTGCTACCGAAAATTATTGGAAATAAGGACAATATTGAGGCAAGGCTTGAAGTGCGCGGAGCGGGCAAAAATTTTGATAGTTTGCGAAGGATTTGCGACAATTATGATAGTTTGAGAACTATTTGTGATAGAAAATGATTACAATAGATCCATCACACGGTAGAAAACACACCTCACCGTACCCCCTACAGAAATCTATAGCTTAAACGCCTTTTTGGATCATTTTAAAAGTTTCAAAAAAATTCTGAAAATCGATGGGGGGCAGGAGGTACGCCCCCATGCCCCCTCCCCCTTGCCTGCGCCACTGATTATTATATATTGTTGGGAATGTAATCAAAATTAAGGGATCTTTGTCAGTAAGTGATCTCTACCACACTGTTTGGGAAGCCATTGTCTTTTGAAGAAATCCAGATGTCGGGAAAGTGCAAGTACCGTATTGCATAATTGTCTGCCATGAGATAGACACTGTGAAACAAAAACCTTATTGAAATGTGATGCAACTCACCCTGACCGGTCGTCGGGGATGAGTTTGCGGCATTAGAAGTCAGGTGCGTCGGGTCGCAGTCGGATTGTAGATTAACCATACCCGCAACACATTGCCGAGTTGGATACATTCAAAAGTCTATCTACTTTTTATAAGTCACACATGGGGCGAGCACATTGAGTCGTCGCCTGATTTTGCAAAGGCTTCTTTATTGGCAAATTCATTAAAAGATGAGTTGCCTTTGGGTCAATGACAGCTGTACACTCCCACGTCCTCACTAAACTGTGACGACCCAACCTTTTCCCCGACTTCACTCCGAATATCAAAGAGCTGGTATTTCCAATAAAGTCGAAGAAGACTGTCCTATTGCAATCGGTACCGACAGTCAAGCCAAGAACATTTGGCACACAACTAACCGACCCGTCTGCCACGCGACTGATTTTCATTGTCGCTTAGCAGTCGGGTCTTTGCAGTATGAGCTAGTTTTCTACTTACTAAAATCATGAAGTCGGGAGGGTTCGCGTTTGCTGTAAACTTAAAAGTGCGTACACTTTGTATTCCGACGATTGCGACAGAAGTTCCCTTTTTCGACTCCCTCTGTAGATACAGTGCCTAAAACATTATCAAATGGTCTTTAAAATGCTATTTTCTGGCGCGCTTAGCTCGCATCCTCCATGCGCACTAGTTGCCCAATTATTAATTCAAGAAGGACGGAACGTGCCTTGGATTCTTGCGAAATCCAGTGCAACCTTTGTGATCCTAGCTTTCAACCCTCGAACCGGCTGCGTCATAAAGAAATCAAATAGAAGATCCTGGCTGTTATGAAACCAAAGGGTCAGCTACAATTTTTAAGGTTTATTTAGGGCGTATTCAATGTTATTTGTGCATGTATAATTGCTATCTAAAATGAAGGCAAACAACCAAAATGTCCGTAAGAGTGTTATTTTCCGCGCGCTTCGCGCGCAATCATCTTCTACCCTCATTGTCCTTTCATAACTTCACATCGAACAAAGTATAATTATTGCAAAACTCCACAGAAACTCTACCAACCTCCCCTACCATCAATCCCGATGCATCTTAAAGGAATAGACCCGTGGTTAGTCCGAAGACAGAGATAGACTGAGATTTCCTGGTCTGTTTAGTGCGTATCCAATGTCATTTACAAACAGTTAATACTTCATTCCGGTGCACACAATTGTGCAAATGTTCTAGAGCTTCCGGGGGCTTTGCCCCCTACAGAGGGTCATTACTGAAATGGGTCCTAAGGAGGACAACTGTGTCCCACGTTGGAAATGATCTTATGCCCCTGCTATAGAAGAACTACCTCGGAACTACTTATTCCATGTCAGTGGCGTAGCTAGATATTTTTTTGTGGGGGGGGGGGGGGCGAAAGCAAAAAATTTCCGACAGATTATTATCTGGGGACCTTTTTTTTTTGTTTTTGTTTTGTTTGTTTTTTTTTTTTTTTGCTTTCTTGGCAATTTGAGTCCGACTTTTGATTTTCACGTTCACATTTCGATGTGTAATTCTGCTTGAAAACATAACAATAAGTGTTGTAAGTGTTTCAAATGAATTGTTTTTAACTTATTTCCGACAGAGACTAGAAATTTCCGACAGAGGCCTTCGGAGGCTTTGTGGGGGGGGGACCGCCCCCTGCCCCCCTCTAGCTACGCCACTGTTCCATGTCGAAGCCGACCTAGCTGTTGTAGCAGACAAATGAAAACGGTTAAGCCGCGGGTAAAATTGACATTGCCAAACGTAAAACTGCGTTTCCCGATAGGTTTCTTTTTTCGTTTTTCTTTTTGCTTCTCTCCTTTCCACCCGTTATATTTAAAACTTCCATTTTGTACTTTTTTTGCAAAGGTTACCTTCAAACGAGGGTTATGAGCAGTAGCGTATTTAGGGGTAGGCCACTTAAGGACTTATAATACGTAAATTCTTGAACGCAAATTGTACTTCCCAAGGTAGCATGTAAGGACACCTACTTTTTTAAAAAAAAAATCACAACCCCTTCCCCCGGTTGGTGAACACTTAACATACTGCATGACCCCCTTCCCCTCCGTGAGAGAAATTCTAGCTACGCCTCTGCTTGTGAGTTAGCCTTTCTCGAAACAGACATTTGAGTATTTTCCTCGACTGTAACTTTTTTGTTGGGGAAATGCCCAGCACCCCCACTCATTGATTCTTAGGGACGCCCTGTATGAGCCTAACTTGATTGAGTGTTTTTCATCATGTGACAAGAGTTTTGTGACTGAAGAGATTCACTCGTGCAGAATTACTCCTTGGTTTACCCTACATGCAATACCATGCCCCCAAGTGCATGGAATGTACATTAAAGTCAATTATGGGGAGATTGGCAGGGTTTTGCGGAAGTTTAAAAATAAGTTTGGAGTGATAGCTTAATCCCTTTAATTGCCACAAGAGAAGGTTTTTTCTCTGTTTTTCTTTTCAAATATTTTTATTTATACAGCAGCTGTTTTTGTTTGAAAACAATGCCATCATCCGTCAGTCTGTCTTCTCCCGTCCGGTATATGTATCCATCTGCTTGTCAAACTTAAAAAAGAGGTTTGAAGCTGTGAGGGCATCTGCTGGAATGATTCTGTTGAAACCAGAAACAAAGGGGTAAAATTTAAAAATAAAAAACAGAAAGCCCAAAGGCTTAGTGATTCCTTGCTGAGAGGGGGTGATTTGTTGCAGAGGGGGTGATTTGTTGATCTTTTCACAACTTGATCTTTGCTGAAATTATATGATCTTTGAACCCCACAAAAAGAGTAACAAAAAATGAAAAAAATAAATAAAGTGTCTTAAGAAGGATTCGTACCCCTGACCGTCTGCCTTTGAATACTGATCGGAGCTCTTATCCACTACGCCATCAGTGAACCTCGTTCAGGGTAAGGTATTTCTAATTATGCTATAGTCACAGCATCCTTTTCACGTGTTCATAAATCATAATTAGGTAATTTGAACTAGTATTATTACTGTAACAGTTATACTTGCGAAAAATAAATGTTGTTCTCTATAACTTAATCTTTGGAATGGTACAAAATTCAGGTCTAACTTTTCGTTAGTCACGAAACGCCGGACGCAATTTAGAGGCACCGTCCACTGTCTATTTAGTTTACGAGGTTTTCGTAGTTTCACCTCTGATGACATTTGAACTCCAACAAATCCATAAGGTTCCCTCTCTTTTAAGTAACACATCTTTATGCCTCGTATGAAAAGCATCCATTATCCCTGTCTTGAAATATCGTTTTTTTTTATTTTAAGGTTTTCGGTTTTTGATCACTGATGACCTCAAATAACCAGTCTGACCTCCACTGATAACAATGGTGTTCTTTCTTTCAATATGATAAAGGTATATACCAAGTATGAAGATTGTCCATCATTGCTATCTTGAGATATCGTGTTTACAAGCAGAATTTCGTATTTTCACCTCCGGTGACCTCAGATAACCTTTGACCCTTACCAAAATCGATAGAGTTCAGTTTTATACTGTATGGCATCTACATGTCAAGTATGAAAAGCATCCATGATTCCTAGAGATATCGTGTTTACAGGTTTTTCGGTTTTTGACCTGTGATGACTTCACATGACCTTTGACCTCCACCGAAAACAATAGGGAGCTTTCTCTTAATATGATTATTCTATATCTCAAGTATGAAAATTATCCATCATTGCTATCTTGAGATATCGTGTTTACAAGCTAAGAGTCACAAACAAACATAAATACACACGCACACACATGCACACATACACACACAATCTCCCGCTATGCGTAATTGCATAGGTTCCTTTTGCTTTCAGTAAGGAATCAAAAAAGAAATTTATCGATTAGTTGTATTAAGGGAAAATGCAGTCACACAATTTGAAGTAGTGAATTAGTATACCCCGGCATCCCGGTATTTCAGTTGGCACGGGGGGTGTCATGAGGTTTCCCAGGAGCCAGTAATGCTCACTTCGCCACTGGAGGAGAGGGAGGGTGAATGGATGGGACATCTTTTTTGTCATCCTTTCGATGATACACAAAATGGCAGACTTGTAGTAAGCACGTACTCATTCTCACTGTTTGATACAATTGCATGTATCCGTACTCGTGAGAATGATTTTGTACTGGTACTCGTACTCACAAATTTTGGAAGTTATGCAGTATAGGGCTTATGCAAAATTTTGCACTCGTTATCATGCCAAAAAACCTATGTGATCGTACTTGTACTCACAACCAGAGACACTCCACTTGTACTCGTGACATTGTACACACACTACAAGCCTGCAAAATGGCATCAGAAAAGGACATGTGGTCCCTTATTTATTGTTCCTGTGCCATATCACCTGAAATTACAGTCTCACTCTATTTTTCTCTCAATCCTTAGAGGATTGAGGGCAGCGTACCAATACTCCTAAATTGACTTACACACTAACTTTGATCCGCTACGTGGCCTCTTCAGGAAGTTCAAAAGGTGCAAACTGTCCTCAGATGAAATCCTACGAGTAGGTCTTTTTCACTTCTTTCAAATTTGTGTATTATGGCCATTAAGATGTGAGCTACGAGGGCTTATATAAATGGTTGATGGTGGTTCATCCTTGGACATAATAAACTGAGGGCGTCCCTTCAGCAACAGGTTTTACGCTGCCCCATAAACAATTCTCTTGAATTGGTGGCGCGCTATCTGTGTGTTCAAAGATATACAAAAACAAACAAGACTCTCTGCACAGAAGAGTTGTTAAGAGAAAGTCCAACCTATTTCAACTTACGGTTTCAGCATAAGGAAAGGACGAAAAATCCAACCAGGCAAGTATACGTATCGTTGATTGGTAAGAATTGCGTCCATGCAATTCTTCATAGCATGTTCTGGTTCAATCATGGGCAGAAAAGATGGCTGACTGTGGGTAGGGGAAAAACAGAGGATTGAAAGAAACTGTCAAAATTTTTACTATTATTTAAGTCCCAACAGCCCAAGCAGAAGGACGAAACCAAAGCAAGTACTCCCAGATGGAATTCCGTCCCCAGAAGAACGGACATCTAACTGAACGTGATCAACCTACTCAGAAATCAGATTTATTCTTGATGGGTTTGTCGAGCACTAGCATTGGCTTCGATCTACAGTACCCAATCCGTAACATGATATCACTCATGCATGATAACAAGTCTGGAGACTTCTGACCCTAACCTTTCCTCATGTCGTTTACCCTAACCTAACCTTGTGACTTAATATCAGGCATGATATACATGTCTCGAGACACGAATGTGACACCTTACAAAAAAACATGACGATTTGGTGATCTAGACTATAGTAGACCTTATGCATATAACGTCACAGAGGAGGAAGTTCTCCTGGCCTCGTTTGGAGGCAAGGGCGTATCATTGCAAGTTGCACCAACAGATGCAGACACAGGTGACACAGCCGCGATGGATCGTGTGTAATTTGGGCTAGTTATTCATCCCTCGTCACCTACCATCGAGGGTAAGTGACGAGCCCAAATGAAGCACGATCCGAGTACCATGCTTAACGTGAGTTTTTACTTTTATTTTATTTTTTGAAAAAGCCAGACAGAATCTTGTTCTGTCCACGTGAAAAATCGGTAATCCCTCAGTAAACCCCCTCCCCTTCCCTCTTACTAAAAGTTTCCTTGTGACGCCAATGTGCTGGCTTCGGGTACTTGTTAAAAATAATTGTGCAGAACTCCACGGGTAAACTCACCCAACTTCCACACCAGCAAACATACCGGTGCTCATAAAGAACGGGTGAATTATAGTCGTGTACACCCCTCGTTTTTCATACAGCCTCATGTCGTAGTACATTGCCTCTTCCAAACCGCAGATTGCAAACTTGCTAGCACAGTAGTCTGCAAGATTCCACACTCCGAAGTACCCCGCCACACTGGCCATAGTAACAATATGACCATGGTTGTTCTTCAACATACTTGGTGCAAAAGCTTTGTAAAGCTGTAAAGAAATATTGAAACAAAACCATAGAAACCGAAGTGTGACGTCATTGTACCACTGGCATTCCCAACCAGAATGGAAATCCCCAACCCTCGGGAAACTCAGTCCTTCGGGACAATTCTCACCTAGACAATTTTCCCGGATAATTCCACCCTGAACAGTTCTAAATTTTTCGGAGGGGGAAGTCTTCTTAGGGCTATAGCTGTAATGTTGCCAGTTGTCCTTGGTGGAACTTTGTAGATAGTGTGAATCGTCCAGTGAGAAATTGCCGGGAGAAGTCGTGCAGGATGAGTATTCGGACGGGGGGGGGGGGGTGTCTGGATATTTTCCGGCAAAGCGGGGTTTCCCGTTCACTGCCAGATCTAAAGACACAAAACCCAGTATTGCTTAATGGTAGGGCTCAGCTTAATTGATTCACATGAAGTAAAACAGCCTCATTAATATGTATCAGAGTCCAACATACTGTTTATTTTTTTGACGGAAGCAACTTTACAATTTCTTTCAAGTTCGAAAAAACTTTTGTTCCTTCTGAACGATGTCATTTTGGCGGTTTGGTAGATTTGGTAAAGGGTGCTTTATATACCACAGGAGGTAGCGTTACACAGACAAAGCGGCACCATGGATTCATTACCATTTTTAGAGAAGCTCGTATCCTGTAAACCATGTAATGAAGGACGAAGACTGACCAGGGAGCTGTCAATGGCAGGTCCCTGGACTGACATATTTCCAGGTTCATATTGGTACTTGTTACTTGTGTTACAAGACGACCCGTCAGGAACACCGGATTGAATCCATCGACGAGCGAATGGAAAGTTCCAGAGAATTCAACTTCAACGCAGCCTTTCTAGAACTGTCTAGAAGTGAGAACTGTTTACGTTATGTCCCAATTATAGCAGCGACCTGGCAACACTTCGAAGAAGCTGCAATTATCGTTATTCAACTACTGTGTGTTCTAGAAGTTTCTATTAAGGAACGTTCTCGTAATTACTGGACTGTGTACACTAGAAGTTTCTGTTAAATTCTGGAGAGTTCTCGAATAAAAGCCTAGCATATAAAAGGCAGTTCAACAACTGAGAGACTTGGAGAGACACCATCGAGTCCAGACGTTATTCTGCTGTCCGTTTGTTGACCGAATCATATGAGGCCAGCCACTGACAATTCACACTTGTGACAAATTGCCTTACGCCGTTTCTATACTGTGTATTGAGGTTGTTATCATCCATCGCCTACCTAGCCTTGTCATTATTCGCTCGTGGAACCAGTTCCTACGCTACAGCACGCTGCAGGTCTACCACTGTGCCATCGTCAACGTGCATGCACTACCAGCCCTTGGACCAGACCAGGCAAATATTAAGTAAAGGATTGTGAGTAAGTCTAATTAATTATTGTAAATTTAAGTAAGATAAGGAGATTGTAAATAATCATTAAGTTGTTGAATTTTAATCTCGTTCTTCTGTGATCTTTCGCTGTTATTGGTTTGACTCGCGACCACAAGCCGTAACAGAATTGGTGGCCTAACATCCGGGAACGAAAAGTACTAGAAAATTCGAGAAATTCTGTTGTAAATTGTAAACAACTTCAAAATGCCATTCAACTTAGATAAATTCGTGGCTAGTCCCTCAGTCGAGGAACTAGATTCATTAAAGAAGTCTGAGATTGTAAAGGTCGCAAAACATTATGGCATTGAATTTCAGCCTTTAATGCGGAAAGACGAGATTAAAAGATATGTTCTAGAATATCTTGTGGATGAAGGTGTCCTGCCTAGTACAGTATTGGAAACAGCTATCACTGTGCCAACTGACAACACATTTGAATTGAAAAGGCTTGAAATAGAAATGAATAAGGAGATTAGATTAAAAGAAATGGAAAGAGAAATGCAAAAGGAAAAAGAGGAAAGAGAAATGCAAATGCAAAAGGAAAAAGAGGAAAGAGAAATGCAAATGCAAATGCAAAAGGAAAAAGAGGAAAGAGAAATGCAAATGCAAAAGGAAAAAGAGGAAAGAGAAATGCAAATGCAAAGGGAAAAAGAGGAAAGAGAAGAAAGAGAAAGAAGGGAGGAAAAGGCAAGAGAACATGAATTTAGGTTGAAGCAACTAGAGTTAGGGGTCATAAAAGGCTCAGACCCTAAAATAGGCTTGGATACTGGGGGATTCGATGTTTCTAAGCACGTAAAATTTGTCCCCAAATTTCAGGAGGATAATGTGGAGAAATTCTTTAACCATTTCGAAAAGCTGGGTGAGCAACTTAAGTGGCCAAGAGATAAATGGTCCATACTCATCCAGAGTAATTTCACAGGCAAGGCTCAAGAAGTGTATTCCGCTCTGTCAATAGAGGACAGCATGGATTACGATAAGGTTAAAAAGGCCATATTACAAGCCTATGAATTGGTGCCTGAAGCTTATCGCCAAAAATTTAGAAAGTATCGTAAGGCGGGTACACAAACATACATAGAGTTTGCTTATCAAAAAGAAAGGCATTTCGACAGATGGTGTGCTTCCAAAAAGGTCTCCACATTTGACACTTTAAGACAACTGATGCTGGTCGAGGAATTCAAACGGTGTGTGAATGATGACATTAAGACTCACCTTGAGGAAAATAAGGCTGACAAGCTGAGTGAAGTTGCAAATCTGGCTGATCAGTATGCACTTACCCATAAATTCAGTAAAGTGGGTCAGACTCAAAACAAGGGTCAGTTTAGTAGGCCAAATAAGAGATATGGCAATAATAGTGGCACAACAGGTAACAGTGGGTCTCAGTCTGGTTCTATCTCTCCAACAAATTCTGGTAAAAAACAACCAGATTCGAGTCGTCAAAAGAACGACCAGGTCAGCTCAAACAAAGCTGCCTTTAAAGACATAACTTGTGGTTTCTGTCACAAAAAGGGCCACACAATGGCAAATTGCTTCACATTGGCAAAATTAAAGGAGACTGAAACAGCCTCCAATGCCTTAGCCATTGCAGAGAATTCTTCTGAGGTAGTCGTGACTTTACGGCCTAATTCTAACGACAAAATTAAGGAAGAATACCTTCCATTCGTGTCTGAGGGGTTTATTTCCCTAGATGGGAATTCAGCTCATCCACCCGTCAAAATTAAAATTTTGCGTGACACAGGCGCAACTCAGTCGTTGCTTCTTGATGGAGTTTTGCCATTATCGGACTCTACTTCCACAGGGGCAAATGTACTAATTCAGGGGGTTGAGTGTGGATTTATTTCTGTCCCTCTCCACAAAATTAATTTGAAGTCAGATTTAGTTTCTGGGTCGGTCATAGTAGGGGTCAGACCTACTCTACCTGTAAAGGGGGTATCTCTGTTGCTAGGCAATGACCTAGCTGGTGGAAAGGTAGTAGCCAATGCAATTTTGACAGATAAACCATGTGATTATAACAACACAGAGCAATTAGAAAAGGAAATTTCCAAATTTATTCCCTGCCTGTGCTGTCACTAGAGCTATGTCACAAAAGCTCGCCGTGGATGATAATCTTAAACATCCACCCTCCAAAAGTGAGGATACAGTTCCCAAAAGTGGAACAAGTAGGGAATCATGTAAGGATGATAATCTTGAACATCCACTCTCTAAAAATGAGGGTATGATTTCTGAAAATAAGGATGATAAACTTAATCATCCACCCTCTAAAATTGAGGAATTAGTTCCTAAAAATGGAACAACACTCCCAAAAGAGGAGTCAGAATCTGGAAAAGATTCCAGTAAAAATATTCATGAAAGTGAAGATTCTTGGTATGATCTCAGCCAATCTTTTATGACTAATCTTAATGATAGTCAGGATTGTGAGTCTCCTGGCCCCACACATAGTGAGGGGGTAGAACAGGAAAAATCAAAAATGTCTGACACACTCCACAGAGACCAGTTGTCAGTCCAACAACAACATGATGAAGAGCTTCAGCCATTAATAGCTGGTGCACTCACTGAGGATCAATCGAAAGACGTCCCAGTCTGCTTTTATTTGAAAAACAATATTTTGATGCGTAAATGGCGACCACCTGATGCACTATTGGATGAAGAGTGGAGAATTTACCATCAAATTGTGGTACCTAGGACCTATAGAAGGGAAATACTGAGTATTGCTCATGAAATGCCATTTGCAGGGCACCTAGGAGTCAAAAAGACTTACCACAGAATTCTAAATCACTTTTATTGGCCAAAACTTAAGAGTGATGTGGCCAAATTTTGTAAGACCTGTCACTCATGTCAAATGGTTGGGAAGCTGAATCAGAATATTCCGGCTGCACCCTTAAAGCCAATTCCTGCTTTTGAAGAGCCGTTTAGTAGAGTCATCATTGATTGTGTAGGTCCCCTACCTAAGAGTAGGGCAGGGCATCAGTATATATTAACCATTATGTGTGCCTCTACAAGGTTTCCAGAGGCAATACCTCTGAGGAATATTAAGGATCGGACAGTCTTACAAGCTTTACTTAAATTTTTCACATTGTTTGGGTTGCCGAAAGAGATCCAATCAGATCAAGGGTCTAATTTCATGTCAACTGTATTCCAGCAGATGTTGTATGAGTTAGGCATAGACCAAATTAAGTCTTCGGCTTATCATCCGGAAAGCCAAGGGGCTTTAGAAAGGTTTCACCAAACATTGAAGAATATGTTAAAGACATATTGTCATGATAATGAGAGAGATTGGGATGAAGGCATTCCATTTGTAATGTTTGCTGCCAGGGAATCTATACAAGAGTCACTTGGGTTCAGTCCATTTGAACTTGTCTTTGGACACACAGTTCGTGGACCATTGAAATTGTTAAAGGAGAAGTGGTTATCAGATCCAGGTGAAGACATACATCTAATTGATTATGTATCCCGCTTTAAAGATCGTCTTCATGGAGCATGTGAACTTGCTCAGGAAAATCTGAGGCACTCTCAGAAGAAAATGAAAGCGTGGTACGACAAGACCACTGTGAAAAGAGAGTTTAAGCCTGGTGATAAGGTGCTAGTGTTTTTGCCTGTTTCTGGTCAGCCACTTCAAGCTCGCTTTCAAGGACCTTATGTCATTGAGAGAAAAGTTAGTGACACAGATTACGTCATTTTGACACCTGACAAGCGTAAATCTAAAAGAGTATGTCATATTAATATGATGAAGAAATATTATGAAAGAGAAGATTGTGACATTTCTAAGGATGAAAGTGTACATGATGTAAATAGCAACACTAATGATACAGGTGATCAAGTGTGTATTATCAATGCTGACCATGAACTCACTAATGATGAGATCAAGGCTAATAATGTTCCTGACATGTGTATTAAGTTACAAAATTCTGATGTGTTGAAAAATCTTGACCAGAAATTAAGTCATCTGGATCACAAAGAAAAGTTAGAAATGAAATCATTAATCTATGAATATGCATGCTTGTTCTCAGATGATCCTACTAGGACAAATTTGATTGAACATGATGTTGATGTGGGAGATGCCACACCAATCAAGCAGCATCCTTACCGAGTTAACCCTCGAAAACGACAACATCTCAGGGATGAGGTTCGGTATATGTTAGACCATGACATTATAGAACCTAGTAATAGTGAATGGTCTTCCCCTTGTATATTGGTCCCCAAGCCAGACGGTGGGTACAGATTTTGTACTGATTACCGAAAGGTGAATGCAGTCACAAGAACGGATTCCTATCCGATACCCCGTATCGATGATTGTATTGATAGGATTGGGAAAGCTACGTATGTGTCAAAGTTTGACTTACTAAAGGGGTACTGGGAGATACCACTCACTGAGAGGGCTCGGAAAATCTCGGCATTCGTGACGCCAGATGGGTTATTTCAGTATAAGGTTATGCCGTTTGGTATGAAAAATTCACAAATGACCTTTAAACGCTTAGTAAATAATCTTACGTCAAATTTAGAAAATTGTGAAGTATATATTGATGACCTTATTGTGTACAGCAACTCATGGGATGAACATATACAACATGTTAAGGCATTATTTGGCAAGCTTGCCAAAGCTAATTTGACTGTCAATTTGGTCAAAAGTGAGATTGCTTGTGCCCATGTGATGTACTTAGGGCATGTGGTTGGTCAGGGTAAAGTTAGACCAATTAAGGCCAAAGTTGAGGGCATTGACAAATTCCCTGCCCCAACTGATAAAAGGCAGCTCATGCGCTTCCTAGGCATGGCTGGTTACTACAGACGTTTTTGTCCGAATTTCTCTGACATTGCTGCACCACTGACAAAATTGTTAAAGAAAAATGAAAAGTTTGATTGGACAGATAATTGCCAAGCAGCATTTGAATTATTGAAAAAGGCACTAATGAGTTCACCAGTAATGATTGCTCCAGATTTTGAAAAACAATTTAAGTTGGCAGTAGATGCCAGTGACAATGGCATAGGAGCAGTTTTGCTTCAAGCTGATGAGCATGGTGTTGATCACCCTGTTTGTTATTATTCTAAGAAATTTGACAAACCCCAGAAGAATTATTCAACAATTGAAAAAGAGACATTAGCTTTGATACTTGGTCTTCAACACTTTGATGTTTATTTGGGAACTACTAGTTTCCCTATCACTGTATACACTGATCATAACCCTTTGACATTTTTATCTAAGATGAAGAATAAGAATCAAAGATTGATGAGGTGGAGTTTATTTCTGCAATCGTATAATGTAGATATTAAGCATATTAAAGGGAAAGACAATGTTGTACCAGACTCTTTGTCAAGAATTTGATTTGATGCAGTATGTTGAAGATATCACTGTAAGTTTTGAAATTTTGTGTTAACTATGGCACAGTGTGTATTGATGATGTTACTGTATTCATGTATCATCACCTAGCAAGATAAGTTGTATGTTATGATTATACCTTCCATTGAATATTGGACTACATAATATATATACTGTAGTTATTACTGTAAAGTTATACATTGTAAATATTGTAACTTAAGCTTTGTCCGAGACGTCCAAAACTTTTTCAAGGGGGGGGGGGGAGTGTTACAAGACGACCCGTCAGGAACACCGGATTGAATCCATCGACGAGCGAATGGAAAGTTCCAGAGAATTCAACTTCAACGCAGCCTTTCTAGAACTGTCTAGAAGTGAGAACTGTTTACGTTATGTCCCAATTATAGCAGCGACCTGGCAACACTTCGAAGAAGCTGCAATTATCGTTATTCAACTACTGTGTGTTCTAGAAGTTTCTATTAAGGAACGTTCTCGTAATTGCTGGACTGTGTACACTAGAAGTTTCTGTTAAATTCTGGAGAGTTCTCGAATAAAAGCCTAGCATATAAAAGGCAGTTCAACAACTGAGAGACTTGGAGAGACACCATCGAGTCCAGACGTTATTCTGCTGTCCGTTTGTTGACCGAATCATATGAGGCCAGCCACTGACAATTCACACTTGTGACAAATTGCCTTACGCCGTTTCTACACTGTGTATTGAGGTTGTTATCATCCATCGCCTACCTAGCCTTGTCATTATTCGCTCGTGGAACCAGTTCCTACGCTACAGCACGCTGCAGGTCTACCACTGTGCCATCGTCAACGTGCATGCACTACCAGCCCTTGGACCAGACCAGGCAAATATTAAGTAAAGGATTGTGAGTAAGTCTAATTAATTATTGTAAATTTAAGTAAGATAAGGAGATTGTAAATAATCATTAAGTTGTTGAATTTTAATCTCGTTCTTCTGTGATCTTTCGCTGTTATTGGTTTGACTCGCGACCACAAGCCGTAACACTTGGGCATGGCATTTTGTTTGGCAATGACGGTTACATTTCGCACCGTACATCATTTTGAACGACTCACACCGGCATGACTGAATTAACGACTTTCCCCTGTTGCAGTAGCCTCTGTCGAGTCTTTCTGGAGGAAGTTTTTTCACCTCCCTCTGTAAACACTGGCTGTTACCTCCCCAGTGTTATACTCCCCCCGGTATTCGTGAAGGCTCAGTAAATAGCCTCAATCATAGATAAACGAAATAAATAAAGGAGGGATAACAAATGGTAGAAAAGCCTTGACAAAGGATAGTGTTGCAGGGATTTTCAAACATATAATTAAGACAGTATTGTTCCTTGGGCAGAAGCAGAGCCATTGCGGCAAATAACAAGCTTTACTTTATGCCATGTGATTTTACATCCACACGTGAAAATCGAAGGGAGAGAAATTTTTGTATTGTGTTTAGTAAGTTAGGCTAATCAGATCGAAGTTGTTACTTAATTAGAGCTTTTTCTCTATCCGGAAGTGACGGAAATGATACGCTTAAGAAGTTTTCCCGCTTTTTTCTTTCTCCGTGGCCTCATAAACATGTAAATCAGTCCTTGACACGACACACTTAGCATATATATATATATATATATATATATATATATATATATTAAGAATAACTTCCGTACTCCTCCGTCCTTAATTAATATGCAAATTTATGCGGATGATGAGGAATTCACACGGAGCCTCAACATGACTGGGTCTATGCATCTCTCTGCTACAACCTGTATTGATAGGGTAATTAATGATTAAAATCATTTACTACAAATTTGTGACCAGACACTTACCATTAGGTATTAATCATATGCAACCCTTGTTCCAAATATAACCAATGAGTGAAGCGTGTACCAACTTGATTGACAGGCTCTCAACTCCTCTTACGAACAACTGTTGTGACCAAGGGTTTAGTGGTATATACATGTTGTATTTTTAGAGAGGCTGGTCTATCAAGGGCTTGGACGAGCATCGCCAACTATAGTTCTTAAACCGGCATAAAACTACAAATTTTTCACGTTTTCAGTAACAATAGGAAGTGATAAATGGCTAATGAGGCTAATTAGAAGCATTGCCATGCAATAATTTCCTTCACACTCGTCACAAAATATTGAAGAAGATCAAGTATTCAGGAGAGCCTAGCGGATGATGGTAGCATGCTCTAACTGTAGACTTTTATCTCCGTTAAATTAGTGTGCTTTGGGTTTTACGACTGTGATATCACACGAAATGTAAACATACAAATTGCAAGAGTTACTGTTTTTAGAAAAGACATTCAGTACAAATATTGTTAAAATGTGTTTCTTGTAGAAACCATACGCAGCACTATGCATCACACGCAAATTCACTCAATACCGGTCTATGCAAACCACAAGAAGTACAATCTTATCTCATATCACCACTTCCAACATACAATTATTTATTTACATCTGTAAAGTTCTCTCTATTAATAAATGGAAGCCAAATAATAACAGAACAACTTGTATTGCGAGAGTGCTACAGACCAATCTTTATTCAGTATAATCCAGTAGCTAACTGTAAGTCTGTCTACAATACAATGATGATATAATGAAATATGATATGAGATGGCTGATTCAGCATTCTAAGCATGGTCAGACTTAAAGGGAGGGTTTAAGCAAAACAAAAAAAAATAATGATAATAAATTTCATATATGAAAGAGGAACTAAATCTACACAATTTGGTGAAACTTTCTTTCAAATCAGACATGTTGGACTCAAGATATCAGCAAATGAAGTTACTACATTGGTGATCCAAAGTGAGCTTGAGGCAAGCAGGGGTTATATCACTTTCTCACATTGATGAGAAATGCTTTGTTTCCTGTTTTTCAGTCTGTTGTGCTGACCTTGAAGTTACTGGGGATAGGAGCTCCCCATGTGGAATTTGAAGCTTGTAAAATTCTAAATGCCTGTCATGCAATCACATTCCTATAACATGTGATTGTGGAGGAGAAAATTGGTTCTTAAGTTAAAAAATCCGGAAAAACTAGCTATTAGTGTGAGGCTATGAAGTCATATGTGCTTGCTTCAAGTTTACTTTGTGTTGAAAATGTAACAATTTTAACTGCTAATATCTTGAGAACCACACATCAGATTTCTATGCAAATTTCACTAGAACGCTTAAAATAAGTACCCCTATAGCTTAAACCCTTCCTTTAAGGAGATTTATAGGGTCTTAACTTATTGACCTTTGGGCTTTGCTGGAGGTGAACTGGTTTACTTTTCACTGGGGGGACCATCACAACTGTTGTCCTCTACAGGCTGACTAGCATATTTGCACTATAGGGTTATGAAAGTTATCTTGAAGCAACATAGCAGTATACATCATTACATCACCTGTCAGAGATTACCCTGGCTTACCCGGGCTAACCAAGTGAAAGGCGTAAAAAGTATTTGAAAAAGTAAACATTTAAATCTCAAGGACAATAAACCTTGGTTAAAATTTAAAGATATATAGTCCAGGCCGTTTCGTAGCTTTTGGGGGGTTTGCATTTTTTTTTTTTTTTTTTGCTATATTTGATAAAACTTTGTAGAGTAGACATCAGACAATCAGAAAGGTGTGTGCTCCATTTTTTTTTTTCATGTGCAAGGGGGTAGCCAGCCAATTCAAAATGACCGCCATTTTGATCATTTTGGCTGATTTGGCTCAAGATAGGCTCTGTTGCGCCAACATTTGGGGTCTAAAACTTTTTTAGGAGTATAAGTGGTAAAATAAACACAGTCTCCCACAATATACTTAAAGTTTTCCCCAAAATATTGATTCGTTTTGTTGTAGTGACCTGTCGAATATGGCTCTTTTCGCCAAAACCCGGCAATTTTGGCAAGTTTGTCGCCGGGGGACAAATTTGTGTACCAGATTCTCTTAAAGTGTGTATTCCAACGACCTTAACTTTTATTAATGGGTAGTCCTATAACCAAGTAGTACGTGGGGAAAATTTGGACTCTCATATTCAAACCTACATGAAATGAGTTGTACTGAAAATTCGCAATTTCTTTGTTTTTCTTAGGGAAATTTTGGCCTCTGGGATCATTTTCTATGCCCAATATTTCCTTCAATTGAATAACTAGATCTACTGATCTCTTTGCTATTAAAAGAAAAGTCGATTGTTATGACACACATCAATGTTGAAAATTTTAAAAGTAGACAAATTTTCCGTTGGTATAGACCGTAAACAGCTAAATTTTCAATATTTTCATTTTCATTTAACTGTTTAATGAAAAATACAAGTTTCGGGACTACAAGACAAGTTTGAACAATGATGACCTCCTTTAGAGCTACACAAGATCTTAAATCTTCACAAAATTGGTATTCAAGTGCCTGAGTAGTACACAGAAAAAGTACACTGACAGATGAAAACGGAATATTGAATAAAGGAAACCCAAATATTGAAATTTATTCATTTTTTAGGAAAAAATATGGGTAAAGGGGCATTTTTGAACAGTAATATCTCTGATACTATGTCACAAGATGCTCCCATCTTGTTTGTTTGCCTACACTGCCAAGGACAAAAGATGAAAACAGCAATCCAGGCCCGAAGCCAGATAGCTTCCAGGAGGTGGGATATTTTTTCGGGGGTGAGATACATTCAAAATGCGTTGAAGCAATGTTAATATCTGATGTTCTTTGGGTCGAAAGTTTTTCTAGGGGTGCAGCCCCCTGGTTCCCCTTTGGCTTCCGGCTGTCAGAAAATCTCCAAAGAGTGTGTATATAGCAGCGTGAACGCGCCTCAGCTCTCCTCAGAGCGAAAATTTCAGGTGCTGTGCTTGCAAATTTATCTAAGGACACCCTCCCCCAAATAGTTTTATCAATGCAATTGCATAAATTTATTGGGCGGACCGAAAATACTGTTAACCCATAATGCAAGCTAACTAATGCATAGGGATGGGGAGATCAGGACAGGATTCCAGATACACAGGGCGACGGACGGTTCTTCCCTCGCTGCATCCAAAATCGCCCTACAGTAAAATGTTGAGCAGGGTAAAAAGTTACGAACAGCTCACCTTTCCTTCTAATTAGTTATTAACAGTAGAACCCCTGTGGACCTCAAAGCAGCCCTCGGAGACTTAACATATTGCGATTTTTGCCACCCTGAAAAACGTAAGCCTACTCTGGATCCGAGGGGGTCATCACTAGAGGCACACGACACCCTATGGGAAGCCGGTCCTTAGATTGTCAACTCAAGATTGATTGTGCAAGAGGACAAATGAAAGTGATACAAATTTCGCAGTCATAAAATATCACGTATCAAATACTGTATAGGGACCGCGGAGACGGGGGGTCTGTGGGGGTTTCAGCTCCAGTACTTCTCCTGCCGTGGGCATTTTAGGGCGCCTTGAACTGCTTTTTTCTTCCTTGAACATATTGGGCCGCTTTGATGATTAGCCCCCCCCCCCCCGACTCAAAACTGGAGCCGCGGTCCCTGCTATATGAACATTTTGAGTTTAGATACTCAAATGATAACCCTGACTTTACAAACAAAAGCAGTTCAGACACAGTAGCTGTTATTGTTGTATGATGTATTGAATCTAGTCCTACTTAGGAAAACCAGGGAGTTGTTACGGACACCCTGGGAAAACGAAAACCAACGATGGAAAGGAGAAAGAAAAACTCACAACACAGAGAACGACATTTTCACAAACCAGAAAGCCAAAAGGCTAAGCCTTGATTCCTTGCCACTTGGATATGATTTTAGTTCTTTGAATTGTTTTACGGGACAGAGAGAGAAGGAGAAAGTCGTGGCACCTGACCATACGGGAATTAACGTCCCCCACCCCCCAAAATAGAAAGAAAAAAGCAAGATGGAGTCTTACTTCGCATTTGGAAAACGGAAAAGAAAACAGAATCTGCCTTTGAGAAACGAAAACTTGCAGCGGCGTAGCAACGGCGGGGCCTGGGGGGCTAGGCCCCCCAGATTTTCGTCAGCCCCCCTCCCCGATTTTTTGTGTCCTAATAAAATGTGTAAGAGTTAAGAAGAAATAAATGTTTGAACGGAAATAAACTTTGAAGTATTTCCTTCAAAAAATAATTGAATAAAATGTGAAAGAATTAAGAAAAAGTAAATGAGTGAAAAACATTTTGCGCACGTATGAACTCAACTTATAACTTTAAAATGCCTACTTTCACTAAATTAGGTATATAGTCTGCACTGTCGTTTAATTCGCATATAATTCACTTGGACGATGAAACGAACGTCTCGACGACAAATTCGGATGTGACTTTGTCAGGTTTAGACCCTTTCTGCCTTTCGGATGACTGGTTGATTTACTGAAAACATGGCAACCATACACTGAAGACCATTCTTACACGACCATCCCATACGGTATCATACACAAAATATGCCGTACGGTAAGGTACTGCGTTCGAATAATTCTTCTATCCTTAACAAGTCAAGTATGTCGTGTCTCTCTCCTTGCCCATAACAAGTGCACTGTAGAACGATTGTTTTCGACAAGTCCTCTTTTTACTAGTTCGTACTGGCGCCCGGGCGGATTTGTAAAATTGCCAACAAGGTCCAGATTTCATGTGTTTCCCACATGATCCCTACTTCTGCCTTGCGGGTTAAATAGTTTGAAAGATTTACTGGTGGTATTGTAGGTCTGACCAAGTAATATACCGATGACTTGAGTCTGTGAAAAAATGCAGCACCATTTTGCATCTAGACACCATTGAAAACCGGAAAAATTTCCAAAGGGAAGGGGACATCCTTAGACCCTACATCAGGACAGTGATCTATGTCCTCCTTGCTAGAAAATAAATATGTTAACCCTAGGTTGGAGACAAATGGTATGATCTAGGGGATATGTAATTGAGTAGTGGACATGTAGCCTATGGATAGGGTGATGGACAAATGTAACAGAGATATACTAGAAGGTGAATATGGGAGAATTGCAGGCAGAATAAATGAAAAGGGATGCATAAAATTCAGTATGATTCTTGTATTATCTCAGCTTATATGATATCTACGGCCGTACACAGTGGGGAGGGGGCAAAATTACCCCCAGAAATTTTCAGTGCACCATTTCCAACTTTGAGAATGTACAGAGAAAACGCAGTAAAAATATAAGAAATAGCTGTGATCGTAATGATAGAACTTAAAAAATTTCAAATAGGCAGATCAATATTTTCATGCCTATATCTGTACACACCACCAATTATTTATAGCTCTATTAGCATGTATTTCTAGTCTACTTTTCTAAAATTCTCGCGCTACGCTCGATTATGCATAGCTACGATGTTGCTGTTGTTGGTATAGGTAGCTTCAATCATCAATGGCCTAAAAACGTTTCTAAACCGTGCCAGTTTAGTCATGAAAACGTTTATAACCAATAACACTCCCTCCCCTCCTCCCTTAAACCCTCCCCCACAACGGAGTTCAATGGCTGAGGTCATGCTTCACATCATATCCACCACGCTCTCAAAAATGACTTTTGTCGCACTTTGTCACAACTACTTTTCGTTTTCCTTTTAAAGCTGAAATCCCTCAAATATTGCACCCTATCTATACGTCCTCCTGAAATTACAAATTTTCGCCAAGGGGAAGGAAGACACCCGTTCCCTTAAGTCCCCTCCCCCAGACCACAGATCAGTAATAACCACTTTTTGCCCCCTAGAAAAAAGTGTATGTGCGGCCTTGTGTATTACCATTTTTCATGGATTGATTTTTTCCCATTATTTAAGAAATGACAGACATGAGAGTCGAATTTCAAGGCTGGGTACACGCAGCTTAAAACACGTGGGAAGTGCCGTTTTCGGCCATCTGGAGGGTTTGTAAAGCCAAAACTTTTCTTGCACGCTCCGCGCCAACCGATGGTGGCACTCCGCTTAGATAGTCTTGACAAGCTGACCCTCGGCGGTGCCGGTCCTCCCATTTGTTACCTAGGCCCCCCTAAAAATTTCATCCCAGCTACGCCCCTGAAAACTTGCCATTATATAGACTAATTAATTCTTGTGTAGAGAAGTGTGTTAGCATTAAGCCTTAATTCCAGACTTCTTCAACTCACCCAAAAAGCTGCTTTCACATTGACGTCAATAGTACGGTGAAGCAAGTGTTCAGGAGCTTCCAAAAGTTTATTACCATGCACGACACCGGCGTTATTAACAAGGATTGTGACGTCACCGATGTCAGCCTTGACGTCAGCAGCTACTTTGTAAACCTCCTCACTTTTGGAGACGTTGACTTTGTAAGCATATGCCTTACCTCCTAAGTCGTTGCATTCTTTGGCAACTTCACGTGCTCCATCTTCGTTTATGTCCCAGAGAACCACCGTGGCGCCCCTCTTTGTGAATTCGAGGGCGTACAACCTGCCAAATCCACAAGCGCCCCCAGTGATAAGGACAATTTCGTTGCTAACATCCTTCTTAGAGCGCAGAAAATTTGGGACACAGAAGCAAACTAGAGCAACAATACTGTGGTACAGCATTGTCAGAAGAAGCCACAGGAGCTGGAAAATGAACACGATGCCGCTGTTGAGAATAAAATTAATTGCATAAAAAGACTAGAAATTTTGAAAAGTGACACTGAAATTGCCACGTGTAAGACTAAATCTGAAATTCGGTACAACATTTCTTTAAAGAAAAATGCTACCTATGTGCCACAGAAAATTTTCGTCATGTTAAAACCATGACTGTTAGATGTATGATGTTAGGAAATTCAAACAAGGGAGCTGGGTAACTTTTGTTTAAGAAATAAGGTTTCCGCAGAGAGATATTTACTGCTTTGTACCGTAGTGAATGAGTAATTGACTCTCCCGTCCCAACCTTCAGTTTCAAATGAAGCAACATGAAAGCTCGTAACAGTTTATGGCAAAAAGCTACTGCTAGAGTTTCTTGGTATTTATTCTCCATTTCAATCGCTTATGAACAAGTGCAACCCCTATCCAGGGGGCAGGGGGCAGAGCTTTCCATCATAAAATTAGTAATAGCTATTGCTTGAATGCGTTTTAGCATATCTCGCCCCTAAAAATATTTTCGCACCCTTGGACCTTATCTCTCCCCTGCAGTACCTTGTCTGGCTAAGGGTCCCCTGGCCTTAAAATGGGGCTTGGGGCTTCCCCTTCCCCTCTGATTTATCCTGCATATGCCAATGACTACACCGATTCTATTTTTATACGTGACGTTCATCGCTTTAAATTTCAAACTACCTAGTCAATCCATGCACCCTTAAAGTTTTGTTGTTTCTTTCATTGTGTCACAATATGTTTCACCTTTGCCAAGGAGCCATAAAATGATTTTTTTCCTGGATTTTTTTCTTGAAATAAGGAAAATTTCGAACATAAAGACCGTCTGAAAACTACGAAATGATAGTACTTTTTTGGATCTCATCATCTTTCGATACAAAATTTTTCAAAGGTGACGGGAAATCTTCCTAATTCAGAACTGCAATTCATCACCTATAATGACAAACAGGTCACTTAGAAGTCTCACTACGGCTTTAATCAACTATATGGTGTTCATTTTAAAACAACCGATACGGCCGTTTTAAACATTCTGGCAACTCGGTTCAGAGTTGGACAAAACATGACTTTTGCCCCTTCGCGTTCTCATATGCACGGCTTCTGCTGTA
Organism: Holothuria leucospilota; assembly: GCA_029531755.1. Lineage (NCBI taxonomy): Eukaryota > Metazoa > Echinodermata > Holothuroidea > Aspidochirotida > Holothuriidae > Holothuria > Holothuria leucospilota. Next base: position 27,237,009 of record CM055982.1, on the reverse strand, counting down.
TTAAATCTAGTTAAACGTTGACTGGGATACACCTTCAGACCTTTCAAACCATTAGAATTTAATTTTGGTTTCATTTTACATCACTGATCCTCACACACGTCGGGCTCTTTTGGCCTTTACCGGGGAGGAGGTGTAAAGAATCCTCCATGTTTTACAATTAGAGTAGGCATGCATGCATGTAGTAAGCGACTTTCACGATCATCGGTGGTTAAGGCTTCAGTAGTTTTACCAAATAAACGTTTTCCTATTCAGCCTTCTTGGGAATTTAAAGTGTTTGACACATGAAAACACACATTTAAATGTTTTGGAGCAATTTACAACTTACGTTTCCGGCAATGCAGGAGACATTTAGCAAAAGAATTTCTTAGTACTTTAAACGCCAATTTATGATGGCTCTCCTATTAAACAGTGTGAGACATATTATCATTTTTCTTTATCATTAACTAAAATTTCCCCTATTGAAGAAGCGAAGCTGCATACGAGCCTGAAAATAAATTGAACTCAACAAGTCTCGAGTACTATTTCAGTTCACATGACCAGTGGTCGAGTCACCAAGTAAATCTAGATTGAATCTTAAATTACCACGAAATACGCACATAACAAATTACCTCCCACTTACAAAGAAATTTGCAACTTCATAACTTATATATGTCATTTGAGAGACGGAAGGGATGATTTCGTTCAAACTGAGAAATACTTGTTATTTATATCATCTCGTATAACATGTTATTTACTCTTTTTTGAAGATTGGAGACCATGCTTTGCAAGCTGTATTAAAGGGCCAGGGGGTGATTTGCCCCTCGTGCCCCTATTCCCAACCCCTTATGTTATTTGTCTGGGAATCGTCGTTTACCCGGTATGTTCTAACCGTGAATGTTTCCGTTCCACCATATCATGGACTACTGCCCAGGAGAGAATAAATCTCTGCATGTGCGGGGGGAACACATGCATTCGTATACTGTAAATGTGACCATGATCCCAAGCTACGGAAGCTGAGAACATCGCAGTGTTGTGAAATCTGACATGCCAGTTTTCCCACCCCTTTCTTCGGTAGATATGGGAAGGAGAAATCAAGATACGATTTCTCCTTACGATTATCCACCGATAATGTGGAGTGGAGAAAACCAATGTTAGTGAGGGGGTACTTCAAGAGAGGACCATTACACAGTGTCTATTTTCGAACACCCTGCTAATAAATGGACTATGTCCATCGATCCTCTTTTCCATTTAAGTAACATAGCTAGATCGCTCGTCGACGATTTCTCCGTACCACGGTGGGATCATACGTGTCATGTGCAGGCACGTCCATTTATGGACAGGGTGTTCGAAAATAGACCCTGTGTAATGGTCCGTTTTTGAAGTACCCCCTCACTAACTTTGGTTTTCTCCATTCCACATTATTGGTGGATAATGGTTAGGAGAAATCGTATCTTGATTTCTCCTTCCCATGTTTACCGAAGAAAGGGGTGGGAAAACTGGCATGTCAGATTTCACACCACCGCGATGTTCCGGCTTCCGTACCAAGCGAGCTGATGATGTTTCAGGTTGTAGAAAAGCGATACAAAACACATGATCCAGATTACCATCAGGGCTTAGTTCCCTGAAAACGTTATAACCACTTTCATTGCAACAATTAAAGTATACAAAAATGAAGAAACTTAAAAACTAATGATACGTGAAAGGCCTACCTGACAAGAGACATTTCGCTTGCAGAATCTGTAGAAAATAAGAGAAATAACAGGCAAATTTATCACGTGATAAATATTCAGTCTTAGTTATAAATAATTTTTATTCGATATACCTGCGAGTCAAAATTCACCCTGGGTGCAAAACGTGACCTATTCTAAAGAGGGATTTTTAATTGTTTTAGCGTCTTGAGGTTCACATGACATAAGTTTATGTCTGAAATTCGTTTGATATAGCCTATAGCTGTATCTTCTTAGTTAGGTTAGTTGGTGGAGGCATGAAAGTACTCCACGAATTTTTGAAAAATTAGATGTACTTACATGCAATTACATACGCTACATTTTGAAGCAGAATTTGTGTTAAAAAAAGCCCCCCCCCCCCCGTAAAACCGCGCCTGCACGAAGCACTTTCATTGTTGGTACAAAGATGGCTCAGAATAGTGGTGGTGGAACCAGGGAACGGAACCAGGGGCTTTGGGAAAAGTGGAAAGGAGAAAGGTAGAATAATCCCTCTCCTGCCGATATTTCCATGTATCCCAAAGACTGTCGTTAATCTGCATTTAAGCATGGCCTGAAAAGTGTCATTTTCGGCCATCTGGGAAGAAATTCAGCCCAAATTTTCTTCTACATTCCCACCAACTTATAGTGGCCCTTCTCTTAGTAAGTGCATGTCAATTCACTTTTACGAAGTGCTTTGATAGGCACTTACATCCATGGGCGAATGAGGTAGGGAGCCGAGTGGCAGCCTACCCCCCTCCCTCCGTGAGCCAAACAATGGTCTATTTCAGGGCAAAATGGTCATTTTCAGAGCAAAATTATGTCACGATTGCTTGCCAATTAGGAAAATTTTAGGGCAAGGACCTCCTACCCCTTATGAAATGTCTTTCCATATCGTAATGTTCAATGGTCTTTCACGGGCAGGGGTGGGGTTTAATGTGTGAAAGTGGATGGGGGAAAGTGTTCCCCATTGCCTCCACCCCCCCCCCCCCCGCCATCCGGCCTATGTTCAGGGGATAATTGTTGCAACAGCTGAGGGAGTAATCGATTTTATCTGGAGGCAGAAATTCCCCCTATCTGCAGATCTGTCAAAGGTGACGATCAGATATGTATGGAGTAAGGCGGGCGGGAAGGGGGGTCTCCATAACAACACACTGAATTGGTTAACAATATGGTAGTTAGAACGTAAGCTATAGTCAGGAATAACCTGAACTGTTATGAAGATGTGTTGCCTACTTTTTCTTGCTTTGTCGAACTTAATATTTTACAGTTTTGACTTATACAAAATTACCTGCCCGTAAATAAATGCACCGCACATTTTTTAACCCTCACATTATAGGCTATGCACAGCGTCATGCCTGTCCCGACCTATACGTCCTAGTAAAATTGATATGATAACAATGTTATGACAGATTCAAGGCCCTAGAAAGATTTCTAAGAGTCGCTGGCTGAACCACTTAGCTCATCATGAATTTTGGCATTTTTTCCCGTAATTTCTCGCCGTTCTATGACACATAATAGCAACTTATGGAACTTAGAAAATAAAAAATTGGGTCCTCAGCCCAGGCTCGGGCTGCCCAGGTACAAAGAAATGTCATTGAATGGATAAATACTCTGGAATATTACTTCATTTTATTTTTTTATTTATTCTTTAATTTTTTGACTGAATAGCCTTAAGGATAACAAAACATCTTAAATAGTACAGTTAAGACGAGTTACAAAATGATGCATTGAAATAGTCATCTTACCTTTCAGCTGTTCAGTATCACTATTATATGTCAACAAAGTTTGCAAAGACTCCACCAGCTGCTCTAAGAAGTCTTGAAATTATTTTAATTGCGCCTGGTGTTAGTTAATAATTAGTCACGGTTGGCAACTTAAGTCACATCAGTGCATAAATCGTTTCCGATGTATCTTGAAAAGCTTTCAATGTCCTGTTACGCCCGTCGGGCAGTCAGTCTCATTTAGGTTAAATACTTGTGTGAGTATAGTTTCACTGTCAGGTGAGGGTTATTAAATGACATTCGTATGCAGTGTATGCTAGTTACTTTGTAAACCTGGTAAGGTCAAAGTCTGTTAAACAAACTTATTGGACTAAACCAATATCCAAGAGCCTGGAGCTATATCAGCATATCACATTATCGGGGAGGGTGTTAAGAAGGAGATACAACGACCAGGGCGGGTGTAACACCCCCAATCATCCACGCAGTCGGCAAAATCCTGCACTAGTCGGCAAAATAAACGAAAGAGGGAAGTGCAAACGAAGGAAAGTTAGACCGAAAAAGAAAGAGAAAAAAAGAGAACTAGAATGCGAGGCATTCACACTCGCGAATCTAAAACTGACGGGGAAAAAAAGTATTCGCTAGATTTACGCAGCAAGAGGAATCGAACGGCGTACCACCAGCGTGTGAGTCTTATGCCCTATCCAATACGCCAATGGATCAGTTGAGAGAAGGGAAAATTTAATAATATATAAACTCTTTAGAGCACCTTGCGAGAATAAATGCTAACAAATGTGATGGAGTTATGCATCTAGTGGAGGTTGTCTTTCATTTTATTGTCTTTAACGATGGGAAATGCTCACTCGAAGGTAGTATGTTTAACTGGGGATCGTTCAACAGTTCAGCAAATCACCCTTTGCTGGCAATGAACGCCTAAGAACTGTGGAGACTTCGGCAGCAATGACATGGATGTAGGCATCCATAGGCTAAAGCGGTGTTGACTATTGAGGCTTCGATTTCTCAATCTGGAAAATATTCCTGTGTGGTAGCGCAAAAAGCAGGCTACACGAATCTGCTCTGTGCCTTGCCGTATCCGATAATCATCATGGTATACGGTATAAGCAGTCAGTTGAACTCTCGCACTCACGTCGTTCAGAACATGAGTCTATGGAGAGAACGTCATCCCTAAACCCCAAAATATGGTTAAATAGTACTCCCTTGTATGATATCCTTGCCAAAGGCACTTCGGACATTGCATATTTAAGAGGCCATTTAACCCTAACCGAACCTCAGGCATAATCGAACCCAAGGTGGGACCGCTGACTTTACCCCGTTTTAACAATAGGGTGACGTCGCCTGTGTCGTTCAGTAATGCATCCAGTCCGTAGATTGCCATCACTAATATGAATACGCAATAAGCTGGTAGGGTTACGGGGTTACAAAACCTACGCCTTAGGAAACCCTAGGTTTGTACGAAACACTCTAAATCAAAACCGTATTTTATGATTTTTTTGATTTCATTTTAACGATAAACTAATATTTGTATTCACTGAATACTTGAAAACAGGTTGCTCGATACTATTGCTTAGTTGTGAATCTAAATAATACTTATTGGGGGGAGCAAGCACGTTATTTGTAGTAGCAATCTACAAAACGGTAAAGAGGCGATGAAGCTTCGAATTAGACTTACGACAGTCACTCGGAAGGAACAAAAGCATAATTTTTCCTTCAAATTACATTAACAATCATTTTGTTGTCACTTAACTTGCATAAATTATAGTTTATAAAAATGACAATATTGTACAAGAATTGCAGGACATAACAAGACAAGAGAAATGTCACCATATTGGATCTAACGACCTTTGCAAGTCCAAAACACGACACATATACTTCGCTATTCGCTCGTAAAAAGGGGAGACAGAAGAGGGAGAAAGACCGAGCGAACAGAGAAAAGAACAGGGGAGGGAGGGACAAAGCAGGGCAAGAGAAAGGGGCTGGTGCAGACGGAAGACAGGAGATTGGAATGCATTTGTATACAACGTTTATCACAATATTTTCAAAGCCCGTAAGCAACACTCTTTGAAACTTAAAACATATTCTGACGGCAAAAAAGCTGCATAGGGATTTTCAGTATCATTTTATACTAAAAGAGTTCATCGTTCATGTGGTATTCTGGCATTGAGTCGGTAAATTCTGCACCAGTCAGCAAAATGAAGTAAACGTGAGGAAAAGAAAGAGGAAAAGAAGTTAAAGAAAGAGGACAATTTCTGTAATGAGAACCCAAAATTTTCGACGCACTACGCGCGCTGTAATGTCACTCCAGTTTCTTCAATAGTTCCATTCCACATAGATAGATAGCATAAGTCCTGTCAACCTTACCAAGTAACATGTATTCAGGGTACATAGGTTATGTAGAGGTTGTAAATTTCATTCCATATCGCAAAGCCTAGTTGCTGTTCTCCAATGTGTGTCATGCAGTACGGTCAGTTGGTGAGCGACTCACGGAGCAACGTTTGGCTATTTCATCGGGTAGTCCAGGTGGTTTCGACACAATGTATGTTATCCCCGACATAGTCTGCAACCCCTACAGTTTTTATGTTTTTATTTTTGTTCTTAATGAAAGTATGTCATTTGTGCCAGCCTACCAAAAATTTTCGGGCGTCTTGCAATTTCACGATTCAGACTCAAGAGAACACTATTAGTGCACAGCTCGACTCTTGACATATTAAGTGATATAATGCAAAATATACTTCCTTCATATCCCCATCTCACTTCCCCCTCGACATAAGGGCCGTCGGAACTTGGAGTCCCTGGCATGGCCCGGACTCCTGTCGAGAAAATTCTGTCACCATTCACGGTCGGTTTACTTATTTTAGCTTTCAAAAGGGTCATTTCTGCGATAAAACCCAGAATATTCGGTATGCTTTGCCCACTCTTCCTCAGTTTTGTTACAAATAGCTAAATATGTAACAAACCCTTTCCATCTTTTCAAGTAACTTAATAAGTTGAATATATCGTTTTTATGTAAATGCCGGGAATTTCATCTCATTTCCCTAAACTAAGTTAATGTTCTCTTGAGTCTGTCTTTCGGTACGGCTAGTGACTCCAGAAGGGAAGTACAACGTAAGTTGTGCCCGATAGGGCTCAACCGCCTGGCCTGGAAAATTGACCTATATAAGCTTTAAATAAGTACAGATTCTTTTAAGTGTAAGCTTACCCAAACATTTAGCGCTCCTTGCGCGCTTTTCATTTTAACAATTTAGATTCCGGGAAAAACCTTAAATCGATTTTAATATGTCATCTGATGAAAACATTGTTCAAGCCTATACATTTCTCTCATTTTTAGCACTTTTTTCCATCATTAAGAAATATGTTCGAAAAGTAAGTTGAAAAGAAACTCTTAGCTGACTGTAAATGAAATGATATTTAGTGCGACGAATAACGACGAAAGGTTAAAATTTCACATTTTTCTATGACGATTGGCAACGAAAAGTTAACGAGTTCAACGTAAGGGGGTATATACTTCATATAAGCCTACCTGAAGTTAATATATTATCGAATGTATATATTAATAAATATTCAAACGAATATAACACTATTAATATTCATAAGCACATGTGTGTATGTATATTCTGTACATAACTATATCTACATACATATGTATATATATGTATGTATATATGTATATGTATATATGTATGTACATGGGTGTATTTCATCCCCTCTAGGTCGTTCCCATTTTTAACTTTTTATTTGGACTCTGGTTCAAAATTAGTAAAACCACGATTCTTGTTAAAATCTTGATGTGCTCTCCTATAGTGTCATTTGGAGGTCATCTTAAAAGCATTACACTAAGGTCCAAATTTTTTAATTACCACAGAGCCTCTAGGAGGCCCTATAGGCGGGTCCTTTGGTACCAGCACTGGAGAGGTGCCATGCACAGCCAAAATATCACTAAATAACAGTTAATCAGTTCAAAGCTTTACAAAAGATAGCATCACTTTGCATCTAAGTCACTTTTCAAAAACAAAAAGTTCTCAAGGTAAGTAGTTTCACCCCTCCACGTAGACACAACACTCTTCCCTTACACCCAACAAAAATAAGAGCAATTCACTAAAGTAAGACAATTTTTCAGCATACGGCATCAGTTCGAAACTTTGCCAAAGAAAGCACCATATTTCTTCTAAGCCACGTTCCCCTTAGTCCCTCTAGCTACTCCCCCTGGACGGCACTTCTACACTATTTGACAAAGGAAGGACCCTTCCCGGGTGAAAAGAGTATCGTAGATAAGCATACGTACACTTTACACCGACTTTTATCTGGGGTTTATCTGGGGTGCCCGGTGGCATTGACATCATCTTCCTAGCCATCCCCCAGTCATCAAACTCTGGTGGTGCAACTGAAGTTCATTAAGTTTGCTCAAATTTGTCTCCATCTATTTAACGTGGCATTTTAAAATTACAAACCATGGAATAATCAAGGTTGAATCTCCTGTTTTGTTCAGAAGATAAGTATGCGCTTATAATAAATATAGTACGGGCTTCTTACTTTTATCTTAATTTTCTTAGAGCGGGGAGGTGTAAGGCCTTGCTTAGCGTACTTTTGTCATGAAAGGGTATAGACTACTCTATCTTGCTTACATTACCTTTACTATGTACCATAAGCGTATGGGACTTCCAATAGCGTGGGGGGGACTACATCACTTTTGTCGGAAAGTTTCATGTGTGTTTACTTGAAGAAAGCATCATATTTTGTCCCAAAATAGCAAGTTTTTTCCTCGGATTGGGGAAGGGGACACTGCAGCCTCCAGCTCATCACCTCGTATGCCAATGTTACATTCTCTATCTTTTCTCAGATTACTTTTGTAAGAATGAAAATTTCTACTTTCGCTGCCGTTCGAGCGTCCCAAATCAGGTAAGCTGTCGGAACATCTGGCTCATGGGAGATTACATACTTCATCGCATCTACTAGGGCGCCGCAGACGACATTGCGCCGAAGCATGCCAGAAAATTTGTTATCATGAAGTTGCGGTGGAACAATCGTCTTGTACTCTTAAATATCAGAGAAATATATGTTCTGAACAAGACTTACGTATACCTGTATCTTAATGCAAATGTATAAATATTTTTGCTTTGTTGAAAGGTTGCCATAAATTTAGTACAAGGTGCGCTCGAAGCGCTCTGAAAATAGTCTTATCGTAATCATAAAGTATCGGCAAAGTCGTCCCATACTCACAGATATCAGCGGGTATTTCCACATCAGACCCTTACCATACCGGTTGTAGCCCTGTAGGCTTGAAGGGAAATGTGTATAAACTGCATCAATATGTCACACACAGGAAATCGCTTCTTAAGTTTATTAAACCAGGGAGCTGTCATAACACTTAGGACAGGCCAGTAGCCAGACAAGGTAGTAAAGGGGGGGGGGGATAGCTATCTGGGGATACTTCTTAGAGGGCGAGAGTATATTAAAATTTAGAATAGTAATAGTTATTAATTAATAGGAGAATATAGATGGTAACAGTTGCAGCTCTTGTTTTGGAGTCGACAAAGACTGCGAATGCTAGAAACGTGTTCAAATCAAACTAATAACAGGGCATGGAAAGTGCCGCTTCCGACAATCTGAGAGACATTCTTGGTAAGACTGTTCTTGGTGAGATATGCGTATCACTCCAACGGCTCCATGGCGCATCGCAAAGATTGTGTCATGGGTTAGCGACCTTGAAAAAGGCCTGTGAAAACCACTCCGTGCATGCCCCCCCCCCCTGCTTTCCAAAATGACTTTACCACCGTGTCTGATGAAGAAGACCCACTGAGCCTAAAACGTCAGGGTCACAAAGGTTTCAATAAGACCATGTTAGAAGTACAGAAAATGCAAAACAATTGTCGTGAAAATGCGGTGGTTTGTATTTTCTCACTCCATACACAGTAAATTCACGCCTCTCGGCATATCGAGGTCCTAGTATAGGAAATGTCTCCAAAGTGGTCAGTACCGTGAAAAAAGAAATCACTCTCAGGCTGCGGATAATTGGTGGCGCTCTGTCAATACTATGCGTCACGACAGACTCGCACCTTTTCGGCGACTTCGGAATTTCACGGCCAGTTTGCTTCTTTATCAGCCAACTCTCACAAGTTACTTCTGACAAAAGGCGTAAGAGGCAGGGTTGGGGGAGGGGGGCTTGGAAGGCTGCAGTCCCTATTTGGACAGAAAATTTGCCATATCCTGACATTAAATTTTCTATATATTTTCAGGAGAAATGTATGCTATTTTCGGGCAAATTGCACATTAATATTTTGAGCAAAAGCACTCCCCCGAATTGGGAGAAGCCCTAAGGTTGAAACTGTGCACGTCCTGTCCTACCTGTTGTCTGGGGACAAGACTTCATGAGGGATTCGTAGCCATGTATAGCTGCTGAGATCTGGTAAGGACTGGAGGGGTATTTGCACATTTTATTTACTTAACTTTGACTTTTTGATTTCTTTCACACCACAATATAAAATTGTTAAATGCTAAGTAAAACGCTATCTCAGAGGAGTGTTGTGACTTTACGTAATTTCCTCGCAGTCGACACAACCCCTTGAAAATATCCAGTGCTATTAATTAACATGTATATATGTCATATAATGTGTCCTATAATATTTTTTTCCATTTGTATCAATTTACAAATTTATGAAAATATATACAACGAAAGACGCGCAAACACATCAACGAGGGCGAAATCTCTAGAGGGGAGCAGTTCATGACACTATCTGAGCGGAGCACCAAGTGGCGTGCCCACGTAAAGATAATTGACACCACTGCTGGCTCTTCCTTTTCCACCTGTGCATGAGTGCCATCCTGGGCGAGGGTGCTGAGAGGAGGGGTACAAGTAAAGCCTAGCTTAGCTGCAAAATTGTGCAGGGTTGGGAAGTAACGAGTTACAAGTAACGCCGTTACTGTAACGAGTTACATTTTGTGTAACGGAACCCTGTAACGAGTTACATTTGCATTTCAGTAACGGAGCAAGTAACTAGTTACAATTCTGTGTAAAAGTAACTGTAACGGCGTTACATTTGGGTCCCGTTACTTTCCCGTTACAAATAGTCAAAATGACCACAAATTGCATTTTCTTTGAGCTAATAACAGAATAACAGAAAATTTTCAAATTGATGACACTTTGGTAGTAAAATGTAAAAGTATTTTCGATATAGGCTATTTATCATTCATCGCTATTATCGACGTCGCCCTCACCGACATCAAATTTTATTCACGATTAGAATCAGAAGTTGATATTAGATGCACACGCTGCAGGCTTACAGGCCGGGCCACTTGATTGTCTATTGAACCAGGGAGTTGTCAAATAGCAACTCCCTGATTGAAATAAGTTTAAAATTGATCTGTATGTCAAAATACTTATTAGACAGATCAATGCTTATTATCCATGAGACCGATTTGTGCGATTATTTGAAAAATACTGAACGGTCCTCTAAGGCTCAGCTGACTTTATGTATTCTAAGTAAAGTCAGCTGGGCCTTGGTTTACTCATATTGTCCTTTAGAGGACACAGTGGAGACAGTGTACCGTGAGAAACGGGTTGGCCCATGGGCATTCAAATACCAGCTTACTTTGAAAGTTTAATCATTGCCTCTTGAGACGTTAGGGCTGGACCCGTGTTCACCCTATCCGAGTCGGAGCTAACTGCGATTCTAGATTCCCGAATCTTTCCGAGCATGGTACTACTCAGGATCCTCAAATTTCTGCCAGTTTTGATTCCAATGGCACCAATTCCGAGACCAGTCTTTTTGCCAATGTATATCATATCACACATACAGATGTTTTAATTCTATCGTACATGTCCACCATTAATTAACAAAGTCATCGTTTGTACTCACTTCCATAGCCTGGCCTCCTGAGTAATTTAGTTGATTGTATGTGACAATACCTTAGATCTGTACATTGTGCACAAATGGAACTTTAAACACTTTTAATGTAACTTTCATATTTGAGAACTCGGCTGGAATGAACTCCGAGTCCGAGTCCAGTTACATCACATTCCGTAAAAATTTCGATTCCGGAACCTTCTATCCCGGGCAAATTCCTAATCTAGAAAAAACGCTCTTGAGACCGGCATTAAGCTAACCGAATCCGGACTCTTGCGTTGGAGCCCAGTAAATCTATACGGTGCCAAGCGTTGGTAAACACCGTGCATCCATTTATGCATCTAATTTAACATGTATGGTATCTTTATTTGATGAATCAAACGTATGAATTTAGGCTATATCATATTCTTTTCAATGTCCGTAACTCCTTACACTGGAATAATAGTACGGTTAATATAAAAAAACAGCAGAATATTGAAATGGTCAATGGCGTTAAAAGTATCCTAACAAAGCTAATTGGAAAGAGAAGTGTCCGACTTAAAGCTTTACCTATTGTAAAGGGAAAGTGAATTATGTGCACATGATCTGCATGTATAAACTGCATAGTATCACCATTTCTATGCACTGTTTTATATCGACACAATGTGAAACTTGAAGTTTATGGGGAAATATCACTTAGCCCAACCTTAGCGGTGAGGTTTTAAAATTTTACTGCTAACAAATGTATTCATCCTCTTATTATACCATATTTATGCTCTTGAGGGGTGAAGACTTTACTGCTGAAACAACGCTCTTCCCCTTTCCGGCATAGCCGCTAACCTCTCTAAATTAGCCGACTGTGTGATGGGAGTATAAAGATTTCAACCCTCAAAGAAGTACTTTGGTAACTGGAAAAGTTTTGGTTATAACCATATTCCTCTAACAAATAGTTTGCGTAAGCTCCGACACAGTATCATGATTCGCTGCTTCATGTTGAGCATTAGGAGCCTCTGCGACAATGCCCATTGAAGATCAGCTAGCTTCATTGACTTTCTTTGGGGAACACCTAAGGATAACCGGCACAAATGAGGTGTCGGTCGTCTCATGTGCCCCCGTCTTACTATCTAATTATGCCCCCCCCCCTCCATTTCAGGTACCGAGGTACCGTATATTCACCTTGAAGTAACGAGTTACTTTTGAAATGTAGCTAGTTACTTTTTAGTCAAAAGTAACTATAACTAGTTACTTTTTCAACATTGTAACTAGTAACTGTAACGAGTTACAATTTTACGGAATTAACTGTAACTATAACGAGTTACTTTCAAAGCGTAACGGGAACAACCCTGTAATTGTGCTATGGTTGGAAAAGATTTTAACTGATTATATCTTTACAAATTGTCATTATTTAGTGATAGTCTTCCTGTTTTTGGCTGGGCGTAAGTCAAGAGGTGCTGTGATTAGGAGAATGGGATGACACTCTTTAGAACTACTCTTTGAGAAATATTTGTCTTTGTGAAGTGGCTTGGATGCAAAATGGCGCTATCTGTGGCAAGGCTTTACAAAGCGTGGAATTAATATATGTTTGAAAGCCTTATTTTTTCTTGATTTTTTTTCTATTTTGGTGGGGGGTAATTGAAGGTGGTGATGCCCTAGGGAAGGGATGACACCTCTACTCTTTGAAAATTGTTTCTTTGTTCTAAGTTTTCCTAGATCCAAAATGGTGGTAAAGCTTTGGACTGATCTGCAACTTAAATTATTTACTGATTTTTTCGGCTGTGGCACCCCTACAAAGCTGGTACCTGGTGAGAGCTTCTCCCTTGCGCCCTTAGTGCGCTTCTGGGGGAGCCATCATCGGTTGTCACGTTACCGTAGCGTACGTAGACCTCGCCATGGAGGTGGATCATGGGGGGATCGGGGGAACGCGTCCCCCTCACTTTTTTGGAAGGGGGACGTCTCAAAAAAGTCCCACCCCGATGAAAAGTAAAACTGTGATGAATTGTATTATAACATAAATTACGAATTGACACTACATTTTAAAAGCTAAATTGAGCCCAAATATGGCACCATTTGCCATAAAGACACCTTCTAATTTCCTTTTTTTCAAAGGGAGGGGAACAACCCTCCCTTAGACCCCCTCCCCCAGGACGGCGATTCGCAAATGGTGAAAAGTCCCCCCGCCCACCAAGTTGGAGATGAATCCACGCCACTGGGCCTCACAAGAAAATGTTCGGTTGAAATGCCTCCCAGATGAGGGGAGTGACACATTTTTAGACCTTAAAGTTGTATCTAAACATTCTTTACGTTTAGATTTCATGCTTTTGAAACAAATTTAGATATCAAGAAGAAAAATCAGATTTCATTTAACTGTTTAAAGGGGAATGCAGTCCCCCAATTTGAATTAGTGTATCCTGGGATCTTATTTCATGAATGACTTTTGAAAATCATGTTACAATATGTTTCTCAGATGTGAAATTCACTTCTAGAGTAACCAGGTAATTGCTTGATTTACCTTGAATATGCAATATTTATTTTTAACATAGTAGCCTATCATGAAAGATACTTGAAGTGGAATAAGAGGATATTTGTGAGATTTAGCTTTTGTTTCAAAATAATCAGCAACAACTGCTAATGATGCCCTTTAAATTAAAAGTTTCTTTACCAGCTCATTGAGTTTAGCTAATATTAAAAGATAAACATGGGCTATTTTATCTTTAGCCAGCGTCCTTATGCTGGTGTGTTCAAGCGGTGTATTTTGTAGGAGGGAGATGTTTCATTCTTCAAGAAGAGAAACCCACATAAGAATGCTTCAAAGGCAGGGGTTCTGGGACCTTTCTGGGAAAATTTGGGGGAAAGCAACTCTTATGTGTTATTTCACAGTTTTTTATCCTTAAAATCATAATTTGGACAGAGTAGTTTTCATCATTTCATTAAATTTTCTCAAATAAGCCAACTTTCATTTACGATTTGGAAATCTCAGGGTGGGACAACTCCCCCACCCCATCCCATACTACGGCCCTGTCAACCATGAGAATATAGCCAGTAGTCACTGTGGTGTAGACTTTCTGGCGTAATAACACTGTGGAGGAATGTTTTGAAATCTAATAGGACAGAGCTGAAAAGCATGCATCCCCCAGCCCCCAGTCTACCTCTCCACACACACATTCTCGAAATTACCTGATAAGGACGCCCTCTTATTTGATATGAAACTGGAAGCACGGTGAATGGGTAAACTTTTCATGCTCATCCTCACGAGGTCCTAATAGAGAGAGCAGTTCAACCCACACAAGTACTCCCATGTCCCGTAAAAATGAAGACGAGGGCAGAGCTACTTTAGTGATTTCAGCCAGGGCTCCCTTTTTCAAAGTAGCCATGATCGACTCACCGAGTTACTTTTCTAAAAAACCAGGCTCAGCAGCTACAAATTTTCATGTTACTTCACCCCTCTTGATTCGAGTGAACCCCCCCCTGTTGCAACAATCAGTAGCCTGGTCAAGGGGAGGGTTTGAGGATTTAAATACACAATGACTCAACTGCAATTAAAAATATGTCCAAAAAGGGATTTGCTTCGGTCCTACACCGGGGCATTGTCTGTAAAACCCTATGGTTCAACAAGCCCCTAATGGTCCAACAAGCAATATCGCAAACGCAATTAAAGCTGTAAACTAAACAAGTACACATGAGTTCACCCATTATTTTACGTCCACAGACCAGTAAGAACGCATTATCTCCAGGGGTGGCCCGACAGGGGGGTCACCAGCCCGAAGCCCCGAAAAAGGCCAAAAGGAATAAAAACGCAAAATTTTTGGGGCGCAAAGCGCCCCGAAAAAGTTTTGGCTTTTTTTACAAAAAAAAATGAAAATTTGGGAGTTTTATTGAAGAAAATTTGGATTTTTATGGAAGAAAATTGAAAAATTTGGGTTTCTTGTAAGGAAAATTTGGAGTCTTTATTGAAGAAAATTTGGATTTGGATTTGGACATGGAAGAAAATTGAAATATTTGGGTTTTTTAAGGAAAATTGGAATATTTGGGGTATATATTGAAGAATCTGCCTTTCCTATGAGCATAATCAAGCAGATCATCGGGGCGAATGAAGGTCGTAAGGACTTCAAATTTTATCGTACGGTTTAAGGCTCTCCAGAGGAAAATTTCCCCGACGGGAGGGGGGATGGTCCTCCACTGGCGCCACCCCTGATAACCTCGACTTTAAGGTTAGGTCCCCCCACCCAACAAATCATAGAAGTCAACACTGCACCACGTCCAAGTATAATTAATTGTAGAAAACAATCTAACTTAGGCTATTCCGTTTTCGTATCGTGAAGTCTCAAAGGACTCGACGCAACTAAAGCAAGGTTGGAACTGTCATATGCACTTCCAATTGGAAATCAGCATATCAAGCGAAAATCCACCACCACATAGGTCTAGCTTAGCTTCAAAAAAAAATGATCGGCCTACGTTCTTCTACCCAAGTAACATTCGCATACGAGATCCTTAGGTCCCATACGAACCAGCATATGCTGGGGCCCATATGATTTTACAAAACGTGAGCTTAATCCTACAATACTTAAAGCAACTACAGAGAAAATGACACCGACACAAGCATGTTTGACAGAGGAAAGTAGCCGCTCTCTCGGAATTATTTGGTGGCCCTTAAAAGAGCCGTTGGTACTTGTAAATGGACCTCAATCTGAGGGGCAATGCCTTACACCAGTTTAGCAGAGTCATTTACTTCTTGGCAGCAGGCTTCTTCTTTGCTACCTTCTTGGCTGGCTTCTTAGCAGGCTTCTTTGCGGCAGGTTTCTTTGCGGGCTTTTTGGCCGCCTTCTTAGGCTTCACAGCTTTCTTGGGTTTCGCTGTCTTTTTCTTTGCTGCCTTCTTTGCCGCAGGTTTCTTGGCTTTGGCCTTCTTGGCGGCTGCTTTCTTTGCCTTTGCTGCAGCTTTCTTTGCCTTGGCTTTAGCTGCTGTTTCCTTCTTGCGTTGAGCTGCCTTGGCCTTCTTTGCCTTTGCCTTCTCGGCTGCCTGAGCCTTAGCAGTGTCGATTTTGAAGGTTCCGCTGGCCCCGGTACCCTTTACTTGCTTCAAAACTCCATCAGCGACACCCTTCTTCAGGGCTTTGTTGATTATGGTGTTCTTCTTTTGCACATCCACTCCTTGAGCGGCAAGTTGCTTCTTGATGGCTGCACCGGAGGAACCTTTTGGCTCTTTGAGAGCGATGATTGCCTTCTTGATGAGGTCAATGGTTTTAGGACCACTTGGCTTAGATGCCTTCTTCTTTTGTACGGCTGCCATGTTAAATTTGACTCGTCAGAGAAAAATAATTACACTCAGTGAAGTAAAGTAACGTAGCTTTAACTTACTGCTTATCACGAATGAATACCAATGTGATGTTGCTCTCTATTTATATATAATTTTTTGGACGTGAAAGAGAATACTCCTAATGCTGAATGCTGATTGGTTGAAAGCTTTAGTGACATTTTGCGTGGTAAACCGAACGTGCAAGTATGTACTAATTACGTTTTAGTCTTGCAAAATATTTCTTCATTTATTTTTAAGTTGGAACATTTAACAACAATTTTGACTTAGCGATTAGTTTCAATACGGATTGAACGCTCTTATTTACTATTCCTTACAACCTGGACGAAAAGGTATTATGTTTAAAATGCAGGGACAAACTTTAAACTTGATGAAAAGATACAAAATGTGTTCAAAATTTGCCCTTTTTTGACCTTAAGTTTTAATATTTCACTTGATATCAAATGTAAAATATTGAGATAATTTTGTTAACTTCCATATTAGATAGAAATTTGAACTTAAATTTGTTTACTTGTAAATGAATATCCTTCAAAAAGAAGCCTCTTAAAACGCTATTACTGCTGAAGCCACATACACGTAGTGCATATCGCATAGAGCCTGACCTTCGATCAATACGTATACATGCATGACCGGCCCGGGTTACAGTGAAACTCAAGGGCATGAGCCCTCGAAAGATTATACTTATCTAACAGGGGCGTAGATCAGGTTTGAGGATGAAGGGGGGGGGCAAAAATTTTCCGACAACGTTAATCTCAATAGAAAATGTATGATTAGTTATCTGACGTTTGGAAAAAATAGCATATGGGATACGTACGGGGATATGCATTATGTTGAAAGGGTTAGATGGTTAATTCACACAGGGTGCCAGCTCCCTGATTCACATAATAAATCGGGGGTTTTCTCTGGCAAAGCGGGCGTATTCCACAACAATATATTTTTTACTCTGCCTTTTTCTTTTACTATGTTCTGTTTTTTAAGATATGTTTGCCTCCCTGGTATTTTCTTGGGGGGCAATTGCCCATCCTGCCCCAAGGATATCGACGCCCCTGTTATCAACAATGACAAATAGCACCAGTGGGGCAGCTAGGGTTTGTGGCGCCCGAGGCAAGAAACGATATTGGCGCCCCTACCCCCATCTAGGTGTATATTAATCATATGCAACCCCTGTCCACAACAACTAAAATTTCTCACATTTTGAGACCGCCCTTCTTAAGTTCCTTCAAACTTATATAAACTATATTTGAGGCCAAAAATGGCCTTAAGAAAGTTTTCACACACTTTCTAATAAGGAATACGTACCTGTATGGTAAAATCCTATTAACGAAACAGTGTTATGTTCATCCGCACTGTAATCGAAAAATATATAGTTACCGCATGCATTCCTGCGGTAGCTCAATAAAGACATGGAAGAATAATAGCTTCCAGCAAAGTCAAAATTTTGATACTAAAAAAGTTAAAATTTTAACTTTTCAAGGGTTTTTTTCTTTCCAATTCCCTATTGAGTCACCGTACATTCCTATATTTGCAAATGTGGGGCCTAGCCACGAACCTATGTGGGGCCTCTTAAACACTTGTTGGGTTGTAGAAGGCAAGTAGCAATTATAAAATAGTGATGTAATAGAAAAAGGGGTACACAGTACATCTTCAAGCAGGACTTGATACATAATTACAGATACATTGTAGTAAAACATTCGGTAACAAGGTTGCCGACCTCTGTCGGAGAGCTTGACATTGCTGTAGGGCAAACCCCGGCACCGACCGGCCTGGCTGGCATTCGGAAAACAGTTCAAAGCTCTATGCTAGTGTTCCCAGTTTGCAGATAACTCACATCTTTCGGGTATTTTTCCCTTGGATCCCACCAAAGTTGTCCTGGTCCACACCAGGGCCTTACAGCTTGGGGCCTTGTGGCAGCCCATGGTTCGTTCACCATTCGAAAATCACTCAACTATTCACCTGCACTTGCGAAGCTGAAGAAGATAATGAGACCATAACCTTGTTCCGTTCAATTGTGGAGACTTTTTACGTCTATGTATGCAAGAAGAGGGGAAATTGCCTCCAGAAAGGAAATTGTCGCGCGCTTCGCGTGCGTGTGCAAAAAGAGACCGATTTCTTTAAGCTACAGTGGTGAACTTGCGATATCGTCCCACGTGGTTCCGGCAAGCAGCCATCATATAGCGGCACCACTGGCTAAAACATAACCTTCTTAGGTGCCCCCCCCCTTTGTGGTGCCGGTTGCCCCCATGTCAGAATTCCTGGCTATGGGCCTGTGGACACCCTTTCCCCTACATGGCAGAACGACTGTGCAAAGCAACTCTCAGCCCCAGCTGAGAACAGCTTCCTATGCCAATAAGGAGGGTTGTGGAGCTGCAGCTCCTCCTCTCTCCCAGCCTAGATTGGATTTCAGGGCAAACATGTCTTTTCAGTACTTGATCATGTCAGTATTGGTTGCCAGTTACGAAAAATTTCAGGCGAGCGCCCTCCCTTCCTTGCCAGATGCTCCACATTTGCCTATAATGTTGCCCAATACCACCCTTGCCTCTCTAAAAAAATAAAACGGCTGTTTGAACTCTTAACTTTTATGATAAGTTTGAATCGAAACATTAAGTCATAACATGAGGACTCGTAAGTTTTTGTAACAATTTATTTTGTTACTAGGTATGCAAGGTAATCAATAGTTTCCTCTAAGTATCATCAACACTTTATTGACGCAAATGCATGTAAACAACATAAAACTATTAAAATAATGAAGGCGACGATATGAATCTTTATCTTTTTATAGTTAAATGGTAATGATCAGCTTTGAAATTCACACAGCTTATATGAAATACGAGGCAGTGGCATAGTGAAAGGGGTTTGGGAACAACGGTATAGGTCGCGGGAAAATTGTTATTTTGTACTGTGTTAATGTTTTCCATGTTGCAATGAGGGGGTTCATTATTCGAACCTGTCCCGGACACCCACAATTCTCACTGTACTACGCCACTGTTACCAATCAATTGATTCTACCAAAACACATCGTTTTCCGTGCACCTCTTGATGATACCGGCCCTTACTTCAAATCATGTATACGCAGTAAGGTAAGAACAACTATTTCAATGGCCAAGTTTACACACACACACACGTACCCACAAACCCACACACACACACACACACACAAACTTAAAAATCCATCGGCAAATAGTCCTTCGAGGGATTAATGGAGTTAGGGAAGAGTGTCCACCCAGCAGGCAAGCTCGCGTAGAACGGAGATGCTATGATATTCGAAAGGTTAAATATTAGGGCCTATACTGTACATTTTGCGTTTACCGACGGAGGCTCGCCTGAATGCCAATACAGAGAAATCGGTAAGAATGCAAAAGATCTGACCCATCTTCCTAAAATGCGGCTATCATGCATCGTACCGTGTGGAAATTCCAAGAAAATATATATTGGTAAAAATCCCCGGCTGTACTATGTTAACCATATGCATATGGTCACTGACGCTTTTCAATCCGCGGTCGGCCCCTCAAGTCTTTCGCCTACTTAGTCGTTAAACGCAGGGAGACGTCAGGACATACCCCTGCTAAAAGTGATAACATAGTTTTCCTTTTTGGAAACTTACAAGAAAGGCTTTATTTTAGACATTGTCGTCATTTCTTCGTGGTAAACAGGAAAAATCACGAATATATGTGAAAATCGATAACTTCATCTTGCTTTTCTCTTTCAAAACTTAGCTGAATTTGTGTTTTTTTTTCACAGAAAACTCACAAAACGGGTCATTGTGTCAAAATTTTTATATCACTGCAGGCTCAGGCTCGTGGTAAGACAAGGTATTGATGGAGGATACACTAAGATGCATTAAGCAATGGTAATTTTGAATTTTCTTCAGGGAAAAACTTTTCTAGGGTGGTCGCCCCTCCCCCCGGCCTTTTCTGGCTATTTACCAGCTTTCACAGACTTCAAGCCTCTCATGTACACGTACCATATATAGAGTGGTCTATTTCACAGGTCCAGGTGACAATTTTATTCCACCTTGTCTGATGTTGAACTTAAAACGTACCTTTCTGGCTAAAATGAGCAATGATAAAATCGTGTTACTGGGTTTAAGTGTTATCGAACAAACCTCTTCCATGATAGTTTCAGTTTATTAATTCCTTCCTTCTCATTACAAAATTTATGAAGATTGATTAACGTTTGATCACTAGAATATTAACAATAAACTTAACAATATAACTATTAACATTGTAATATAATATTAGTTAACTAAGCAAATCGATGGTGAGATCATAACAATGTAAGCTACTAACCTTAGTTTGGGGGTGAAAAGGGAGAGGGACCGGAAGGAAGTTATACAAAACCTCTTCAAGTCTCGTCCCTAGAAGTACATAAGTATGGAGTGTCTATTTCACAAGACTTAGAAATAGGCTTAGAAAAGGAAACAGGAAAACAATTCAAATATTGTAAACATAGTTATCCAGCAACAGAGATTTCAGTTGGTTTTTAAAGGCACTTAAACTGGCAGCATTTCTTATGTTGTCATTTGAAGAGTTCCATAGGGAAACTCCTGAGCTTCTTACTTCTGAATGGACAAATTGAGTTCTAGTGAAGGGTTAATTGAGATATAATATCTTTATTCCTAGTTGAAGAACAGTGAAAATGGCTATTTCTTTGAAAGAAATAGCTGAGGTCGATAGGTAGGGACTTTTGGAAATGTTTGTACAGAAAAATACCAAGCTGATAATTAAAAAGGTCCTTCAGAGTTAACAATCTACGATAATGAAAACGTGGTTGTGTGTGGTCGTAGAATGAAGCATTTGAAATAAGACGAATGGCACGTTTCTGAAGTACAAATAAATGCTCGAGATAATAAGTTGCTGAAGATCCCCATAAAAGTAAACTATAATTGAAGTGTGGGGGTATTAAAGCATTATAAAGAATCTTTAGTGTCTTACTTGTTACACAGTGTCTTACTTTACTGATTATTCTAATTACTTCAGATATCTTTTTTCTATCCCGCGGAGCGGACTCTGTGCTCAGTTCCCCAGCTTCCCAAACCATATGACTGAACATTGAATATGCCGTACAGCCTGCTACGTAGGCAACCGTTTTGCTAACTTCCCGTACGGTTTATGATCTAGCCAAGTTAATTGTCTATATATTGTAACCCCAAGAAAGTTTGTACTGTTTACACTCTGTATATTAACATCATTGCTTGGTATTATATAGGTTTGAGTAGAGCCTCTTATATTACTAAAATCTAAAAGCTTGGTTTTTACAACATTCAAAGATAGCTTATTGGCAGCGAGCCAATGGCGACAATATTAAGAGCAGTATGGGCATTTTTATGATGAGTGTAGACAGTCGTGTCATTGGGAGTAAAGGCGATTGTAACCATATTTTGTATGGGCATATTACAAAACAGGCTGTTGTGGTGGAGGAAAAACGCAGTTACCCAAACTGAATCAGTATACCCCAGGCTGGTATGAACCTATAACTTGAATGACTGTTTTTCATCATGTGACAATAGTTTTGTGATTAAAGAGATTCACTCGTGCAGAATTACTCCTTGGTTACTCCTTGGTTTACCTTACACTGTAAAAATTGATTAACACTTTTTGTAACAGATAATAAACGCGTCTTGGCTTTTATGTAACAGAAAAAACAATAAAATACATAAGCAAATTAAACGTCTAAAACGCCAACTTTAACACATTGACGCCCCTTTAACGCCATTTCGTTAACACGTTTATGCGTTTATTTCATGATTACTGTAAACATTAAGTTGTTTTTAAAAAAGAAAAATTAACATATAAATCATGTAAAAGTGTTTGCGGAGTGCACTTTAATTGACGTCATTATCCTTATCATGTGTTAATATTCGTTCAGTCATTTACTGTGTGTATCCATTTTGTTGTTCGATTTCTAATTCTTATACGCCATATATGTGTTAAAAAATAAAGACGTCTATTTTTACAGTGTACATGCAATATTATGTTCAGAAAGTCATGAAATGTACATTAAGGGAAATTATAAGGAGATCTGCAAGGTTTTCCGGAAGTTTCAAAATAAATTTTGAGTGATCGATTAATCCCTTTAATTGCCACAAGAGGTTTTTACTCTATCGTTCTTTTCAAACACTTTTATATATACAGCAGCTGTTCTTGTTTGAAAACAATGCCATCATGCGTCAGTCTGTCTTCTCCCGTCCGGTATATGTATCCATCTGCTTGTCGAACTTAAAGAAGAGGTTTGAAGCTGTGAGGGCATCTGCTGGAATGATTCTGTTGAAACCAGAAACAAAGGGGTAAAATTTAAAAAAAAAACAGAAAGCCCAAAGGCTTAGTGATTCCTTGCTGAGAGGGGGTGATTTGTTGCACTGAGTTCATCCCGCAAATTTACACTTCTTGACTACGTCATTTTTTACAATCTTTTCACAACTTGATCTTTGCTGACATCATATGACCTTTGAACCCCACGAAAAAGTGAGTAACAAAAAAAAATGAAAAAATAAAGTGTCATAAGAAGGATTCGTACCCCTGACCGTCTGCCTTTGAATACTGATCGGAGCTCTTATCCACTACGCCATCAGTGAACCTCGTTCAGGGTAAGATATTTCTAATTATGTTATAGTCACTCACAGCATCCTTTTCACGTGTTCATAAATCATAATTAGGTAATTTGCAACTAGTATTATTACTGCAACAGTTATACTTGCGAAAAATAAATGTTGTTCTCTATACCTTTATCTTTGGAATAGTAGAAAATTCAGGTCTAACTTTTCGTTAGTCACGAAACGCCGGACGCAATTTAGAGGCACCGTCCACTGTCTATTTAGTTTACGAGGTTTTCGTAGTTTCACCTTTGATGACATCATACGACCTTTGAACTCCAACAAATCCATAAGGTTCCCTCTCTTTTAAAGTAACACATCTTTATGCCACGTATGAAAAGCATCCATTATCCCTGTCTTGAAATATCGTTTTTTTTTAAGGTTTTCGGTGTTTGACCACTGATGACCTCAAATAACCAGTCTGACCTCCACTGATAACAATAGTGTTCTTTCTTTCAATATGATAAAGGTATATACCAAGTATGAAGATTGTCCATCATTGCTATCTTGAGATATCGTGTTTACAAGCAGAATTTCGTATTTTCCCCTCCGGTGACCTCAGATAACCTTTGACCCTTACCAAAATCAATAGAGTTCAGTTTTATACTGTATGGCATCTACATGTCAAGTATGAAAAGCATCCATGATTCCTAGAGATATCGTGTTTACAGGGTTTTCGGTTTTTGAACTGTGATGACTTCACATGACCTTTGACCTCCACCAAAAACAATAGGGATCTTTCTCTTAATATGATTATTCTATATCTCAAGTATGAAAATTATCCATCATTGCTATCTTGAGATATCGTGTTTACAAGCCAAGAGTCACAAACAAAGATAAATACACACGCACACACATGCACACATACACACACAATCTCCCGCTATGCGTGCTTGCATAGGTTCCTTTTGCTTTCAGCAAGGAATCAAAAAAGAAATTTATCGATTAGTTGTATTAAGGGAAAATGCAGTCACACAATTTGAATTTGTGAATTAGTATACCCCGGCATCCAGGGAAAGAGAAAGTCCAGCGTATTTCAACTTACGGTTTCAGTATAAAGAAAGGACGAAAAAGCCAACCAGGCAAGTATACGTATCGTTGATTGGTAAGAATTGCGTCCATGCAATTCTTCATAGCATGTTCTGGTTCAATCATGGGCAGAAAAGATGGATGACTGTAGGTACGGGAAAAGCAGAGTAATGAAAGAAACTAATACTATGTCTTAAGTCCCAACAGCCCAAACAGAAGTAAGAATCAAAAGCAAGTACTCCCAGATAGAGTCAAGTTAGTCCCCAGCAGAGACACCTATAACTTAACGTGATCAACCTACCCAGAAATCAGATTTAGTCTTCGTGGCTTTGTCAAACACGGCTCCGATCTAGACTATGCGATCATAACATACTAGAAGAGTATACCACAGGATTTTGGAAACGAGGGTTTTGGGGTCTTAACTTTAAAACAAAAGGGTTGAAGCCCAAATTTGGAGGAAAAGTACCGCAAAAATATCACCTTATCTGTTAAAGGGACAGGAAGTAAACCAACTGGATCCGTCACAGGAGTAACTTTCGCCATTATCACAAATATGCAGGATATTTACACAATTCCATTTCATAATGTGCGAAAAATATTTATATAGTTTGCTGAGGCACGAATCAGGTAGATGAGAAAAAACAGCGGGGCAGTTGTATATCCTGTTACAAGACGACCCGTCAGGAACACCGGATTGAATCCATCCACGAGCGAATGGAAAGTTCCAGAGAATTCAACTTCAACGCAGCCTTTCTAGAACTGTCTAGAAGTGAGAACTGTTTACGTTATGTCCCAATTACAACTACTGTGTGTTCTAGAAGTTTCTATTAAGGAACGTTCTCGTAATTGCTGGACTGTGTACACTAGAAGTTTCTGTTAAATTCTGGAGAGTTCTCGAATAAAAGCCTAGCGTATAAAAGGCAGTTCAACAGTTGTTGTGGCGGAGAGAGACATGTAGAGATACCCTAATACTTCATGGAGAGACACCATCGAGTCCAGACGTTATTCTGCTGTCCGTTTGTTGACCGAATCATATGAGGCCAGCCACTGACAATTCACACTTGTGACAAATTGCCTTACGCCGTTTCTACACTGTGTATTGAGGTTGTTATCATCCATCGCCTACATAGCCTTGTCATTATTCGCTCGTGGAACCAGTTCCTACGCTACAGCACGCTGCAGGTCTACCACTGTGCCATCGTCAACGTGCATGCACTACCAGCCCTTGGACCAGACCAGGCAAATATTAAGTAAAGGAGTGTGAGTAAGTCTAATTAATTATTGTAAATTTAAGTAAGATAAGGAGATTGTAAATAATCATTAAGTTGTTGAATTTTAATCTCGTTCTTCTGTGATCTTTCGCTGTTATTGGTTTGACTCGCGACCACAAGCCGTAACAATCCACATAACTTACAGGAAGGATATATCCCGAGTTCTTCACCATGTTTTGTATTAAGCCTCATCCTTCCATCGCCATGAATAATATTGACACCAAACAGTACAGCACGCAACCTCGCATTGTGTAATGTAGGTGAAATTACAAACAAGGTCACTTTCAAAGTGCTTTATGTATTAACCCACCGTCACATGACCAACTAAATATTGTAGTGGGCCCAATTGAATACTTTACGGAACCTTCGATATTCGTACAACATTCCGAAACATGAACCCCCCAGAAGTTAATCAGGGTGACTCAGCCGCGATGGATCGTGTGTCATTTGGGCTTGTTATTCATCCCTCGAGGGTAGGTGACGAACTAACCTAAATGAAGCACGATCCGCTAACCAAGATTACCGTGACTACACAAAGTTTGAATAATAGGTGACCACCAAGTCACAAAAAGCGTTCTTTGGTTCCCTTCCCCAAAATCTTAAAGACCCTATTACATCATCTTACAAATATTTTTGACATGAGGTTAAATGAATCCACTTTTGGTCAGTTTGCTTTCATTTACAGATGGCTAAATTCCAATAAGGTAAAATGGGCTACCAAAATTAGAGGGCAGTATATACATCTATAGATGCATCTAAACTGTCATTCCTACAAACAGACAAAGATGCTTAACTACAGACAAAGACGGTGATGATACGTCTCCCACTAACAATTATTTTCGCACGCACAATTCTATTCATTTAGATGACGTCATAGTCAGTGGCGTATTTGTGTGGGGGATAGGGCAGAGTTGTAGACTCGAGTCATGCTACTTGGACTCGAGGTGGACTCGAGTTACTATTATGTGACTTTTGACTTGACTTGCAAGTACTAGCGAAGACTTGCGACTTGACTTCGACTTGCCAAAAAGACTTTTTACCAGATAGTCGAGCGACCCTGTAGAACTTAATAGCCATTGGCGGTTTGCGTGAATAACCAAAAACATTAAGATTGTGCTTCGGCCAGCGGTTGTTGATTCTGGACTTATCTGACTAGGATAAGTTGTGTAAAGCGCCATGATAATTAACGCAGCGGGTTAGTAGGGGCATTAACCCCCCCCCCCCAAAAAAAAAAAAATCAAAGCAACTTTTCAAAAACACCGAGCTGTTTAAAATTCAGAGATACTCAAATAAAGATTGCCTTGATGCAACTTGAAAGGAACGGGAGGTGCCATTTCCGGCAAAAATGGGAGACATGTGAGTAGCAAAGTTGGAGGAGCGAAGGGAAAACAACTCCTCTTGAGTATACTTACTCATATTCGCTTACTACTCAAATCCCTGCAAACATCTTAAAAATGCAATTTTCTCAGTGCGCTTTGAGCGTACCCATCACAAGTGCTTGATTTTTCATTATTTCTTGCTGACAATTTTGGTTAATTTTTTTTTGTAGTACCCCACGAAGATCTCACCATTATCCTTCCTCCTCTCTACCCTCAAGCCATCTGCATCATCAATTTCCGTCGGCTGTTAGTAGGACAAATTCCCGTCGGCTGTTAGTAGGATGGAGTAAGGCTATGACTTAAAATATGTAAAACTCATTTCTGTGGTTTGTTTAGCGCCCCGCCATTTTAAGAAGCTTGAACATATCATTCTAATACCAACAATTTTAAGTACCCCTGAGTTTCGGGGGGGTTCCCCTGGATCCCTACTGAAGTGTTGCCCTTGAACCCTACCAGGGATCCTAAAAGGTCTTTACTCGTACCCAACGCTAATGCACCTCACGATATTTGCCCACTGCCATGGACTCATGCATACAGCACCCCTTGCTTACAATTATTATTTTGCTGAAATAAAATATTTTCAGTGCATCTATTTTTATGCTCCTAGGATAACAATATGCTCGCTTAGAGTCTATTGGATCATGGAAGTACCACCATAAATTTAATGCAGCAGACGTGGGCAAGGAAAAACAAACTTCAAGCGTCGCATTTTGTGCTCAGACCATAAGTCACAACTTTCACAAACTGGTACCATCAGCAAAACTAGTCGTTTAGTCATGTCTTTAAATTTACCATTATTTTCTGAAAAGGTTAAAGAAGCATTTTTTTACAGAACAAGATTTTTTACCAGTTGTGTGGCCCATCTTTTGGGTTTGTAAATAGTGTTTTCCCTTTAGAAACTTGGAATCGTGGGGATTCCCACTTGAAATAAAGAAAGCGCAAGTTAAATTCATATAGAGTTGTGACTTTGATTTTTCTTCCATCAACTTCGAAATGCAAATTTGTGGCAGACCTAAATTGACGTCTGATTGCTTATAACAGGTAGGCAAATTTGTGACTTCACTTCTGCCTGTACAAAGAGGTTTGTGACTTGATTTGTGTCGCCACAAATGACTTGTGACTCGACTTGTGAAAATTTGTGACTTGACTTGACTTGCGACTGAACCAAAAGACCTGCGACTTGACTTGGACTTGCAAAAATGACTTGTAAGTTGACTTGGACTTGCAAAAAATGACTTGTTACCAGTGTTGTAACTAACTAGTCAATCAAATTTGCAGTCGAGTCGAATCATTTACTACTTTCAATGGGACTCGAGTCGAGTCAGTGACTCGAGTTATTGTATTATTTCTATGAGGAAAATTATGATACAATTGCTCGAGTCATTTCCCTTTTGAAAATTAGTGACTCGAGTCATGACTCGTTACAACACTGCTTGTTACCATCCTTGGGACAGGGGCATTATTTCCTCATTGCCGGTGCTCTACAATCTCGCCCCAAACGTATTTACGAATATGATCATATCTCTTATTACAATTGGTGACTGCACTTTGATACAATTAATTCAAACAGCAGCTTGGCTCTGGTTGGTGAATGATGACTTAATTGTGCATTCAATTACTTTCCCAAGTGTCAACACACGGCGTAATGTGGCTATAGCCTTGAGCAATTAAACTCAGTGGAAGCTACCGTAGCTCTCTGTAAGAGAGGTGCATTGGACAAGTCTTTTGTTTAATTTGGAGGAGGGGCTAAAAGTAAACTTAGAAAGCAGAATTTCAATTGTCTGTGATGGGGTTGTAGAGCCTTAAAATTTCATGTAATGACCTAAAAGGAAGTACCAAACACGCTAGACAAATCCTAGCTACGCTGTTGGTTACAGGTTAGCCAAGACGTAGAAATTAGCTCACAGTGTGCAGGATAGAGCCAGGGACTTACACCAGAACGACGATCAGTTTCAGCATGGAAGTGTCAGGGTAATACTTCCATGGTTTCAGCGCATGGCGTGTACATGCTATAGCTCTGTTTAAGAATGTTCGGCAAGTAAGTTGAATATCGAGACTTACATGAGCATTTTTCAAGAAAATTCTTTAACTGTTCTGCTATTCCATGTCGGATTTAATTACATTTTTTTTTTGGAAAAAAGCCAGGCAGAATCTTGTTCTGTCCGCGTGAGAAGTCGGTAATACATCAGTACCCCCCTCCTCCTCTTACTAAAACCTTCCTTTTGACGTAATGTACTGACTTCGGGTACTTGTTAAAAAATAATTATACAGAACACTACGAGTAAACTCACCCAACTTCCACACCAGCAAACATACCGGTGTTCATAAAGAACGGGTGAATTATAGTCGTGTGCACCCCGCGTTTTTCATACAGTCTCATGTCGTAGTACATTGCCTCTTCCAAACCGCAGATTGCAAACTTGCTAGCACAGTAGTCTGCAAGATTCCACACTCCGACGAACCCCCCAACACTGGCCATAGTAACAATGTGACCATGGTTGTTCTCCAACATACTTGGTGCAAACGCTTTGTAAAGCTGTAAAGAAACATTGAAACAAAACCATAGAAACCAAAGTGTGACGTCATTGTACCACTTGCATTCCCTACTGGAACGGAGAACCCCCGGGCCCCCCAGGTCATCTCGCGGAAAACTTATTCCTCCGGGACAATTCCCACCTAGACAATTTTCCCGGATATTTCCACCCTGAACAGTTCTAAGTTTTCTGCGGGCTATAATGTAATGGTTGCCAATTGTCTTTGCAACCATTACAAAACCCGGCAATTTAGATCTAATCAATGATATAGGGGAAGCGCCACCGTAACCTGGGTTGCGGCTGAACCTAGCGTTTAGACAGTTTTTGGCTAGAGACACCTCCTAAACGATCCTTCCACTTGCTCATAATGAAAGCCGTTTGAGCATTTTGGCAACTAGGAACAATTTAATGATTTTAATGGAAAACAATGTCAGTAATAGCGAATATGTAAAGTATGTTTAAAGCTGAAGGGGTGCCAGTAATCGGTTTGAGTCCGTCGGGGGGAGGGGTATTTGACCGTATCGAAGCACCGCCGCTGACTTAGACTCTAATGTAATGTTTTCATTTTCGACATCGTAAGCAACGTTTGTGTGCAGTGGCTCCGGTATACTTGCGCAAAACAGGGAGGACGTTTCAAATTGTCTACCAGTACCAATTGAATGCACGATTTAAATTTTCGTATATTACGATCCTGCTTTCTCAACCAGTAGCCGTGGCCTTCTGGTGGGCTGCGGAACACTGTCTGGTGGGCTGCAAAGTCGGCCTGAAAAAATGAAGAAGGAATGGGTAAGTCTTTATATCTATCAGGGGCGTCAATCCGTATTTAAATGTGGGGGGACGGGGGACATACATGACTTAGCACAAACCAATCCCTTTGGTTTTGAAGAGGGGGGTGTCTTCCTATACGCCCTTTCCTCCTCCTCCCCCCCCCCCCATGATGACTGACGCCCTATTCTAATAAGAATTATCATTTCAAAGTTAACATGACCATCATAGATGATCTGCAAGGTGAAATACACGGAGTCCACGGAATTACTTCAAGATGTTATTTTCACCATGTCCCAAAATAGCGGAAACCACGCTTCGCAGCGTGGATCATTGTCGGAGATCATGGACCCGACCCGGCCCGTTGCTAGGGTGATACGTTTGGGGGTATGAAGGTCCCAAATTCCGACTGGCTGGATGTTTTTTCCAACTGAGTGGAGGCGTGTTAATTTGTTTATGCGCTCTGCGTTTTGTATACAGCAGTAGGGATCCTTCCTTTATCACTACATAAATGTGTCGTCCTGGGGAGGGGTCTAAGGAGAGGGGGCGTCCTCCTCCCCTTTGAGTAATTTTTGCTACATTAAGGCTGCTTAGGTGCAAAACGGTGCTATCTTTGGGATATGTTTGGAGCTGATTCCATGAATGGCTGGAAAATGTCCATAATTTAGTGAATTCTAATTTTTTCGACTGGCTGGATGTTTTTACTATCTGCAGTGGCGGCGCGTAAATTGCACCTTTTTATGCACCTTGTGTTTGTATACAGCAGTGGGGATCCTTCCTTTGTCACTACATTAATGTGTCGTCCTGGGGGATGGGTCTAAGGGGAGGGGGCGTTCCCCTCCCGTTTGAGAAATTTTTGTTAATTTAAGGCTGCTTAGGTGCAAAACGGTGCTATCATTGGGATATTTTTGGAGCTGATCGTAGTATAGCAAAGGTGTGAAGGACTAGCAAGGGCGTTTTCAGAATACTTTTTCGTCGGTAGTGTATTAACAGTCACCATCTATACCGATAATGGCTTCGGCGAAGCGCTCGGTAAAAATTTTTGAAAAATGTTTAACGGCAACAACGTACTTTCAACCTTCCACATCATGCTACAAATTAGACTGAATGAGTGGCGTACCCAGGATTTCTCTCAAAGGGGGGGGGGCATGCAGTATGTTGTGTGACCGCCGGCCTGGAATGGGGTCTAAGGGGAGGGGTGTCCCCCTCCCCTTTGAAAATTTTTGAAAAATTTGGTGTCCTTACATGCAATCTGGTGCCAAATATACTACCTTTTGAAGTAAAATTTGTGTTAAAAAATTTACGTATTTTTCGGAACTAAAAAAGGCATCAGTGAGGGGGCATTAAAAATTAACGTATTTTTAGGAATTAAAAAATAGGCATCAGTGAGGGGGACATGGCCCAATGGGGTGTCCCCCTCCTCTTTGAAAAATTTTGAAAAATTTGGGGTCCTTACATGCAATCTGGTGCCTAATATGCTACCTTTTGAAGTAAAATTTGTGTTAAAAGAATGTACATATTTTTAGGAACTAAAAAAAAAAATAGGCATCAGTGAGGGACACGTGGCCCAATGGGGTGTTCCCCTTCCCTTCGAAAATTTTTGAAAAATTAGGTTTCCTCACATGCAATCTGGTGCCAAATATGCTACCTTTTGAAGTAAAATTTGTGTTAAAAAATTTACGTATTTTTAGGAACTAAAAAAAAGGCATCAGTGAGGGGGCATTAAAAATTTACGTATTTTTAGGAACTAAAAAATAGGCATCAGTGATGAAGCCATGGCCCAATGGGGTGTCCCCCTCCCCTTTGAAAATTTTTGAAAAATTTGGGGTCCTTACATGCAATCTGGTGCCTAATATGCTACCTTTTGAAGTAAAATTTGTGATAAAAAGTGTACATATTTTTAGGAACTAAAAAAGTAGGCATCAGTGAGAGGGACATAGCCCAGTGGGGTGTTCCACTCCCTTTTGAAAAATTTTGAAAAATTTTGTGTTCTTACATGCAATCTGGTGCCAAATATGCTACCTTTTGAAGTAAATTTGTGGTAAAAAATTTACGTATTTTTAGGAACTTAAAAAATCGGAATCAGTGAGGGGGGCATGGCCGAATGGCCCTCCCTCTGCGTACGCCACTGATTGAATGATCCCATATTGATGCGAGGCCCCTTCAGATGTTTGGAGATGTATGTCTGTTTTCGAGAGTGTTGTGATCAGAATAGTTCCATATATAATTACCTTTTTAATGGTCATGAGAAGGAGTGCACACCGTGACGCATGCGGGCGAAGCGCGCCGAAATTTTATCATTAAATAAGATTTCCCTGACGAAATCTGCATTCAAAATCTGCATCGAGACACTTAACAATTGCCCAACAAACCTACATCCCACTCAAAAAGCCAGTCAAATAGACCCACGACACTACTCTTTTACGCAAATATGGGGGGACATTTGATATTGTGTCCCCCATCCATCGAAAAGTGGGGGGACTTGTCTCCCCGTCCCCCAGGATTGACGCCCATGATTTCTCTCATTATTTTTAAAATATTTCATCTCATCTGACACAGCTGGAATTTTATTAATATGTATTGCTTAGTGCTGAAATTTTTCTCTAATGGTTAAGCTACCGTAT
The DNA here is from genome assembly GCA_029531755.1 of Holothuria leucospilota. Classification (NCBI taxonomy): domain Eukaryota; kingdom Metazoa; phylum Echinodermata; class Holothuroidea; order Aspidochirotida; family Holothuriidae; genus Holothuria; species Holothuria leucospilota. Next base: position 27,204,267 of record CM055982.1, on the reverse strand, counting down.
AAATATAAGAAGAAATTAATTTTTCAGACGATGGAGAAAGGTGGTCCCTGGTAATTTCATAATCAAAAGTATAGGCCCTAATTGCAAAAGAAAGTTCTGCATTAGGCAAATTTTTCATGTATTGATTCCAATGGCCCACGTGGACCCCAGATTGAATGGATTCGAAGAATTATGGCCCCGGAAATAAATTTACAGAGGAATTGTCGACACCAGCGACAGTCTGTCTTGAAATAGTTTTTATGTCACAAAATCGACCAAAGAACGACCTTGAGAAATGGTTTCTCTATGGGTTTGTAGATTCTTTAGTCCACTCAGTAGCGTAGCCTGAGGGGGGCAGGGGGGCAGAGTGCCCCCCGGGCGAAAAACGAAGAAAAATCGGGACGACGGAAAATGAAAAAAAGGAAGGAAGAAGAGGGAAGGAAAGGGGAAGGAGGGAAAGAAAAGAAAAATGAAAAAAGGAGAAAAAGGGAAGGAAAATAAAAATAAAATAACAATAAAAACAGGAATTATTATGGATGGAAGGAAAGGATGGAAAGACGGAAAAGGGCTTGATAAAGCAGAAAACTGGTTCAAATATGAACGGGACGAGTACTGAAACAGGCAGGACTAGGGACCGTGGAAAAGACCAAATTAAGGGAATGAGAAAGTGAAGAGCTGAAGGCAGAAACCGGCACGAGGGATGAAGCCAGGCAGATTGTGCACGGGAAGGAGGAAGGATGAGGGAACTAGGAAAGGGAATAGAGAGGTTAGACGACTAGGGAGTCCGTGAGGACAGACTATGACGCAGAGCAGAGTTAGAGGGAGAGAAAGACGAGGACGTAAAGAAAGGCTGTCAGTGTGGGAGTTGGAGGGACGACAGCTACCGTCCCGATTCTATCTTTTCATCCCTATCAAAAAGGGATACTTAAAATCAGTGTACTGATGCAGATTTTCTTTTAAAGTCACACAATGAGTGGAAAAAAGCCAGTTGCCAGTGCGTTACCACGAATTGGGGTTTGGTATCAGAACCCTAATGAGTGGGTCAAGAAAAGTTGCCAAGTAAAGAGAAACTAAATGTGAATTTGAATATAATAGATAACGTTTGCAATGTAAAGTGAAGCATGTCAAGGAAATTCATGCTGAATGATCTTTTCGGCGCGCTTCGATCTAATAAATCATAATTGCATAGGTTGTCGCTGATCAGTTTTACAGGACAGTTTGAGCAGAATTTACTCAAAGCCTTACACGTCCCTCATTTACCATCATCCATCCTCTCAGGTTCATATCCAGAGGGTATGGATCCCATTTCCTCTAGGCAGAAAATAGGAACAAATTTTGAAAAATAAAGGAAACAAACAAGCAAAAAGATCGGGAAAGAAAAGAGACGAGAATAAATTAGAAAGAATTTTAGCCAATTGAAGAAAAACAATGCCTTGCAGGGCAAGCTCTCTTAATTCAAAAAAGATTTTTCCGGCGTGCTTGTTTCATGTTTGCCCTTTGTAAAAATCTTAAATGGATTAATCTTTACAAAGACCCGTGTAGTTCCCGGCATAATCCATCCGCTCCCATCTACACTCACCCTATCACCGTGACCATCATATTGACCTACCGATAGCCTAGTCCAAGTTAGGTGATTATAAAAAATCAAATTGTGATTCTATATTGTTTGTAGTGCGCATCCAATTCCATTTTAAATAGTTAAATATTTCGTTCAGGCTCGTCGGGTCACGGGGTTAGCCCACATAGACATCAAAACATGCGCTAGCTCCACCCATATTTTTCATTCCCAACTGAGATATAGGCTGAAGTGATAAATCTTACCTCTGTCCACTTAGATTTTAATTTTCTCTCAGTGGACCCAATGGTGTGGCTGACTGTGGCAGCAATCCTCCTAAAAGCTTAAAACCAAAACATATTTGATCACCTGGAAAGTGTCATTTCCTGTAATTTGGGAAGGCATATTGGCCAAAATATTACCCTGTACGCTTCGTGCCAACTGGTGGTGGCGCTCCGCTTGGATAATGTCTCAAAGGTCCCTCTGAGAAAGGGTTATGGATCCCTCTGGAAACATTCCTCAATCTTACGTCCAGTTTACCACAGACAAGGCACTCCGGCGTCATCGAATCGATCGTCATTTCTTCCGCGTTATCAAAAACAGTTAAAGTGGACCTTAAGTCTAGAATTACAAGAATATATATTTTAGACATTGGAAAATGAATTCCAATCATTCAACTCCCATTTTCATAGCTTACTCCGTTGCCGAGATATAAAATGTTGAAATTTATTCACTTAATTTGAAATGGTCGATTACGCAATAATTTTTGATGCCCTTCTTGTACCAATCACATTACCTGCTTTTGTTTCCTTTTGAAATTAAGATGTTTATATGACCTTGGAACATTTACCATTCCCTTCCATAGCATGTTGTACGGAGAGGGCTTATAAAGCCAAGTCACCCTATAACATTTAGACAGTGATCACATTTTGGCACAAGGTGCAGTGGCTTTTTGAAAAAAAAAAACAAAGAAAAACAAAGGTTGTAATTTGAGTAGTACAAGAGTGACATCACAAATTATTGCGCAATCTACCATTTTAAATTAGTGAGTGAATAAGCTTCAACATTTTATATCTCAGCTCAGGAATGTCCTGTGAGGATGGGAGTTGAACTATCTGGATGCATTTTTCAAGCTTTGTAACATATATTTTTGAAATTTTAGACTTTAGGTACACTTGAAATTGTGATCAATGGCCTTATCAGTTCGCATACTGATAAGGCCATTTGAATATCAAGTCGATATTGTATTCTCATGCCCCATTTCTTGACAATCCCAGAGCTTCCGGACTTAGCCGGGGGAGGGGGGCAAACTGGACCCAAAGCAAACGGTGGGTGGGATCGAGAGACCCACCTCTAAAATTACTTTGGAAAATCATGATATCGGGACGAAAATTTTCATTTTGCCCCCCCCCCCCCGGCCGAAGAGTTTGGCTACGCGCCTGAGTCCACTACTGTAAAGCAGCACGAGTTAGCATTATGGTACTCTAATGAACAAAACTGTGCTCTGACCACACAAGTTGGTTTTCAGGGAGGGGTGGTAGAACGCCGAGGGACTGCCTTGGGTCAAAAATTCCTTAGAAACGACCTTGCACGTGACCAGATTGCCACTGAATTGAAGGGGGTAGAAAATTCTGGAAAGGGGTAATTTTGATACATTTTTGCAAAATAATAATCATCTTATACATGATCCTTTAACTAACGTAGCCAGAGGGGAGGGGAGTGGGCTGTCCGCGCGAACGGCACAATTTTGGGAGCAGCATAATGGTTTCCTTTACAGGAGGACGACAAACCCAGGAACAAACAGGGTGGCACAAACTCAAGCTATACGTCACTGGATAGCAAACATTCTATTCAATAAATTAATCTTAATCTTAAAGAAGGTCATGCAGAAATTAATTGTTTAGCGTCGCCAACTATTCATTGCAATTTTGTCACATCGGGCTGTCGGAAACGAGAAGCTGTTAAAGAGAAATAATAAGCCTACATGCTTAAACGGTATAAGTGGAACTGAACACAAGCCCAGGTGTAATATGTCTGATACTGTCGCACTAGAGCAGAGATTCCCCTGGAGACGTTTACTCAACCCAGGGGGCGGATGAGCGCTATGGGGCGGGGTTTGAAAAGGGAGATACTCGATTTATCCGGGGCCTTACAAGATCCCAAACGGTAAGCCAAGCTCTCAGATTGGTTCGCATAGAAAGAAGACAAATGAATTTAACATTCCACGCCCATGTTGTCATGCAATATTTTCCTTCAAACTCGTCACAAAATATTGAAGAAGATCAAGTATTCAGGAGAGTCTAGCGGATGATGGTAGCATGCTCTAACTGTAGACTTTAATCTCCGTTAAATTAGTGTGCTTTGGGTTTTACGACTTTGATATCACACGAAATGTAAACATACAAATTGCAAGAGTTACTGTTTTTAGAAAAGACATTCAGTACACAAATTGTTAAAATGTGATTTCTTGTAGAAACCATAACAAGCACCATGCACAAATCCACTCAACACCGGTCTATGCAATCTTATCTCATATCACCACTTCCAACAGGCAATTATTTATTTACACCTGTAAAGTTCTCTCTATTAATAAATGGAAGCCAAATAATAACAGAACAACTTGTATTGCGAGAGTGCTACAGACCAATCTTTATTCACTATAATCCAGTAGCTAACTGTAAGTCTGTCTACAATACAATGATGAGATAATGAAATATGATATGAGATGGCTGATTCAGCATTCTAAGCATGGTCAGACTTCAGAGGTTACAGGGTCTTAACTTATTGACCTTTGGGCTCGCCTGGAGGTGGACTGCATGGTTTACTTGTTACGAGGGGGACCATCGTAACTGTTGTCCTCTACAGGCAGGCTAGCATATTTGTACTACAGGCAGATAGGCGTTATGAAAGTAATCTTCAAGCATTATAGCAGTAGGCCTATATACATCATTACATCTCCCTCTTTTTAAAATGTCAAGAGAGTAACTCAGATTAATAATTTTGTCTTCATGGTTATACAATTAATCTATTATGTATGTTATCTACACTGCACACAAATGATATATCAGTCTGATAGGTAAAATTAAAACAAAACTTCAAACATACTTCAGTCCTATTTGAGGACATAATCCTGCTGATATCTCATCGGTAGTTAAATATTTCGCCTAGCCCTAGTGCATGGGCGTCCGGAGGGGGCAAGGGGGCACCCCCCCGAATATCAAAAACTTCAAAAAAAAACTTGAAGAAAAAATAACATCACCATTTTTTTTTATGATATCGCTAGAAAATTTCCAGAACATGAGCCTTCAAAAAACAAAATGATTAGATGCAACTCACAAGGCCTAAGAAGTGCCATTTTAGCGATCTGGGAGGCATTTTGGCCAAAAAATTCTTGGCGCTTCACGCCAAACTATGGTGGCGTTACGCTTAGATAGTTTGCCTAGAGGTTTGGCCCCCTGGGAAATTCCTGGGTACACCCCCGTAAAAGGCTCCAACATTTAGCAGTTACGCTCTTTTCTTCGAGTAAAAATTTTCCCCTGATTTGATCAACTGAAACTTTTGCCCCCAAAACTTTTTCTGCCGACGCCCATGCCCCAGTGGCAGGTGATTTAGCAGGGGACTTGTTATTTCTTTCAGGCTTCTCAAGTGTTTCTTATCCAGTATAGGTAGGAATATTTTCTGATTGTGTTAGGTATGTGTTGGATTCTTGTGGTCTTAATTTTTTTCGATTTCTACGATGTTGGGAGTCTCCCATTTGCACAACATATGATCTAGGTGTAGATGCTAACTGGCTAAGGCGGGCCCCTGAACCCCACCCGCTAAAGCTCGTTTTCGCGCTACGCATTACCAGATCTGTCGGCAAAACATAATCTCTACACCCCCAAAGATGACACCTTCGCTACGCCCCTGCGTAAGCCTACCCTGGATCCGATGGGGTCATTACTAGAGGCACACGACACCCTGCCATGTGGGAAGCCGGTCCTTAGATTGTCAACTCAAGACTGATAGTGCAAGTGGACAAATGAAACGAAAACAAATTTTGCAGTCATAAAATATCACATATCAAATACTGTACAGGGACCGCGGAGACGGGGTCTAAGGTTGTTTTTTAGCCCCAGCACTTCTTCTACTGTGGGCATTTTGGGACCGTGACGCCTAAAACTGCCTTTTTCTTCCTTGAACATACTGAGGCGCTTCGATGATTAGCCCCCCCCCCCCCCGACTCAAAATTGGCGCCACGGTCCCTGCTGTATGAACATTTTGAGATCAGATCCTCATATGATAACCCTGACTTTACAAACAAAAGCAGCTTAGACACAATAGCTGTTAATGTATGATTAATTGAATCAAGTCTTACGTAACTTAGGAAAACGAAAACCATCGATGGAAAAGAGGAAGAAAGACTCACAACACGGAGAAGGACATTTTCACAAACCAAAAAACCAAAAGGCTAAGCCTTGATATATGATTTTAGTTCTTTAAATTGTGTCACGGGAAAGAGAGAGAAAATCGTGGCACCTGACCATACGGGAATTAAAGTCCCCCACCCCCAAAAAAGAAAGAAAAAAGCGAAGATGGAGTCTTACTTTGCATTTGGAAAACGGAAAAGAAAACAGAATCTGCCTTTGAGAAACGAAAACTTGCCATTGTATAGACTAATTCATTTTTGTGTAGAGAAGTGTTTTAGCATTAATCTAGACGCTTTTTCGTCAACTCACCCAAAAAGCTGCTTTCACATTGACGTCAATAGTACGGTGAAGTAAGTAATCAGGAGCTTCCAAAAGTTTCTTTCCATGCACGACACCGGCGTTATTAACAAGGATTGTGACGTCACCGACGTCAGCCTTGACGTCAGCAGCTACTTTGTAAACCTCTTCACTTTTGGAGACGTTGACTTTGTAAGCATACGCTTTACCTCCTAAGCCGTTGCATTCTTTGGCAACTTCACGTGCTCCATCTTCGTTTATGTCCCACAGAACCACCGTGGCGCCCCGCTTTGTGAATTCGAGGGCGTACAACCTGCCAAGTCCACAAGCGCCCCCAGTGATAAGGACAATTTCGTTGCTAACATCTTTCTTAGGGCGCAGAAAATTTGGGACGCAGAAGCAAACGAGAGCAACAATACTGTGGTATAGCATTGTCAGAAGGAGCCACAGGAGCTGGAAAATGAACACGATGCCGCTGTTGAGATAAAAAGTAATTTATATAAAAAGACTGCAGAAATTTTGAAAAGTGACCCTGACATTGCCATGTGTAAGACTAAGTCTGAAACTCGGTACAACATTTCTTTTAAGGGTAATGCTACCTATGTGCTACATAAAATTTTGATCACTTTAAACAGTTAAAACCATGACTCACAGATGTATGATGCTAGGCAATTCAAACAAGGTAGCTGGATAACTTTAGTTAAAGAAATAAGGTTTCACTGCTATGGTGAAGGAATGGGTAAGTTGCCTCCCCCAACCTTCAAACTTTCAAATGAAGCAACATGCACAACTCGAAACAATTTATGGAAAAGGCTGCTGCTAGAGCTTATTGGTATTTATACCTCATTTCAATAGCGTATGAATAAGTGCATGCCCCTATCCAGGGGTCAGGGAGGAGCCAGGGCAGAGGGAGCCTTCCATTATAAACATTTCGCTTGGAAGAAAGTTAATAATTACTAATGCTTGAATAAGTTTTAGCTTATCTATCCCCTAAAAATATTTTCGCACCCTTGGAACTTATTTCGCCCGTGCAGTACCTTGTTTGGCTATGGGTCCCCTGTGATTAGCCTAATATGGGGCTTGGAGCTTCCCCCTCCTGTTTGCTTTATCCTACATACGCCACTGACTAAACCGATTCTATTCTCTATACGTGACGTTTATCGCCTTGAAATTCTATAAACTCTGTTCGACCTCAGAAGCATATCAGCGCAATCGGTTCAAAGCATGGGAGGGTGATTCCAACAAAGTTTACTCCAAGTCCCCTTTTCAACCTAACGAATGTTGGTACCTCCTAAGATGAATCTGCATTTCCGAAGGACATAAGTAACCTTCCCAGCTAAGGCAATTAATCACAACAGTAAACAAATAAGTCTGTCACAACTGTACCTATACAAGCAAGGATTGAAGCTACCGATATTCAATGTTGCAATTTTCAATATCGGCCGATATGCGATACCGATCCAATACAGGTATTTTCTCTAGCTCAGCACATGGTCGTATCACTAGTTTAGCCAATTCATTCTCTATTTTTTGGCATTTCTTGTTGCAAAAATGATGTTGGGACATAAGTCAGCCACCCACCCCTTGCCCCCTCACACACATTCGCCATTATCCTAGGTTGGAAGTCGATGTGACTCCTTATATACCATGGGCGACTCTAGGAAATTTTGTTTGGGCAGGTAGAATCAAGCCGGTCTTCAGGGAGATTCGGAGGACCCCCCCCCCCTCCTTCGCAATATTCATGGTCCTCTCTGGACAGTGCAGTAGGCGTATGGTGATTATTTTGGATTTTTGTGATGTCCCATATAGCTTCACTGAAAGGCCCCTTAGAAACCTTCTCAGTCAAACAGTCATGGTCTATTCTGTCTTTAAAAGTAAATACAATAAAAACAGACAATTGCTACTCCATACTAGTCGAAAGAGACACCGGAAACAAGCAAAACGGCTTCATACATTTGGATAAAATATGAGACAGCCTAAACTATGAATATTAGCTGGGTTCAGGACACCACTTGAGTGCATAGAGGACCCTACACCAATTTCATCGTGGATAAACAGCGAATTGGACTAGAGCTTAGAAAGTAACGAGGCAGTAGTAATCCCTCCCGATCCTGAACCTCTACTTAGGGTCCGATGTCCTCATGCGACGGACGGAGTGTATACATAGGCGTGTATTCAAAAAGTTTTTGTGAAAATTCGGGCAAAATGCTGAGAAATTTTTCGGGAACCTACTGAAAGAAAAATAATGCAATGATGTAGCTAAAGGGTATTAATAATTTAAAAAAACTTCCTTGATAATTAATATAAAGTTCTGATTTGAATTGCACCAGCACCTATATATTTCGTATTAATTCATCAGTGTGTTTTTAATGGTTGAACTTATATTATGATTATCAGTGGTGTATTTGAGGGGCCACATCGCCATGCCCCACCCTCACTGATACTGATATTTTTCTCCCTAAAATACGTAAATTTTTTTAACACAAATTTTACTTCAAAGGTGGCATATGTGGCACCAGATTGCATGTAAGGACACCTAATTTTTCAAAATTTTTCAAAGGGGAGTAGGAAACTCCCTCCCCCAGGCTGGCGATCAACAACTTCCGCCAAAATTAAAACCAATAAAGAAGGTAGAAACAAGGCAAATTATTGTATGTTATTGTCATGCGGTGTGATGAACGTTGAATGCCCATATGATATGTACATTAACATGTGCGAACGTGCGTGGAGCACGCGGAAATTTTTGGTTATATTTTTCGGGCAAGTCGTTCCAACCCCCCTCCCCCCAAATCAACTTGGGCTCCTACGCCTATGAGTGTATATTCAGTCTTGAACTCCTTTCTCAACTGGAGGCTGAGTGGGAGGGATGGATAATCCTTGCTAGACACCACTGCTTGGTACCACTGCTCGACAGCTGAACCAAACCAGTGAAGGCTTGAATGAGATTAATTTCTGTTTGAGAACCAGAAACAGCATTCCTTCAAAAAGTCATGCCTAACAAGCAGTTTGGGAGCCACCAGAAAATTTCAAGGAGGAATCACCAGGATTTGGTAGGGGACTTCTTGATTTCAAAGCAGTACAACTACTTAGTCAAATCCATGCACCCTTCAAGTTTTGTTGTTTCTTTCATTGTGTCACAATACGTTTCACCTTTGCCAAGGAGCCATAAAATGATCTTTTACTTGATTGTTTTCTTAAAATAAGGAAAATTTTGAACATAAAGGACCGTCTGAAAACTACGAAATGATAGTATTATTGTGGATCTCATCACCTTCCGAAATAAAATTTTTCAAAGGTGACGGGAAATCTCCGTAATTCAGAACTGCAATTCATCACTCATAATGAGAAACAGGTCACTTAGAAGTCTCACTTTAATCAACTATATGGTATTCATATTAAAAAAAAACATTCTGGCAACTCGGTTCAAATTCCCCTTCGCGTTCTCATATGCACGGCTTCTACTGTACAAAATCTAGTTGAGAAATACTTGTTATTTATATCATTTCGTACCGTATAACATGTTATTTACTCTTTTTTGAGGATTGAAGACCATGCTTTGCAAGCTGTATTAAAGGGCCAGAGGGCGACTTGCCCCTCGTGCCCCTATTTCCAACGCCTTATGTTATTTGTCTGGGAACCGTCGTTTACCCGGTATGTTCTGACCGTGAATGTTTCCGTTCCACCATATCATTAGCCTTTGTCAAGTCTTTCCGGCGAAAGTTTCTTCTACCTCCTTGTAAACACTGGCTGTTACCTCCTGTGTTATACTCCCCCCGGTATGCCGAGGCTAGATCCGTGGAGGCGCAGTAAATACGAGGCAGGCTAGGTGAACCCGAAGATTCGAATCGAAATAACAAAGGAGGGATAAATAATGGCAGAAAAGCCTTGACACAGGCTGCCATATCATGGACTACTGCCTAGGAGAGAATAAATTTCTGCATGTGCGGGGGGAGCACACGCATTCGTATAATAAAGGTTGTAGCAAAGAGATACAAAACACATGGTCTACATTATCGTGAGGGCTTAGTTCCCTGAAAACGTGATTACCACTTGCATTTCAACAGAAACTTAAGAAATAATGAAATGTAAAAAGGCCTACCTGACAAGAGACATTTCGCTTGCAGAATCTGTGGAAAAGAAGAGAAATAACAGGCAAATTGACAACGTGATAAATATTCAGTCCAGTTAGAAATTATCATTTTTATTCCATATACCTGCAAGTCAAAATTCACCCCGGGTGCAAAATGTAACCTATTCGAAAGAGGGATATTTAGTTGTTCTAGCGTCGTGAGGTTCACATGACATAAGTTTATGTCTGAAATTCGTTTGATATAGGCTATAGCTGTATCTTCTTAGCTTAGTTGGTTGAGTTAGAGTTAGATGAGGTTTTACGGCTCAGTTTCTAACCAATTGGTTTAAGTCGGGCCGGCAACGGCCTTTTTTTCCAGTTGTGGCTCACTGGCTCACTGGCGTAGTTGGTGGAGGCATGAAAGTACTCCAACGAAGTACTTTCATTGTTGGTACAAAGATGACTCAGAACAGTGGTGGTGGAACCAGGGAACGGAACCAGGGGCTTCGGGAAAAGTGGAAAGGAGAAAGCCAGGTAGAATAATCCCTCTCCTGTCGATATTTGCATGTATCCCAAAGACTGTCATTAATCTACATTTAAGCATGGCCTGAAAAGTGTCATTTTCGGTCATCTGGGAAGAAATTCAGCCCATATTTTCTTCTACATTCCCACCAACTTATAGTGGCCCTTCTCTTAGTAAGTGCATGTCAATTCACTTTTACGAAGTGCTTTGATAGGCACTTACATCCATGGGCGAATGAGGTAGAGAGCCGAGTGACAGCCCCCCCCCACCCCCCGTGAGCCAAATAATGGTCGATTTCAGGGCAAAATGGTCATTTTCAGAGCAAGATCATGTCACGATCGCTGGCCAATTGGGAAAATTTTAGGGCAAGGACCTCCTACCCCTTATGAAATGTCTTTCCATACGGTAATGTTCAATGATCCTTCATGGGCAGGGGTGGGATTTAATGTGTGAAAGTGGATGGGGGAAGTGCTCCCCATTGCCTCCCCCTCCCCCTTCGCGATGCGGCCTATGTTCAGGGGATCATTGTTACAACAGCTGAGGGAGTAATCCATTTTATCTGGAGGCAGAAATTCCCCCTATCTGCAGATCTGTCAAAGGTGACGATCAGATATGTATGGAATAAGGCGGGCGGGAAGGGGGGTCTCCATAACAACACCCTGAATTGTTTAACAACATGGTAGTTAGTACGTGAGCTATAGTCAGGAATAACCTGAATTGTTATGAAGATGTGTTGCCTACTTTTTCTTGCTTCGTCGAACTTAATATTTTACAGTTTTGACCAGAGGCGTAGATTTCTTTTCAACTTTGGGGGGGATGGGGTGAACTATCGTAAACGTGGAAAATGCGCACGCTAAGCGTGCACAGCGAGCGCGAAGCGCGAGCCCATGACGGGTGGGGTCCAGGGGCCCGCCTTAGGGCCCCTGGTGGGGTCCAGGGGGAGAAGTCCCCAGAAGCTCCTGGGTTTTAATGTCTCAGAAGTGCCAGGAAGACTGTTTTAAGGGGTTAATTTTAGTGGTAATGTTCTTTGGTAGGCTATTAGTATGTACATACATTAAGGAAATGCTATTTTGAGCACAAAACTCGTTGATAAGCTGCACTGGATTGAAATTGTACAAGAGCAACAATGTCCTGTTATCCTTAAAAAGGCAGGAATCAGCATATAGTGTCACCCCAGACAACTGAATTTTGAATTCGGAGACCATTACAAGACCTGCAAGTTGGCTTGAGATCAGTGGCGTCGCCAGGGTTTTTGTGATTGGGGGCACCATAGATGATGTCGTAATAATACCTCAGTTCCCCCAAGTCTGCGTAAATTACACCTTTATTTTACATGCGTTCCTGCATTTGCGTGCAGCAGTTTTGATCTTTCGTTTGTCACTACATAAAGATGTCGTCCTGGGGAAGGGATTCCCCCTCCCGTTTAAGAATTTTTTTTTATTAATTTAAGGTCTTTTAGATGCAAAATGGTGCTATCTTTGAGATGTTTTTGGAACTGATCATATATGGCTGGAAAATGTCCATAATTTAGTGAATGCTAATTTTTGGTAAGGTAAAAGAGGAGTATATGTTGTCTATTAAGAGACAGATACGTTGTCAACAAATCTCCTGAAGCCCCCTCCCTTCTGTCTATTTCACTGCCTTCTATTTCGGGAAAGTGTTTGCACAAAAATATGGATATGTGGATTCCACAGAAACATTCTTGAATTACTACGAAATATGTCCTTTTCTTCATTATGCATTATGAAAGGGCATCTAAGGCTAGCAGATACCTGAATAGGGCCTCCTGGAAGCTCTGCATTAATCACATTAATTGGGGCGGGGGGGGGGGGGCAATTAAATAATGCGTATACTACCTGACATCCAAATGATAATACAGAGTACGACGCCGAACAATTTACAACTATGGTATTTTTACTACTTTGAACTAAAATTCGGACGAACAGCTGCCAGCAATAGAAAATGAGAGGGGGGGGGGAGAGAGAGTATACGTGCAGGGAGGTGATATTAGACCTCCCTGACAGATGTAGCAAAAGGGGTGAAGGACTAATAAGAGCGTTACAGAGTGCTGTTGTCGTCATAAGTGTATTAACAATCACCATGTATACCGAATATGGCTCAGCGCGAACTGGCGAAGCTCTGGTAAAAATTTTTGAAAAATGTATAACGGCAGATACGTACTTTCAACCTTCTACATCATGCTACATATTAGATTGAAAGATCCCATATTGATGAGAGGTCCCCACAGATGCTTGGAGATGTATCTCTGTTCTTCGGAAAGTCAAGTGTCGTGATCAGAACAGTTTCGTGTATTATTATCTTAATAATGGTCATTACATGGAGTGTAAACAGTGACGAATAATATTTCCATTACCTGATAACAAAACCTGCATTCAGACTCTACATCGAGACACTTTCAATTGCCTAACAAACCTACATGCCACTGCCATAAGCCAGTCTTTTCCCTATTAATTCGTAAACTTTCAACTTTTAGCTGCTGTGCTTCTCCGAAAGTTGCTATCGGACGATATTGATAATATAAGTGACACTGGCGTAAGGTTGAAAGTGCGCGGAGCGCGCGAAAATTTTGACAGATTGCCAACGATTTGATAAAATTCTGATAGTTTGAGAAACATTTGTGACAGAAAGTGAAACTAGATTGAAAAAATTTCTTACGAAAATGAAGAATAAAATATACTTTCCATCATACACGTATCTGTAGACTGAAACATTGGAGGGATGATTACATGGGCCATCCCCCCTATTTGTTGGAGGGATATATCCCCCCATCCCCGGGGATTTACGCCCATGGTTTTGACTTGTACAAAATTACCTGCCCGTAAATAAATGCACCTCACATTTCCTAACTTTCACATTATATGCTATGCACAGCGTCATGCCTGTGCCGACCTACACGTCCCAGTGAAGTTGAGATGATAATAATAAATAATAATAATTTAAATTTATAATGCGCACATATCCATCTTGCAGGATGCTCAAGGCGCAAAGAAAGAAAAGTTACAGACAGTTACAGCAAATCAGGAAAAGCTTGTTTCATGAGATGGGTCTAAAGCAGTCTTTTAAAAACTACAATGTTGTTACAGGATTTCAGTTCAGGTGGGAGTGCACTCCAGAGGCGAGGAGCAATTACATAAAAGATCTATCACCCCAAGAATGTTTAGCTCTCCGTCCTTGTAGAAGGCACAAATTGCTTGAACGAAGATTCCTACGTGGAGAGTAAAGATTAATTAGCTCAGAAATATAGACTGGAGCCAACCCGTTAAGTGATTTGTAAACAATGAGTAAAATTTTGTAAGTTATCCTGAATGAAACTGGAAGCCAATGAAGTTCGCAAAGTATTGGTGTTATGTGGCAAGATTTCCTCGACAATGTAACAATCCGTGCAGCAGTGTTTTGCAGGCATTGAAGTCGATTGATCTGGGATTGTGGGAGACCAAACAAGAGTGAATTTCCGTTATCTAGCCGGGAAGTTATGGACGAGTGAACGATTGTTTCAGCAGCATCAAGATTTAAGAATTTCCTGATTTTCCCAATGTTACGAATATGACATGAAGATGAACGGATTACGTTGGAAATATGTGGCTCCATGGTCATGGCAGAATCAAAAGTAACCCCAAGACTTCTGGCTTGTGAGACTGGAAAAATTTTTGAGTCACCTATTTTAATGTAGGGGATGCTGACTTTAGACAGCTGCTGACGGGATCCAAAAAGTAAAAATTCTGTTTTATCATCATTCAATTTAAGGAAATTTGGTTGCATCCATTGAAGAATTTCCTGGATACACTTTTCCAAGATTTCAATTGAAGAGTTAGCAACAGTTTGATCTGGTTTAAACGAAAAATAAAGTTGTGTATCATCTGCATAAACATGACATTGGAGACGGTGTCTAAGAATAATATCGCGAACTGGGCAAGTATAGATAGTGAATAGTTGGGGACCAAGAACTGAGCCTTGAGGAACAGAGTAATCCAAAACAACAGGGTCAGAAATAGCATTTCCGATGCACACATACTGTGGCCTTTGAGAAAGATAAGACTTGCACCAACTGAGTGCTGTATCTCTTAAACCAAGATGATTTCAGATGACAATGTTATGACAGATTCAAGGCCCTAGAAAGATTTTTAAGAGTCGCCGGCTAAACCACTTAGCTCATCAAAACTTTTGGCATTTTTCCAGTAATTTCTCGCCGTTCTATGACACATATTAACAACTTACGGAACTTGGAAACTAAAAATTTGGGTTGAAGAGCCTAAATATACGTCCCTCAGCCACGGTTCGGGCTTTCCAGGTACAAAGAAATGTCATTGAATGGATAAATACTCTGGAATATTACTTCATTTTATTTTTTATTTATTCTTTAATTTTTTGACTGAATAGCCCTAAGGATAACAAAACATCTTAAAAAGTACAGTTAAGACGAGTTACAAAATGATGCATTGAAATAGTCATCTTACCTTTCAGCTGTTCAGTATCACTAATATATGTCAACAAAGTTTGCAAAGACTCCACCAGCTGCTCTAAGAAGTCTTGAAATTATTTTAGTTGCGCCTGGTGTTAGTTAATAATTAGTCACGGTTGGCAACTAAACTCACATCAGTGCATAAGTCGTTTCCGATATATCTTGAAAAGCTTTAAATGTCCTGTTACGTGCGTCGGGCAGTCAGTCTCATTTAGGTTAAATACTTATGTGAGTAGTTTCACTGTCAGGTGAGGGTTATTAAATGACATTCGTATTCAGTGTATGCTAGTTACTTTGTAAACCTGGTAAGGTCAAAGTCTGTTAAACAAACTTATTGGACTAAACCAATATCCAAGAGCCTGGAGCTATATCAGCATATCGCATTATCGGGGAGGTGTTAAGAAGGAGATACAACGACCAGGGCCGTCGCTAGAGGGGGTGTGACACCCCCAATCATCCACGCAGTCGGCAAAATCCTGCACTAGTCGGCAAAATAAACGAAAGAGGGAAGTGCAAACGAAGGAAGGTTAGACCGAAAAAGAAAGAGAAAAAAGAGAAAAAGGGGAGACAGAAGAGGGAGAAAGACCAAGCGAAAAGAGAAAAGAACAGGGGAGGGAGGAGCAAAGCAGGGCAAGAGAAAGGGGCTGGTGCAGATCGTAGGACAGGAGATTGGAATGCATTTGTATACAACGTTTATCACAATATTTTCAAAGCCCGTAAGCAACACTTTTTGAAACTTAAAACATATTCTGACGGCAAAAAAGCCACATAGGGATTTTCAGTATCATTGTATACTAAAAGAGTTCATCGTTCATGTGGTATTCTGGCATTGAGTCGGTAAATTCTGCCCCAGTCGGCAAAATGAAGTAAACGTGAGGAAAAGAAAGAGGAAAAGAAGTTAAAGAAAGAGGACAATTTCTGTAATAAGAACCCAAAATTTTCGACGCACTACGCGCGCTGTAATGTCACTCCAGTTTCTTCAATAGTTCCATTCCACATAGATAGATAGCATAAGTCCTGTCAACCTTACCAAGTAACATGTATTCAGGGTAGACAGGTTATGTAGAGGTTGTAAATTTCATTCCATATCGCAAAGCCTAGTTGCTGTTCTCTAATGTGTGTCATGCAGTACGGTCAGTTGGTGAGCGACTCACGGAGCAACGTTTGGCTATTTCATCGGGTAGTCCAGGTGGTTTCGACACAATGTATGTTGTCCCCGACACAGTCTGCAACCCCTACAGTTTTTATGTTTTTATTTTTGTTCTTAATGAAAGTGTGTCATTTGTGCCAGCCTACCAAAAATATTCGGGCGTCTTGCAATTTCACGATTCAGACTCAAGAGAACACTATTAGTGCGCAACTCGGCTCTTGACATATTAAGTGATATAATGCAAAATATACTTCCTTCATATCCCCATCTCACTACCCCCTCGACATAGGGGCCGTCGGAACTTGGAGTCCCTGGTATGGCCCGGACGTACTCCTGTCGAGAAAATTCTGTCACCGTTCATGGTCGGTTTACTTATTTTAGCTTTCAAAAGGGTCATTTCTGCGATAAAACCCAGAATATTCGGTATGCTTTGCCCACTCTTCCTCAGTTTCGTTACAAATAGCTAAATATGTAACAAACCCTTTCCATCTTTTCAAGTAACTTAATAAGTTGAATATATCGTTTTTATGTAAATGCCGGGAATTTCATCTCATTTCCCTAAACTAAGTTAATGTTCTCTTGAGTCTGTCTTTCGGTACGGCTAGTGACTCCAGAAGGGAAGTACAACGTAAGTTGTGCCCGATAGGGCTCAACCGCCTGGCCTGGAAAATTGACCTAGCTTTAAATAAGTACAGATTCTTTTAAGTGTAAGCTTACCCAAACATTTAGCGCTCTTTGTGCGCTTTTCATTTTAACAATTTAGATTTCGGGAAAAACCTTAAATCGATTTTAATATGTCATCTGCTGAAAACATTGTTCAAGCCTATACATTTCTCTCATTTTTTAGCACTTTTTTCCATCATTAAGAAATATGTTCGAAAAGTAAGTTAAAATAAACTCTTAGCTGACTGTAAATGAAATGATATTTAGTGCGACGAATAACGACGAAAGGTTAAAATTTCACATTTTTCTATGACGATTGGCAACGAAAAGTTAACGAGTTCAACGTAAGGGGGTATATACTTCATATAAGCCTACCTGAAGTTAATATATTATCGAATGCATATATTAATAAATATTAAAACGAATATAACACTATTTATATTCATAAGCACATGTGTGTATGTATATTCTGTACATAACTATATCTACATACATATGTATATATATATATATATATATATATATATATATATATATATATATATGTATGTATATATGTATATGTATATGGTTGTTCCATTTATTTGGAGGCCAAGTTGTGACATGACATTTTGGGCCCTTAATCCATGTCTCTTCTTTTTTCCTATGACACAATGTTTTAATTTGTCTTATACTAATCTCTTAGAAACTAATGAGGAGTAAGTTCCAATCATGGGTGCAGGAATTATTTACATCCTCAAAATGACCTCATTTTGGAACAAAATATGTGTTTCACGTGTAAAGGGGGACACCAAAACACTTTTACCCCATTAATACCATAGATGGGTCTCTTTCATAGCACTTAAGCATATTATTGAGATGATTTGAATACTTAAAAGCTAAAAATATCATTCATTTCTCAATTCATGGTTGTATTTCAATCGTGTGGTACAAAAACATTTGTTTCACGTGTAAACAAGATAGGGGGGACACCAAAATAGATTTCCTAATATTTCAAATTTTAAAGCAGTCAGCAGAATTT
Organism: Holothuria leucospilota; assembly: GCA_029531755.1. Taxonomy (NCBI): domain Eukaryota; kingdom Metazoa; phylum Echinodermata; class Holothuroidea; order Aspidochirotida; family Holothuriidae; genus Holothuria; species Holothuria leucospilota. The sequence goes on along the minus strand of CM055982.1, from coordinate 27,186,121 downwards.
TACAAAGTGTATGTCAAATGACATATTAAAAAGTTTAATTCCACAAGATATTTCAAAACAGGAACTTTGGCAAATAAGTTTATTTCAACTGTCAAGTTTCACAACGTAAATATTTCAGGGGACACCAAACTAGTCTTCAAAACTGAAAATTGTCTTGTGTGTTTTATTTTTAATGAAATTTCTCTCTAAATTGTTTACTGCATGAGGCAGTGTCCAGGCCTCAAAAATCTACAAACTACTCAAGAGGATTACTGCATTTAATAAGAACAATATTATTGGAAAAGGAGTAAGAATGTTTCACGCGTAAAGGGGGACACCAAAGTTTACACGTGAAACATCTTTTATAAAATTCCTCCAATTGATGAAACCTCAAAATAACTTTAAAGTATATGTTTTGTTGTCATAATTCATATGTTTTCAACAATTGCATGTTGCAAACTTTACAAAATAAACCTTTAAACATGGGGAAATTCAAATTTCAAAATGGTAACTCTAAATGTCACAATTTTTGGTCTAAAAATGGCTAATTTAAGCTCATTTTTCACCAAATTGGGAAGATTTACTCCACTGACACAAATTTTGCGGTAAGTATATAATCACCCTAAACTTTACTGACAAAATAAAAGCACATTTACCATCATGTGAATTAAAGTTGCATGGCAGCAGCCTTTGAAAGTGTATTTTTACCATTGGCCCCCTAATTTATGGAACATGTATGTACATGGGTGTATTTCATCCCCTCTAGGTCGTTCCCATTTTTAACTTTTTATTTGGTCTTTGGTTCAAAATTAGTAAAACCACGATTCTTGTTAAAATCTTGATGTGCTCCCCTATAGTGTCATTTGGAGGTCATCTTAAAAGCATTACACTAAGATCCAAATTTTTTAATTACCACAGAGCCTCTAGGAGGCCCTATAGGCGGGTCCTTTGGTACCAGCACTGGAGAGGTGCCATGCACAGCCAAAATATCACTAGAAAATGGTAATTCCTTAACAGTTAATCAGTTCAAAGCTTTACAAAAGATAGCATCACTTTGCATCTAAGCCACTTTTCAAAAACAAAAAATTCTCAAGGTAAGTAGTTTCACCCCTCCACGTAGACACAACACTCTTCCCTTACACCCAACAAAAATAAGAGCAATTCTCTAAAGTAAGACAATTTTTCAGCATACGTCATCAGTTCGAAACTTTGCCAAAGAAAGCACCATATTTCTTCTAAGCCACGTTCCCCTCTAGCTACTCCCCCTGGACGGCACTTCTACACTATTTGACAAAGGAAGGACCCTTCCCGGGTGAAAAGAGTATCGTGGATAAGCATACGTACACTTTACACCGACTTTTATCTGGGGTTTATCTGGGGTGCCTGGTGGCATTGACATCATCTTCCTAGCCATCCCCCAATCATCAAACCCTGGTGGTGCAACTGAAGTTCATTAAGTTTGCTCAAATTTGTCTCCATCTATTTAACGTGACATTTTAAAATTGCAAACCATGGAATAATCAAGGTTGAATCTCCTGTTATATTCAGAACATAAGTATGCGCTTATAATAAATATAGTACGGGTTTCTTGCCTTTGTCTTAATTTTCTTAGAGCGGGGAGGTGTAAGGCCTTGCTTAGCGTAGTTTTATCATAAAAGGGTATAGACTAGCTACTCAATCTTGCTTATATTACCTTTATTACGTACCATAAGCGTATGGGACTTCCAATAGCGTGGGGGAAACTACATCACTTTTTTCGGAAAGTTTCATGTGTGTTTACTTGATGAAAGCATCATATTTTGTCCCAAAATAGCAAGATTTTTCCTCACATGGGGGGGGGGGGGGAGGAGGGAGGCACTGCATCCTCCAGCTCATCACCTGGTACGCCAATGTTACATTCTCGAGCTTTTCTCAGATTACTTTTTTTTTTAAGAATGAAAATTTCTACTTTCGCTGCCGTTCGAGCGTCCCAAATCAGGTAAGCCGTCGGAACATCTGATGGCACATGGGAGGTTACATACTTCATCGCATCTACTAGGGCGCCCAGACGACATTGCGCCGAAGCATGAAAGAAAATTTGTTATCATGAAGTTGCAGTGGAACAATCGTCTTGTACTCTTTAATATCAGAGAAATATATGTTCTGAACAAGACTTACGTATACCTGTATGTTAATGCAAGTGTATAAATATTTTTGCTTTGTTGAAAGGTTGCCATAAATTTAGTACAAGGTGCGCTCGAAGCGCTCTGAAAATAGTCTTATCGTAATCATAGAGTATCGGCAAAGTCGTCTCATACTCACAGATATCAGAGGGTATTTCCACATCAGACCCTTACCATACCGGTTTTAGCCCTGTAGGCTTGAAGGGAAATATCGTGTATAAACTGCATCAATATGTCACACACAGGAAATCGCTTCTTAAGTTTATTAAACCAGGGAGCTGTCATAACACTTAGGACAGGCCAGTAGCCAGACAAGGTACCGTAGTAAAGGGGGGGGGATAGCTATCTGGGGATACTTCTTAGGGGGCGAGAGTATATTAAAATTTAGAATAGTAATAGTTATTAATAGAAGAATATACAAGCCGGCAAAATGGCACCAGGAACTGGCATGTGGTCCTTTATTTATTCATTGTCCCTGTGCCTTATCACCTGATTACAGTCTCACTCTATTTGCTCTAAATCCTTAGAAGACTGAGGGCAGCGTACCAATATTCCTAAATTGACTTACACACTAAATTTGATCCGCTACGTGGCCTCTGGACCCTTCAGGAAGTTCAATAGGTACAAACTGCCCTAAGATGAAAGCCCACGAGTAGGTCCCATACACTTCTTTCAAATTTGTGTATTATGGCCTTTAAGATGTGAGATATGAGGGCTTATACAAATGGTTGGTAGTGGGTCATGCTTTGACATAATAAACTGAGGGCAGCCCTTCAGCAACAGGTTTTACACTGCCTCATAATCAGTTCTAGGGATTAAATTTGTGGGTAAAAATTTTCGGGGGAGGAATCTCTTGAATTGGTGGCGCGCCATCTGTGTTTAAACGAGACTCTCTCCCCAAAGAGTTGTTAAGAAAGTCCAACGTATTTCAACTTACGGTTTCAACATAAGGAAAGGACGAAAAATCCAACCAGGCAAGTAAACGTATCGTTGATTGGTAAGAATTGCGTCCATGCAATTCTTCATAGCATCTTCTGGCTCAATCATGGGCAGAAAAGATGGATGACTGTAGGTAGGTGGAAAACAGAGGATTGAAAGAAACTGTCAAATACTATTTCTTAAGTTCCAACAGCCCAAGCAGAAGGACGAAACCAAAGCAAGTGCTCCAAGATGGAGTTCCGTCCCCAGAAGAGACACCTAACTGAACGTGATTAACCTACTCAGAAATCAGATTTATTCTTCATGGGTTTGCCAGCAAGGGCTCCGCCCGATCTAGACTATGCAAACATAACATACTAGGAGAAGATATATATCACATGATTTTGGAAACGAGGGTTTAACTCTGGGTCTTAACTCTAGAACAAGGGGGTTGAAGATCAAATTCGGAGGAAAAGCACCGCAAAAATTTCAGTTCATCTCAAGTTTAAGGTATACAGGAATTAAACCAACCCTGGATCCACCAGTGTTACTGCTGCGTAGTAACACAGGAGTAATTTTCCCAAAAGGTCGAGAAGAGATCAATTATCACAAGCATGCATGATGTTTGAACATGTCCATTTCACAATATGCGTAAAATAATTATATAGTTTGCTGAGGCACGAGTTGGGTAGATGAGAAAAAAAAAACAGCGGGACAGTTGTATATCCCATAACTTACAGGAAGGATATATCTCGAGTTCGTCACCATGTTTTGTATAAGTAAGCCTCGTCCTTCCTTTGCCATGATTAATATTGACACTAAACAGTACAGCACGCAACCTCGCATTGTGCAACGTAGGTAAAATTATAAATAAGGTCGCTTTTAAAGTGCTTTCTATGTATTAACCCACCTTCACGTGACCAACTAAATATTGTAGTGGGCCCGATGGAATCCTTTGCGGAACCAGTGGGGTAGCTAGAGGGGACAGGGGTCGGTCGCCCCCCCCCCCTCCCCCAGAAAGTCTCCGAAGGCCTCTGTCGGAAATTTCTAGTCTCTGTCGGAATGCTTTTTACCACCTTAATTAAAAATTCTTACAACAGAAATTAGTAGATAAAATTATATTATATTCTTAGGGGTTTACTTACAACACTTCTTATGTTTTTAAGCAGAATTACACATAGAAATGGTTACTGGCAAGGCCTGGAAGTGTCATTTAAGGCAATCTCGGAGTCGTTTTAATCTAATTTTTTCCGGCGCTCTATGCGCCAGATGATGGTGGCGCTACGCTTAGATAGAACATCGTTACTTCAAGATAATAATTTGTCGGAAATTTTTTGCTTTTGCCTGTCACAAAAAATATCTAGCTACGCCACTGTGCGGAACCTTCGATATTCGTAAAACATTCCGAAACATGAGTTGTGACTTGACTTGTGACTGGACCAAAAGACTTGCTACTTGGACCTGCAAAAATGAGTTGTATGTTGACTTGGACTTGCAAAAAATGACTTGTTACCGGTGTTTTAACGAGTCACTCAGTTCTGCAGTCGAACCAAACCATTTACTACTCTCAATATGACTCGAGTCGAGTCAGTGACTCGAGCAATTGTGTTATTTCTATGAGGAAAATTATGATACAATTGCTCAAGTCATTTTCCTTTTGAATATTAGTGACTCGAGTCATGACTCGTTACATCACTGCTTGTTACCATCTTTGGGATAGGGGCATTATCTCCTCATTGCTGGTGCTCTACAATCTCGCCCCAAAAGTACGTATCTACGAATATGATCATATCTCTAATTACAACTGGTGACTGCACTTTGACAAACATTAATCAAAACAGCAGCTTCGCTCTTTTTGGTGAATGGTGACTTAATTGTGCATTCAGTTATTCTCCCAAGTGTCAACTTGGGATAATAACTTTGGGGGGGGGGGGGATGGGGTGAACTATTGTAAATGTGGAAAATGTGCACGCGAAGGGTGCACGGCGAGCGCAAAGCGCGAGCCCATGACGGGTGGGATCCAGGGGCCCGCCTTAGGGTCCCTGGTGGGGTCCAGGGGCAAAGCCCCGGTGGAGGTCCAGGGGGGCGAAGCCCCCGGAAGCTCCTGGGTTTTAAGTCTCAGAAGTGCCAGGAAGACTGTTTAAGGGGCTAATTTTACCAGTAATGTTCTTTGGTAGGCTATTGGTATATTCATACATTAAGGAAATACTATTTTGAGCACAAAACTCGTTGATAAGCTGCACTGGATTGAAATTGTACAAGAGCAACAATGTCCTGTTATCCTTAAAAAGGCAGGGATCAACATATAGGGTCATCGCAGACAACCGATTCGATTTTGAATTCGGAGATCATTACAAGACCTGTAAGTTGGCTTGAGATCAGTGGCGTCGCCAGGTTTTTTGTGATTCGGGGCACCATAGATAATGTCGTAATAATACCTCAGTTCCCCCAAGTCTGCGTTTCATGCGTTACTGCATTTGCATGCAGCAGTTTTGATCTTTCGTTTGTCACGACATAAAGGTGTCGTCCTGGGGAAGGGATTCCCCCTCCCCTTTAAGATTTTTATTAAGGTCTTTTAGATGCAAAATTGTGCTATCTTTGAGATGTTTTGGAACTGATCATCTATGGCCGGAAAATGTCCATAATTTAGTGAATGCTAATTTTTGGTAATGTAAAAGAGGAGAATATGTTGTCTATTAAAAGACAGATACGTTGTCAACAAATCTCCTGAAGCCCCCTCCTCCCTTCTATTTTACTGCCTTCTATTTCGGGAAGTTTTTACACAAAAATATGTGCGTGGAGTCCACAGAAACATTCTTGAGTTATTACGAAGTATGTCCTTTCCTTCATTGTGCATTATGAAAGGGCATCTAAGGCTAGCAGATACCTGAATAGGGTCTCCTGGAAGCTCTGCATTAATCATATTTATTTAAGCGGGGGGGGGGGGGGGCGTAATGACACAATGCGCATACTACCTGACATCCAAATGATAACAGAGTACGACGCCGAACACTTTACAACTATCGTATTTTTACTACTTTTGAACTAAAATCGGGACTAACAGCTGCCAGCAATGGAAAATGAGAGGGAGGGAGAGTATAGGTGCAGGGAGGTGATATTAGACCTCCCTGACAGATGTAGCAAAAGGGGTGAAGGATGTTTGGAGATGTATCTCTGTTATTGGAAAGTGTCGTGATCAGAACAGTTTCGTGTATTATTACCTTTATAATGGTCATTACATGGAGTGTAAACAGTGACGAATAGTATTTCCATTACCTGATTACAAAACCTGCATTCACACTCTACATCGAGACACTTTCAAATGCCAAACAAACCTACATGTCACTGCCATAAGCCAGTCTTTTACCTTTTAATTCATCAACTTTCAACTTTTAGCTGCTGTGCTTCTCCGAAAGTTAATTGCTATCGGAAGATATTGATAATATGAGTGACACTGACGTAAGGTTGGAAGCGCGCGGAGAGCGGGAAAATTTTGATAGATTGCCAACGATTTGCTAAAATTCTGATAGTTTGAGAAACATATGTGATAGAAAGTGAAGCGAGATTGAAAAAATTTCTTACGAAAATGAAGAATAAAATATACTTTCCATCGTACACCTATCTGTAGACTGAAACATTGGGGGAATGATTACATGGGCCATCCCCCTAGTCAAATGTTGGGGGAAATATCCCCCATCCCCCGGGATTTACACCCATGTATGTGGTTGTGGCCTTGAGCAATTAAACTCAATGGAAGCTACCGTAGCTCTGTATGAGATTTGTATTGGACAAGTGGTTTTTGTTTAATTTGGAGAATGGGCTAAAAGTAAACTTTGAAAGCAAAATTTCAACTGTCTATGATGGGATTGTCTGATTGTAGGGTCTTTAAATTTCGTGTAATGACCCAAAATGCAATATCAAACACGCTAGACAAATCTTGGCTACGCTGTTGGTTACAGGTTAGCCAAGACGTAGAAATTAGCGCACAGTGTGCAGGATAGAACCAGGGAGTTGCAACAGAGTGAAGATAAGTTCAGAGCATGGCGTGTACATGCTATAGCTCTGTTTAATTGCCCCGAAAAGTAAGTTAAATCTCGAGACTTATATGGGCATTTTTCAAGAAAATTCTTCAATTATTCTTCTATTCCATGTCGGATTTCATTACATTTACTTTTTTTGAAAATGGCCGGGCAGAGTCTTGTTCTGTCCACGTGAGAAGTGGGTAATCCCTCAGTTATCTCCTCCCCGTCCCTCTCACTAAAAATTCCTTGTGACGCAATGTGCTGACTTAGGGTACTTGTTAAAAAAATAATTGTACAGAACACTAAGAGTAAACTCACCCAACTTCCACACCAGCAAACATGCCGGTGTTCATAAAGAACGGGTGAATTATAGTTGTGTGCACCCCGCGTTTTTCATACAGCCTCATGTCGTAGTACATCGCCTCTTCCAAACCGCAGATTGCAAACTTGCTAGCACAGTAGTCTGCCAGATTCCACACTCCGAAGAACCCCGCCAAACTGGCCATTGTAACAATATGACCGTGGTTGTTCTTCAACATACTTGGTGCAAAAGCTTTGTAAAGCTGTAAAGAAACATTGAAAACAAAACCATAGAAACCGAAGTGTGACGTCATTGTACCCACTGACATTCCCAACCGGGACAGTGAACTCCCTTCCCCCCCCCCCCCCCACGTCATCCCTTGGGAAACTCATTCCTCCGGAAAAATTCTCACCTAGACAATTTTCCCGGATAATTCCACCCTGAACAGTTTTAAATTTTTCGGTCTGGCCGGGGAAGTTTCCTGAGGGCTGTAACTGTAAGGTTGTCAATTGTCCTTGGTGGAACTTTGTTCATGGTATGAATCGTCCAATGAGAAATTGCCGGGGAAGTCGTGCATTAGTACTCGATCGAGGGGGAGGGGTTGTCAGGGTATATTCCGGAAAGCGGGTTTTTTGGTCACTAGCTCTAAACACACGAAACCCAGAATTGCTTAATAGTAGGGCTCAGCTTAATTAATTCACATGAAGTAAAACAGCCTCATTAATATTAGCCTGCGGAGCAGACTCTGTAGCGGCCTCCAAAAGATGGCGCTCTCTCAGAAATCATAATACACCTCCTGTATATATTCTATACAGAGTCTGCAAACCTTCGTCCAGTTTTCATTTACACGAATCCCCAAAATGCGGGATAAATTATTATTCATAAGAAGGTCACATGGTGTTCACGGCTGCTGACTATTCATATTTATCAACGGCCTGCGACGATGCACATAATTATACGAATACTTCTGAAGATACGATGACATCTCTTAAAAAGGTACGTAATTATTAAGTATGGGCTGAAACTCGAGCTAATCCTTGCAGTGGAAAGTCAAGCCTAACGTTTGGCGTCAACAGTGGCCTGTATATAGGCCCTCGCATGGACAAGACGACAACGTTCCTTGCTATAAAGCTGTATATGTAGACATGTACACGGTAGCAGCTAAGCCAGTAACTATACAGTAGTAGCCGTACTGCACTGCATAACGTGTATACAAGTGGAAGAGTGGTCCGCTGTAGCGAAGCAACCGGTCGCTCATGTTGACTCCACCTCTTACCAACGCTGATGACGTGTGCATTAATTATAATGAAGTTATTTTTGTCTCGGAAATGAGATTGGCTAGAAAGTTGGCAGGCTATTGTATTGTATTAAACTTCGTCTGTAAACTGTACATTAACATTAGGGGTAAGCAAATATTAAGATTTGTACTTGTAGCTGATAAAACTCAACAATAACTTCGTCTGTAAACTGTACATTAACATTAGGGGTAAGCAAATATTAAGATTTGTACTTGTAGCTGATAAAACTCAACAATAGCCTGCTTACAGCAGGCTACATTAATATGTATGAGAGTCCAACATACTGTGTTAATAGTTTACGGAAGCAATGTTACAAACCTTTATTTCAACAAAAGTTTTTATTATTGTCGTTTCATCCATAGCAATACTATGCTATAGAAAGGGAAGGGGGGTTTGCCCAACCCCATTCGGTGAAAGAGGGAGGTGAGCAGAAAAAATTGGGAACCACTACACTATAGAGTTATGGATTCAACTGTAGTCGAAAAGTCCATTGATAATTTATATTTTGAACGTTGACATGCATACAAGTCTATTACGAGATGTAAAATTAAGTGAGCACATTCACAATGTTGGACACAACACTAATAGTTTTACATAACCTTTGATCAGATTCAGTGTTATAAAAGAAAGAAATTAAGGTCGCTGGCTTTTTCAGGTCGAAACGAGACGCTTAAGAAGCTTTACAATCTCTTCAGTAAACAATTAAGGTTATAAGGTAATCGGGAGCTTGTCAAACTTTGACTGACGGTGCCTCATTATTGTGTCTACAATATCGTGAATACCCCAGAGCTTCCGGGAGCTGGGCCCCGGTCCCCCATTGGGATGTTGTCCCTAAGCCCTATTAAGGGTCCTGGGGGAACGGTCCACACCTCGTGTGGTCCCTGTCATCTGTTAAATTCAATAAAAAGTCCCCTCCGCTGACCGCGATCGAGCAATCACGCTTTCTTAAATAATGGATTAAAGATTTGCCATCACAAAAGGGAGACCAGTGACCCCACAGCTGGTTTGCTTTTCTGGGTCGGACCCACACGTAAAAAGGATATATGTGTAGGTCTACCTTTATTTCAACATGTGTTTTTATTATTGTCGTTTCATTCATATATAGCAATACTATGCTATAGGCAGGGAGGGGGTGTTTGAGTTTGACCAACCCCATTCGGTGGAAGAGAGATGTGAGCTGAAAAAGGTTGGGAACCACTGCACTAGAGTTATCATGATTCAACTGTAGTCGAAAAGTCCATTGAAATTTTATTTTTTGAACGTCGACATGCATAGGCCTACGGGATGTAAAATTAGGAACATATTCACAATGTTTTGACACAATACTAACAGTTTTATATAACCTTTGATCAGATTCAGTGATACAAAAGAAAGAAATGAAGATCGCTAGTTTTTTATTTTCAGATCGAAAGGAGACGCTTGAAAAGTTTTCCCGCTTTTTTCTATCTCCATGGTCTCATGAACATGTAAATCTAGATGCAATATGGCACTCATATCTCGACGCGACGCACTTAGCATATATTTAAGACTAACCTGAAGGCGACGACAATATGGCTTTATAATGTAGCGAAATCACGAGACATAAGTAACCTCAGTCTGGAACAGCTTACGTCAGCATGGGCGTCGACTTGTGGGAGACGGGGGACATGTCCCCCACCCACCCCCGTTTTGAGAGTGGAGGGGATTATTCCCTCACGTTTTTCCAAAACCCTAACGAAATACCAGGCACATGTCTGATTTCATGACTTGCAATTTCACTGATTAGTGATGAAGTCAGACTTAAAATGATGGAAGAACCATTTAATGGATAAAAATCGAGGGAAATGCCTCAGATCACACCGAAGATTATCTGGCTTCCAAAATTTTCCAGGGCCCTTAGGTGATCCCCGGATTCCTCGCCCCGACGGCTTCGCGATTCGTGCTTGAAGTAGTCAAGCACATGCCCCTCCCACTTTTGAGAAGTTGACCCTCTTGAACGTAGCCACACAGGTAAACAAATTTATCTTCAAGAAAAACTTTTAGGCTTTGACAGGGTGCACACATTTTTGCAAAGGAAAACAATAAAAAGTGCACTCTGCCTGCAGTAACGATGTTATTAATACTCTGATTTTTTGGCAAACTCTCCTTATTTTTTCCACCCTCTCCGTTCATTAACCCCCCCCCCCCCCCCTCTTTCTCAACCACACAACCTAGCTCTCCTTTCACTCTTCATCTTCACTTTTACCGTAGACCAAGTTCTTCTATTTTGTGGCTAACAACTATATGCCAACGGGGATCCACGTTCAAGGAGACAGCCTGAAAAGTAATAAGCGAGTTGGGTAATTCAGTACTTCCGGTGGTGTCACAAGGTCAGGTGTACCGTAACAAGTTTTTCGCCTGTGTGCGCATGCGTGTGATGTACTTGCCCGCCCTGGCGGATGTGTATTACGCCTGCACTACTTTATCTGTGCCCAAGTTGTAATACCAATAACATGTGTACGTGTACAATCGACAACTGCCGCGAAGATACGTCGTTCACTTCAACCTTGATCCATCCTAAGATGCATAGCGTGAAAACATTTTCCGCAACTCGTCTATTATAATTGCAGATATATGATTGTCACTGTCTTGCATTTACGTCCAAAGTTCGCTGATGCGGTGAACACGGGGAGGAAAGATTATGTAAAAAAAACATTAACCACCACGGAAGGAAACGAGTTAATTTAATTAATATACAAATTTATGCAGATGATGAGGAATTCACACGGAGCCTCAACATGACCAAATATATGCAGCTCTCTGCTACAACGTGTATTGGTTATCAAACGTCATTAGTCCGTTAACAACTTAAAGGGGCTTATTGTTGTTTCATGAATTTCATGATCTTTTTGTCACACCTGTTGTATTTTACTCCCATCTTGATGGTAAATGGTCGAACTAAGAGATTCTGAACATTTAACGTACAACTAAAACGGCAATGATTGGGTAACTAATGATTAACCTCATTTATTACAAATTTGTGACCAGACACGTACCATTAGGTATTATATTAATCATATGCAACTCCTGTTCCAAATATAACCAATGAGTGAAGCGTGTACCAACTTGATTGACACGCTCTCAACTCCTCTTACGAACAACTGTTGTGACCAAGGCTTAAGTGGTATATACATGTTGTATTTTAGAGAGCCTGGTCTATCAAGGGCCTGGACGAGCATCGCAAACTACAAGCTCTTAAGTCCTTAAAATTTAAACCTACAAATTTTTCATGTTTTCAATAACTATAAGAAGTGATAAATGGCTGATGAGACTAATTAGAAGTATTGTCATGCAATAATTTCCTCCAAACTCGTCACAAAATGTTACAGAAGGTCAAGTATTCCGGAGACCTAATGGGTGATGGTCGTATGCACTAACTGTTGACTTTAATCTCCGTTAAATTAGTGTGCTTTGGGTTTTACGACTTTGATATCGCACGAAATGTAAACATACGAAGTGCAAGAGTTACTGTTTTTAGGAAAGACATTCAGTATACAAATTGTTAAAATGTGATTTCTTGTAGAAACCATAGTACCAAGCACTATGCACAAATCCACTCAACACCGGTCTATGCAATCTTATCTCATATCACCACTTCCAACATGCAATTATTTATTTACACCTGTAAAGTTCTCTCTATTAATAAATGGAAGCCAAATAATAACAGAAGAACGTGTATTGTGAGAGTGCTACAGACCAATCTTTATTCAGTATAATCCAGTAGCTGACTGTAAGACGTCTGTCTACAATACAATGATGATATAATGAAATATGATACGAGATGGCTGATTCAGCATTCCAAGCATGGTCAGATTTAAGAGGGGATACAGGATCTTAACTTATTGACCTTTGGGCTTGGTTGGAGGTGGATTGGTACGTTTACTTGTTACAGGGGGGACCATCATAACTGCTATCCTCTACAGGCAGTCTAGCACATTTGTACTACAGGAGTATGAAAGTTATCTTAAAGCAATATAGAAGTATAGGCCTACATCATTACATCACCTGTCAGAGATTACCCGAGCTAACCAAGTGACAGGCGTACAACGTATTTGACGAAAAGTAAACATTTCAGTCCCAAGGACAATTAACCTTAGTTAAAGTTTAAGGACATACGAGGTCACCGTTTACCTTCAGACAGATGGATAGGGAAACCATAAATACCTTTAGCTCCATGAAGAAACCAAGGCAAGAAGTTAGAAGTATGGCCATGGAGCTAGCTAATTAATACCCGAAGCGTGTTACCTTCATGGTAGGACCATGGAGCTACAATGATGTATAGCGCCATAGTATGACAACGTATAGAGCTGCTTGACGGAAGAAAGTATAAAATAACAAGGGCGTGGCCCAAAGTTAAAAGCCCTCCCTATTTACAGGGTTTTGAGCAAGGATGTTTAAACAAAATGATTGTGTAGTCCACAAGGGTGAGACTGGGCCCCACGTACATACCACTTATGAATTATGGAGGGGAGAGTGTTTGGAGAGGAACAATTTCTGTTAGGAAGAGAAAATTCTCATAGACTGGGTAGGAAACGTGAAGATTTACGGTTCGTAATAGCTCCATGTTGAAACAAGAGTGTTAAAGGTCTGGTGACATGCCACCAAAAAGAGCTGTTTTACTTGTCAATTAAAGAATTAAGGGTTCCAATGAACGATCCGTTAGAATTATTTCAATATCTTTTACTGTTCTCAACATATATATCTTCAAAGTTTGATGGTTTCTGCGTAACTCATTGCCTATGCAAAAATAATGATGTGGAGTGTTGTACAGTGTTTAGATTTCTTTTGTTAACCCTATGTAAATTAGCTCTTAATTACTGATCAGATAGTTTACAGTTCGGTGAGTGATATCAATATTTCTCAAGTAAACAATATTTAACTTTTATAATAAACCCCTCAGATGATAACAATTCTACCCGTGTTCTTGAAATTAAGGTTGAAAAAACAAAGGCTAACATTAACTATTTATGGTATGTCCATCTTTCGATGTCACATATTTGAATATTTAGCTCATATTTATTCATGTCATTTACAAGTGTAAAATAGAAATTACCCTGTAAAATGGTCACTATTTGATGGATTTAAATGGCAATTATGGCTATTTTCTGGATTTTTAATGTTTTCTACACCAAACATCCAACTATGTAATTGCCATGTCACCAGACTGTTAAAAACTGGCAGAATGTTCAAGAATGTCGCCCTCCAAAAGGTCTTGCAATAGCATAATTGAAGTTTGCTATCTGTTTCACAAAAAGCACATCCGACTTGCCAATCTTTTTGAAAATAGAAAATTGATAAAACTCTGAAAATGACTTAGTATTTAGAATGGTAGTTACTACACTACATTCAAGATGCATGGAAGTGGTCACTCTGATGCAGGATCAAACTGATTCCTTTACGGAAATATTGAAGGAATCGTAAGTTCCCTTGATAATGATAAAAAAAATTCTGGTAGTGCTGGAGAGATTACATATTGTTAAAGGTGATCAGTCGTCTTGAAATATTCTTTGTGACGTCAGCCTTTTCTTGACATGTTTCTGCAGTCGTCACTGTTCAAGGATACACCGTACAAGCATGGTATAGCTAATCGGTAAGCAAGAAGAGACGGCTTGTAGCTGTATACCTACTAGCTATACCGATGTCATCATAGCTACTTGTACGGTGTATCCTTGAACAGTGACGACTGCAGAAACATGTCAAGAAAAGGCTGACCTCACAAAGAATATTTCAAGACGACTGATCACCTTTAAAGATAGCACAACCGAACACACTATAAAACCAACAAATGAAATTACGAGTCCTGAGGGCCAGGCCGAAAATTTATGACTCGCACCGAAAAGGCTAGTTCAATTATTTAGTTCTTCTATAGATCGAAAATACCATACTCGTATTTGTCTTATACCGAAGACTCACATCAGACGTTGATCAGTTCTACCGAGACCCTAAACATTTTTGTTTCAAAATGCCTGCACTGCCACGGCCAAAGGATGGAAACAGCAATCCAGGCCCGTAGCCAGACAGCTTCCAGGAGGCGAAATATTTTCTAGGGGGTGTGAGATACATTTACAATGCATTAAAACAATGGTGCGATTTGATGTTCTTTGGGTCAAAAATTTTTCTAGGGGCGTGGCCCCTGACTCCCCTTTGGCTACCGGCTCGCAGCAATCTCCAAAGAATGTATATACAGCGGCGTGAACGTGTCTCAGCCCTCCTCAGAGCGAGAATGTCAGGTGCTATTCTTGCAAACTTATCTAAGGAACCCCCCTCCCCCAAAAAAATAGTTTTATAAATACAATGCCATAACTTTAATGGGCGGACCGAAATATTGTTACCCCATAATGCCAGCGGATTCATGCATGGGGATGTGTGGGACCAGGGCAAGATTCAAAGTAGACAGAGCTACGGACGATTTTCCCTCGCTGCAACCAAAGTCTCTCCATGTAGCTTAGAAAAACGAAAAACAACGATGGAAACGAGGAAGAAAAACTCACAAACACGGAGAAAGACATTTTCACAAACCAGAAAGCCAAGAGGCTAAGATTGATTCCTTGCCAATTAGATATGAATTTAGTTATTTAATTTGTTCCATTGAACTGAGAGAAAAATCCTTGTACCTGACTATATGGGACTTGGTGACCCCCCCCCCCAAAAAAAAAAGAAAGGGCACCTAACTGTGCATTTGGAAAACGAAAACTTGCCATTATAGACTAATTCATTTTTGTGTAGAGAAGTGTTTTAGCATTAATCCTAGTAGGCTTTTTCGTCAACTCACCCAGAAAGCTGCTTTCAAATTGACGTCAATAGTTCGGTGAAGCAAGTGATCAGGTGCTTCCAAAAGTTTCTTTCCATGCACAACACCGGCGTTATTAACAAGGATTGTGACGTCACCGACGGCCGCCTTGACGTCAGCAGCTACTTTGTAAACCTCCTCACTGTTAGAGACGTTGACTTTGTAAGTATACGCTTTACCTCCTAAGTCGTTGCATTCTTTGGCAACTTCACGTGCTCCATCTTCGTTTATGTCCCAGAGAATCACTGTGGCGCCCCTCTTTGTGAATTCCAAGGCGTACAACCTGCCAAATCCACAAGCGCCCCCAGTGACAAGCACAATTTCGTTACTAACATCTTTCTTAGGGCGCAGAAAATTTGGGACGCAGAAGCAAACGAGAGCAACAATACTGTGGTATAGCATTGTCAGAAGGAGCCATAGGAGCTGGAAAATAAACACGATGCCGCTGTTGAGAATAAAATTAATTTGTATAAAAAGACTGCAGAAATTTTGAAAAGTGACATTGCCACGTCTAAGACTAAGTCTGAAACTCGGCACAATCATTTTCTTTAAAGGCAAATGCTACCTACGTGCCACGGTAACTTTTCGTCGTGTTCAAACCACGACTTTTCGATATATGATGAAGGCAATTCAAATAAGGTAGCTGAATAACTTTAGTTTAAAAATAAGGTTCCCGCAGAGAGATATTCATCGTCATCGTCATCGTCATCGTCATCGTCATCGTCATCGTCATCGTCATCGTCATCGTCATCGTCATCGTCATCATCTATACGTCGCAGAAAACCATAGGGCATAAACGCAACGGAATGAGAGAGGGGGAGCTTAAGGAAGATGTCAGACGACACCTGAAAATGTTAAGGGTCTGAGAGTTAGCTTCCTCATCGGTTAGTTTATTCCAATCAAGTACGGTCGATGGGAAGAAAGAAGACCAATACTGAGGGGTTCTGCAATTAATGTATTTAAGGGCTCTATTGTTATTACTGGTCTGATTTTCAATTATGTTAAAATAGGTGGAATCTTCATATTGCTTAGGCTTGACCCTTCGTAGGTCTTCGAATTTATTATCTCGTTTTACGTTACTGATCCTCACATCGCACACGTTGGGCACGTATGGCTTTTACCGGGGAGGACGTGTAAGGACGCCTCCATATTTTACAAGAGTAAGCATGGATGTAGTGAGCGACATTCACGATCATCGGTGGTTAAGGCTTCAGTAATTTTACCCAGCTGCCCAATAAACGTTTTCCTATTCAGCCTTTTTGGGGATTAAGAATTTTTGACATATGAAAACACAAATTGAAATAAATGTTTTGGAGCAACTTACAACATACGTTTCAGGCAATGTAGAAGACATTTTTAGCAAAAGAATTTTCTTAGTACTTTAAGCGTTAATTGATGATATGGCTCTCCTATTACACAGTATGACATTTTATCATTTTTCTTAATCATATACTAGAATTTTCCCCACTAAAGAAGCTGCATACGAGCCTGAAGATAAATTGAAATCACACTCTAAAAACATCCTGGTTAAAACCTGGTTAATTCAACCAGGATGGGGTCAATAGTGTTCCATACATTTCCTGGTTAAAAGTAAAAAAGAAATTTTGGTTAAATTTTTTTTGGTCAATTTTGACCCAGATTTCCTGGTTATTTTAACCAGGAAATGTATGGAAAGTATGAAAAACTATTGACTCCGATACTGGTTAAATTTAACCAGGATGTTTTTAGAGTGGAACACTCCTCGAATACTATTTATTCAAATGACCATAGTGGTGTCGAGTCACCCTAAACCTAAGTTGAATCTTAAAATTGTCACGAAATGTACACATGACAAAGTACCAATTACGGAGAAATTTGCAACCTCATAAATAATATATGTCATTTGAAAGATGAAAGGGATGATTTCGTCCAAATTTAGAAATTCTTGTTATTTATATCACCTCGTATAACATGTCATTTACTTTTTTTTTGGAAGATTGGAGACCATGCATTGCAAGCTGTATAGACTTTATGCATCTGACGTCACAGAGCAGATAGTGCTCCCTCGTTTGGAGACAGGTGCGTATCATTGCAACTTACACCAACAAATGCAGACTGCAGCTGATTTGTGAACCAGTCGGATAAGCGCGCAATACACGCGCTCGTGAAATCTACGTCCTGCGTGCGGTGTGCTTCATTGTTTTACCACCAAAATGACGTCACGTGACGTTAATGCATAAAGTCTATTATGGGGGACACTTGCCCCTCGTGTCCCTATTCAAAGCCGCTTATGTTATATACCGGTAGTTTGTCTGGGAATCGTCGTTTACCCGGTATGTTCTAACCGTGAATGTGCCTGTTCCACCATATCGTGGACCAATGCCTAAGAGAGAATAATTCTCTGTGTGGGAGCACACGCATTCGTATTACGAAAATTTGTGACAATGACCCCAAGAGAACTGATAATGATTCAAGTCGTTTCAACAATTAAACTATACAAAAATAAAGAAACTTAAGACTAATAATGGGCGAAAAGCTTACCTGACAAGAGACATTTCGCTTGAAGAATCTGTGTAAGAGAAGAGAAATATAAGACCAATTGATTACATGATAAATGTTCAGTCTAGTTTGAAATTATCATTTATGACATATAGCTGCTAGTCAGAATTCACCGTGGGTGTCAAACGTGACCTTTTCTAAAGAGGGATTTTTAGTTGTTCTAGCGTCTTGAGGGTCACATGATATAAATTATTATAATAGCTGAAATTCATTTGATATAGCCTACAGCTGTATTTTCTTAGTTAGCTTGGTTGGTGAAGGCACGGAAATACTCCAACGAAGTACTTTCAATGTTGGTACAAAGATGGCTCAAAACAGTGGTGGTGGAACCAGGGAACGGAACCAAGGGCTTTGGGAAAAGTGGAAAGGAGAAAGGTAGGATAACCCCTATGCTGCCGATATTTGCCATGTATCCCTAGGGGTGGCGCCAGGTGGGGGCAGGCGGCCATGCCCCCCCCCCCGGGAAAGACTGGCCCAGTGGGGAATTTTACAATTTCGTTGGGGAGTCTTAGTCAATACGATAAAGTGTGCAGTCTCCGACGACGACTAGTCGCCCGACGGGTTACATGTTTTTTACTCTCAAGAGGACAATTTCTCTAATAAGAACCCAGAATTTTCGGTACGCTACGTGCGCTGTAGAGTCACTCTAGTTTCTTCAACAGTTCCATCCCACACAGCTAGATAGCACAATCCCTGTCCACCTTACCAAGTAACATGTAGGCAGAGTACGCAGTTAATGTAGAAGTCGTAAATTTCATCCCATATCGCAAAGCCTAGGTGTTTTTTTCTTGTGTGTGTTATGGGGTAAGGTCGGTTGGTGAACGACGCACGGAACAAGTTTTGGCTATTTCATCGGGAAGGTCAGGTGGTTTCGATACAATGTATGTTATCCCCAATGTGTTCTACAGTCCTTACAGTTTTTCTTTTTCTTTTTTTTTCTTAGGAATGATTACATATGTATTTTGAAAAGCCTACCAAAAATTTGCGTGCGCTGCGCGCGCTTTGCAATTTCACGTTTCAGATTCACAAGAACACTATCAGTGCGCAACTCGGGGCTTGAATTATTAACTGATATTATGCAAAATATGCCCTGCAGTCGCATGGGATGGTTACGTTCCTTCATTTCCCCTTCTCACCACCCTCTCGACATAGGGGGTGTCGGAACTTGGGGTCGATGGCATGGCCCGGCCCCCTGTCGGGAAAATTCTGTCGCCACCCATGGTCGGTTTACTTATTTTGGCTTTCAAATGGGTCGTTTCTGCGATAAAACCCAAAATTTTCGTTACGGTGCACTCTTCCTCGGTTCCGTTACTTATAGCTAAATAAAGTACAAACCCTTTCCACCTTTTCAAGTAACTTACTTAGTAGAAACATGTCGGTTACACCCGATAGGGCCCAACTGCCTGGAAAATTGACCTACATAAGCTTTAAATAAGTACGGATTCTTTTTAGTGTAGGCTTGCCCAAAAAATTTTCGCGCGCTTCTCGCGCTTTGCAATTTCACAATCCAGATTCCGGGAAAAATTTAATCAGCACGGGACTATGTTCCTCTAGTATTTACAAATTTTATGCAATATATGCCCCGCAATGGCATGGTTTAGTACACAGTTTTTCTTCAAAATCCCCCCTCACCAACCCTTCGACGGCATCTGGGCTGTCCGGCTTCGGGTCCTTGCCCCCCCCCCCCGTCGGGCAAATCCTGGCGCCACCCCTGTGTATCCCACAACTGTCATTAATTTACATTAGGCATGGCCCGAGAAGTGTCATTTTCAGTCATCTGGGAAGAAATTTAGCCCAAATTTTCTTCTACGTTCCCACCAACTTATGTTTGCCCTTCGCTTAGTAAGTGCATGTCAATTCACTTTTCAGAAGTTCAGGCCTGTGAAATGTCTTTCCTTACGGAAAATGCTTGCAGACACCATGGGCAGGATTGGAATTTGATGTATGAAAGTGGGGGCAAGTGCTCCCCATTGCCCCGCCCCGAGATCCTGCTTATTTTCATGGGATCATTGTTTAGAGAGCTGAGCGTAATTGATTTATTTGGAGGCAGAAATTGCCCCTATCTGTCAAAGGTGACGATTCGATATCTATGGACTGAGGTGGGCGGGAAGGGGGGGGGGGTCTCTGGCAACACCCTGAATTGGTTAACAACATAATAGTTGGTACGTGAGCTATGGTCAGGAATAAGCATTCTTATGGAGATGTATTGACTACTTTTTCTTGCTTTGTCAGACTTACTATTAGGCCTATACAGTTTATAGTTGTACAAAACCTGCCAGTCAGAGACGTGCGGTGCATTTAACGGTTAAATGCACCGCACATTTCCTAACCTTCACTTTATAGGCTATGCGCAGCATCATGTGACCTGTAAAGACCTATACGTCCCACTGAAGTTGATATGGTAACATAACAATGTTATGGCACATTCAAGGCCCAATCATGAATTGTGGCATCTTTTCCAGTAATTTCTCGCCATTCTATGATACATAGCAGCAACTTTAGGAAGAGAAACAAAAACTTTGGGGGAGGGGGCTAATTCCCTCAGTCCCTGCTCAGATTTACCAGGTACAAAGAAATGTCATTTAATGGATAAATACTCTGGAATATTACTTTATTTTATTTTTATTTTTTCTTTCCTTTTTTGACTGAATAGCCCCGAGGACAACACGAACCGTACATGAATCTTCACCGTCTTTTATCAAAACTTGGTGATATGAATAATTTTATATAGTCAAAATGTTGCATTATTTGTAAAGACACAACGGTTGAACATTTACCACATTATCTGTAGATCAATAAAAATCCTGAATATTACAATTACGAAGAGTTAAGAGGAAGCATTGAAAAGGTTTCCTTACCTTTGAGCTGTTCAGTATCACTTATATATGTCAATAAAGTTCGCAAGTCCACCAGCTGCACTCGTCTTGAAATTAGTGCAGTTGCGTCTGGTGTTAGTTAATAATCAGTCACAGTTGGCAACTAAAGTCACATCAGTGCCAAAGTCGTTTGCGATAAATCTTGCCGTTTCCACAGCTTTCGAGCAGTTACTCCTCTGAAATGAAAACTAAAAATGCCCTGTTACGTGCGTCGGCCGTCACATATAGGTTATATACTTATGTGAGTAATTGCGTTCACTGTCAGGTGAAGGTTATTAAGTGTATTGCTAGTTATCTTGCAAACCTGGTAAGGTCAAAGTCTGTAAAACAAACTCATTGAATTAAACCAATATTCAAAAGCTTGGAGCTGTATCAGCATATAGCATGATTAACAGATGTTATCTGGTCACAGAGTTGCAATACCTCAGTAATAAATTATCTCTAGTATTTATGGTAAGAAAACAGAAACCTTCTGAGATAATAAGGACCTCGCTTGCGCCTGTGATAAAGTTACAAAAAGATAATAACTGCATCAGTCAAGGTTACGGTCTAGCTAGCAACATTGTGCCATCAACTTCAAAGTTAACGTAACCTCCTAGATAGTGTAACTTTGACCTGGTTGCAATACTTCACTTGGGCTAAGCCTTGTGCTAATAAACACGGCCTCGACATAACGGTTACCCTGATCACACCGGAGTTTGCTAAAGTAGGTCGTGCTAGTAAATTGAGTTAGACTCCGATATTTGATGGCCTGCTTGTAGGACATCAAGTGTCACCTCAACCTTATTACCTTGAACCATCATTTTTTCCCTATCAAATCTCTTTTACTTGTTCTTAGGGATACCTGGGCTGGTTGAAACCCTTGGTAGGTCTCTAGCTGTAGATCAAACGTATTTTGGTACAGGGGTGGCCCCAAGTGGGGCAAGGGGAGTCATGCCCCCTTAGTCGGAAAAGACCGCCCCCGTTGGGGAAATTTTCCAATTTCGTGGGGGAACCTTACTGAGTACGGTACGACAAGAAGGTAATGCACGATGGCAACGATTCACCCGGACGGTTTACTTGTTTTAGTCCTTCAGGAGGGAAGATTCGTCAGTTTATCTATAGTGTCTCAAATTTTCAAGTCAAATGTTCTTCAAAAGTGACCCCAAATTTTCAATATTTCTTCAATAAAACCCCAACATTTTCTTATTTTCTAAGACCCAAAATTTTGAGCACGACATTATTCCGAAAACTCGTCAATCTGCGTTGGGTCTTCGGTTTAATATGTGCATAACAGTAGGTATGCAGTCCGTTGGGAACATTTCATGTGTCCAATCCAGGCATGAAGTGTGTCTAAGGCAAATACGATGGTTGTGAAACTTTATATCGCACGTATAATAGGTACAAATAACGTTTGATTGTACCAACCAGGCATGGGCGTCCGCAGAAAAAAATTCAAGGGGGGCAAAATTTTTTGGGGGGCCAACTTTTTCATGGGAAATATTTTACTCCCAGAAAAGAGTTTAGATGCTACTTTCACACAGTGTTGACAAAGGCGTAGCCAGGAATTTGGCAAGAGAAGGGGGGCGAAGCCCACAGACAGACTCTCAGCGCTCGGCGCCACCATGGGTTGGCGCGGAGCGCAAGAAAATTTTGGCCCAAAATGCTTCCCATATTGCTGGAAATGGCACTTCCAAGGCCTATTTACCGCATATAAAAAGGGGAAACACTAGCAATATCGTAAATATAAACTTTAAAAAAATACCAAAAATATGCTGGGGGGGGGGGCTGCCGGGGACTGAGTGTTGATATTTTTTATTCAATTCCTGTTTTGAGGGTAGAAATTCACACTGATTGAACTGCTAAAAAATGTTGATGTTATATTTTCTTCGTTTTTTCTTTATTTTTCTTCGTTTTTTTTATTTTTTTTTTATTTTCCAGGGGGGGGCAAGTGCCCCCCTTGCCCCCCTCCGGACGCCCATGCAACCAGGGTTGCGGTACTTATTCAATTTATGTAATAAGGCGGAGGTCTACTCTCCACGCTTCACCTTTTTGAAGACCGGTTCAACACAATTCCCTCATTTGGAGGGGGAGCCATGCCTTTGCCCCAGCCGTTAGCTTTGACAAGCTACCTAGTCAACAAGGGTTGACCAAATTTTATTCAAGAAAATCAGGGCACAATGCTATCACGTACTCAGGGGCGTAAATACGGGGGTGTGACACCCCGTGAAAATCAAAAGTCGGTCTCTGAGTGCCAAAAGTCGGTCTCAAATCCCAGTTAAAAGTCAATTGATCTTTAACCTGCCCTGATTTTCGTCTGTTCCCGTGGAAAAATAGGGAAAGTTGTAGTTGGTCCCAAAATGGTTCACACACCCCTGCAAATTCATGTATATACGCCCTGCATGTACTCACCTTTAACTAGGTCCATACTCGTACCGTAACCCGACAATTAACCGCATCCACACTTGCCATGTATACACTTTCCCAAACATGCAACCGTCTATCTTCGCCATAGTGGACCTTCGGACTGATGGACCCTACTAGTCCTCCTGACATGTAAAACAGGAGGACCTCAAGTTCTCAGTTTTCACCTCTTCAAGTTGGTAGTACATTAGTTGAGATCATACGTAGGTAAATTTTCAAGCACTAAGCAGACTACGAGAACTCCGTCAATTACCAAAAATGCAACACGATACACCCCACAAAACCATACTACTGTTTTGTTACAAAGTCGCAAATCTTTTTATTTTTTTGATCCAGCCTTCAAAGCTTGCTAAAGTTTAATAAAATTTAACATAGGCGTAGGAAGCTTTTCTCGACTGGGAGGCTGAACGTTGTCTCAGACCTGGCTGAGGGGGTCTAAGGGGAGGGGTGTCCCTTTGGAAAATTTTGAATATTTGTATCGTGATGTGCACAATTTGAAGAATATTACTCATTACACAAGCTTATGCAAAGGTCATTAAGTGCATTTACAGAGAATAGGCATAATGAAAGTTGCTTATTAATCCTCTACTCCTTTTGTTATATACTTTTACTCCCTTCTAGATCGTTCCCATTGGAAGCTGATCATTTGGATTCTCGTTAAGACTAGTTAAGCTACGATTCTTGGTAATTGTTTGGTGTGCTCTACTGTAGTGCCATTTGGAGGTCAGGTAATAGCATCATACTAACGTCCCAATTTTTTTAATTACCCCAGAGCTTCTTGGAGGCCCCATAGGTCGGTCTCTTGGTACCAGCATTAACTAGGGGTGCCATGCCACAGCCAAAGTATCACTAAATGATGGCAATTCCTTAACAGCTAATCAGTTCAAAGCTTTATAAAAGATAGTATCACTTTGCATTTAGGACGCTTTTCAAAGACAAGGAGTTTCACCCCTCCACTTAGACACGACACTCTTCCCTTTCACCCAACAAATAAAAGAATAATTGAATTCAATTTCAATTATTCAAACTTCTTTTCAACCGATAATCCACAACATACATAAATAGAATATGATCAGTTCATAGAGTAGCTTCCGTCATAAAAAAAAACTATATATAGGCCTACATAACTAATATAAATGAAAGGTTGAGGGGAAACCAAAGAACCAAACCAAAGAAGAAACCAAAGAAGAACAACTCCATAAGCAGATAAGACAAAGAGAAATTAAAAATATGAACCAGGGGTCTGACTATGAAGTTACAAATATGTTTTACGACCCAAGTAAAACCAACACTGATATTTTTCAAGTTGAGGATAATACCAAAAATCTCGTCCTTGTCCATAGGAACCAGAAAAAATATCAGCAGTAGGGTTATGTAAGTAGTCCCTGAAGGAAGAGTTACTCTGAGTAAAACTCTCGGTAAGTGATGGGCCGATTTTACTAAAATAATTATTAAACGTGGTACCAATTTCAGTACGATTTGTAGTAGCAACATTGTCATCCATGATCTTAGTAGGGAAGTGACTCCTTTCGCTGTTTTATAAAAGAATTCAATACATTCCAGTACCCCTTAATGTTATTCTGAGCATCGAGTAACGAAGAGTAATACGTACGTTTAGCTCTTAAAATCAGTGGCATAGCTAGGGGAGGGCAAGGGGGGCAAGTTGCCCCGGGCGCCACGTTGCCCCGGGCGCCATATTAGGGGGCGCCAAATCGAGATCACTTAAAAAATGTTGGAACTTACCCTTGCCATGAGCATGATATTGATACAGCAGTTTCATCTTTAATAAAATAATATTTACGATATTGCTAGTGTTTCCCCTTTTTATATGCGGTAAATAGGCCTTGAAAGTGCCATTTCCAGCGATCTGGGAAGCATTTGGGGCCCAAATTTTCTTGCGCTCCGCGCCAACTCATGGTGGCGCAGAGCGCTGAAAGTCTGTCTTTGGGCTTCGCCCCCACCTTGACAAATTCCTGGCTATGCCTTTGTCAAAACTGTGTGAAAGTAGCATTTAAACTCTTTTCTGGGAGTAAAATATTTCCCATGAAAAAAGTCTGACCCCCCCCAAAAAAATTTTTCCCCCTGAATTTTTTTCTGCGGACGCCCATGGACATTTGTTCTATTTAAGATCTTGAGTTGTGTAAGTATTAATAAGATTACCCCCCCCCCGAAGATGGGGGCAGGGGCACCAATTTCGTTTCTTGCCGCGGGCGCCATAGACCCCTAGCTACGCCACTGCTTAAAATGACAGTTTTTAAACGATTAAGGAGTCGTACATAGTCATGTAAATTGCTGTCGTTGGGCTTCTTAACAAACCTTTTATAAAATTTTTGTTTAGGTCTACAAGAATCGATAATACCCTCAGTACACTATCTCTTGGAATTTCTACATGAATTAACACTGTTTACCCAGTGAAAAAATGAAAATAGGCAAACGAAAATTTACGAAGAAAGAAGGAGTAAGCAGTTTCGGGCTACTTTGAGCTGAAACGTCATCCCATGGCAGGTTTCATTGGAAAGGATACTCTTGAACTCTTTTCTGAATTTTTGTTCAGTAATAGGGCGGGATAAAAACTTAGAAACACGAGATTAACGTTGTGATTTATTACGTATACAAGTAAAAATGGGGGAAATGATCAGAAATATCACCAATAAGTACACCAGAGAACAGAATCCTAGAATGCACATTAGTGAAAATATTATCAATCAGTGTTTCTGAGGTGGGTGTGACACTATAGTGGATTTATTTCTAAGACCATGGAAATAATATTGATTTGAGTTGGCCTTCTAGTGAAGTTGAAGCATCATTGTTGCTCTGGGTCTGATTGTCATAGTTTAAGTGTTCAACTAAAAAGCATATCCTTGATCCTATTTTCTCATGCATTCTAACCAAATTATCAAAAAAAAAGTATGTGGGACTCCCCATTCGGGTATTTATTCCGATCACAAGATCACTGGAAACATTTACAAGTAAAGACTCCAAACAGCCATCTATGAACACTGAAAGATCGTTAAAGGTTTTATAAATAACTCCTTAAATAAAGGCCGACGCTCTCACCTCGCTTATTATTCCTACCTTATGCTCTAAAGTGTAGCCATTGAGACAAGAGTAGAAGTATGGTCCTGAGCAGAGAGCCAGATTTCGGTGATTGCAATAAAATCGAAATCACGATTGAATGAATTTGTTAAACAGTACAAATGGTCAAAGTTGCAACTAAAACTCGTAGCATTTACGTGTAAAAGAGAGATATTATAGAAATCATCAGGTAAATTTCCAAGGATCGTAGTTACAGTGCGGGTATGTACTTTCATTAAGTTAAAGAAGTTAATAAAACGTTTCACTACAGTATGAGAATTTTTCATCCTACAGCATTAGTTCGAAACTTTTCCAAAGATAGCACCATTTTGCATCCAAGCCACCTAATTCCCCTTAGACCCTTCCCCCAGGACGGCACTTCCACACTAGGTGACAAAGGAAAGGCCCACCCCGGGTGAAAAGAGTATCCTAGATCAGCATATGTATACACTTTAAACTGACTTTCGGGTTTATCTGGGGTGGGATTAGGCCATCATCTTCCTTCCCCCCCCCCTCCCATCATCAAACCCTGGTGGTGCCACTGCCACTGAGTTTCATTAACTGTGCTCAAATTGTATCCATCTATTTAATGTGACATTTTAAAATTGCAAACCATTGACTGAATAATCAAGGTTGAATCTCCTGTTTTGGTGAGAAGATAAGTATGCCCCTACAATTAGTATACTACGGGTTCCTTGCTTTGTAATTTTTTAGAGTGGGGAGGTGTTAGGCCCTGCTTAGAGTACCTTTATCATAAAAGCTATAGGCTACTCTCTCTTGCTCACATTATCTTTACTACGTACCATAAGCGTATAGACTTCCAATGGGGTAGGGGAAGGAAAATTTTGTGTTTTCCTGAAGAAAGCATATATTTTGCCCAAAATAGCAAGTTTTTGCCAGCATGGGAGGGGGGGGGCTGCAGCTTCCAGCTTACCACCTCGTACGCCAATGTTACATTCTCTATTTTTTCTCAGAGTACTTTTATAAGAATGAAGATTTCTACTTTTGCTGTTGTTCGAACCCCCCAAATCAAGAAAACCGTCGGAGCAACTGATGGCCCCTGGGAATTTACATACCTCATCGCACATACTAGGGCGCCCAGACGACATTGCTCCGAAGCATGTCAGAAAGTTTGTGATCATGAAGTTGCGGTGGCACAATAGTCATGTAAAATATTGTACGTATTGAACAAAACTTACGTATGTGTGCATGTTAAAGAAAGTGTATATATATATATATATATATATATATATATATATATATATATATATATATATATATATGTATGTATATATACATCTGTAGTATTGAAAGGTTGTCATACATTTAGTGAAAGGTGCGCATGCACGAAGCCCTCGGAAAATAGCCTTTTCGTAATTAGTATCGACAAAGTCGTCTCATACTCATAGATATCAGCAAATATTTCCACACCAGACCTTGCCATTACGGTTGAAGCCCTGTAGGCAGGAGCGTCGCGACCAGGGTGTGTGGGGGTGTCTCACCCCCCAAAGTTAGTCGGAACTCTGAAATATCAGTCGGAATTTCTGATATCTCAGAATAGCACATTTTTCCGACTGAGCCTATGTCAACTTTGTTTATATTTTCCAACTAGATCAGTGAGAGTTATAGCCTACCAAACGTTACTTTCCTCACTTAAAATCGAAACAAAACTGTCCTTTGCCACGGAATATTTATATATGTATGTATGTGATGGATCTTTTGTAATCATTTTCTATCACAATTTTTTCTCAAATGATCAGAATTTTTGCAAATCCTTTGCGCTTCAAACATTACCACAGTGTTGGTCTTATCAATATCTTCTGATAGCTGACTCCCGGAGAAGCACAACAGCAGACGCTGAAAGCTGTTTACAAATTACCAGGACTGCAACCGGTGAGTCCACCTAACCCAATTCCGGGCCAATTCCGAGTCCAATACCCTACGAACCAGAGCCAATTCCGATTCCAGGTTTTCCAATTCCGAGTCCGTCCATTTGACAACGTAGCGCATCATACAACTACTTTTTGCACTGTTTACAATTACGCGGGTAATGAAAAACGAACAAACGAGCACTTTTCAGGAGTAAATTTCATGCTCTTCCCCACCCTGCAATTTAGGTGACTGTATGTCACCATTTACTTGTTTAATTGTGCACCAATAATGATGTTGCCTCGTCACGTTAATGAAACTCATTTTGTGGACTCGACTGCAATCGGCTCCGAGTCCGATTTCAGCTGAGCCCATTCCGGACCAATTCCGAGTCCGGAATCGACTCCGAGTCGGGACTAGAATGTTACAGCCCTGCGAGTTACCAAGTAAAATACTGGCTTTTTGAGTGGCATGTAGGTTTGTTGGACAATCGAGAGTATCTCGATGCGGATTCTGAATGCAGGTTTTGTCATGGAAATCCTATTTAATGAAAAATTTCGGCGCCATTCGCGGACATGCTTCTCGGTTTGCACTCCACCTTACTACCATTATTAAGATAATTACGTAGCCTCTAAGGCTACGTGTATGGAATCGTATTTCAGATCCCTATATCTTAATCATTTAGGAAGGCAAACTACTCCCAAATAGACCATTTTTTTACATTGCGCAAAAGAAAGTAATCCATTTCACTACGCGAACGCCATTGAGCGTATGAATTAAAGGCGGAAGAATCCTGCATTCCGTTAAGTCGCCATTGACGATGTTTTACCAGGATCACTCAGCTTCCAAATGTTCAGGTGCGAACAGAATATAACTCGAAGAAATTTAAGGAATTTACAGCAATAGAGCAAAGAAATATGAGAATCTTTGCAAACTTTCGCACTGCTCATATATTTTACAAAATTAATCACAATTAGACGTCGAACGTGGCTTGTTTGGACGAAAGATTCATGATTGGGCTCCCTTATGGGCCGGACAACGAGACTTAGAAAATGGCTTCCTAGGATGTAGTGGATTACTTGTATTTTTATAGGTCTACCTTTATAGCACGTACTGTGTAACGCATCATTGACATATATAATTAACTAGACACATTAGACAAACGCACGCTTGTTCATGGTCTGCATAGACCAAAGTATGTACGGATCTACTTTCGAGACGAGTTGTTCGTTTTGAATTTTGGTTGACCATAATCCTTCATTTTCAAATCTCAAAGTTTTTCGTATTCTCATTGTCGCCCCTCGACTTAAACTGAAGGATTTTAAATGCTCAATAGACTTCTTGAAACGTACGAACGGTGGGAATCTATAAAAACAAATTACGATACCAAAATAATGCATCGAAGAGACTGTCTGATACATTGAAAAAAAATATTCGATTTGCAGCTCCGCGCATGCGGGATAGTCTGAATATTTTTAAATTGACCCAATCTCAAATGGGAATTTTAAATGATGACCAATCGTTACGAAGTGATTCTCTGTCACGTCCGAATATAGACAAAAAATTTTTTTCAGCACTTTGAGAAAGGTATTACCAGCTATTAGTGTCACTGGACAGCTGGAGTTGCAAAAGGCGAGTCGAGTAGCGCTAATTCCAGCAGGAGCAGGCCGGCCGGGAAGTTGGCAGCGGAAAGCCTGTTTGATTTAGCAACGAGGTATTTAGACGCGGGCGATTTTCGTCGGGAAACTTGAAACTAACTAGGCTATATGCTTAATTTTGAGATAATAAATCGGCATGCCGACGTTCTAGTTTATTAAATTGCCAGAAGTTACCACTTTGAGATTTGGAGGAAAAAATGGGGACCTTCCTGTCGCCGTCAATGTAAAATGAATGAATTCACGTCCATCGTTAAAACAACACAGTGGTATAATGTAAGTAGCCTACTGGGGCACTAGCACTTAGATCATTAGGGTACGGATCGGCAATACAGCAAGGGTGAGGAACCTCAGGCATGTTGGTTCGTTTAGCCTCCGGCCCGCGAGACCACCAATTCGTCTGGCCCGCGAAGCTACTGATAAAAGTAAATTCAATTCACTTGAATAATAATATCTTTAATAATAATCTTTAAGTCCTCGGTACCTACTGTTTTATCATTCTTAGCTACCTGCACTTCCAGGACATTTTACGTAAAATAACGCCATAAGTTCATGAACTCTACTGTCATGAGCTTGCTTATAAAAATTAAAATGTCTCTGACGCGCGGTTAATTAATATGCCTTATGTTCCACCTCCTTTCTCCCGATTGAAAAACAACTCCCACACCTCTTTCTCGGAGAGGCTACGTCGGATTTGCCATGCAAATTCAAATTTCTAGTTATACATTGAACTATTCTGATCACAACATTTTCCGAAAAACAGTACATCTCTAAACATCTGTAGGGGCTTCGCATCAATACGGAAGATCTTTCAATCTAATTTGTAGCATTCAGGGGCGGATGCAGGTTTGACTAAAGGGGGGGTTTTGCGATATAGTTACAATCTAAGCGGAGCGCCACTATGAGTTGGCGCGAAGCGTACAGAGAAAATTTTTGGTCCAGAAGACCCCCAGATTGCAGGAAATGGCATTTCCCACGCGTTTCCTAGGCTTTTTGATCCGTATAAAAACAAGCTTTCCATTGAAATTCCCTGTGTCAGAAATTTTATGATAAATGCCCTGTCAGAAAGTTGTCTCCCTCCTTGTGAGAGATGCATACTATACAGCCCGATAACAATCTTGGGCGTCAGGAGTTCGGAATATTCAGTCATTTGTTGTGCTCTCTCTAGGCACTCACAGTGACTCACTCAAAGTTGCTCGCTTGTGCTCAATAAAGAAAACTTGGTTTCTCTTTTTGAAATCTTCTGAAAGTATTTTGGTATGGGGCCTTAAAATTAAACTAGTAGGCTTAATCGCATGCATGGGATTTTTGGTTGTCTCGTTATCTAAGCGGAGCGCGACCATCGGTTGGCTCGGCGCCAGGGGTGGTGCCAGGATTCGCCCGACGGGGGGGCAGACTCCCCGACGGCGGGCCAGCGACCCGAAGCCCCGACAGCCATGACTGTCGTCGAGGAATTGGTGAGGAAGGATTTGAAGAAAACTTGTGTATTAGATTATGACATTACGGGGCATATATTTCATAATATTTGTAGATACTAGAGATATATATTTCCGCCCTGATTTATCGTTTTTCCTAGAATCTAAACTGTGAAATTTCAAAGCGCGCCAAGCGCGCGAAATTTTGTGGATAGGCCTACACTAAAAAGAATCTGTACTTATTTGAAGCATATATATGGGTCAATTGTCAAGGCAGTTGGGCCATATCGGGCATAACCTACGCTGAACTTCCCCCCTCGAGTCACTAGCAGTACCGCACGACAGACACAAGAGAACATTAACTAGGTTTAGCCAAATAAGATGAAATGACCGACATTTACATAAATCCATGTATTCTACTTATATTAAGTTACTTGAAAAGGTGGAAAGGGTTTGTACTATATTTAGCTATTAGTAACGGAACTGAGGAAGAGTGGGCCAAGTGGACCGAAAATTTTGGATTTTATCGCAGAAATGACCCTTTTGAAAGCCAAAATAAGTAAACCGACCAGGTCAGTAGCGACAGCATTTTCCCGACAGGGGGCCGGATCATGCAGTGACCCGACAGCCCCTATTTCGAAGGGGTGGTAAGGAGGGGATATGAAGGAGCCTAAATATTCCAAGTCATTGTTGGGCATATTTTGCATAATATCACTGAATACTTCATGAGCCGAGTTGCGCACTGACAGTGTACTTTTGAATCTGAAACGTAAAATTGCAAAGCGCGCGAAGCGAGCGATTTTTTTTTTTTTTTGCACAAAAAATATATGTAATCATTAAGAACAAAAAGAAAAAAGAAAAACTGTAGGGGTTGTAGACCATATCAGGGATAACATACATTTTATCGAAACCACTTGGACTACCCTATGAAATACCCAAACTTTTCTCCTTGAGTCGCTCACCAACTGACCGTACCGCATGACACACATAGGACAACAGCAAGTAGACTTTGCGATATGGGATGGAATTAACGACCTCTACATAAACTGTGTACTCTGCCTACATGTTACTTGTTAAGTTGGACAGGTCTTGTGCTATCTATATAGCAATGTAGAATAGAAGTACTGAAGAAACTGGAGTGACTCTACCGCACGCCTAGCGCACCGAAAATTTTGGGTTCTTTTAAGGGGAATTGTCCTCTTGAGCAGTGGCGCCGCCAAGATTTGGTGATGGGGAGCACCACAGATGACGTCTAAATGCCACCTCAGTTTTTCCCCAGGTCTGCATAAATTGTACCTATTTATGGGTACCTGCGATAGTATACAGCAGTGATAGTCTTTCCTTTGTCACTTCATGAAGGTGCTGACGTGGGTGAGGGGTCTAAGGGGAGGGTCCAAAATTTTGTTAATTTAAGGTTGCTTAGATGCAAAATGGTGCTATCTTTGGGATACGTTTGCAACTGATCATATATGGCTGAAAAATATCCAAACATTAGTGAATTCTATTTTTGGTAAGGTGAAAAAGGGGAGTATGTTGTCCAGCAGAAGGGTATGTTGTCAGCAAATCTCCTGAAGTCTTACTTTTGGCTACTTTAATTAAAGACAGACAGTCATCACCCCTAAGTATATTTTTAGTGTAGGGGTATGAAAATTCTCAGTTGGTGACTGCTCTTTGATTGACATCAAAGTTTGAAAATTTGAAAGATGCACAGTAGCTCACATTCCACACAAGGCAGAGAGAGTGCTTTTATTACATTTTATAGCCTTGTATGCTCACCTGGCCTTAAGCAATAAAACAGGTTTATTCCTGCACAAGGAGCAGCTTCATACAGTTATGAGAGGAGCTAGAATTTGCATAGTTGGGAGAATTGGAACTGTCTGGGATGACAAAAATTTCCCTTTAATGCCTTCTATTCGGGGAAAGTTTTTACTTAAAAATACGTGCGTTGAGTCCACGGAAACATTCTTGGACTGTTACGAAAATTTTCCTTTGCTTCATTGTGCATTATGAAAGGGTATTTTTAAGGCTGGCAGGCAGCGGTATAGGGCCTGCTGGAAGCTCTGGATTAATTATATAAAATGGGGCACTGACATGATGCTTATTACCTGACATCCAAATGATACTATAGAGTATGATGCCGAGCACTTTGCAACTGTCGTATGTTTACTAAGTTTGAACGAAAACCCAGACGAACACCTTCTAGCAAAAGGGGTGTAGGACTAAAAATCGCATTTCAAAATGCTTTTTCGTCGTAAGTGTATTAACAATCGCCATCTATAGGCCTACCGGTAATGGCTGCGTTTGAAAAAAAATGTATAGCCGACGGCAAATACGTACTCTCAACTTTCCAGATCATGCTACAAATTAGACTGAAAGATCCATAGGCCTACAGAGGTTGGAGATTTACTTATGTTTCTCGGAAAAGTGTGATCAGAATAGTTGTATGTATTATAACCTTACTAATGGCCATAAAATGGGGTGCAAACCGTGACGAATGCGCGCGAAGCGCGCGGAAATTTTTCATTAAATAAGATTACAGTGACAAAACCTGCATTCATGATCCTCTGCATCGAAACACTTTCAATTCCTCAACAAACCTATATGCCAATCACAAAGCCAATCTTTTACTGAGAATTGGTAAACAGCCTTCAACTTTTGTTACTGTGCTTCTACGGGAGTTGCTACCGGGAATTATTGACAACAAGGATATCACTGAGGTAAGGTTTGGAGCGCGCGAAGCGCGCGAAAATTTTGATAGTTTGCGAAAGATTTGGGATAATTCTGATAGTTTGAGAACCATTTGTGATTGAAAATGATAACCACAGATCCATCACTCGGCTGAAAACACACCTCACCCTACCCCCTACGGAAATCTATAGCTTAAACGCCTCTTGAGATCATTTAAAAATTTTCAAAAAAAAATTTCTGAAATCGATGGGGGGGGCACGCGCACCCCATGCCCCCCCCCCCCCGTGCCGGCGCTACTGCTCTTGAGAGCAAAAAACAGGTAAACCGTCGGGGCGACTTGTCGCCGTTGGGGACTACACACTTTACCGTATCGACTAAGACTCCCTCGACTGTAAAAAAACTGTAAAACTCCCCGACGGGGGGCCGTGGCCCCCTGTCCCCCACCTTGCGCCATCACTGCGCGGCGTGAACCAAGAAAAATTGACACTTCTCAGACCTTACAATCTATACTTAGGCCATCTTCATGTTTCATACTTTGTATGTTTGTCATTTCCATGGAAACATTACGTCTGTTTGATACCCTCCCTTGCTGTACATACAACCATGTCGTCTAGAGCAGCGCTTCTCAACCGGTGGGCCGCGAAGCTCTCCCAGGTGGGCCGCGAGATTCGCCATAAAAAATAAAAAAAGAAAAAGAATAAACTTTTTGTAAGGTGGGCTTCAGAAAAATTCTGAGATCAAAGTGGTCCTCGAATTTAAAAAGGTTGAGAAGCGCTGGTCTACAGGCACGAAGGAAAATATGCTAAAATACGGCCTACAGGTCACTGACACTTCCCATAAGCAAGAAACTCCAGGCAAACACCCACTCTTTTGCATGGAATAATGTTTAAACGTGATCTTGGTCATAAAGTATACTATTGGATAAAAAAGGAATATATCTTGTGTAACAAATGAAAGGGATTCAGTATATGAGCGAATTTTGGATTATAATACCTTCCAGAACAATGGTAACTTCTTTAGATGTATGTTCCAACTGAACAGTCTAATTTTCCCTGAACGTCTTTACATCCAACGGATGTCCAAAGTATGATTAATCTTCTCGATTTCTGATTATATTAAGTGATTCCAATTCAACGACAACCACTTTCAGTCAACACAATATTTGAATTTTTCAGCGAGAGTACAAGGGAAAAGCTGGAGTCGCGTTCCCATTTTTTAAAACAGAGTTAGGCACTACTGGATGCAATTTCATTGCATATGGGAACCAAGATTAGAGCTGGACCACCTCTTGAAGGACTCACTGACTCTATAAGGATTTGAATGAGAGAGAATCGGGACAATAGAAGGAAAAATACGCTGTCAGCAAACTAAATAATGGCATGTTAATTGCATTGTTGTAACTGAAAATAACCTTCAAAACATACCGGGGAAAATAAACAATATATTATACAAAATGAAAAAAAAAAAATCCTCGAAAATCAAAGGGGGGGTTTAAACCCCTAAAACCCCCCCTTGGATCCGCCCCTGAGCATGATGTAAAAGGTTGAAAGCATGGGCGTCCCCAGGTAGGGGCAAGGGGGGCACTTGCCCTCCCCTGTAAAATCAAAAATTTGAAAAAAAAAGAAGAAAATATAAAGAAAAAACGAAGAAAAATTAACATCAACATTTCTTCACAGTTCACTCAGTGATACCTCTATTTATAGGCAGTAGATAGGCTTTAGAAGTGCCATTTCCAGCGATGTGGGAGGCTTTGGGGGCCAAAATTTTCTTGCGCTCTGCGCCAACCCGTGCTTGCGAGGAGCTTTTCCCCCCTGAAAAATTTTTGCAAAAATTTTTGCCCCTCCCTGAATTTTTTCTGCGGACGCCCATGGTTGAAAGTACGTATTTGCCGTTGTACACGTGTTTTTACCGAGCGTTTCGTACACAGGCATTATCGGTATACACTGATAGATGGTGATTCTTAACTCACGTATGACGAAAAAGCATTCTGAAACGCGCTTCTTAGTCCTCCACCTCTTTTGCTATACAGGGAGGTCTAATATCACCTTACCCCACCTATACTCTCCCTCCCGTCTATTACGCATTGCTGGAAGCTCTTCGTCTGGATTTTTGTTCAAAATTAGTAAAAATATGATAGATGTAAAGGTAATAACCATTATGTCATTGTCCCATTTTATATATTTGATCCAGAACTTCCTGGAGGCTCTATACACGTATCTGCCAGTCTTAGATGCCCTTTTATAATGCACAATGTGAGAAAAAGGAATTTTGAATATAAACTTTGCCCGAATAACAGAAGACAGCGAAGTAGGCAAAAGAGGTGGGGGGAGGGGGGCTTCAGGAGTTTTATTGACAACGCATTCTTCTCTTACACAATATACTCTCTTCTTCCACATAACCAAAAATTATAATTCACTAAATTATGGGTATTCTCCAGCCATATATGTTCAGCTCCAAAAATATCCCAAAGATAGCACCATTTTGTATCTAAGCAACCTTAAATTAACAAATATTTCTCAAAGGGGAGGAGGACACTTCTCTCCTTAGACCCCTGCCCCAGAACGACGTCTTTATGTAGTAACAAAGGAAGGATCCCCACTGCTATATACAAACGCAGGACGCATACAAAAAGCAATTTACGAGCCTCCACTCAGGTGGAAAAAACATCCAGCCAGTCGGGAAAATTAGAATTCACTAAATTACGGACCGTTTTCCAGCCATATATGATCAGCTTCAAAAATATCCCAAACATAGCACCATTTCGCATCTAAGCAACCTTAAATTCACAAAATTTCTCCACCAGGACGGCATCTTCATGTTATGACAAAGGGATGATCTCCACTGCTGTAAACATACACAGGGCTCATAAAAAATGCGTTACGCCCCGCCACTCAGTTGGAAAAAACATCCAGCCAGTAGGGCCAGTAGGTTGCATCTAAGCAACCTTAAATTAACGAAATTTCTCAAAGGGGAGGGGCACTCCCCCTCCCCTTAGACCCCTTCCCCAGGACGACACATTTATGTAGTGAAAAAAGAAGGATCCCCACTGCTGTATACAAAACGCAGAGCACATAAACAAAGTGCAATTTACACGCCTCCACTCAGTTGAAAAAACACCCAGCCAATCGGAATTTGGGACTTTCACATCCCCAAACATATCACCCTAGCAACGGGCCTGGTCGTGTCCAGGATCTACGACAATGATCCACGCTGCGAAGCGTGGTTTGAGCTATTTTGGGACATGATGAATATAAAATCTTTAAGTTATTCCGTGGACTCCGTGTATTTCATATGGCAGATCATCTATGATGGCCATGTTAACTTTGAAATGATAATTGTTATAAGAATAGGACAACGTCAGTCATCATAAGCAGGGTGGAGGAAAGGGCCTATAGGAAGACACCCCCTCTTCAAAACCAAAGGGATTGGTTTGTGCTAAGTCATGCATGTCCCCGTTGCCCCCCCCCCCCCCACATTTGAATACGGATTGACGCCCCTGTGTCGGACAGATATCTTCATCCCAAGATACCTTGTCCCGGACACTTTTCCTCAGGGGATATTGTCCTGGGCGCGTGACTTTCCCCGGACTAATGATGGGAATTTAATTTTTTCACCTGAACCCTAACCTTTCTGTTTTCATTTTTCATAATTTCAATGGAAATTTTTCGAAAATCACCCCCATTCGTCCTGGGAAAAATTCTCGTCCCGGACACCCGGACAGTATCTCCTTTTACGGGAAAGAACGGGGCACATACTCCTCGTGCCCCTCCTTTAGATCCGCTCCTGGAGCCCTCTGCAACTGCTGTTCGCAGAAGCATACGGTACTGGATAAAATCGCACTTTTCAAGACATTTTCTAGTGTCGTTTACTTTGCTCTGGACAGCTGGAAGCTGTTTCTAATAAAAGAGGAACAACGATTAGCTAATTCCTGCTCATTTTGAGACAATCACCAGATTTAATTTGGATCAAGTGGAAGATAAGCAGGCAATGTCCCCGTCGTCCATGGCACCGCTGCTTCAATTGAATGCCACCGAGGAAAGTCACTGTGAAACAGAAGCACCGACACTGAATTTTGTAGCAAATGTCCTCCCCTTCCATTCAAAAAAAAATATTAATTTTTTTCCTAGCAACTTGAGCATAAAAACTTATTTACAACCTATTCAAATCCGTATTACCTCACAAACAACGCCCCTGCCCTATACCCTTTTGGGAAACCTGTCTGGGGAAATCCCAGTAGTCCAAAGGTTCACTAGATCAGAGTTCTCTAGACAAATGATCAGCTTGACCAAAAATCTACTCAGGGTTAGAGCTAGGGTTAACATTAGGGTTAGATATTAGAATTAGGGTAAGGGCTAGGATAAGGATTAGTCTCTGACACGTTGTTTGTAATTTTTATGCGTTGCCGGACCATAACTATTCCAGGGAAATGTCGTGGGCCACAGACAGGCCCGTAACCGAGACTTTGTCTTTGGTTATTTATTTTGCAATGACTAAATGATGCCGCAGGAACGCGAAGCGTTCTGCCCTAGAGCGTGTTGTATAGAGGTCCGACATAACGCCCCTTGTGGAGTCCAGGAGAGCGCCCGCTAAAAAATTCTTACACATTTTATAGGACACAAGCAATTTTGGGGGGCCAGCAAATATATGGGGGCCCAATCCCCCACCCCGTATCTGCGCGTCTGTGCTAGGTTCAGTTGCGCTTTTCCACTTGAAAAGTGTGTTGGGGGATGTGATTTTCACGTGATAATATCCTAATGCTAAACGTCATCATCGTTAGAGGGGTAGAGTACCAAGAACATTTTTGGTAAATATACCTCTCAGAATCGCTGTGAGTTGTATTTACTAGCTTTGTAATTGTATGTACATATTCTTTACTTTGAAATCTAGTGGTTAAGAAACCCACGCTTCATATAAGGAAATGTGAGCAATAGAAAAGTTTTTATTTGGCGTTTACATTTTTGACCAAAAGTATGGGTCCCCTCAAATTTCTTAAGTACACCCTAACTGGCCCAAAGGGCTTCCCCGCCAACCCAGTCTCACCTACCTGTGTCGGACTAACGACTCGTTGATTCTACGAGAGTGTCGGTGGGAGGATTATGCAAATATGCACGATGGTAAGGACGTAGCTAGGACCTGGTGAAATAATGGGTAGGAGTTAAAATTGCGGGTGGGTTTCGAAGACAGAAAACCCCAAATGCTTTAGTCTACACCTGTCAATCATCCCTTCAGTTTGACCCAGATATGTTAATTAATTGCAAATTAATGGCAAACTTGTTGGTAAATTTGTATCCCCAATGCCCCTTCCAAAATCGTTCAACACTCTCACATTCAGGAGTGGAAACAGGGTTTGCAAAAGTGGGACTCATTGCGACGAAGGAGCCCTCACATATTGACATAAGAACATCAAAGGTATATTTCCTCTTGTGGAGGTCCGGTCGTCCCCTGCACATTCGGAAAAAAAAAGAAAAACAGCTCTAGAGTGTCATTCCTGCGTTTCTGAAGACCTTGCATTGATAATCAGGGCAATGGACGTATTATCATTTTCAACAACAAAGAATGCAAACCGTCTGCCAAAACTAGGGGGAGGGGACTTGAGCCGGTGAATCTCACCTGGATCCAAGCCTGACCATGGCTGTTCAACTGTTTTAATTTGTCCAATTAAAGCTAAATGAAAAGCAAACTGAGCGCCCGAGATTTCAGTAATTTGGAACAATTTATGATAGAAAATATTGAGGATTGATCATTCGCAAAGACACACACCCTACCTCTTACCGGGGGTCTCCCGTTTATACTGAATTTCCAACTAGCGGTTTTAACGAAAGCAAGATAGAATATACGAGCAGTACAGTTTTACTGTTTCAGATGACTGAATGGTAGCCATACATCAGTTAATTAGCGGCTCGCCATAGGGGCACAGGGGGGCACTTGCCCCCCAAAAAGTTTTCAAAGCGTGGTCTTCAA
Organism: Holothuria leucospilota; assembly: GCA_029531755.1. Classification (NCBI taxonomy): domain Eukaryota; kingdom Metazoa; phylum Echinodermata; class Holothuroidea; order Aspidochirotida; family Holothuriidae; genus Holothuria; species Holothuria leucospilota. The sequence goes on along the minus strand of CM055982.1, from coordinate 27,146,153 downwards.
TTTTCCAAAAAAAAATAAATAAATAAATAAAAATTTAATTCGAGATGGGTTAGGCCCTCCCTTTTTCTTGAGTGGGTTTAAAATTAAAGCAGTGAATAACTTTCCAACGCAATGGTTAAACATTAATAAAGTGCTTTCAAAACGACATTTTTTCGGCGCGCTTCGCGCGCGTTTTCTTAGTTGCTTGTTTGCTACTACTGTATATGTACTTCAGACATCACAAATGCATGGACCTGCCATTAGTGCAAGCTAAGGTAATCAAAACAAATGATCACGCTGTGATATTTTTTAATCTGATTATAGCTTTGGCATCATAATGTCATTTACAGAGTGTAACGGTTATGCTGGAGTTAAATGCCCATAGTTTTGCACAGTGGCGTAGCTACAGGGGGCAGGAGGGCGATCGCCCCCTGGATCAAAAAAAATGAAAAATTCGGAAATTTACGATAAAGTATGCAGTCTCTGACCAGGGAGTTGCTATTTGACATAGCAACTCCCTGCTCTGACGGCGACTAGTCGCCCCGACAGTTTAACTGTTTTTTGCTCTCAAGAGTACAATTTCTCTAATATGAACCCAAAAGTTTCGGCGCGCTACGCGCGTTGTATAGTCACTCCAGTATTGTGTTTCCCATAGAAGGAGAGGTTTCCCTTCCCTTGTCCAAATTGACAGCGCCGTTGGCCCACGTGCGGTCTTATGACTGTCAAATGGCCTGTTATAAGCAAAAGGTTCTCCACCTCTGCGCTAAAGTGTACCGTTTCAATTGATTTAAAATAAACACACCAAACAGTCAATCTAAGCTCAGTGTAATGAGACTTTTGACTAGTGGCCTAGCTATTTGTATATAGGATAAGACGTCGTTCTGAGTTAGGGGGATTCCCTCCCCCTTTAAAATATTTCGTTTTGGACCGGTACTGAGATCCAAAATAGTGCTATCATTTCATCGTTTTCAAATGTCTTCATGCTCGAACTTTTCGTTAGTTTAAGAAAACAATCCAGAAAAGCAACATTTTATGGCTTCTTGGCAAAGCTGAAACATATTGTGACACAATGAAAGAAACAACAAAATATTTAAAGGTGGGGCTCATTTCATAGTGACAAAGTGGATCAAACCGCTTTGCCCATTTCACCTGCCTCTAACTCCACCCTATATGGAGTAGCGATCGGCTGATATGAGTGTATTTTTATTTTTAAATTAGCCAGCTCATGACTGACTGCCTGAAATGGTTTTTGAAGAGCTTTTGAAAACTACATGGGCATCGCTGTAATACATAATAATAACCATACTCCTATTGTACTATCCGGAGCTGACCATTAATATTGCGGAAGGGGGGGGGGTTTCCGAACCTCCCTGAATACGGACTTGAGTTTGCCCCCCCCCCCAAAAAAAAAAAAAAAAACAAAATTTCTTAGAGCCGCCAATGCATCAGTTATAATTCCCCAAACGTTCCCATCGACGTTCATGTTCGACAGAAATACGGTAAAGAAACGTGACTAATAATTTCCGTAACACTGATCCAAAATTTTTCTCTGACAGGAATGTGCGAGTGAGCCCGTAGTTGAATCTTTGGAGGGCGGCAGTCGAAAATTCCGACTTTTGCACTGCGATTGTCAAACTATTGCAATATTTTTCTTGTTGGGAGAGGAGGGGTGAGTATACCCCCTTAGCGACGTGCCTGGTTGTTTGAGGCTTTGGAACAAAAAACTTCACCCAAGATTTTCTCAGAAGCAGGCCCGTAGTCAGACAAGGTACTTAAATTCATTCATTCATTCATTCATTTATTCATTCATTCTTTATTCCAGTATAAAGGCCCTCTAAGCTCACCCCAGACAGCGACAATTCTCCCAACTAACCTTACTTCTAGCCCCGCCTCCAATTTAAACACAGGCAACTGTCTAGTAGTAGAACACTTCCAAGACAGAGCCCCAGTAGCCTGCTCTGCAGAGTTCAGGTCACGAAAAGTGGGGGGGGGGCGGGGGACATGTCCACTCCACTTTTTGAGAAAGGGGACGCTAACACATTTGTTCCTCCCCCCCCCCCCCACTTTTCGTGACCTGAAACTAAAAAGTGAGGTAACAAAAAACTAAAAGGAGGCGAGTAGTGGTGAAGACATAGATGTTCTCAGAAAGTATTCCACATGGCTCTTTATCAGGTCCGTAGGCAGTAAATTTTGTAACAATTCTTTCTATAACTTCAAACATTTCGCGCGGTCCCCGCGCTTTCATCTTCAGCCTTGTTCTGTCTAGCTGTAACGCCCGCCATTTCAAACATATTGGATTCATTTAAAATTAAAGGTGCGTTCGCACCAAAATCGAAATCTGCTGCTTTTTGCGGTGCGGGAGCCGCATAACAAATCACTTTGTACGTATTTCTATGGACCCGTTCACACCAAAATCGCGTTTCGAAAAGCGTTTTGCGGGAAACGCGGCGGGTCCCGCACCGATCGATCTCAGACTTATTCAAAGCGGGAATAGTGCGATTTTTGTTCGGAGAACAATGGTAGCTCGCCATACAATAGGGTTCTTGGCACACAGGTGTTTGGATTCTTCATTGTGATGTGCAGCCTGAGACTGCAGAGCATGATGCCTGAGAAGGATGTTGGAGAGTTAAATGTTTGAGAGTCGAAGCTGAAAGAAAATTACGATTTTTTGTGGCAAAATTAGAACTAATTAGGAACGCAATGGTTGATAAGAATTACATATAAAGTGAAATAGCCAAACAAATCTTGATTTTCTAGGTTAGGCTATGCAAAGTAATATCTCTATTCCTACACTGTATGATTTGTTGTATGTTTTTGCAGGGTAGCTTTTTTGTAGGGAAAATCAAATAATTTTCATTTATGCAGGACGGAATGAGTCGCAGCCTAAAGTTTCGGTCCATAGGCTGTAATTTAATGACATTGATGGGTACGGATCTAAAGGCAAATGAAATACAGGGGCTAAGGGTAGAAGCTTGAAGAAGCTTTGGGGTATTCAGAAAATTGCGAGCATTAGAATGAAGTATTTCAGTATCTTAAAATGGCTTTGAATAGTTAAATAGGCCTTTGCAACAAACAACCCCCCACCACCACCAAAGTTCCCCCTTTTTTTTACGAATGCCAACTTTGGATTGTTGATGATGTTGGATCGAGCTTCTTGGACGTATAAAATTGGGGTAATTTCATTAAACTTTGACATAAATATTGTACTTAAGTTGTCCAAAGAGAAGAAATGCGTATAAAGTAACAATTGTATTAGTACTGTCGAAGATTGTACCACGCTAATGCGCGACGAAAAAGGATCACAATTTAAAAACTGCTTAAGGTGTTATCTCATTTTTCATTACAAATAGTATCCATGTCGTCTCCTTCCCTTCCCATTTCATTCAACAGTAATTTGTGAATTTTGTTTACCAAAACATAGTTTACATTCCCTTTTTTAACTATTGATATATTTTTGGCCTGTGCATGTACAAAAAGAACCAGCAAATGTCCCATATCATCTTCGCCGAAGGCTATTTTACCCGTGACTATCAAAAGCCCGCTGCGGAAACCGTCGCGTTTTCCCGCTGCAGTGTGTCCCCTCTGTTTTGCGGGAACCGTCGCGTTTTCCCGCTGCAGTGTGAACCCTCTGTTTTGCGGGAAACGATTTTGGTATGTGAACGCACCTTGAAGGTTCCACAAATATTGTAGTCGCGGTTCTAGAGAACCACGAAAATGCAACGTTGCGAAGTTCTAACAAGGGTCGTAGTGAGCGGGGAGTGTAGGGGTGCGGCAATGTTGCATAAACGGCGACAAATGTCGCACAAAAAAAGATCTGACATGCAAATTCTACCCCGGTGTAAATTTTGAGGTTCCTCTTTAGGGCAGAAATCCACTCAAATATTGCATCATTTGCGATATAGGCACCTTACAAATTTCAAAAATTTCCAAAGAGGAGGGGGACAACCCATCCCTTAGGCCTGCACAGATCAGTAAATGTCGCATCGAAAAAACGTTGCGGCCTGACGAGAGGAATAGTCTTAATACATTAAAATTATTGGGGATCTAGTTTGCATTTGTCGATGCATTATGAACCAAAATATATCCATCCTTAGACTTAATTTTTCACCCAGAGATATACTTAAACCTCAGAGCTTCCGGGGGCTGTGCCCCCTGGACCCCACCAGGGGTCCTTAGGCGGGGCCCTGGACCCCACCCGCTAAAGCTCGTTTTCGCACAACCCATTGCCAGATCCGTCGGCAAAACATAATCTCCACACCCCCACCCCCAAAGATAACCTTCGCTACGCCCCTGGTTCTAACCTCTTTTTCCTATCTTTTGGAAGATTCCTTTTTCAACCTCATTATCGTGGCAAACGTGTAAGAAAATTTTTTTTTCCGTTTCGTCTAGGAGCCTTAATGAGTAAGATTTAGAATGTACTCCCCGACGAAGACGATGTAGTCGCCCATCAAATTTCTTCGTTTGCTCTTAAGTAGGGCAGATTCTTCAATAATAACCCAAACTTTTTCAACTTGCTTAATGAAATCAAAAATATGAAATCTTTTTCAATATAACCCCAATTTTTCGGGGTGCTTCGCGCGCCTTATACTTTGAGTTCGGCATCATTTCGACAACCCATTGCACCTGTCAGGGCTTAGAGTAGCTGGCCCTCAGTCAGGTCGCTTAGCCCACATGTCGGCATATCCAAGCACAACCCCTGGCTGAGCCTGCATTCCTTTGGGCAATGAAGTATACCCCCAATTTTCATAGTATACCCCCAAATATTGAAACATTTGGCACCATTTTGCATCTGGGCCCCTCCTCTTAGACTCCTCACCAGGATAGGAGAGAAGCTTTAAAGAAGTTTTAGGCCAGATGTCCTCCCCCCACTTCCAAAATTAAATCGACCCCCAGGTTTCAATTGCGCGATTCAATAGTGAAAAACAAACTGTGTGTGACTGAGCCTAATTAGGAACACAACTGACTGTCCAAGTCATCATACCAACCAGAGTGGTGCTGTTATTGTTTGAATGATCGCCAATCAAAGTACAGTCACCAGGTGGATTTAGACTACGGAGATATATCTAAATACGTCTGGGGAATGTCATAACTACTTTATGGGGGTCGAGATAGCTTCCAAGGGGCAAAAACTTTGCAGGGGTAGGATAAACTAAAATGCATTGAGACAATGGTAAGTTTTTATCTTCTAGGAGGCGAATTTTTTTCTAGAGGGCTTTGCCCCCTATCCCCTTAATTGGCTAACACTGAGGTAAACCAAGGAGTTATTCTGAATGAATTTAACAAAAAAAAAGTAACAAACATATTGTCACATGATTGGTAGGAGCCATTACTGAGCTAGGATGACATACGGGGTACACTCACTCTAACTGGGGGGCTACATTTTCCCTTTAATTAAATAATTTTGACTTTTAGATTTCTTTCACACCAAAGTATAAAATTTGTAAATACAAAGAAAAAGCTACCTCAGAGTGTTGTGACTCTTCTTTTCTTGGAGTCACTCCTGGAAAATGATGCACAAAAATTAGTGCTAACAAAAATCATGTGTGACCTATATTCCCTATAAGATTATTTTTTTTCTATTTTATCCATATATATAAGATTTCTATTTTATCCATGTACAAATTTATGAAAGTATGCAAAATTACCTCAGCCATGAGAGTTCTAATTGATTAGAAACTGAGCCGTAAAACCTCATCTCACTCTGACTCTAACTCAGCCATGACAATAGCCTGTGGTCAGTGTAGTGTAGGGTTTCTGGTGTAGATTCTGCACCTGGTATTGAAACTGGAAGCAGGTAAGTTTTTCATGTGCATGCTCATGAGGTCCTAAAAGAGAGAGCAGTTCAACTTGGGGGTGATATATCACTTCCCTGGTTCAACCCATACAACTACTTCCATACCGGATAAAAATTAAGATAAGACCAGACCAGGCTTCAAAGTGGTCCATCACAGAAATATAGGAGGTTTTATAGGAAGGATACACTTGAATATATAGGGTTTTATAGGATTTTTTCCAAGAAAATATAGAGTAAATATAGGAATGTCATACACTAGCAGTTCTAATTATCTTCAAAATTCCTCGAAGTTGTGGATGAGGAAAACATGGTACCTTAGGAAACTAATGAGCTATACTGTTTAAATGATACAAATGTGATTAACAGTATCACAAGTGTGGGCTATGTGGCAGAAAAGTGTGGTTCTACCATCAACATGGAATTAAGAAAACCACCTAAATATTCTGGTGGAAGGGAAAGAGTAAATCCCCTGAAGGTGGTGTATGTGCATATTTTGACCCCGGAATAATGTATCCATAAATGTTATTATTTGTGCATACCAAAAAGGCACTGAAATTTGCAATATTAGAAGTTGAAAACACAGAATGTGACCATGATGGTGCTTTGAATGGATGGGTAGTTAATGTGGACAATAAACTGTTGCTTATGTCCTAAAGTACACAGACAGAATTCACCTCAGCTCCAATAATAATGGGCTTGCGGTGAGGAAATTTCTGAATTTTTTGCTGCTTAAATAACAGGAAATAGTCTCTCAATACAACATTTCGCTATAAACTATACACTGTATTGCGAGTCAATCTTGGTAAGTGTGATACATGAGTCAGACCAAAATCACAGGCCTATGACAACTGTATGGTTGCTATGAATACCTTCCGACTCACTTCCCCAGTAGCATAGTCAGAACTTTCTCATGGGGCCCATGCAGTTTATTCTGTGATTACCAACATGGGGTGGGGTCTAAGGGGAGGGTCCCCCTCCCCTTTGAAATTTTTTGAATGATTGTGTGTACTTACATGCAATCTGGTGCTAAATATGTAATCTTTTTGAAGTAAAATTTATTTTCAAAATCAGATTTTAGGTTACTAAATTAAAAGAAAAAAAAAACAGCATTAGGGAAGGAAAGTGGGGATGCCCCAATGGTCCCTCAACCTAAAAATACCACTGCTCACTTTGAAATCTGTACAATCTGGCAGAACAGTGTAGTTCACATATGTCAAGATGCCTACAGTGTGCAAAACTGTCTGTGCATTAATATACTTAACATCTAAAATCTCCATTGAGGAAATTACATGACAAAATTAGGGAAAGGGCAACTTGGCAATTAAGTGCCCCTACTTGTCACCAATGATGGGCACTGCAGCACCAGACCCATACATGGATTAGATTTTCCACTTTGGTCTGTTAGAAAAATTGATGTGGCATCCAGAGACTAGCTACCACAGAACTTCTTGTAAAGTTTAGGGAAAACCTCCTAAGAGATCTGCACATAGTAAACTTGTAAACACACAGTGAGATTCTTAATTTTCTCAAAGCACAAAGTTCCTATTCTTTAGGGGAGAATTTTACTTGTGCAACACTTTGGACAACCAACTGATCTAATGGTTAAAAAGTTTGAGGAAAGATGGCAGATAACAGGGAAAATATTGGTATTTCAAACCATTGTACTACAATATTTTGAATGAAAGAATCAGTTATATCACAGACCAGCTATCTGTGCATACAAAGCATAGGTAAGGGTTTTAAAATGTGGGAGACTGCATGACAACTCTGCCTAGAGCAAGGGCTTTTATAAATCTGCATGTCGTTGACAGATGTCAGTATATCTTAAGCGAGATTTGCACTAGCCTAAAAATAAATCTCAAAATGTTATCCTATAAAACTTAGAAAACTACAAGGAAAATGACACCGACACAAGCATGTTTACAAAGGAAAGAAGCCACTCTTTCTGAAAGAATTGGTGGCCCTTAAAAGAGCCGTTGGTAATGTCTACGTGGACCTCAATCCGAGAGAATGCCTTACACCAGCTTTAGTTCTTGGCGGCAGGCTTCTTCTTTCCTACCTTCTTGGCTGGTTTCTTGGCAGGCTTCTTTGCCGCAGGTTTCTTTGCTGGCTTCTTGGCCGCCTTCTTGGGCTTCACAGTTTTCTTGGGTTGAGCTGTCTTCTTTGCAGCCTTCTTTGCCGCCGGTTTCTTGGCCTTGGTTTTCTTTGTGGCTGCTTTCTTTGCCTTAGCTGCGGCCTTCTTTGCCTTAGCCTTTGCTGCCGCTTCCTTCTTGTGTTGAGCTGCCTTGGCCTTCTTTGCCTTTGCTTTCTCGGCTGCCTGAGCCTTGGCGGTGTCGATTTTGAAGGATCCGCTGGCACCAGCACCTTTTACTTGCTTTAAAACCCCATCAGCGACACCCTTCTTCAGGGCTTTGTTGATTATGGTGTTCTTCTTTTGCACATCCATCCCTTGACCAGCCAATTGCTTCTTGATGGCTGCACCGGAGGAACCTTTAGGCTCTTTGAGAGCGATGATCGCCTTGATGACGAGTTCGATGGTTTTAGGCCCACTTGGCTTTGAAGCCTTCTTCTTTTGTACGGCTGCCATGGTAAATTTGAATCAACAGGGAAGATAAAATATAAACACTGACGTGTAGCACTTCGTTCGGTTGCCAAAGACAGATGCACTGTACTGTATGTACTAGACTATATAACAAATGATAGCAGTTTCTAAATATATGTAAGTTTTCGGACGTGAAAGAGAATACTCCTAATACTGAACGCTGATTGGTTGAAAGCTCTAGCAACATTTTGCGTGGTAAACCGAACGTGCAAGTAGGTACGAACTACGTTTTAGTCTTGCAAAATATTTCTTCATTTATTTTCAAGTTGGGACGTCAAACAACAATTTTGACCAAGCGATTAGTTTCAATACAGATTGAACCCTCTTATTTACTATTTCTTACAACATAGACGAAAGGTTTTCACATTAAAATTCATGGAAAAACTTTAAACTTGACGAAAAGATACAAAATGTGTTCAAAATTTGCTCCTTTTTGACCTTACTTTTCGATATTTCACTTTACATCTAATGTAAAATATTGAGATAATTTTGTTTACTTCCATATTAGATAGAAATTTGATGTTGAATTTGTTTCCCTATAAATGAACATCCTTCAAAGCGAAGCCTCTTAAAACGCTGTCAGTACTATACGCACAGTATACGTACTAGCTGTGACCATATTGTGTTCGTTTAATTTACATGGCTCGTGTTACAGTTGAAAAGATCGTGAAGGGGCATACGGAACCCTTGAGAGTAGGCACATCTACAATGACAATTAGAAAGAAACACACACATACGTACGCACATACACAAACGAACACAATAAAATGATATGATCCTTCATTTTTAATCAAATGGTACAATAGCTGTCCTTCAAATATGTTCATTTGGCCACGGGCGTCAATCTTTACTCGAACGTGGGGGGGGGGGGGGACATGGCCACTTCTGTCAAACATTTACTGTGTAAAAATCTTAAGTCAATGGGCATTTTTCCAAAATGTGGGGGGGGGATGTGTCCCCCTGTCCCCCCAGGATTGACGCCCATGCATTTGGCCCGGAGTCGGGGAGCCTCCCGGCCAGGCAGGCCAAATATTCCGGCGCAATCCTGACTGGCGCATGATAGCCGTCAGGACGATAGAATTGGCAGGGGCATATCCAGGGGGACTTTCCCGGCCTCAGCACCCCCCCCCTTTTTGCCACATCAGTCAACAATAAGAAATATATACGCGAAAATAGTAGCCGAGCCTGGCATAATCTATAGGACAGTGGTTCCCAACCTTTTTCAGCTCACCGTCCCCAGTGGCGTCGCCAAGGGGGGCAGGGGGCACGTGCCCCCCTGGAAAACTTTGTGCCCCCTCCCCCACCGTGTGCCTCCCAACTGAGATTTGAGATTTTGAAAAAAAAATATAGATCTTCTGTAAGTTCTGTATTCAGAATATTTGACTACCATGTTTCATAAAATTTGATTCTTCTTAGGACAAGAAAAGGCAGCAATTTGTATTTTTTCTAATAACAAAATCACCCCATCTCATAAAGCACACAGTGTTTTCTGTGTCAGAGGCTGAGCATCGGTCTTGGCAATCTATCCATAATCCTCGCCGCCTCAACAGGTGTGAGTATACGCCTTGATAAAGTAAAGCGGAAATACGGTCTACCTCGCGGACTCATCAACCAAAACAGTGAATGGTGTTGTTTCGTACGTACGGTACCATGGAACTTGCCTGTCACTTGCGTTGCGAATTGTAATGCAAGCTCAATGCCAGCAATTTTAAGGAGACTTTTCTGTATTTTCTTCTTCGAAAAAATAATTCCAATAAATTTTAAAAGAGAAATATATGATACAAAATTCTATGATCACTTTAATCCCATAAGACTCCAATCACTCAGTTTGTGGATCATGATGAGAATTTCACGTTAATTGAAAAGTCCACAATTGAACGAATATTTGATCGTTGATTCGGCAATACACATGCACGTTTTTTCACTTTCATGAGAATTTCTCAATCCATGCATAATTTTTTTTTAGTTCCTAAAAATTCGTTATTTTTTGACACAAATTTTACTTCAAAAAGGTAGCGTATGTGGCACCAGATTGCATCTGAGGACACCTAATTTTTCAAAAATTTTCAAAGGGGAGGGGGCACCCCCTCCCCTTAGACCCCTCCCCCAGGCCGGCGTTCACACTACATACCGCATACGCCACTATCTACTTGTGCCCCCTCATCGAACTGTTGTGCCCCCCAGTATGAAAAGTCTGGTGACGCCACTGACCGTCCCTTTCACCTAATGGGGTTGGACAAAGGCCCCCGTCTATAGCATATTATTAATGAATAAAACGACATAAATAAGAACCATGTTGGAATGAAGGGTAGGCTTACACGTTGGCATCGTTTTTACGTGTGGGTCAGAGTATAGCAAACCAAGGTTGCAGCGGGACTTGAAGAACTGACGCTAGTTTTGAGATGGCGAATCCTTTACCCAAGATTTACGAAAGCGTGAAGGCCTGATAGCAGTCAGGGAGTGATTTTTTTAATTTTACATATGCCAGGGTCCCACCAAGGTGGGAACCGTTCCCACAAAGGCCCCTAATAGGGTCCACGGGCAACGTCCAAGTGGGCCCGGGAGACCGGGGCGAAGCCCCTGGAAGCACTGGAACAGTCGATAATGTGACACACTAATGAGGCAAATATGGCTTAGTCAAATTTTGACTATCTTCTGTTAACTTTAAAATGCGCACTAAAGAGATTATACCCATAGACCAGTGTGTATTTCAATAGTAGCTAACGGAAGTGGCCTTTGCTGCTGCAAGGGACTTTTCCCGTGGGAGGGAGGGAGAAAGATGGTAGGGGTCGCAATTATCGTCGCATGTGGGGCTTTGAAAGACTTAGGCCTATGCCACTCAAGCTGTCCTACAGGTGGAAGTAATGAAACTGGCGCACCGAAAACTTGCATTTTCGAAATCAGTAATTTACATTTTACTTCATAGTATAGGCTACACAAAAATTATCTGTTACGTTACAGTTACCTGTAATTGTCACTTCTGTTAGTATTTCATGTTTATAGACAGCAAGAAAAACTAAATTTCAGATAAAAGCCATGGACCCTTCGGTCACCGCTTTCACTGCCACTGGTGAGAATATATATGAGGGTTCCCGGCAAGAAAAATAACATAGAAATTAAACTCTTTTAAATGAAATTTCATGGCACCTGGTAATAAAGATAATTCACAAACTTTGTAGGTACCCAGAAGAAAAAAACAGTTGATTCCAGTTGGGAATTTTAACTGGGAGTAACTGTTTCCAACTGGGCTTAACTGTTTCCAACTGGGGGTAACTGTTTTCAGTTAGTTTTCCAACTGGGCATTCTGTTCCAAGTTGGGCATATCGAATCCAGTTAATTAATTCCAGTTGGAATTGGTAAATTTCCATCAAAAACAGTTGGGAACAGTTGGATTTTGCAGAGTACATTCACAGACCAGTTGGAGGTGTGGAAGACAATATTGACACCAGTTGGAAACGGCTGTGGCCAATGTTTATTCATTGTCATATTTAACTTAGGGGTTCCACTGGGAGGTATCAAGAGTGGGGTGTGTTCGAATGGTTAAAGACAGGCAGTCATCACCCCAGAGTATATTTTTAGTGTAGGGGTATGAAAATTCTCAGTTGGTGACTGCTCTTTGATTGACATCAAAGTTTGAAAATTTGAAAGATGCAGATGGGAGAATTGGAACTGTCTGGGATGATAAAAATTTCCCTTTAAGTTGTTGAACTAATGATCATACTCTTATTATATTTTTTTATTTTATATTTCAATTTTATTTTCTTCCCAGAAGGAAAACAACAGTTGGAAATTCTCATCTGGTCCCAACTTTTTCCATTTGGAAAATTTTGGACCAGTTCAACTTAGAATGATTTCCAACTGGTCACAACTGTTTCCAACTGGTCTGTTTCTAAATGGTCATATTCAACTGGTTTTACCTCATTTGCATAATTGAGCTAAAATGCATTTTATCAGACCAGACCTTTTTGTAGGATGTTTTGTGACGGTTTCTTTTTTGAAGTTTATTCCCAAAATGTGCAATTTACACACTTTTACAGTTTATAACAGAATTAGCGCTTTAATGAATTATTTTTATCGTATTTGTTTTGTAAACTATATCTAAATCTCAACATTAGTAAATACATAAGTCTTCACACATCACTACAATATTAGTACATATACAAAACTAAAGATTTTGGACTTGCCTCAAGTCTTTTAGAAATCTATTCAGCCAGTCTAGAACGGGACCACTGTCGGGTGGTGTCAGTTAAGTCAATGTTTGTCCCTTGGGGACGTTGTTACTCCTTCGGGGAGCAGAACTCCTTCGGGAGTATTGTTTGGTTTTCACCCCTGGCTCTTCGCCAGAGAGTCAGGGGACTTTTGGAAAAAAAAGTCTGGTTGTTTGGTCTGGTGTTTTGGTTTTTTGGTTGTTGTTAGGTGGTGGTGGTTTGGTCTGGAGTTGTCTTTCGTTGGCGGTATGTAGTAATATTGGTTTAGGGTGGCCGGGGGAGGTTGGTTTGTGGGGTATTGGGTTGTCAGTGTGTGTGTGGTTCTATTGTTGTAATGAACACAATTTTCTGTTTGATTTGGTGGTGTGTGGATAGTTTTGCCTTTATGTTCCTGTCCGATCCTGTTTGAGTTTTTGTTTTTTGTTTGTATGTGCCGTTTCGATGCACTTAAAAAGCACCAGTGCATTTTGAAGTTACCTGTGGGACCTGTTCTATTCAGCCAGTCTAGAACTGGGACCACTGTCGGGTGGTGTCAGTTAAGTCAAAGTTGTCCCTTGGGGACGTTGTTACTCCTTCAGGGAGCAGAACTCCTTCGGGAGTATTGTTTGGTTTTCGCCCCTGGCTCTTCGTCAGAGAGGGGACTTTTGAAAAAAAAAGCATTTTGAAATTACCTGGCGCAGGAGTATCCGTGATCACGACGGCGGAGCTCCCAGGTGGGACCTGTTCTATTCAGCCAGTCTAGAATGGGACCACTGTCGGGTGGTGTCAGTTAAGTCAAAGTTGTCCCTTGGGGACGTTGTTACTCCTTCAGGGAGCAGAACTCCTTCGGGAGTATTGTTTGGTTTTTGCCCCTGGCTCTTGCATTTTGAAGTACTTTTGAAAAAAGTGTAATGCATTTTGAAGCACAACATCACGTTCAAATTACACTTCTACAAGCCACACACGCTTGGTAGTAATTTTCAAGGATCCAGTTGTTGTCCAGCAACTGGAAAGTGGGTTCCCAGCTCATCCAGTTGGAAACAGTTAACCCCAGTTGGAAACAGGTGGTCCCAATTAAACAGTTGTGAATTTTCCCAACTGGTCCAAAATCCCAGCTTGGAAATTTTCCAGCTGTTTCCAGTTGGAACCAGTTGAAAATTCCCATCTGTTTTTTTCGTCTGGGTACTCTGAGGAGGGAATGTACGTTAGACCTCCTCGAGTTGGTGACTTCATTTATCTCCTTTTTATACTAACCAGTTTGAGAGCTCAGCTATAGGAAACTTTTCAAAATCTTACAAGGTCCCCGGTAAGTTGAGTACTTCATTTTTTCAAAACGCCCCCTGCCGCCCCCTTAGCGCTCATCGCCCCCTGAGTTGCCAAAACGCCCCCGGTTGGGAACCAACGATCTAGGACGGAGAATATTCAAGGGCGCTTTAATTTCAGCCCCCCACCCCACCCCCCGTCCTTTCGAAATGTCTGGATCCGCGCCTGTATGGCATGGGGCGAAATATTTGGTTTCGAGATATATTTTAAGATTTGATGTGATACATTAATGTGGAATCTACAGAACCTCACTCAGTGAAACCAGCACGGTCAGGGAAAATCTTACTTAGCTCGACCATGTAGGGCCTGAAAAATTAGAAATTTAAGTCAATAAAGTAAAGCTTCCGATAGGCCTGGCAGGATCCATGAGGCTGTTCGTGTAGTGTACACTACGTTGCAGTGCACATGCAGTAGCGGCCCTATATCTATATATTGTGGAGTCTCGGTTCAAAGACGATAGTGACAAAAGTAACCAGGATACAGAGCCCTTCATGTACACGTACAACTGGGGCGCGGATCCAAGGGGGGCGGCTTTCCCGGCCTCAGCCCCCCCCCCCTTTTTCGCCACATCAATAACAAATACACGAAATGTCTGGATCCGCGCCTGCGTACCCTACCACTGGCACTCATATGTGTAGAAGGCTATTCGAGACTGGGGGGGAGGTTGAACGTTGTTCCGAATCGTCGTCCTAGGGAAGGGAGATCCAGGCGCGTAGCCATGAATTCATCAAGGAGGGGGAAGCCTGTAGGCAAAATATCTAAGCGTAGCGCCACCATAGGTTGACGCGAAGCGTACAAGAAAAGTTTGGCCCAAAATGCCTCCCAGATCGTTCGAAATGGCATGCACTTCTCAGGCCTTGTAAGTCGCATCTAAACATTTTTTTGTTTTGAGTTACAATAAATATCATAAAAAATCATTACAAAATACAAAAAAATATGCTCAAGGAGTAGGCGGCTGCCATAGGCGTAAGAGACGGGGAAACAGACTGCCCCTCCCCCCCAAAAAAAATTCTGAGGTTAAAAATTCGGGCAGGAAAGGACACTGAAAAATTCGGGCACAGAATAGGTGAAATTCCGGCAGAGATGAAGTAAAAGTGAAAAGATTGCCCGAATTTTCTCTCGAGTTCCCGAATTTTTAATCGAATGCCCGATATATGTACAAAATTTTTCGCGCGCTTCGCGCGCGTGTTTGTGGTTTTGTGATCTACTTTATGCATCTGAACTGCAACGAAATTCGGGCTACTTTTTGAGATTCGGGCAAAAAATTTTCTGCCCCCCCCAAATTAGAAGAGTCCCGTACGCCTATGGCGGCTGCCCACTTCGTCCCCTCCTTGGCTACACCCCTGAGGAGATCTAAGGGGAGGGTATTTTTTACATTTTAGGGTCATTAAGATGCAATTTGGTGAAGCAACATATATTGGACAAGTTTAAGGTCAATTACTGCAAATTTTTAAAATTTCTTACAAAGAAAACAAATCAAAGGGGTTTTCGTCCTTGCACTAAGGGCACGGAAGCAGTTCCACCCCACCACATTTTTTACTAGGGGGAATTTATCCCCCAGCCCCCGGCTTCTTTCGCCTATGATAGCATTTGAAAATAAGCGTACTAGGCGGGGGGCAGGGGTCCGGCATATGCCCTTCCAGTTTCGGCCAAAAATAGTGGATTTATTCGGGCAAATGAGACAGCCAAAGAAATAAATTATGCCCTTTTGCAACCGACGCAGGGGTATCAAAATTCGGGCAACTTGGTCCAAAATCCAAATTCGGGCAAAAATTATCCCTGACCCCCAGAAATATTGACTATGCACTTGAATGCTATTTTGAACTGGCAAAAACCGTCATGTCAGCATGGGTGATTAACTAAAAATAGCGTTAACTTTTCTTTTGGTTTTTCTCAGCATCTAGGAAAGGGTGAAGGTGAAAACAGTTGTGGACATATCTCCGTTATATAAGGGACTAGGCCAGGACTTGTCCCACTCTGATTTTGCCGGTACGTGCGGATCCAGGGACAGAGGGACACGTTCCCTTTTTTCTGCCAACCAAAAATAAAATGGTAGACAGTAAGCGGTAATTGTGTTGTACAAATTACACAAACGTAGAAAACACCACTTTTTACTTTATATGAATTTCTCATCAATGGTGTCGATCATATTAAACCTATACTGTATAAAACTAGTGGCCGGTGTGCCTAAGCTAAATGATGGCCTATTTTGCTTATAGCTATGAGAAGACTTTGCTAACGCTTTATGTTTTAATTGTTGATCAGTTTCTTACATGGCAGTGCTATCCGGCCATCATGATGGAGCTGCTCCAGGGGTCTGTGGCGCCAGGTGGGGCCTTTGTCTCCCCCGGTCCGGTCGTCGGGGAAATTTCGTTGAGGAACTTTTATGTTTACGGTAGAGCTTGAAATCCCGACAACGACCAGTCACCCCGAGGGACTACCTGATTTTGCCCTCAAGAAAGACATGTTCTTCACTAAAAACCAAAATTTAAAATTTCTTCATTAAAAGCCCAAAACTCTCATTTTTTGTCAATAAAACCCAAATCGAAGCGCTTGCGTTCGCCACCTTTCCGGCAGCCCGTCATCTCAGTTGTCGGGGCTTCAGGTAACTTTGGCTCCCGGTCTCGGAGCCCCCCTCCCCCCTTGTCTGGCAAACCCTGGCGCCACCCCTACGTAGTCTTGGTCAAGACTCTAGCTAGTTTGCGTCTTACTGAACACGTACGGCTCTGAAACATTCCCTAAGAGTATTTATTGACTAGAGGCTAAAAAGGTTTAATACATGCCCTGTAAGCTACCGAATTCTTAGAAGTATTCGTAGCCGGCCTACTCCAAAGATATTTTAAGCCCGGGTCCCATATACGCGATTCAACTTGCGATTCAACTTTCAACAAGTTGCGCGATTTTTCAATCAACTTTCGACGCAACTGTTGGCTGGTACCACACGCGCAACTCTCTTGCAACTTTTCATTGTTGCCTAAGTACCATACTAGGTAATTAATGTAAGTGTAGACGCAGATCTCGGGGATGGGAAATATAGTTCAGGAATAAACTACATTTAGCGGACTATTATTGGTGAATAAACCGCCGAGGACTCCAAATTTGGCAAAATAACGGACGAGGCGAAGCCAAGTCCATTTTTTGCCAAATTTGGAGTCAAGACGGTTTATATGAGACAGTAATAGTCCGACAAATGTGGTTTATTCCTATTCTACCACCGAAAATGTATGACAAACTTCATTCTTATCAATATTTACGTTTACTGACCGTGTGTTGTGGAAAAACAGGTCAGTGCTTAAGCAACCAGAATGCAAGATACCCAATAACGGATGGCTAGATATGGTAGAACCCCCTACATTTGACCAAGAGGAGATGGCAGATGTAATAATACCCCAAAGATAGGTACAGACACACTGCAAAATTACTGCGTGTCCGTCATTTGTTCAATTAGCTTTTTCCTTTGTTAAAACACATACTAAAGCTGCTCAGAGACCTATTATAAGGATTTTACCGATACTAGTGATCTTTTTCGTGTGTAAGTTTATTACTTTTGAGACCTCAAAGGAAAGAGTTTGTATTGATGCATATGCATCTTATGCGGCCTGTAAATGTTATTTTCGCCAGTCTATATGAAGACATAATCAGGGCCGTAGCCTAGGCAAAATTCAAGGGGAAAGGGGGGGGGGGGGGAGTTAACAACACTAAGTGGAGCCCCGGCGGTGGCATACCAATTGTAGTTGACACCCAGACCAATCTTTCCTTTGTCTCCCCCGCCAGGGAGCCGCCCTAAGGGAGGGGTCTAAGGGCAGGAGGACATTTACGTAAATTAGCTAAGTTGCAGGCTGGTGCTTCCCTTGGAAAAGTTTTATATTAATTATATGATTTAATAAGATTAGAATGATCATTATGTAGTGAATATTTCGCGTTCCTCATCTCCGGTAAAGGGGAGAGGGTGGCACCCTCACCCTTTGAAAAACTTTTTTTGTATATCTAGATGAAAAATGTTGCTATCTTTGTCAAAGCTTTAAACTGATTACAGGGCTTAAATTATCTTACATTGTTCAGTGCATTTTCCGGATTTTTTTAAAGATAAGAAGAGGTGTTGCCTAAGGTATCACCTTTGAGAAAATTTAACATGATATGATGGCTTAGATGCAAAATAGCTCTCTAGCAATAGGGTACTTAAAGCATTGAACTTATCACCGGTGTATGTTTAGAACAGTCTTTGTATTCAGTAATTTTCTTCGGTCTTCTCTTGGCCAGGCTCAAAGGTTACCACTTTGTAGTCGCGTACAGAAGGCCCATCAAGAAAATTTTCGTCAAAATGCCGTCAACGATGCGGGAAACGGTACTTTGTATGCCTTGTAACTTGCATCTCATCATTCTGTATCTTCAGATTTCATGCTTAATTAGTTTAGACTTAAAAGGAAAAGGGTAAATTAGAAAAAGTTTTTCAGTAAAATCCCTTTGCAGGAGGAATAGCACGCTGTCCCATTTGTAAAAAGAAAGAGTATGCCTTCGAAAAATCTTGTCTACATCGCTCATGGAGTGTATTACATACATCATGAAGTTACAGTTAGTGCAGCACCATTCCTTCCTGGACATGGGTGGATCCAAACTTTAAGGAAGAGGCCCATTCGTCAGGACTAATTCAAACACAAAATACATCTGTAGCGGGGTCCGGGATCTCCTGGGGAAATTCGGAGAGTCTGGAGCCCTTGTATGCAATTTCCATGGTCTGAGGGCCTTCAAATCATAATTAGGACAGTGAAATTTTTAGCATTTTTGGTATCTTGTTTTTTAAATGGGCTAACCTTCATTTAGGACTTGGTATTCTCTGAGGGAGCTGCCCCCCCCCCCGCAGACTACGACCCCAGAAATCTACCCCAAAAGAATATACTAAAGATAACTAAAGGAATACTTCGAATTAAATTCATCTTATTCCTGTCTGTGTTGCACTATGGGGGTGAGGAGGTTGATGAAGTGTCACCGCTAGACTGGTATGGCGCAATTTAGTTTCAAACAAGTGATTTACTGATATGACGCGATGATTTTCAGAGGGGAGAAGAAGGCATTTGCTCATGATTTGATACAATATTTACCTATAAGAAACATACCTAAGTGTTCGCCAAAAGACGAACCCATCAGAAGCCCTTGCAATATAAGGCAAACTGAAAACAGGCTATGCCTTTAAGTGGACCAACACTTTAGAATAAATGGAGAGCGTGAGTAAACAACACTTAAGTAAACTTGCTGATGTCAAATGAAAAAGTTTATGAATATGCTAATTCATTGTGCAACTTGAAAATGGAGGGGGTCCTCTCCATCCTACGGGATTTCTGCACAAGGTCATAGCCAGACAATAGACTCTGTTACAGACATATAGTTAAACCAAGTGTATTTAAATAATTCCTGATGTTACACTTTTATACTTTGAAGGGTAAGCGCGGTAACCATAACTTAACTTTAAGTGTACCGGCCCGTACCTTAAATCTAGAATTACAAAAAAGTATATTTGACTTTCGTAGAATATTCCATTGCTCTGATAGAAAATGTTGAAATTTATTTACGTAACTTGAAATGGTCGATTGCGCAATAATTGTGATGTCCTCCTTGTACAACTCAAATTGCCCTAGTTTCTTTTGAAATTGAAATGTTTACATGGCCAAGAAAAGTTAACTGTTTTTTTTCAAAGCATGTTGTAAAGGGAGAACTTGTAGTCAATTTGACTAAGTCAAATCACCCTATAACAGTAAGAGAGTGATCACACTTTGGCACAAGGTGCAGTAGCTTTTGAAAAAAAAAACAAACAAACAAACGAAGAAACATGTCGACGGCAATTTGACTAGTACAAGAAGACATTACAAACTATTGCGCAATCTACCATTTTGAATTTAGTAAATAAGCTTCAACATTTTACATCTCAGCTCAGGAATGTCCTGTGAAGTTTGGAGTTCGACCATTCATTTTCAAGCTTTGCATTATATATTATTAAAATGTACGATTTTTGGCACACTTTAGCATAATCCGAAGCTCTCTTTTCAACAGCACGAATATAGATAAAATAATACAACAGCAAAGCAAATAATTGAAAATGGATGAATATGTTTAAGTAACTGCATAATGAAATGACCATAGACACGTAAGGAAGGCCAAATTAGTCATAATATAAGCACGATTGCACACGAAAATGATAAAATAAGTTTTTCATACAGTCTGTTCTCAAGCAGCGACCCGTAGGCCATTTGCGGCCTGCGAAGCGCTCTAAAATGACCCATGAAAATTTCGAAGCCCAAATGTTAAATAAGAATTTTGTTATTCAATTCTTGTTGCTACTACTGTTACAAAGAAAAATCTCTGAAAATGACCATCGGCCCAAAACACTCGAGAACCCCTGTTACAAAGTGTCACCTGGCAAGTGATGACGTAGTAACTTCTTCTATTTGTATGGGAATGGGTTACTTTCAAATTAAAAATAGGTAAGGTAGATTGAGTGGAGGCACTAAAATTTCAAAGTTGGGGGTAAACGAGGGGCAGAAGAAATAAGATCGAGGGAATGCACCCAACGGTGCCGAAGGCCGGCAGAAGTACGAAAGGCTGCCCCATAAGCCTACCCTAGTAATCCAGGGTATAATACATTGAATGGGAAGCTGTTTCTAAGACAAATAACTATAGATCTACATATTTCATACTCATGCTGGATATGGTACCAGACTCAGTTTGGCAGGGGAGCAAGACGGAGAAACGGGGAGGGAGGAGGATTCCACTCATACTCTTCAGTACCGCCACTTCTTCCTCACACTTCATATTTATTTTTTACAAGTTTTGATGGAGTCTTTAGTGAAAATCAGTCAAATACAGTAAACATTAAAACAAAGTTCTATGAAAATAGAAAAAAGGATCACGAAATATTAACAAACTTAACATTCCGGAGTTGTAAGTTATATTCATGCGTATAAAACACCTTGAACAAATACAACGAAGACGTAAGCATACGGGTACGAGATTTTGGAGCACGATATGCGCACGACTCTACAAGTACAGAGAAATGTATTTGAGTACGATACCTTCTCATTTAACCAGGCAAAGGCTTATCACAGGTCTGGTATATGCCTTCTCCAAGAAAACAGGGGGTGCACTGCCACGAAAATAGGGGAACATTGGCCAAAGTTTCTACTAACAGATAGGCTTATGTGCGAAGGACGTTATTGTATATTTTCGCAGCTTATTGGAACATGAACCTAAAGTAGACCTACTCAAGGGCTATTAGATCTACTCAAGTGCCACATGACTAACATAACAGTTATGCTTTGTCTAAGACCGAGCTATAGTGATTGTAGGAGGATACTAGAAGGATGGATACCCATGGATATCCCATGGCTATATTTTTGAAAAACAGATTTAGCCTAGATGATATAGGTTTAAACACCGTGGACGCACGAAACAATGGAAAGTGTACGATCGAGTGGTACTAAGTCATATCATAGGGCCTACCTGGTAACTCCCACAGAGTCACCGTGGGCCTTGGAACGGCTAAATTGAGGGCTGGATACACTGAAAGTCTTACTTGAAGAATGCAGTTTTCAGGTTTTCTTCAAAAATTATTAGGTTGTTAATTGTGTGTTACAACGACCAAAAATCATAAATAATGAAGGTACTGAAGTAGGATGATTCAGTCCTCTGACCCTATTCGAAAGCCTTTCAAAGGCCTTGCCCATGTATCAGTAACTAACACAATCAGTGCCGGATCCAAGGGGGGGGGGCAAAGGGGGCAATTGCCCCCCCTAGAATTTTCAGAGCAAGGGAAAAATTAAAATCAGCCCCAAAGATCCATACTTCTTGCGCATGCTTTGCCCCCCCTAGAATTAGGTTCTGGATCCGGCACTGACAATATATCATGACCTCAGCCTTTAACTATCAAATCCCATATTGAATAGTGTTCGTTGCCACTGCAGTAGTGTGAAGAATGATTTCATTTCTTTCACGTTTCACGTTTGTCTATTCCCATGTCCACTTATCCCTAACCTCCAAATTGACTTCACCTTCACTTAGCCCCAAACCCCTGTCTAACATCCATCCTAATGTTTACCCCAAATGAAACTGAAGCTATAGCCCTCCTTAGACCTTTTACCTGTGATAATGTTATATGCAGTATTTGTTCTTCCCAGCCAGGTGAGAATGGGACCACGCATGACAGATCCTGAATGCAGAGCTGAGGTATATGGGCGGTGACACGGGGGGACATGTCCCCCTCAATATTTTTAGTGGGGCATATATCAAATGCCCCCCCCCCATATTATGAGGTATGCAGAAAAATAAATGTTACACACATTTTCGATATGAATAATTGTGATATTAGCCTATTAATAGCACCTGGGGAGAACTTCAGATCAGAAATATGTGATCTGTGTCCTCGAAAATCAATGCACCAAATCGCTTGGCTTCCAGGGGCTTCGCCCCTGGACCCCAACACACCTAGTATGAAGGTCCCCCGTACCCCTGACCGGAGGCGCAAAGTGTTCACTCAAGCAGGTGCCCTCCCGATAATTTTAACAGATCGCCGCCCCTGTGCAGAGGTCTGAGAGTCAAAAGGTTGGTTGTTCAGTTAAGTTTGTTGTCTTTTCGGGGACGTAGCTCCCTTGGGGATCAGAACTCCTTCGGGAGTAACGTTTGACGTTTGGTTTCGTCCATTTGCTCTCGGCCAGAGAGTCGCGGGGACTTTGGAAAAAGTACAGTGTAGGCCTAGGGGGCTAATTTGTTACAGACTAGTACAAGTAGCCTAGGCCTCTAGAACTAGGCCTAGTAATAAACCCAGTAGGCCCCGTCTGTGACACAAATCTAATGTTTGGCCTAGGTCACAAGTATGTTAGGTCGTTCACATGCGAATGACTTTGTGATTAATCCCTAACTTAGGTTTCATGTTCCGATCAATCGCCAGGTTCACAACCACAGGCGGTTATAACGTTATTTATTGCATAGCCTACATACAATTAAACATTAAATAACGTTAGAACTGCATGTGTGTTTACAACAAGGGTATTAACATGAACGTTTATAATTTAAGTTGTAGGTTCTTCTCCCAAAGTCACTCGATACAGCAAGGTATCGTACAACAGTACTAGGCCTAGTGCTGGACAGTATTTGGCCTAGTGATGGCTAGTTAGTATATAACCTCGACTAGGGCAGGATATAGGCGAAGAGCAGGATCCTGCTCTGGCCTGTGTGACTAGACTAGCTTACAAGCCTAGGCCGAGTGTACGGTTCCGGTTATGTGCACTGTCTATAGGCCTAGTATGTGCTAGGTTGTACACTCGCCTGTACGTTAGGCACAGTGGTTGTGCATCCACACGCATCTTTCTGTCACATTTTTACCTGCAAAATCAAATCCCTTGGCAATATTTTCCAAAGCTAACCGGTGGACGCTTAGTTAACTGTTATCCTTTGAGTCCGTTTGGCAGAGACACTCTAAGGAAGTATACTTTTTCTATAAATGCGAAGTAATTGGCTGTCTTTGCTGCCATATTTACAAACTTTGTGTTCGCTTGATCGGTCAAATTTCGCGAAAGACACACTGTGGCGCATGCGCAGTTGAAAAAGTTGATTGTAAAGTTGCAGCAAACAAATAGAACATGTTCTATTTCTTTCAACTTTGGTTTCAACTCGACCGAGTTGAGTCGATTGTCAAGTTGATTCCCGGTCCCACTATGCAACTGGTGTGTCAATTAAGTTGAAAGTTGAATCGCAAGTTGAATCGCGTATATGGGACCCGGGCTTTAACCCTTTGAATGTGCATTCAAATTCCCCATCTTTGCATAGATTCCAAACTCCTATACCTACACTGTTACGCTCAGTGACTCCTCGTGTAGACGCAAATATCGGGGCGGAAGTGTAAATTTGACATGCGCGTCGTTCTATTCCGTGATCTGCGTACAAAAATAAGAACGCGTCACAGAAAATTTCATTGTTAAAAGAGTTTAGCGTGCGTGCACGTTTACAACGCGTTCTATACGCGCAGAATACATTTTTCTGTGTATTATCCGGAATACTTGACGCACAGTTCTGCCCGCTCTGGAAACAAACTCGCTACTTGTTTTCCCGTTATGAGCGCGTAAGTAATTGAACGCGCATATAAAAGTGCGTAACTTGAAGATACCATAGAAACTGACCAATGAATGTCGATGAACTTGAAAAACCAGTCATTGGGCGTTCATGTTCAAGTGTAAATACGTAGATGCCGCGTTGAAGAAATAAGTTATATTAAGGAATTTATTGAGGGGTAGTAGCCTACTTCTCCAGTCAACAACATTCCGAAATAACAAGTATTAATACTTTTGTAAGCCATTCATTTGCCTGTATGTTTTCAAAACGACTGAGCAGTGATCAGCACTTCCGCCCCGATATATTGGCCTCCATGAGGAGTCAACGTGCCATTTTAAGTTTGGAATCTATGCTTGTAATATCTTTGGCCTACTCAGGCTAGTGCGCATGCGCCCTCTATTGCTCTGCTTTTGAACTGTCCGAAACGTACAGCAGGATGGATATAGTGTATCCTGCTCTCATAGAATAAAATTTCTATGCCTGCTCTATATGTTCCAATACTAGTAAGTTGTGGGAGATTATAAATTGAAAACCTTTTCGAATCGCTTTAAATATCGCTTTAAATAAGATTCATGTTGTGACGTATACTGTTATTTCCTACCTACACGTAACGTCACGGATTGGATATGCATGACTGCATGCCGTACGCCGCGCATGCATAGTCTATGAAGTATGATGCACGCGATCTTCGCGTTAAGTTGCGCGCAGTGCACAGTATGTACGGTGTGCAAATTTCGGGCAGCAAAAATGGGATAAGTACAAAACACCATCGCCCACTGGCGTAGGAAGCGGGGAGGGGGCTTGGGGGGACTTAGTCCCCCAGTCAAAAATGTGGGGGGCTAAAGCATGCTTCTGCCCCCCAAGATCCAAGGGCAAAAACCCCTTATTTGTCTCTTCTGTAAGAAATGTCAAAAATTTGCAGTAATTTTCCTTAAAGTTTGTCCAAAAAGTTGCACCAAATTGCATCTGAGGACCCTCAAATACCCAAAAATTTTCCAAAGGGGGAGGGGGACACCCAATCCCCTTACACCCCTTCCCCAGGACGGCGATCCGAAACACGGTTCAGCCCCCCCCCCCCCCTAGTCTCGAACAGCTTCCTACACATATGCTATCGCCATCAGGATTAATATCACGTGTCCAACCAGCGATGTTGAGTTGGATATAAAAATTAATCATTTGGAACCATTGTAGCAGCTAAGAGTGTCCCAACAGACTTGAAGTTAGCACTCCTATTTCGATCATCTCTATGTAAATAAAGTTTGTGATATGTCGATGTTAAGTTTGAATAGATACTTCGATGTTAGTTTCGATAGTTCGATATTAAGTTTGGACATGTCGATTTTGGCTTGGATAGTTCGATGTTAGTTTGGACAGGGAGCTGGAAGTGTCTTCCCTGGTTTGGATATGTCGGTTTCATATTTTGGATCCCTTCTCATCTCAAAGCAATTTGAGGTCATTGACCTGTAATTAATTATATTATTTAATTTAATTTAATTTAATTTAATTTTATGGTCCATTTACAGAAATATTTTGTACATGAACCTATACATCAATGGAAAGGTTAGAAGTTTGACGGTTCATTGAACAATAGTGTTAACTGATTGGGCTAGTTACATATGCAAATATGCAAATGACCCATCATTTGCATATTTTGTTTTGTATGTGGAGTAAGAAGTGAAACTTTGTTCTTTTTGTAAAATATGCTGCTGCAGTGTTGCAGCAAAAAGGTTTTACTTTCATTTGACACCAAAATTGTTCAAATTCAAGGGAAAATGACCGAGTTATGATGATTTTAGTGTGAACTGAGGATCCACCCTCTTCCGAGCTCCCAGACAACTTGAAGTCATTGATATATAATTAATGATATTATTTATTTTTGGGGGTCAATTTACAGAAATATTTTGTGCAGGAACCTATACATCAATGGAAAGGTTATAAGTTATGTGGTTCACTGAACATTTATGTTAAGTGATTGGGGCTAAAAACGTATGCAAATATCCAAATGAACCCATAATTTGCATATTTTTTGTATGTTGAGTCAGAAGTGAAATTTTGGGTCTTTTATTGTAAATATGATGCTGCAGTGTTTCAACCCAAATATTGTACTTTTATTTGACACCAAAAATTGTCCAAATTTATTGAAAAGTGGAAGAGTTATGAATTTAATGTGAACTGAGGATCTGCTAACTTCTGAGCTCAGAACGTTGGCCTCAAACAGTGAGAAACACAATATTGAACATTTTTTTCCTGAAGTTTCACAAATACTTCGCACAGGGATCTACACATCAAGGAAGGTTAGAAGTTACTGGATTTATAAGAAGACTGCAAAATGGTTTGTCTAATTATGTATGCAATATGCAAATGAGGAACCAAAAAAGGCAACAGCAAAGCAACAGCTGGCTGGGAAAATTTGAAGTGGTTGTCTTCACATCACCTCTCAGTATTCAATGGGAAAGTCGTGAAGCAGTCATCTTCATGTCAGCTCTCAGTATTCAGTTCCCTTTGAATTGACATCTGGCCAGGAGGAAGTGCAGTATTGCTTTTTTCTAATTCGACAGCTGATTAGTATGTGCATAACAATTACGTGACACAAAAAATCACAGAACTGATTTTCCAGTGTAACTATGCAACTAATGTAATTTTAACTTTTTTTCCAATTACAATACAATTTTCTTCCAGTTTCCAATATAAAAACCCCACCTCCCTACTACCCCAACTTTACCCTCTCCCACTCCCCCCTCCTCCAATTGTACATTAGCTGGTCTTGCTGGTTGATGAGAGGAATTTCAGAAACAGAAGAAACGGTAGACTACTTATTGCTTCGCCCCTAAAATCAAATTACCAAAATATACAAATTAGAAATAAATTCTCTTCAATTATATACAGTACAAATATAATACAAATATATAAATTCTCATCAATTATATACAAATAAGTTTTAGAAATTCAATACATACAGTGTGTCAATATATAAAAATAGTTTCAGTATATTTTTCTCAATTTTTTTCAATTCTAAGTCCAAAATATTACTAATATAGCAACCCTCCCCCACCCAAAATAATTGTGAATGAGAAGAAATTCTTTACCTCCCACACCCTGACGCTATGGAATCAAACTTGGCTTACAAAGTATTTTTGTCCAGAATTTGGAATTTGGATTGACCCAGGGACCCACACCGCGCAATTTGGAAAACTGGCCTAAACAAAAGCTAAAGGGTTTAAAATTCCATGTCATCATTGGAAAACAGCTGCAACAGAAGTCAAAAAACATGTCTGCTGTTTACCATAGTCAAATGAAAGGCACTAATATGAAGACATAATGCTGAACACGAAGAAAATGCACAACCATTATTTAGATGATTGCTTGACATGGCAGTGATGACCTGTAAAACTAAGCTGAGGCAATGAAGAGACAGTGATTAGCTGAGATCAGCTTCTGTATGGTATCGGTAGAAACAGGAAACTTCTTCATCCCCTGAATTGATATGGAGCCTCACCCCTTCCCCACAAATCTTACATCCGAATACTGTATACCTGTAATTCTGTCCTTGCAAATGGTACATGTTGTCCGTCTTGCAAACATGATAGGGTCAACGCAATGTGATAAACGGTTTGCAACACGAAACCTTTGTTGCCTTGGCACATTCCTCTCCCTCAGTGGGGCCACGAGTTGGGTACATAAATGCAATCTGAAATTTTTGTGGTGGTGTCGTGACAACTGTTCATGCGTCAACTTATAACTTATCTAAGGGCGCTCGTCCACTTTGTAAAAGCTAAGAGATTCTGCGTTTTGAGGTAAGGAGCCCTAAAAGGACCATATTTATTTTTTAAAGAGTGAAATAGGGTTTAAAATGACGGAGATACGATTTTTCATGGACAGCCTGTTTTGGGGACAAAATTGCAGTATTTTTGGTCAATTTTGGGTCTTCTTTTTACAATATCACGCTAACCTTACAACCACCCATGATTCTGTCTTCGGGATAATGTTCCTGATAAATATGGTTCATTTACAAACAAGAGAGGGGTCAGTTGCTCAGTCTTCCGCCTGAAACATTTTTTCAAGCCAAAACGGTAATTTTCAGTATTTTTCACAAATTTTGAATAAAAACAAACATTTCACTCAAAATTCTGATAAAAATTTCAATACATCCCCTCATAAAATGTGGTGGCATTGCAAAGAACTATCTCTTAGGGTTTTTCCAGTAGTTAAATGATCATTATAGGCTAAATGCTTACCGAGTTATAATTTTTTGATAAATTTTTTCAATTGTGTTGTCACATGTGACAAAGTGGAGAAGAAAAGGGACCTTGGGTAATGCAATGTTACGTTTCGATACTTCCGATGTTAGTTGGATAGTTCGATGTAACGTTTCGATACTTCCATATTAATTTGGATACTTCGATGTTACGTTTGGATATTTTGAACCATTTGGCACTCCGTAATTTTAGTTTTCATGACAGTACAGGGCATCCCCCGTCAAAAGGGTCATGCTGCTGAGCAACACCTTCATACCTGATGGTTGTGGTTACTATGATAGGCTATACTGACCGTCAAATTACCAAATGTGCCCTTGAAGTCATGGCTGGCTATAGCTGTGCGCGCTTCACATTGATTTCGAGTTCCTCAGATGGAAGTAAGTTGGAATTCAGGTCCAACGTGACTTTTCAATGTCA